>CM028130.1:1696102500-1697302500 GCA_016271365.2 Neoceratodus forsteri | reverse complement strand
AACTGGGATGTGCCGGGGCCAAGACCAGGTGATGTTCAACGGTGATGCGCCATGGTGCAGCACCATTGAATATGGTACGGACTGTGCACAGTTCAGTGGCACTGTGCCATGGCACTATGCCAGCACAAGTCACAGATAGGGAGCACTGGGATGTGCCAGTACAAATGCAGTTGTGCTAGGCACATCACCTGCGATATTCATCAGAGAGCATGCAAATGAGGCCATAATATATGCAAGGTGCAAATGGGGTAATTTGCATGTTATTATGGCTCCATTTGCATACCTTGTGCAGGGCAGCCTGGCGAATTGTGCCTGGTGCCCTACACAGAATGACATGTGCACAGTGGGGGTCCCAGAGCATCCCCTGCTCTGTAGCCATGTTAGCGGTAAAACTTCATAAGACACTTCCCAGGTAGTCTAATGGTACCCCCCTCCCTCCCATGTCCCCGATCACCGCTAAATGACTGTAAATGAACTCCCTGGTAGGCTAGTGGTACCCCTCCATCACATGTCCCCGATTGCCTCAAATTACTTTAATTTAAATCCTCAGTAGTCTAATGAACCTCCCCGCCTGTTGCCACGATCACTCTAAAGTGCTCTAACATTATTCCCTGGTGATCCAGTGGCACCCTGATCCCTCCCACCCATGCCTCCCACTCCCCTCCCCAATCATTGTCAGGCAGCTGAAGCCCACCTGCATACTGCCCGTCGCCGCTGGATGACAGGTACAGTATGGCCAGACAGCTGGGGAGCCAGACAACCCAGCCAGTGAATAAAGTCACATATTTGGGACTGTCTAGGCACAGTATGCCCTGCAAGCCCACACTCACCTGGCCATTTGGCAGGCAGCTGGGTGGTATGCAGGTGGGCTGCAGCCACCACTGATGATTGGGGGGGAGAGAGCAGGTGGTCAAGGAGTTCTGTGTGGGTGGAAGGGTGGGGGTGCCACTAGATCACCAGGGAATTATGTTATGTCCTTTACCACAATCGCGGCAACAGATGGGGGTGTCCACTAGACTACCAGGGAGTTCATTTATGGTCATTTACTGGCAATCAGGGACATGGGAGGAAGGGGATACCACTAGACTTCCAGGGTACTATGTGTGCTTGTGGATGGTGTTCTGTGAAGGCGGGTGGACACCCATAGTAGGTGGCTGCTGTGTTGTGCCCTGCAATACAGCAGCCTGCCTGTGGGTGGCCAGGATTTGTTCCCACTCTTCATGGGCTCAACTTAGAGCCCCCCTGTGCAGCGCAATATAGGATTGCACCAGCATATGTGCCACACATCCTGGGCTGAATATTGGGATGTGCCACATATGCATGGGCATGCCTCCTGCATCTGCGCTGCATACACTTTCATTGGGTCCTGGCACATCTGGATTTGTGCTGCGCCTGGCAGCCTGTTCAATATCCCACCAGAGCGCAGTGCTGGCTTGCGCAGGCACAACTGTTGCACCATGTGCAACCATTTTGAAAATCTGAGCCTATCAGTAAACTGTTTCCAGAGAGAAACAGAGAAAGTCTGAAATCATAAGAGTATCCATGGTCTTTCATCTACGAAAACTTCAGGAAGATTGTCACATTGATGAGGTCTATAAAGACACTTTCTGACTCTGCCTATTCCAGAAACTGAAAGCTTATTTATGTAATTGTTCAGTTAGCTAGTGTGTTAAATTTCCCCCTGCTGCCAGACTGTCCTGATATTGAATTTTATGTGCTGCAAAAGTTCCTGGCTGGCATAACATAGCGTAGGGTTACTGTTCCAAGAAAACTGTGCCTTATTGAAACAGTTTTATGCTAAGTTCAGAACTCTGTAACAGTAGCAGTACAGATTACGACTTCATCTAAAGTTAAACTTGGTGCTCTGGGCAAGGGAAAATTGTGGTTCCATTGAGGCTGGTTAACTAATGGCCCCCTCCCTCCTTCCCTCCAACTGTTCCCATGTAACTCTATCTCCTGCCCGCCAAACCTCATTGCACCCTCTCCCTCTCTCCTCTTCAGCTCCAACTTTATTTAATTTCTCCCCCTCTCTTTCAGCCCTCACTGCCTGCATGAACCCCCCCAAGCAGCTTACTTGCCTTTCAGACCTGTTGGAGCTCCTTAGATGCTGCCACTCCCAAGAAGGTACAGAGCTTCATGCCAGTGCTCCAGGCTGGCTGCTGATTAATCCAGTTTTGAACTTGGCGCCATTTTTCTTCACCATAGAGCCCGCTTCCCCTTTCAACTGCTATATTAAGAATAGCTGCTGGGAGCCCCACTTTCCATTTGGCAGACTGCTCAGTATTTTTTTTTCTATATACACTTTTTTGCTCCTCTGGAGCCATGGCAGGTGGCTTCGGCCCTCCGAACGGAGGGACTCTCTGCAGCTCTGCCACTCTCTATACTAGGCTGCCCCAGATATTCCCCCAAGGACTGCCCCCCTTGGTGGGGCCGGGGGGAGGTTGCCTGTTCTCCCTCCCCCCAGAGACCCAGGGCAGATCCCGGGGGCAGCAGGCCATCATCAAGCCTGCCAGGCTAAATGTTCCTGGTTTTCCTTCCTACCCCCTCCCTGCTGACTTGTACCTCGGCTTGAGCTTCCCAACCCGTATCCCACTCCAGCCATCACTAGAGGGTGATCAGTGGGCAGAACAGCTATCTCTTCCTCCCCAAGAGAAGAGAGCAGTCCTCCAGACACTCAGGTCTCTCTCACCCCTGTCGACATCCGGCAGCATGGGCTCATTCCCCAACCCGGGTCCCGGCATGGCATCCAGCGCCTCAACCCTTAGCACCACCGGGCCAGCCCAGTCTGCTCAGTATTTAAATCAGCTGCAGCTCTTAATTTATTTAATCATCGGCACCTCTTTATTAATTTATTTCCCCTCAGTCAAGCTGCATTTTAACTTAACTGCTCCACTCAAAATTGCTGCTCTGTACTTTTTCTCCTACCCTGCCTCCCCCACCCTGGCACTCTAAATCTACTTTTTGCCCTGTGAACTCTGCCCTCCTTTCACCAGACAGGGCTGCTGCAGTAACCAGGTGAAACTCTCACTAAAAGAAACACCAGCCTTTTCTCTTTTAAGCCCTCTCATACATTTCTCCAACCCCCGCATTTCTTGCTATTCTTTGGCATATTCCCACCCCCCCCCTTCCTTATCCTTTTCAACCTAATTAACCCTGCTGTCCCTCAGTATTTAGCTAGCATCTATATGGCCCCCAAATAACTATTGTCACACAGTGCACAATCATGTTGCTTCTCTTCCTCACCTGCTTCCCCTTACTGTTTACACCTACATCCCTTTCTCCTTCCTCACAACCCACTCCCCAACTCTCTACACCCACCTGCCCTCACTCGATCTCCCCTACCCTCACCTCCTCCTGTCAGCCCTCCTTCCTACATTTCTTCTGGCACCCTGCTGCTGGTTTCCTCTCTGAACGGGCCTCCACTTGACTTCCATATGAGCATTTGCAATGTGCTGCAAATGAACAATTGATCCCACTCCAGCCAGCAGCCATCCTTACACCCTGATAAATAAATGGCCAGCTATAGTATCAAGATTACTAATGATACTTCTACTCTTCACATCTGGTGATGTTGAACCCAACCCTGTCCCCCCCCCCACTTCTCTACACCCAATTTTCCCAAGGGACTAAGTATAGCCCACTTAAATATTAGAAGTCTCTCCCCCAAATCGATCTTCTGCAGCTACTCATATCACAACTAAAACCCTCTGTCCTCATTATCTCAGAGTCATGGCTCCACTCTAAAATCCCAGACACAGCTATCTCCAGCCCTGGGTACTCCCTTGTCTGCCAAGACCGTACATCCAGTGGCGTGGGTGTCATTATGTATATATCCTCCTCTATAAAATACTCTGTTTATCCACCACCTCCCCTTCTGCTTATGAACTGCTACTAATAAAAATATCCCTCTCCCGCTCCCTCCCCCATCTTTGTTGGCAGTATCTACTGCTGTCCCAGCCTTTCTGTCTTTGCTCTCTCCTCTGTCTCTGACCTTCTTACCACCATCTCATTCCTCGCCAACCCTGGGAACTGTACCTCCTTGGGGATTTTAACATAAATTGGCTCCCCAGAAAGCAGTCCAAAGTCTGCAATCACTCATCTTCTCTGAACCTAAAGCAATTAATAACAAACCCAACACACCTAAATCACAAAACTGGTAAACATACCCTAATAGACTGGGTTTTATCTTCACACCCCACCGTGTCATAAAGTCTGATATACTCCACGGTGCACTTAGTGACCATCACATGGTCTACTGTGTGCACAAAATCCACCATACACAGTCCCCTTCTATAATTCTTAACATCTGCTCTTTCTATAGCCTCGACCTGCCTCCATCCATAGTGAGCTGACCAATATCGACTGGTTGACCATCTCATCTGCTCCCTCTGAGGGTGCATCCCTGTCCTTCTTTAGCATGCAATTCTTATTTGACTGGGACTGCCATGCTCCACTAAGAAATGCAAGGGTCCAAAGTAATCACCTCCCCTGGGTCTCCGCCAAACTCATTGCATGTCAACATGCTCATGATAAATGCAACCCATGCTTCAAGACCTCAGGTGCCCCCAAGATATTCAGCATTATTGCTCACTCCAGAATGCCTGTACCCGTGCTATTCATCTCACCAAGGCAGACTATTTCAAAGCCTCCTTCCAAGAAAACAAACAACCTCTCCAAATTCTGGAAGGTTATTCACACCTTGTTTTCCACCCCCCCCCCCCCCAAGTTCTTAAAAACTGGCTCCCATATAGTAGATGACCAACCCACCATGGCTGAAGAGTTCAAGAATTACTTGTGCCTCCTCCCCCTTTGCCTCACTTCCCCATCACCCTCCTCCCCTAATGTCTCCTCCCACACTCAATCCCCCACCACCTTGTGCTTCACTTTTAAGCCTGTTCTGCCTCATGACGCCCTGCGAGTATTACTTGCCCTTAATCCTAACAAAGGAAAAAGCCCCGATGGTCTTGACCCTAAACTCCTTCACCTTTCTGTTTACGCTATTGCTCTCCCACTGACCTGTCATCTGAATATCTCCTTCTCACACAGGATAGTACCAAAGGCTTGGAAGTCCACTACTGTGGTACCTCTTCCCAAAGGTGGTGACCCCTCCAATCCTAGCAACTTCCATCCTATATCCTTGCTCCCTATCCTGGCTAAGGTCCAAGAGCACCTGACCCTGGAGCAACTCTCCCTCTTCCTTGACCCTTCCTCCTTCACCCCTTTCCAGTCTGGATTCTGTAAAGCCTACTCCACTATCACCTCCCTCCTCCAGCTCACTGAATCCATTCTCACAGGGATGGATCAGGGATGCATCACCTCTGCCATCTTTGTCAACCTGGCCAAAGCCTTCAACGCTGTTGCCCACTCCCTTCTCCTCTTCAAGTTGACCATGGCTGGCCTCTCCAATACTGCTACCGACTGGTTCCAGTCTTACCTAATGGGCTGGACCCAATCTGTCAGGTTTGGCAATTCCACCCTCCCTCAGTCAACACAGGCATCCCCCAAGGCTCGGTACTTGACCAATTCTGTTCTCCATTTTCCTAAATATCTACCTTATGACTGCACACCTGCTAGTATCCACATGTGTGCAAATGACACCGTGTTATTCTCCTCCGGGAGTTCCCCTGCTGAAGTGACTACCATCCTTCAACTGGACTTTAACAATGCCCAGCGCTGGTTTAGTGCTAAACAACTCTCAGTGTCAAAAAAATGGTCTCTATGACCTTCATCACCAGACAAAATCTGTCCAGATAAGACTTCACCCCCTCATTTCATACCCGGTTAAGTTCTAAAATGGACAACGTCCCTTCTTTTAAGTACCTTGGGCTGTGGCTAGACAAAACTCTAGACTTCAGTGTGCACATTGATGCCATACACAGAAAAACTCCTCCCCAAGCTTGTTGCCCTGTACAGACACTGCAGCTGCCTGCCATACAAGCTAGACATGAAATTATCCAAGAGATGATTCTCCCCATCTTCAACTTTGGGGACATTGTCTACAATTCTGCCCCTAAGATGACCCTATCCAGACTGGACACTCTTCAATTCCTTCTGCCATGATATACTTGGCTGCCCTCCTCTCACCCACCACTGCAATCTTTATATCTCACTTTCCTTCCCTTCCCTCTCTGTCAGATACCTGTCACACACTGCTTATCTAGTAGGTAAGTACTAACTCTGCTCTCTGTCATCTTAATTGTCCTCCCTCTTGTTGGTCTCTCTTACCTCCTGCTATTCCACTCACAGAACGCTTGCCCTCTCACCTCGGCATACATCTGGTTGCATCGCCTTCTCATACAAGTTGCCTAGCAGCTGGAATTCCCTCCCCCTCAAAATTTGCTCGCCCCAATCTCACCTTTCCCTTGCACTCTTCCTTAGCAGACACTATTCACTGCTGCAACTGCACTTAACACCCCCCACAAACCATCCCCTATTTACTCCCCTTCCTTTTATTTCATCTGCCTCCCTCCTCCTACCTTATAGCCTCCTTTTCCCCCTTTTACCAACCTTTTCCTCTCTCCTATAACATTCCACTCCCCTCTAATTCCTCCGTGTTGCCCCTCAAAATTCCCACCCCCCCATCAGCTCAACTTGCCTATCGACCTCCCTACTCTACCCTTCCATCCACCTTCCTTCTGATCTGTCTCACCCCTGCTACCTCTACCTCTTAATTTCCCTCACTCCACTGCTACCTCTACCCCTCTATTTCCCTCTCTCCATCATCTTGCCAGTTCACCATCTACTTGCAGGGGCTTTCAGCATTCTGAAAGGGAGTAAGTTTTTGGCTACCTTTCTTCTCCTCTCTCCAACATCTTGCCAGTTCCCCATCCCATTGCAGAATTCTCAGCATCCTGAAGGGGAGTAGGTTTCTGGCTACCTTTCCTCTCCTCCTCATCTACCTTCCACCCTGCTTGTTTACTTCCCCTCATATTTCAATATAGCATTTGGTATCCTTTTCCTCTGTACTCTAAACACTTGGTATCCACTTGCAAATTTTCTCTGTCTACCTGTTTGCATCCTTATGTACTTAGCATTGTACACTCTTCAAAGTACTTCACTTACTGCATGTACTTATGCTTGTATTTATGCTAGCATTTTCATAAGCATGGTTAATTCTTAAGTTATGTCCTAAACGTATTGTTCTTACATTAAGCGTACCCATTCACTGTCGCGCTCATCTCATAATGTCTGTGTTTTATTGGCATGGCTTGTAATGGATGTATTTCTTTTGTACACTGTTCTTTATTGTTCGGTTGTTGCTCCCCCCCCACCATGTAACCCCCTCCCCCCAGGACGCTTCTGGAAATGAGCGGTTCACAGCTCATGTCGTCTTTCCTGGTGAAACTTTTTTAAATAGAAATAAAAATAAATAATTTGCTGATTTGATTGGGTTTTGTCGTGTTCAATGTCAGTAATGCACACAAAATTTTCAAAATTATTCAGTTTAGCCTGTGCAGAAGTCAGGATGAGCTGTAAAGCCTGCAGACTCATGAATCCATCTGTTTTGGTGAAATACAGGAGTTCTGCTGTCATGGGAAACACTGTTGGGCTCATTCACAATTGACATTCTATAGATGTGATCACTCAGGAGGGCCCTAAAATAAATACCCCATTCCCAAGTCTGCCTGTAAATTCAGGAGGGAGTGGTGGTAAGACTGAGTTTCTATATATTAGACAGCACATTGTTTTCACTTGAACAGTTTTCTTCTTTACCTAAATTTAGCCTCTGCTATTCTTTACTCCACATTAAACTGACCCCCTTACCAGGGCTAACACATACATCCCTAGTGGGAATTAACACATATGAGGGCCCTGTTAAAATGTATTCTAAAGCAGCTACTGGCCAACAGCAATATACTTACACTGTAATACTAGTAACAATACAACTTCTTAACATGCACATTACAGTGGCACCACAAATGACAGCAGCAGTCTGGAGGCACGCTAACTTAGTAACCAGCAACCCTGGAGAAATGGATCACACCAAAAGACACTAAAAGATATGAAATGGTTGATTTTTATTACAAAACATGGAACACTCATAGGTTCTTATAGCAGTGTTTATTTAGTGGTGCTGCCAGTTTTACTTTTGAAAATTATTGCACATTAACTTTAATGAAGAAACCTGAGATCCCATATCAGTACCAATGCAGAAGTGGGACTCGTTTGGAGCTACTGAAGCATTTTCATAATTAGGTCCTTCTAGTCAAGCGAGTATTCAGAGAGATAAACCTGCACAGTTTTCCTAGTGTGACTCTGAATATACTACTGGAAGGAGACTTTATTCTGCTCCTAATGAGACAGATGAGAGAAAACCAGAGGTGGAAGTGATCCCACACCATTTAAGGACTAGGGAACATAACAGTCCTCCTGTATTTATGAATAGATGAAGGCACGCTCTGAGCATGAAACTGGGCAGGTCTCTCTTTGAATCCATTTTTACAAACAAGAGTTACTTCCAAAGTGAACATGGGTTAGACCTGGACAGAACCAGCTGCCTCAGAAACTTTAATCACAAACTAGAATGGCTCGGAGGGAACCGCATCAAGAAAAAAACCCTGCCCCACAGTTTGGTTTAAATGGTTCTGAATTGGAGGAGATTTTTATAAACTTCAATCCTCCAACCCCCACCCTCTTGCACATGAACTACAGTACTCTTACTCATTTTATTCCAAGCAAGTACCTTTAGTAGCAGTATTATAAAACAGAAAAAATTCTGAAAGCTGATTGGTTGAAGGCCAGTTTGACCCAAGCTGTTTTCTTGGCACAACTGCACAGGTGATACTAGTACCAAAAAAACTGGCTACTTATATCCATAAACACATAAATGGATCTGTTTAATAAATACAAGAAGGCACGTCAAGGTCTGTGTCACTGGGACAATGTTACTTTTTGGGTGCTTTGATGGCACTCGGCCCATAGTCTGGTGTCTCATAAGCCAGAGATACGAAGTCATCACAGCACAACACATGACTCTGCATGACTTGTCACTTAACCACTCAATAGAGAACCCTGTGTCATTAACTATATTGTCTCAGAAGGAGTATTTGGCATCAATGTTGGGCTGCCTTGAGTTTTTGTTAAGGGACCATACGATGTAAGCCTTTCGTTAACTTGAGCTAGATGTACATTTGACAGAGTAAGAGAACAAGCAGCACAGTATGAAAGCTGAATATGCACTGATAGAGCTATCAGAAGATTATGAAATGAGATCACCTGCCAAGTATGACTGATTGTTATGGGTTCTTGCAAAGGGGCAGTGAATGGGCATGAGCAGCTGGACAGACAGGGACTGGAATGTTACTTGGAGCAGATGGTGGGCGTCAGTAGCAGGATGGAGAAAGGATACTGGATTTTCTGTTGGAGCAGATAGTGTGTGTCAACAGCTGAGAGAAAGGTTCAGTTTTAGCATCTTGTTGTGGAGTAGGTTTAGTAATCATTTGGGGCAGATGGGTGTCAGCAGCTTTATAAAGGGGGAGATCTGAATTCATTTGGGGAGGGAGTCAGAAGCTGGTGCAGCCAGTTCTGGGTGGTCAGGGTGCTGTCAGCAGGGTGCCAGAAAGTAGAGCGCCAGCGGGAGGTCATTGGCAGGCACAGCGTCAGACCACAAAGCTGCAGGGGACTGAGAGCACCAACCAACACAGTGCAGCCTGGCAGTGCCATGCACCGCACACTAGCAGATCCACCCCCCAAATGCCAATGGGTCAACAGGCGGTGCAGCAACTCCGAAGAGCACCACCGAGTGCAATGCCACAGAGACAAGGCCCCCACAGACAATGTGCATGGGACCATGGTGCCATGCACAAGACCACATGGCACAGCCACTGACATGCCCAGTGCCACAGTGATGCTGCACTCAACACCGATGGCTGGCGACAGTACAGCCAACCACTCAGTGGCTGGAAGCCACACATGGTTGACAGAACATCATGCAAGGTGGCCCCCCGGGATGTGCTGCCAACCATGGTGTTGGTGGGCAGGGGCAACAAGACACCCAACAGGGAGTGGTGGCACCCATATAGGGCAACAGGGCATGTAGCCCTGCAGTCAGTGCATGGACCACCTGGAACCTAAAATGACAGTGCAGGCCCCTTAGGTATCTCAGAGTTGAAGGTGGTAACATATCTTCTGTCCCTAATGACAGCTGTCATACTACGCTGCATACTGTGCTGTTAACATACCTGCTAATCCTCTGTTGGCTGTTGATCAATTCCTCAGCTCCCTTATCCCTGGTGCTGCATTGTACTCCTAAGTGCCAGGTGCCCTGTTACACTGACGCTCTGATTGTGGGGGCACCCTTGCTGTTTTCACCCTCTCACTGGTGCTGTGATTGCAGCACCCTGCTGTTGGTGTCCTAACCACCTGGAACCAGTGCACCCAGGGGACTGGAATTGATTTGGGGTGTTGAGTTGTGCATTAGCGACTGGGTTGGGATCAGAGTGGCCTATAGGGCAGGCCTGGTTAAGACTGCAGCCCACTTCAATTGGTGTTACATGGAATTATGTGCACCAGCCAAGATGGGTACAAAGAAATTATTGCTCTCAACTATGCCGACTAGGAAATCATAAATCTTACTTCCTATTATATAATTATATATTGTTGGTCTCTCGTATGTTATGCCAATAATGTTACATGATTATTTTCTATACCTGTACTGTGGCCTACTTAATCTCTAGTTATCTGTGTTAGAGCCACACCACTGACCCTTAGTAAATGTTCTAGATATGTTTTTTTTACCTTATGCCCCGGCTATGCCAGAAAATTTGCTAAATAGGACTGTATGGAATGCTGAATTTCCAATGGAATGGAATTCCATAGAATTTGAAAAAATTCTGCAGATTTCCATGAGTTGCAGAATTTCAGCATTCCGCATCTGAAATTTTTTTGCAGAATAATAATCTACAGTTCACAAACCGCAGCTTCTTTTTCCACAATACGCAGGAAATTATTCCACAGTTTACACAATCAGTTGAAAATTATTCTGCATTTTGCACAGAAATGTTTTTTGAATTTCCACAGAATTTAAAAATAAATTCTACATAGCATTTTAGAAGCAGAATTGCCATTCTGAACAATTCCGACAACAGAATTTTGCATTCTGCACAGTCCTATTGCTAAATCTTCATTCAGTGCACCTAAACAGTTATCAAAGTGAATAAATAAACAAATGAATGAATGAATGAATGTGGGCATACATAACTAAACTAGTTGTAGTACAGTAGTTGGATACACTGGCTAAGGGGCATACAAGTTGTTACCCTCACCTTGCCATAGGTGGAACCATAGAAAATGCATACAAAGACCCTATTTTGAAATCACTGCCAGTTACTGATAAGGTAATAGGGTCATGGAGGCAATTTAAAGAGGCAAGGGATCATTAAAGCCCAGGCTTAAGAACCAAAAGACCAAAGTTCAAATCCCAAAACAGCCATTTATTGACTGTGTGACTCTAAACAAATCATGTAGCACCTGTGTGCTTCACACCAACAAGCTGTACCAATGGGTAAAGGCAGGATCCACTGAAAACAAGATATTGCATCCCAGATAAGCTATCTTGGGTAGCTAAACTGTAAAAAAAAAAAAAAAAAAGTCCGGGTACTTATCTGTCTGCTAAACATGATGTGGTTGCTTGTTAGATGTTAATCCCAAATCAATTTCTGCTTTCTACTATTTGTGTAACTATCAGTTTCCTCTGTACTTTGCTTTAAAAATGTGTGAAATGCAAGGATAAAAATATCAAGGAATGTAGAATGTGGAATCTCATGTTTTGATTGGTTCACTAGCAGTCCTTATCCCCACTATTAGTGTAAACAGAATGCTGTATGTGCCTCTGATTATGGGAGGGAACATTCAGCATATGCAGGTGTACAATATTTCTAGATAGAAATCATGCTTTTTAGCATTATTTTAATTTAAAACCCCAATTGAAAGGTTTATTTTAGCATTAAAGACCTCTCTGTTGGTACTTTATTAGTAGAATAAGGACACAGAGGGTGTTTGTAAATAGTCCTTCTAGTAATAAAGGGCAGCTACATTAGTTCTTATTCCTTACTTAGAACACATCCTTATTTCTCATAAAATGTGTTTTTAAAACTAAAATGGGCTGGATTTTGAGAAAGCAAAACCATGTCTACACTGGTCTTTCCTAACTAGCCCTAATGGAGGTACAGTGTATAGTACCCAGTGATCTGCACCATTTGCACCAGTCATCTCTCTCATGGCTGTTTTTAGAGTTGTCTGTTAGGGACATGTCTAGGTAATATCTTATTACAGTACTTTATTCTCTCAGTGCTTTTATATGTCCAAAGAAATATGCCTATACCTATAAAGTGTTCGTCTGTATTTATTATCAGCAACTGCTTGTATTGACTTTTTAACCGTCTTGTTGTATTAATGGTTTTTAATTGTATCCTGTATATAACTGTACTATTTATTGTATCATGTGTATTATATAGTGCATTTTATGTACTGTTCTGTACTCTATGTACTATTTTACCCTATGTCCCTTCCCACTGGTCACACCGGGAGACGAGCATAGGCTCAGTGTGCCTTTCCTGGTTACAAAATGTATAAATAAATAAAAAAATTTGAAGGAAAGGATATTTGAGAAAACAATCAATGGATGGGATGAAAAGATAATGAAGGATTACTTGAATTTATGCCAGAAATCTTACCCTGTTTTTCCACTTTGGTGATTCCATTTTCTTGAAAGATGGTAAGAAATGTCACTTGGACCTGGATAAAGTACCTTTACTAGTAGTCTTTCTGATCCACAATGACTAAGCAGTTTTCTCAGAGTTCACAAGTGCTGAAGATCCTGCAGTTTGTTTTCCTTGCAGCTCAGACTTAGATACTGTAGGTTCGGCCTGTTCATCGACAGAGTAGATGGTGAATGAATTGTTTGACTTGATTATCAAGTCTGATCCACAGTGCTTAATCAAGTATTTCTGCTTCCTAATAAGAGAACACAAGAGTTCATTTTAGTTTCAGCCTAAAAATAAAACTTATTTAATTCATTTATGTACCCTATCCATCCTCAAGAACATTTGGTCAAACATTATTGGTGATACTGTGACAGGAACCTGCCCCACTTTTGTAGGATAAACCTTACCAGTTCCACTGTGCTTCCATCATCTCATCATACTGATTTGGGTCCCTCCCATCACACCTATCCTCACTCCTCTTCCCCATCCCCTTCTCCTTCTACTTCCTGCCCTCTAGGGACCCTTGCACCTTCTCCCTCCATCACCCTCACTCAGCTGGGAAATCTGCATTCTCCTCTCAGCTGCTCTCCCTCTGGAACCAGTTGCATCTATCTCTCCACTTCCCTTCCCTCCATTAAGTACCAGCTGAAACTTCAATCCTTTCTCCCCACTCCTGCCAGTTTCCCCTTCTTTCAACCACATGGTTTTGGTTGTTTTGTGTGTAGTTTAATCGGTTGGTTTCACTATTCCCCTCAACCATAAGTCAGCATCTGCTCATTCAGGCACTGAGCACTTTTTGATCACGTCCAATTGCATGGCTGATTTGTATGCCTGCTGTTATATTCATTTGAGTTTTGGTAACTGGTAAGTCCACTGAGATAATTACAGTTCCTTTTTCAGGGTTGACCTGAGAGTACAGCAACAAACAATACAGTATAGTGCAAAAGCAACAAGGGAATTCTGTTACAGTAATAACAAAATTAACATACAGCAGGTAGGGGATAAAGAATCATAAAACATACAGAAATATACAAGTAACAGTTTATAACAGCTAACAAAATAGATATATATACACTTTGGTAATACCATATTGCAGATCAGTTTCAGACTGAACATGAGCAGCGAAAACTGAATATAACAGCTAACAAAATAAATATTTACACTTTGGTAATTTCATATTGCAAGTCAGTTTCAGGATAGCCAGAAGCAGTGAAATCTGAAGACAGACAAGTAGTATTGGTACAGGAGGGGTGAAGAAATGGCAAGAATACCATGACATAAGGATGGGAGGTAAGGAGATGGGCCTGGACAATCTTGCTTTCTCGTTTGTTCTGTACTCTACTATTGCACTTTATTGACATTGGCATTGTATCTGCATCATCTGACTTGCTGCAATCTTTGTAATTGTGTTTTCCCCTTCCCCCTCCACTAGGTTGTAGCTGGAAACAAGCATCAGCTGAGTGTGCCTCACCCAGTAGCCAATTTTTAAATAATTCACTAAATAAATAAAAAATAAAATTATTGAAGACCTATTCTGTTCTATCCCATCCAATCCTTCACCTGTCCTGTCATTTCTAGATTTTCAAAAATTTATTGTTAACCATATTTCTATATGACTTACAGTAGGTAATGGCCCCATCTGGCAATCTGATGACCCACCCCCATCCCTTGCTCTTTCTCCTGTATTTCCCTGTCTCGCTTTCCATACAGTCTTTGTTTTTATTTCTTCTTTCTTTCCTTCCTTTCTCCTCTCTGCTGTGGTACATGGTTAACCTCCCATGAACCGACTTACAGGGTCTGGAATCGCACACTTAGGAGTTGTTGAAATTTATTTATTTAGCTTTTGTTAACCAGTTAAGCACGCTAGACAAACACAGATGCCTACTTCCAGGTGCAACCTGGGGAGGTTACAAGGAAATAAGGAAACAAATTACAAAACAGGTTGTGCAGCTCTCAGGTAGACGAATATACATACATTTCAAAATGGGACAGAAGAGGCAATTGAAAATAGTGTAGAATAAATACATACACAGGGAACAGGTAAATAATAGACAGACATTTCAAAATGAGACAGATGAGGCAAATTTAAAATACCATAGAGTACATGTACAAGGAACACTGTGAGCAGGTAAGGTTGGGAGGACAACCAAACACAGAACTCGGGTAGGTGCCCCTCAAAGAGGACCAAGGTATCAGGTGTGACATTTGTTTAGGAGGGCCACTGACATCTTAAGTGCAACTGCAGGTTGAGGAGAGCAGCAAGTGGTACCAGAGGGAGTTAAGGAAACAGGTATGACAGGGTATAACATGAATGTGGGCAGGAAGGGAATTCCATAATCTCAGAGCACATGAAGCAAATGCTCAGTCACCCATTTGGGTGCAGGTATTGGGAACCTGGAATATTGCAGGACCATGAGACTTTAGGAACAAGAGGAGAGGGCTGGTTTGAGGAGCTCTGCCAGAATAGGAGGAGTGGCCATTCTTACCACCTTGTCAGTGAAACAACCTAGGACAAAGCTTTGATGCTGGCCAGGTGGAAGCCAAGTAAGCTTATTGTAAAGGTTGTAGTGGTGGGTGAGACGATGGGTTGCAAGGGCAAAGCAGCATATATTATTGTAGACCACGTCCCACATGGAGAGGCGAGTGTTAGCAGTGTGAGCAAATGTGATGAGTCTATAGCACAGCGTGGGGAGAAACACCCCTCTTACCAGGCCACTACATGCAGTGGGGGTAATACTGTTTTTTGCTCTGTAAGCCAGGCCCAACTTATTATTTACAGCTCTGCATACATGATGAATATGCTGGGAGGGGTCAAGGGTAACTCCCAAGTATTTGACAGAGTTAGCAACCATCAAGGGGGAACAATCAGTGCTAGTAATATTCAAGGGCACAGGGGATGCTTTTAGTTTTGCCTGGGAACCAAAGAGCATGGACTGTATTTTCCTGAGATGGAGGACAAGTCTGTTCTCTTTTAGCCAGGATTGTATATTGTTAAAGTCAACATTTAGGTGCAGGTTGAGGACACTAATGTCATGGGAGTGGGTAAGGATGACCAGGTCATCTGAGTATAAGGTGGCACTGCAATGGGATGGCACAGTGGGGAGACTGTTTACAAATAGGGAGAAAAGGATGGGCCTAAGGATAGACCCTTAAGGAACTCCAGATTGAAATGGGGTGAGCTCGGAGAGGGCCTTATTGAATTTTGTGAGCTGCTGTCTTCCTTGGAGGTAGTTGGAAAACCACCTAAGGATGGGGGCAGAGAAGCCAAGGGGCCGGAGTTGCGAGCACAGAAGTACATACTCAACCAGGTCGAAGGCTTTGGAAAGGTCAACGAAGATGGCTTCAGTGAGTTTGCCTTGATCCATGGCCTCATGACCTCAGAGGTAACCTTAGCAAGGGCAGAGGAGGTGCTGTAGCCCTTTTGGAAGCCATGATGAGCTGCGACAGCAAGTCATGTGACTGGATATATTCAGAAAGTTGGGAAGCAACAACTTTTCCAAGGAGTTTGCCGACAGCTGATAAGATGGCAATGGGCTGATAGTTTTCATGGTTTTTTGGGTCACCTTGTTTGAGAACCAGGACTACCCCTGACACCTTCCAGAGGTCAGGGATATCCCCAGAGGAGAGCGATGAGTTAAAGATATGGGATATGGGTAGGGCAATGAAAGGGACTCCAAGGTGGAGGAGTCTGGGCTCCAAGTTGTCGTGCCCAGCACTAGAATGAGGGGAGAGATCAGAGAGTAGTCTGTCTCCCACTTGGACACAACCTTGAAATAAAAAGGGGGAAAAAGACAGATTCCAACTGGAAGCTGTGAGGCACACCTTGCTTATCAGGATCCAGATGAGGAAATAGAGAGGTGTATGCAGACAGGTCAGAGACATGAGAATTAAAGGCATCCACAATCGTGAGTGGATTGTTACATTTTGTACCACCTATAATCATGTGAGACATCCGCTTTTGAGGAACCACTAACTATGGTCTTGATATTTCGCCAAAAATTCCTAGGGTCTGTGGCTGTGGATAGCAGGGAAGATTTGCAGAAATGACTCTCTGCAGACCTAATAGCTTTTCTGCACCAATTTCTGAGAAGTCTGTATTCCTGGTACATAGATATGTCATGCGAGGCCTTGAAACTAGTTCAGCATTTATCCCTGGATTTCATAAGAGTGAGTAGGCTACTGGGGAGCCGTTTTGTAACAGTACCCCATACTCTCCTTTTAATAAGAGGGGCATATTTGTATTGCAGGGCAGTAAAGATGGTAAGAAAGTTGTTTAGGGCAGTAGAAGTGTCGAGAGAAACAAGAACTGAGGACCAGTCTGTATGTCCCAGGTCTGTGTGGAAGGATTCCAAGTTAAAGTTGGAGAAATCCCTCATAAGGAGGATTTTGCATGGAATCTTCAGAGGGGAGATCTTCCAGGCACAAAAGATAGGGGTATGATCAGAGATCAAGTCCAGGAATGTGCCACAGTAGGCCACCCTCTCTGGTCTGTTTGACATCACCCAGTCAAGGAGATTACTTTTTCCTTCAGTTGTAGAAAGCCTGGTAGGCTCCCAGATACATTGAGAGAGGGAGAACCCTGCCAGCAGAGGCTCATATTGTCTAGCGTTGCCCCCTAACCAATAGAGGTTAAGGTCACCTTGTATCAGCAACTGTTTCTCATGGACCACAGGAGTTATGGAGGCAAGGAGGTATGTTAACCCTTGAACACCACCCTTGGGAGGATTGTATATGCAAACTAAATGCAGTTTTTTTGTATTACCCTACAGAAGACGTACATGAAGGAACTCACACAAGGGCAAAATGGGCAGCTGGCAGGATATAGAGGATATGTGTAGGTGATTTTTGTAATAGAACAGTATCCTACCCCCTTGTTTCTCAGCAGGGTCAAGCCTGATTAGGCTGAAACCAGGAAGAGCACATGCAGAGTCAGAGGTAGTGGACTTCAACCACATTTCAGTAACAGCAAGGATGTCTGGCTTATAGTGACCAATCCAAACAGTATATATTGACAGCGGCCACACAGTGCTATTCTGAAATTTGGTACATACTGTATATATTTTGCATACATATTAGTACATAGTGACCCTGCCACTATACATTCAATGCTACAACATGATTTCAGTTCTGTTTAGTCATGGTTTCAGGTAAAAACTAAATCTGAATACCACTAAAACTGTATCAATGATCTTTGGCACTACGCAAAGGCTAGCCAAGGCAGCAAACATCTCCCCAGTGGTTTCCCTCGATGGCTCCCCCTTAAAGACTGTCCACTCATGCAAATACCTAGGGGTCTGGCTCAACCCTCAGTTAAGTTTTACTGCACACATCAACTATCTGACCTCCAAACTCTGTTACAATTTAGAATACGAAGCTTGGGGCAAAGACTCCCTCCCTCTCCATGTCTGCTGGGAACTTCTAACCAAAATGATCCTACCTGTCATTGATAATGCCGATGGGGTGTATGGCACTGCCAACTCCACCGCCCTATCTCGGCTAGACTTCTTCTATTATGCTTTTTGTCATTTCGCCTCACTCTCTCCTAACAGAACTTACCACTGCTCCCTTCTGTCCTCCTTAAACCTCCCCCCACTCACTCATAGATGTTTTGTTCACTCCCTATCCTTTATTTCCAAGTAATGGTTTAATCAACTCCCCTCCTATATCTCTTCCCTCCTGTCTCCTGCCCCAGCCTCGTCATACCCCCATGCTCCAGGGACTCTTGCTCCTTTTCTCTCCATACCCTCTTCTAACATGGACAAATCAGTTTTCCACTATAGTCTCCCCTACTTATGGAATTCAGTCCCATCTCCTGAGTAATGCCTCCTCTCATCCCTTGTCAAATCACTCTGCCTCCTTCCCTACCCAACTTGCTCCCACTACTCTCCTTAGGACAATGTATCTCCTGTGTCTCACATGAGTCATCATCTGTACTCAAACTAGCACATAAACTAATCATGTCGGTACCATTCATGTTGAACACCGTTCTTGGCACTCCTGTTCACGCCATTGTTTCTGTGCATCTCTTCATTGTATATATTGACAGCAGCCGTACACAGTGCTATTCTGAATTTTGGCACATATTGTATATATTTTGTATACATATTGGTACATGTTGTATACATTTTGTATACAATGCCTATATTCTTAATGTAGTTCTTGTTGATGTTCTACCATATTTAAACCTGTATTCTCCGTGTACCCCTTCCCGGGTCACACCTGGAAATGAGCCCTGGCTCAGTGTGCCTTTCTTGGTCATCATATGTTTAAATAAAATAAAGCTCAGCTAGGTTTGGCATGAGGCTACGAATACTTAGGTGGGCCACTTTCAAACCTTTGGTGGATCGCCAGCTAGGGGAGTGGAGAAGTTAAAGGAGACATGAGGAGATGTGGGGACCAGGGTTAAGCTCGATGTCTCCTGCCAGGACAAGTAGAAATGATGGAAGCAATGTGAGGCATGATAGGGAGTGACAACTCCTGGGGGTCTAGTTTTACTTAGGAATCATTTGACCAACTTTGTGGAGAACAAGACAGACTTGAAATTCATGCACCAGGTAGGCCAGAGTTGAAAGTCTGTACTGGCAAGATGGCTAAAGAATGTAAAATTAAACTCCAAGAGCCGCTATGAACTACCCCTGGGGCTCACTGGGAGGGGAATGTAATCAACAGTGAGTAGTATCAGGAGTAGGGAGGTAAAAATGCAAGTCAGGGGGATGCAAATGGCATAGGGGAGCACTGGCACTGTGAATTCACATCTCAAAGGCAGCATGATTAGGAACATACCTAGGCAGCTGTTAGGAGTCAGATAGGTCCAGGGGAAGAGCTAAATTCGAGCCTTCAGGAACAAGACTTGCACAGACAGCAAAGAATGGGGCCAGGTAATAATAAAACAACTAAGATATGCCTCAACTTCAAGCTACTCATACCCAGACTCCAATTAGAAGTAATAGCAAGGTGTCACTGCTTTGTAATTGCGCACTTGACCATTAGATAACAGCACCAACACCTGTCAGTTCAAAAAACAGCACCAAAGCCCATCCCTCTCAGTCTCTTGGTGACAGTGAATAGATTCAGGTCTGATGAGTTCATTCTTTCAGGTTTTTAAATGAGCATCCCTTCACTACAGGGTTACTAAGGGGTAGACTACTGCTGGAAAGGTCAAGTATATACACCACTTTAGGCTGCAACAGTAACAGATAAAATAAAATAAAAAACCCTCAGGCTGTGAAGAACAGCCATGCTTTTCTAAAAATGGGGAGTTTCTTAAAATAATAGATCAACTGTGAAAGGACAGCCAATTGAGTGTTGTGTGAAGAAAACAAAAAGTCACAAGCAGATCAGGATGAGAAAAACAATTGATAGACAATGATGGCTGTAAATAAAAGGACACAACACACTTCAGCTCTCTGAGAAGAAGAGAAGAGACTACCTATGAAGTTGAGTGCAAGAAAGATCTAATCTAGTCAAACAAGTTAAACTAAAGCTGCAACAATGTACTTTTATTGCTTAGAAAGGGATTCTATGGTTTTGACACATGAAAGAACTTTTAATGAAAATATTGAGTGCAAAAGTATTTGCTGAGATGTTTGGTTATAACTGATGTAAGGTAGCTGTCCAATCAGGTTTCCAAATCGGTTTATAATTCTAAAGCCATCCAACAAAAATATGTATAATTACTGTTGTACTTTGAATAAAACAGCCTGTTTGTGCCATGTATCTTTTTACATGATCTGTCTGTACTCCCTCTTCCACATGTACATATTCATAAAGTAAAGCTTCAACATTAGTTCTGGGCACAATTTCCAGTACTCTTTAAAAATTGTGTGAAATTGTGAAGTCTATTTTCAGTTTTTGCAAAAATGCTACCCAATCTACAGTAGGTCAATTTCACTTTTTCAATGTTTTTCAAAAATGGACCATTCTTTTTCAGACTGCACAATAACAAACCTGAGAATTATGCAAACAAAATTCTTGCATGCATTTTTAGATTAGCATTGTGTTACAAATGTACACTTTTAAATTGTTTGTGAAATTGAGATTTTTCTGGAAGTGAGAGTCCTTTTAAATTGCACTTTATATAAAGTAAAAGTGCACAACCTGAAAGGCATGTGCTTTTTTTTTGATTATTGCTGGTTAAACTAGCAATTTCAATGTATTTTTGAAATTGCACATTTTTCATCAGAATGCGCAAGACAGTTGGCTTATTGGCACACCAGTAGTTCTACTGTCCCAGCACCAGTGACCCACGTTTGGGAACAGGCCTGGGCCATCTGAGGTTAGCCGGGGGGGGGGAGGAGGTATGGGCATCTCCTTGGATGCTCTCCTCCTCCATGGGGCTGTTGCACTGGGAGGCATGGGACCCCCAGTGTGGGAGGGGAGGACACCATTAGGCACTTGGCTGGAATGTTCAGTCATAGTCTGGACCTTGATCCTTGCGCTGGAATCCTCAGGATACGGGACTTCTGGGGACCAAGGAACAAGCCAGTAAAGAAAAATTACAGGCCCCGCTACCATGCAGCATGACTCCCCCAAGGGAGGGGGGAGAACGTAGCCCAGATTGTTGGCATAGCTGCCACTGAGCCCCTGGCTGTGAGAGGGTGAAACAAAATGTGACAAAAAAAAAAAAATGAATGTGTGAGGCACCTCTTGCCAGGATGTAGGAAGTGGGTTTTTATGAGTAGCATCCTGTAGAGTGTGAGCTTTTCGTTGAAGAAGGAAGCTTGATACAGCACAGTCAGCCATCCACAATGCAATCCAGTAACTTACAGTAAATGTCATGTGACAAAATATTGCATGACAAAAGAGCTTACAATAATTGCCATTGAATTACACTGTTCCCAGCAGTATACTGCGGCATTTTGTGATGTACAGATAGATATATAGACAGATATATTTTAGTGATTGTATATTGTGCCTAATATAAATATAATCTTTTTTTAATTGTAGACACATACTTTTTACTTAATTCTTTTAGTATAAAAAAATTCTGGCAGCTGTAGAATCACAAAGTTTAGCACCAAGGAGGCTGCAGTTTTTCTTGACCTCATGTCCAAATATCATGGCGGTCTGCTAGGTGCATCTGCCTTGCAGTTGTTTACGCGGAAGGACCTGTTGTTGAAAGTTAAGAGGTCAATGACCAAGGCAACAGGTGGGATGAGATCCATCATGCAATTAAAAAAGCAATGGGTGGACATAAGGTGAAGAGACCGAGAGTCATCATTGGCTGTTGCTGAAGTGTAAGGGTCAAGGAAGAGGTGTGACCTCGGCAGAAACAGGAAAAACTGTCCCCAACCATTTAGTATGTTTTTTTTTTTTTTACTGATAGATGTTAACATTATTTATTATCTATCTGCGATATTTTTGTATCAGATTTAACTTTTATTTAAACAGTCCTGTAAAATTGTCCTGGCACTAGCTCCAATATGGTCCCATCTCTATGTACCATCCATGACATACTATATCATGAAACAGCCATTTGCTAATTCCAATAACTCCTGCACTTTATTCCTCTTATTTTCTTTATCCTAGACAAATTTGACTTAGAGAGACGGTCATACAGTACATGTCTAATTGTCAGCACACTTGATATAAACATCTTGTATTACAAGCTCATAATGATTTACTACATCATTCATGCTTGACCAAGTATGCCCTTTAACAGTCCTGTGAAAAAACTGTGTTACTGTTTGTCTTTTTTTTCCTGTTTCTGGCTCTCTAGCCAAGGTGAGGATGTAACCACCATATCTGCCCCAGGACCCTGCTAGACTCCTATCAACGCACTGTCAGCTACCACCAGCGCTCCCCCAGTGGCCTGGTCTGGGAGGACCAGAATTTACCTCTCACAGAGGAGCTTCCCACAGGGAAAGGCCATGATCACCCTGAGACCCCAGCCAAGATTTACACTGGCAGCAGTGTGTTGACTACAGTCTTCAGTGTCACTCTACTGCCTGCCTAGAGGGTTTTCTTTGTGGTTCCCAGGAGGCACAGCTATGCAATGACAGCGAGCATGGCCATGAGTGCTCCCACACATGATGTGCTGATGTCTGCCGATGCCTCCACCCTGCATTGTACAGTCCCTGGCAGATGAACTCTCAGCCTCCACTGAGAGTCATGGATTAGCACATGTTTTGAGTAAAGGCCTCAGCTTCACACCGATCTCATGTGCCAACCGTGTTGATGTTCATATTGACATCTGGAAATTCTCCTGTAAGTTGAATTTAAGAAACAAACATAGAAACATCGAACTTGTTGGAAGAAAAGGACCTCTTGACCCATGTAGTCTGCCCTAAATTCCCCATCTGCTGTGCTACCACAGAGCCTATCTATAGCCTTACCAAAACAGTCCTGTTCCTAAGGTCCCCTTGTATCTATCCCATGCATGCTTAAATCCTACTACTGTTTTAGTACCCACCACCTCTGCTGGGATGCTATTCCAGATATCCACTATCCTTTCTGTGTAGCGGTACTTCTTCATATCCCTTTTGAGCCCCCCCTCCAGTCTCATATCATGCCCCCTTGTCCTTCAGCATATTTGTCTATGTAAAATGTTACCCTCCTGTACCTTATTAATACCCTTGAGATATCTGAATGTTTCTACTATGTCTCCCCTTTCCCTCCTTTCTTCGAGAGAGTACATATTTAATTCCTTGAGTCTCCTCATAGGGCTTCTGATGCAGACCATTCACTGTTTGTGTTGCCCTCCTGTGTACCACCTCCACTCAATCTATGTCTTTCTGGAGATGGGGCCTCCAGTACTGGACACAGTACTCCAGGTGGTGCCTAATCATCATTCTATACAGGGGTAACACTACCTTGCTCTTTCTGCTAGTGATACCCTTCCCTATGCACCAGAGAATTCTACTAGCCTTTCCCACTGCCTTATCACATTTGTTTGCTACCTTCACGTTATCAGTTATGATGGCCCTCAGGTCACTTTCTTGTTTTGTGGTTGTCACCACTCCCTCCCCACCTCCATTTGGTACATTGCCCTTGGGTTTTTGTGCCCTACATGCATAATTTTGCACTATTTGACATTGAAGCCCAGTTGCCAAACCTTTGACCAGTCTTCCAGCTTTTTCAGACCATCCCTCATTCTTTCCAACCCCCCCGTGTGTCCACTCTGCTTTTGTGTCATCCGTGAACAGGCATACCTTTTCTTCCAACCGCTCTGCAATTTTGCTAATAAAGGCATTGAAGAGGATTGATTCCATTACTGATTCACGTGGCACCCCACTAGTTATCTTGCCTTCTTCAGAGTTTACCTCATTTACCACCACCCTGCGACTCCTGTGACATAGCCAGCTATGTACCTATTTTACTACTTTTGGACCCACTCCCAGGCTGCCCAGCTTGTTTACCAGCCTTCTATGTGGAATGATGTCAAAGGCCTTACTGAAATCCAGGTAGGCCACATTCACCTTTCCTCCCTGATCCACTTTGTTGATCACCCAGTCAAAGAACTCAATCAGCTTTGTTTGGCAAGATGTCCCCCTGTGAACCCATGTTGTCTTGGATCCTGTAGTCCATTGTCTCCAGATATTCTACAATCATTTCTTTCAGTAGTGTTTCCATAACTTTGGCCACCACTGAAGACAGGCTTACAGGTATGTAGTTTCCTGCCTCCTCCCTATTCCCACTTTTGTTAAGTGGGACCACACCCACCCGCCTGTAGTCCCCCAGAACTTACCCTGTATCCAGTGATAGGCTAAACAGGGTCATCAGAGGTGCAGCTAGGTTCTCCTTAAGTTTCCTCAGTATCCTGGGGTGCACATTATCAGGCCTCATTGCCTTATCCATGTTCAGTTGCGCTAGTTCCATGAGGACACTCTTCCATAAAAGGGCTAGTGTCCATCATCCTTCATTTAATGCCCCTTTCCCCTATTTGTGGCCTGTCACCTACCCTTCCTTCATAAATACTGAACAAAAGTACTTGTTCGATATGCCAGCTTTCTTCTGGTCCTCTTCCACACAATTCTCTCCTTCCCCGTTTGATCTTACTATCCCTTCCTTGTTCTTCCTCTTTTTGATTAGGTACCTAAAGACTGTTTTAACACCCTTTTTTACTGCCTGGCAATGTTCTCAGTTTGTGCCTTTGTGCTCCTAACTGCTTTCCCTGCCTGCCTTTGTTTCTCCTGATAGTCCTCCCTATCTTCTTCTTTCTATGTTGACTTGTACCTTTTGAATGCTAGCTCCTTTGGCTTTACTTTCTGTGCTTTTTCCTTGGATAACCATAGTGGTCTCTTCTTTTTAACCTGCCTGACAGACTTTTGTTGCCTTCTTAATTGTGTCTCTTATTTTTGCCCATTGTTCCTCTACCTCACACATTTTACTGCTAGGGCTTCTCCCATACTCATTTGTTTTGGAAATCAGCACTCCTGAAGTCCAAGATCCTCATTTTAGTGTGGTTTGATTCTTGTCCCATTCTTGTATTGAACCACACTGTACGATGATCACTGGTCCCCAGGTATCTCCCCACTGTGATGTTAGTGACACTGTCCCCGTTTGACAGTACCAGGTCCAGTATCACCCCCATGAGTGGGTTTCATAACTAGTTGCCTGAGGAATGCCCCCTGAAGGGAGTCTAGAATTTCCCTGCTTCTAACTGTTGCTGCAGCTGGAAGGTTCCAATCCACATCAGATAGACTGAAGTCCCCTACCAGCAATACCTCCCCCTTTTTAGCCATCGCTTGGATTTCTTCCATCATATCCTTATCCACCTCCTCCTTCTGTACTGGAGGTATGTAGATCACCCCTGTTCTAATAGTGTCCCCCGTCTCCAGTGTGAGCCACAGAACCTCCGCTGTTCCCTGTACCCCCTGTATTTCCATGGCTTTCATGTTTTCCCTCACATAAACAGCCACTCCTCCTCCCCTTTTTCCCTACCCTGTCCCTCCTGAATAGAACATATCCTGGTATAGCTACATCCCAGAACTAGCTTTCATTGCACCAGAAGAGAGTTCTCAAATACAGACGCAGTAATGGGTCAGCCAAATACTGACCTGTCCATTGATGAAATGGGCACAAATTTACAAACATTGATAAATCTTATGGGTGAAAACCTCTTCTGTCCCTGAACTAGATACAGTTGAGGTAGCTATTCCAGTTAAGTATCATGATCCAGTCCAGGATTACCCTATTACTATGGCAATAAGAAAGACTATGTTCCGTAAGCCTCCACATTTTTATCTATCAGCTACCATTTCAGCCCCACTAATGACATACCAGAGACTGGTCCTGAGGGATGTTGAAAACCATCTGTCTTCAAAATGGCCTCAAATACACCATTAACCTAACAACCACCAGTTAAACAGCAATACAAGAACTGATGTTCAGTGAGAAAATTGAGATAAAGGACAATAAGGGCAGCCTTGAGGTGATTATGGATAAGTCAAAAAATGCCAGTCAGATCGTGAGGCAACTTCGTGTGGAGACAGATTATAGAAAGCTATCCAGTGTGTTAGCCCGGTGGCGCAGAGGGTTGAGGCGCTGGACGCCACACCTTGTGCCACGCCGCCAACCCAGGTTCGGGAATGGACTTGGAGCACCTGGGTTGGTAGGGAAGAGGAAGGACTGAGTGTCCCATGACTTCTCTCCTTCCTCTGGGGTGGGTATGTGGTACACTGCAGTGGTGCCTAGCTGAGGCTGGTCACACTGTCAGAAGCGTGCTTTCCAAAGGAGAGGGAGTGCAGCGGACATCATTGCACTTCCTGATCCCTGGGGGCAATAATAGTGGAAAATTGAGGGGTGACCGCAGCGGCTAATGGGCGAGCCCTGAGCCCCTGGACACAAGAGGCATGGCCACCTGATTCCCAGTCACAGGCCCGGGGGGGGGGTGTCCTGTTAATTTCATCGGGGCCTGTGTGAGTCGGGTGCATGCAGCGTATGCCAGACCTGGTCTGGGGGTTCGGGTGCCAGTGGCCGATGTGGCCCGCTCTGCAATGGAGGAGGAACAAAAGTGTTAAATGATAAAAAATAGAAAGCTACCCAGTGACCTGACTTTGGGTTTCAAGAAGAAGATTCATTCTTTTATGTATCACAAACATGATAAAGGTTGGACCACTTCAAGCTGAATGGAGAAAGAGAACATTATTTAACCAGGAGTAGCACACTAAGCTGAACCTCATTTCCAGATGCAACCTGGGAGCACAAGGAAGTTAAGTGACTTGCTCAGGATCACACAGTACGGACCTATTCGGCTGTGGGATTCAAACCCAGGTCTCCAGATCTGCAGCTCAGAAGCTTAACTCACTGTGCTATACTGCCTCCCTGGGACTTTATGTTGACACATGTCCTGTTGTACCAAAAATGTATATACTTCCTAAAGTCCACAAGGACAAACTTAACCCTTCAGGTCACCCTATAATTTCAAGGCAGGGTTCTCTGAGAAAATGTTGACATTTGTCAACCATTTTCTTCAGAAGATCATTCCTGGACTAAAGGGGCATATTAAAGAGTCAATGATCATTTTGTCACAACTTACTGACTTTACATGATCCAGTGAATTTCTTTGGGTTACCATTGATATCACATCACTGTACACATCCATAAATCAACAAGGCATAGCTGCCATTAGACACCATTTATTTACCAACCCTGTAGTATCTGCTTTTCCCAACCAGTTCATATCAAAGGCTACCGAGTTGATTTTGCCCTCAAATGACTTTGTATCTTATGGTGATTTTTACTTACAGATCTATGGTACTGTAATGGGGAGCACCATGGTCCCCTTCTACACTAACTTGTTATTAGGTTGGTAGGGGGGCAGTGGTGTTCAGCCATGGCAGCTACCCTATCTACCCCATATTAAATTCTGGGGTAGGTACATTATCAATGTTTTAACGGTTTGGCATGGCAGCAACAAATTGGTTTCAGAATGTAATGAATTCCTTAATAGGAATGACCTGAATCTCAGTTTCGCCTCGACCATGGATCCCACTACCATCATGTTCCTGCATCAGTTTCAGCATCACCCCAGTAAACAAGACAGAATCAAGAAGCTACAGGAAACTCACATATGGGAGTACTTTCCTGTTAGCACAAAACACCTACTCATATCATACAGTAAAGGCCATTCCACACAGTTGGTTCATAATGATTAGGCGGAACTGTTCTACCTAAGAACTTTACGATACCCAAAGAGAGGAATTAAGTACCCAGCTCAGCAACAGGGGTTACTCAGCAGTACTCATTGATGAGGCAAAAAATAAAGCTAGGTCTTGTGATAGATCCAGTCCCTTAAAACCAAAGGCAAAGGTAGAGGATAACTTCAGTGGTATCACCTCTGTGACCGAGTACAACTCCACATCCTCCCAGGAAGCCTCAATTGTAAAAAAACAAAAAAAACAAAACACATTGGCACATCTTTAGTGCAGATGATAGTCTGCTTCAGAGCAAGGTGATACACCCATGATCATATATCGTAGGGGCACTACATTGGGTGACAGGTCCACACACAGTTACTTTCATAACAGAAAACCAAATGGCCTGAAAGCCTAAATTGGTTACCCCCACTACCTAAGCGTAGCATTTGCTGTATGCAGTGCAGCATTCACACACACCACATTACTGGAAAATGTATTCACTCACTAGAAACAAATGTGTGGACATCATGAAATTTATTTCATGTGACAGTTCATTTGCTGTGTACATTCTTATCTGTAGTTGCCCACTCCTTTATGTAGGCAGGGCAATACACCCATTACACAAACGGATCCAGGAGCAGGTTTGTTGTGTGTTCTGCCACTCCTGATACTCTTAGGTGAGCATTTAGCTGTACATCATAAAGATCCAGGACAAATGTCATTCATGGGTTTGGAACACGTTCCAGTCAACCTGAGAGGTGAAGTCAGGGTAAAATTGCTCCTTCAAAAGGAAGCAAGATGGATCTATACCCTTCATGTCACCAAACCAACAGGTCACTGCTGGCCCGGTGGTGCTGAGGGTTGAGGTGCTGGATGCCACACCTCGCGCCACACCAGTGACCCAGGTTCGGGAATGAGCCAGGGCCGTCAGGAGTCGGCAGGGAAGGAGAAGATTGAGCATCTGGAGGACTGCTTTCTTCTCCTGGGGTGGGTTCCAGGGTGCTCCGGGCTCAGTAGCATTTCCTAGTGGTGGCTGGGTGCATTTCATTCTGTAGCCCGGTTGTAGAGGGATTGGCACTGGCAGGACATCTGTGAGCAGACCCATGCTGGCATCCATTGCACACCACGCAAATGGGGGAAAAGTAAGTAAAAATCCCTGCCTCCTGATAGGCAAAGGATGGTTTGGGGGCTGGCCACCATGCCCAGTGCTGGGTCTCTCCACTCACTCCTCTGTTCTCCCTGCCTGGCTGCTCTTGTAGATTGAGAGAGAGAGAGAGTGCCAGTAAGAAGTAACAGTGGTTCCGCCTCAAGGGACTCGGAGCCGGGGGGTTTGGTGGCCAGGGTAGTGGTTGGAGAAAGCACCTCCAGAGGAGTCGAGCAGGATGACTTCAGATGGGTGGGATCTGGCTTCAAGCCATGTGTCCATATGGAGAGAGTTCAGGGTAAGGCTGAGCCATAAACAGAGTTAAAAAATAAATGGCACTGCTGATATTATACCCTTCTACTAAAAGATGAACTTGTCATTACATAGTGTGCTTAGTATAATTACTGTTTTCGACATTTTATATATTCTTTTCAGATCTTACCATTTACACGATGGTACAGGTTGATGGAGTTACTTGATGCCAGCACCACCCATTCGGTCTGATCTCACCCTTATGCTTGTCAATTCAGCCTGCCAGCACTATAGTTACTACCGTCATTTCATTATGTGTACCATGTAATCTTTATCTCTGCTTGTTCCTTGAGTGTTGACTTTTGTATTTTTTTCTTACAATCAATGGCAAGAATCTCATGTGCATTTCACTTAATACTCATTTTTTTCTCACTTTACTATCTTGCGTTATTAAATCCTTCCCTTTCCTTTCCCACTGCCCCTATTCAGCTGCGTAACCATGCATACTTATTATACACCTGTACGTACAGAAAAAAATTCAGAAAAACATTCCAGTTTGTTTTTTTTTTTCCCTGTGCTGGTCCCGAACCCTGCTTCTCCAGTCCTTGGCAGGGAGGGAGGACAATCCATGCCCGATTCCTCAGACATGCTGGCACCGGCAGTTACAATGCAGCAGCTGCAATTTCCACATCCAGCAGAGCAATTTGACAGTTTTTGTCCACGTGTGTCTTTGTTCCGTCAACCACTGTAGTTTTTTCCTACAGCACCTGCCAACTCAGAACGCGGAATGCCATTTTTCGAGTGCCGCTGTGAGAGAGAGTAAGTGATCAAGTTGGGTAGTCTTCCACGTATCCTCAACTCAGACACCAAGAAGTTGGCCTGGCAGCCCCGGCATCAGATAGTTCATGGAGACGGAGTCGGGACTCGACTTGGTGAAGCAAAGCAAGCAGAACTTTTACTTACAGAAGCTAAAGCAGATGATAAGCTTCCTAGTGCCGACTATGGGTGGCTGAGGTAAGGTTAGGCTACTTCCTTGGCCCAAGCCCCCCCTCCAGTCACCAGCTGATCCCCTCCCCACTGATCAACTTAAGTCTGAAACAGAGTAGAGTATTCAGGGACAATTAACAGTGTCAGTGTGCTCTGATGTATTATTGGCATTGGTAGTTTGGCAGGTAGCTAATAGATCTGTGTCTGTGCACATAATTTGGTCCCATACAGGAACTATTGTGGCAGGTGGGCAGCAGCAGTGACTGGGTAATGTGACAGCACTTAATTTTTGTTTTAAAACTTGCTGTTCGAAGGGCTGGGCTGCATGGTATTAATTTGTTTGAGTCTGTTCAGAACTATTTAGTTTTCATGGTAGGAATGCTCAAAATTAGAAACTGTAGCAGTGGTTGGTCGAAAGCCACCTCAGTACTAAAACATGTTTGAGTCTGCTGTTACTACTAGACTGGTATGTGTCTTGTCTGACTGACTGTCAGCTCGGAGGAGTATGAGTACTAGTGGTCGGCTCTGAGTCAGGAGGGACAGGTGAAAGAGACACCACTGATTAGTGTGCCACTGCGGGGCTGTTCTGTTAGAATGTCCGGGAGAGTTCGTTTAGCACCACTTGGGAAAGCCATGCAGCAACACCAACTCCAACAGAACACCATGCAGCCTCTTCCCCTCCTGCTGATGCTCCTGTGCAGTGGTAAGGCAGCCTTCTTGCCCGGGGCTTTCCGTTGGAATTACAGGATGGACTCGGGACTCAGGAGAAGTTGTTTGACAGCAGCAGGTAGACTAGATGGCTGGGAGCAACGAGTTCTATGTGTTTGGGAGGAGTCGGGGGGCTGGATAGCCGGAGTCAGGGAAAGGAGCTTTGGGGCCGCTGACTGCATGAGAAGAGGAGAGGAAAGGAGAGGAGAGGAGAGGAGAGGAGACGAGAGCCAACAAGTTGCGTCTGAGTGAGTCCCTGCTGCTCCGGCTGGGAGTCCTCATTCCTGTCCCCCTCTGGAGGATTATAACTGTGTGGTTGGGGGACGGGGGTTGTGCTGCCCATACCTCTCAACCTCCTGTCTCATAAATCAGTAAAAGGCTTAAAAAAAAAAAAATCAGGGACAAAGGACCAAAATCAGGGACACTCCAAAATGGGTGATATCCACTCAGGAAGCTAGAAAAATAAAGGGATTAGTATAAAATGTATTTTTTAAAGAAGAACAAATCTATAACTTTATTGTTTGACATTCTTTTGTGCTTACAATCTTTACTTTTAAGTCATGGAAACACAAATTTTAGGAAGGACAGATTAAAATTTTGAGGCAAAAATCAGGGACTTCCCTGAAAATCAAGGACAGTTGAGAGATATGGTGCTGCCCTCCTTTCTCCGGCCCCTCCCATGGACACTAGTGTGGGCCGGGCCATCCATAGTTGTTTCTGGGTTGTGGGACTGTTCAGGCAGTTCAGGGCTATGTGTTGATCTTTGACTTGGGGTTGTGTTGCACTGCAGTGCACTAGCTTGCCAGCAGACAGTCTTTTTATTTAAAAATGTGTGTCTGTCTGTGATGTCCAATGGCTAGAGTAATCAGTGCAGAGAATTTGGGAGAGTGTTGCCCAGAACACAAGCCAAAAAAATATGTATGTGTGTTGCTTGCTTGGAGAATATACAGTGTGGAATGCAATATGACTAGATGTACCCCCTTTTGTGCACACCGTAAATGTAGCTATCAGAGGGAACGGAGTCGGCTCCCTCCGATAGCTACATGTACAGAGTGCACAAACTGTGTCAAAAATCAGCTGAGGGACTGCAGTCTCAAGCAGGCTTTCTGTGGGTCAGTTTAATAGCTGTAGTACACTTGCAGCTTAAAGGGATGGTGTGACCCAGTCAGGGATTCAGTATGGCTATGCTGCAGTAACCTTCTTGGGCTTTTCTTTTCCTTGTAAATATAATTACTTTTGGGAATACCTCTGAGAAATGACTAAAAACCAAAAACAAAACAAAAAAAACCAAAAAAACACTTTTGCTTGCTTGATCATGAACCACGGCATGCTGGGATGTACAATGTTAATTACCTGACAAAATGTGTATAAAATTTGCAGATAGTCAGCTGGCTTTCAGAGCACCTTGAACTTTCAGACCATGTACGGACCGCAAGACCCTATAAAGTCCCTGCTAGTGTAGCTTACAACTGATCCCAGCTGTACAGCTACTAGAATTGAGGTTCTGTTTGGTCACAAGCACAATGAGACATCATTCCAGAAAAAAAAATACTTGACTAAGACACCTCAGGTGCTGAGTGCTACTGGCTAAATTATCTTGGTGTCAGCTACATTGTGTGACACTGACCAACCTGTTTAGCTCGGTCAACTTCTGGCCTGCACACTCATGATATCATACATTATTTAATAAAGGTGCATAATTATGGTAGTGCAAGTTACAATGCACAAATCTCTGTTGTTGGATTGGGCTGGGAATGAGATTGCAGCCATGGTATTAAAGTCATACAACCATGGACATTCAGTCTGCATCCTTGATGGTTCAGTAAGTCTCAGTTTCCAACCTTGGACAGTCCTATTTTCCCTGGTGATGCCCCCACCATAGTGCAACTAAAGTACCTATTGTGAGGGGGGTACAGGGAGGGGGGTTGGAAGGGTGATGAGGAGTACTTTTTATTTATTTATTTATTGAAGAGTTTCACTAGGTAGGACACACTGAGCAAAAAGATGCTCGTCTCACGGTGCGACCTGGGGGATACATGGGAGATAGCATATACATTTCATAGAGTTACACATAGGAGACCATGGTACATGATACAGTGTACAGGGAATACACAACACTGAGATATACATTAGGATCTTGATACATTGCTACATATAGGTTTACAAAGTAGATACATACAGGGGAAGGTGGCATATTGTGCATAGATTACAGACATACAAACAGTCATGTATGCTTACATAATTTCATTGAAGTGATACAGAGAATTTGTAATACTGGTGGCTGGTACTTTTTGTCTAAGAAGAGGCTGAGAACAGGGTGGGTGGGAAAGCGCAGGAATTTAGAAAGCGCCCATAGAAGACAGACATGGACAATGTGATAAACGAGTTATTGGGGGCTGAGCAGAAGTGCAGATAGGGGCAAGTGCAGGGTTAGTTGAACTTTTATGCCAGCATGAGAGGAGAAATGCTAGGGCCACTGGTCAGGCCGCATAATAAGGAGGTGGAGTTAAAAAGGGGGTATGTGCGAGGGGGAAGGGGGTCAGGAGCAGGAACAGTTTGTGGCGTAGTAGTTAAGTAGGGCAGAGGATATTGACTGTCCAGAGGAGGAGTGGTGGATTTGGGCTGGTTGGGTGTTCCATAACTTAGGGAGATGGTTGGAGAAGGCTGATTGGCCTGCAGTGGTCTGCCAGAGAGGGATTGCGAATAGCCTGGAGTCAGTAGACCTAAGGGCATGGGAGGGGGGTGAGAGGAAGGAGAGAGTGGAGGTGAGGTAGGAAGGAAGGGCACTGAGCCAGAAGTTGGACACAAATTTGATACTGTGAAGTAGCAGACGGTTGCTTAGGGATGGGAGGGCCAGAGAGTGATAGAGCTCTCAGTGGTGGGTACGTGGGGAGGGGGGCATCTAGGGCAAAATGGCAGAAAGCATTGAAGAATGGGTCCAGACTGGATAGGGTGGACTTTGGGGCCGAGCTGTAGACAATGTTGCAGTAGTCAAAGGAAGGTAGAATCATTTTCTGAATAATTTCGCATCTCACCAGGGGCGGGAGACAACTGCGATTCCTGTAGAGATCGCCAAGCATGGGGCGTAGCATTTTCTGGATTGCGTCCACATGGGCAGAGAAGGACAGGTGACGGTCAAGCCAGACTCCAAGGTACCTAAGGGGGGGGGCACGTCCTCTAGTATTGTTCCATCAAGGGTGTGGAAAATCAGTTGTGAGGTGAGTCTGGATAGTCTCTGCCTAGAGCCAAAAGTCATGGAGACTGTCTTTTTTGCATTGAGGGAGTGTTGGTGGGAGTTAAACCAGAGCTGTACCTTGTTGAAGTCAGCCTGGAGAGTGGAAGCGACTTCTTCTTGGGTCCGGCCGGAGCTGAAGGGGACAGTGTCATCCTCGTACATGTGTATAGAGGTAGTGGAGCAGGTTTTTGGAGGGTCATTTAGTAGGATGGAAAAGAGAAGGGGGCCAACAATGGAGGCATGTGGGATGCCAGTGACGATAGGGAGCGGAGGTGAGGTGGAGTCTGCTATTTTTACAGACTGGGTTCTATCTTGCAGGTAGGCTCTGAACCAGTTAGTGGCTGCTGTGGATAATCCAGCAGCCAATAGGCAAGTTAGTAATAGAGGGTGGGATACTGTGTCGAACGCTTTAGCTAAGTCAATGAAAATGGCTGAAGTAATTTGGCCTTTGTCCATCCCTGTAAGGATGGAATCTGTGAGCCTTAGCAAGGAGTTGGCGGTAGAGTGGTCTTTTCTAAATCCTGCCTGGAAAGGTGTGAGAAAGTGTGATTCAGACAGGAAGTGAGAGAGTTGTGAGAGTATGAGGTGCTCCTGCAGCTTCGCTAGGGTGGGGAGCAGGGAGATGAGACGGTAATTTGCTGCAGTGGTGGGGTCACCTCCTTTTGGTAGAGGAATAACAGTGGCATGCTTCCACTCCTTGGGAATTGATTCAGTGGCACATGAAAGGTTTAGGAGGGTGGAAAGGGGAGATGCTATGGATTGGGCAGATAGGAAGAGAAGTTTGGTGTCTAACCTGTCAGGTGATTTACTCTTTTCGGGGTTCAGGGAGAGTAGGGCATCTAAAAGCATCAGCGGGAGCAAGGTGTTTGAATGTGAAGTAATTTTGTCCCAGCGGTTTAAGGGTTTCAGACTGAGAGGTTGAGGTTATTTTTGGAAGACAGGCAAGTAGGGTTGTGGCACAGGTAGTAAAGTAGGTGTTGAATTCAGAGGCGACCATGAGGGGATCTGTGAGGAGAGTCCCGTGTGTGAGTAGGCGAGGGGTGGGAATTGTAGATGGAGGGGAGAAAAGGGAGTTGATAACATTTCAGAATTTAGAGGGCCTACCGAGGTTGGCGTTTAAGGTGTTAAAGTATTCAGCCTTGGCTAAGCATGTAGCCTTGGTACATTTGTTACGGAGCACGTGGTAGGAGATATTGTCACTTGGAAGGAGTGAAGATTTGTATAAACGCCACACCTTGTCCCTGGCATTCTGTTACGCAATTAGTTCGGGGGAATATCAAGGGGAGATGGGCTCCCCGGACTCTAACTTGATGCAGGGGAGCATGTTTGTCCCAGATACTGAGGAAGGTGTTACGGAAGAGTGCAAAGGCTTCATCTATATCATTACTAGTAAGGAGGAAGTCCCAACTAGAGTGGGCTAGGTCATCCAGGAGAGGGGCGAGGTTTAGAGATTTGTATGACCTTTGTAGTAGAATATTTTGGGGGATTTGGGTCGATGGATTTTGCGGACTATGTAGGTGATGTTGTGGTCGCTTATAGAGTCTGGAAGTAGGCCTGAGCGGATGACCCGATGGGGGTGAGAGGTGAAGGCCCTGTCAAGTAGGGAGTGATTGTTAGTCTTAGGGTTTGAGCGTGTAGGTTCAGAGATGGTTTGGGCTAGACTGAGAGCAGTAATCTCAGTGCAAGCTTTATTGAAAGCAAGGGATGGCCAGTTGTGATTTAGGTCCCCCATGATATAGAGCTCACCTGAAAGAGCTAGAGAGGCTAGGTGGGTTAGGAGGTCAGTGACCGTCACAGCTAGCATACCAGGGTGGCAGTAGATACCAGCCACATAGATTGGGAGAGAGAAAGGCAGGGACAGTTTTAGCATGAGTAGTTCATAGGCTTTGGGCTCTGATTTTGTAAGCATGATAGAAAAGTGCAGGTCTGATTTGGTATAGATAGCCACTCTGCCTCCACGGGTAGGTCTGTCTTGCCGAGTGATATTCAAACCAGGGATGGCCATGGCTGGGTCTATAAGGTTAGGGTTTAGCCAGGTCTCAGACAGGATGATAATATCGGGGACATGCTATGCGACTAAGACTTGGAGAAGATCAAGCTTAGGGACTAAGCTACGAATGTTGAGGTGGAGTAAACGAGTCTCCTGGGGAGGGAGGGAGGGAGCTAGATGAGTTAATAGTGGAGGACCTGTCGGGGGGGGAGACATTGAAGTTGAGGGTGCTGGGCCAGAGTTTGGGTGCATTTCCCCCAAGGCAAAGAGCAGTAGGGCAATAGTTAAATAGTGAGAAAGGATGTACAAACATTTTGATTTGGGACAGTGCCTTCTAGTAGGTGAATTGGGACATCCAGCATGTGTAGCATGGAGGGTAATTTGGTGGATAGATAAGGAGCAGGCAAGGGTGAAAAGCGAGGGGGGGCTCATTAGAAAGAAGGTTCAGGTGGTGGCTGGGAGGGGTGAGGTGGCAGTGTGGGGGACAAGGGTAGGACAAGTTAGTTCAATCGATTGAAGGGTGGGGTGGGGTAGCAGGTTAGAGGAGGAATTAAAGTGGGTGTGTAGGATAGGAAAGAGATGATGAAGAGTAGGTTCCTTGTTATCTGTGCCATGGTTGATGGAGCACAGAGGTGCGAAAAATACCAGAGATGCGTTGTGGGGAGAGGGGCAATTGTTTGCAGCTGACAGGAGGGCGATAGTCGTGGTGAGGAAGCTAGAAACCAGTAGCGGTAGAGTAAGTATAAGGGTGGGGCAAGGAATGTATTTAATAGGAGGCCTGGGAGGGGGTGGTGGGGGAGGCCAAAAAAAAGCAGGCTGGCTGTGTGCTTTGAATGCCTTGGGTAGCAACCGCTAAGGCAATTCAGTTGCAGGGCTTGAGGAAGCCATACAGCAGCTTACAGTAGATACCTCGGTCAAGGAGGCGCACCAATCAGGAGCTTAGGGTTATCCGCCAGGCCAATCAGGAGTCACCAAGGAAGCAGGCGGACCAATGAGAGAGCTGCTGGAAGCTGGGCATCTCCAGGAGTTTTGGCAGCAGTACCTGGGAGGTTTGGCATGGCACTGGAACCAGGAGGGTGGCTTGTGATTGTCCGAGGGCTCGGAGGCAGTGGCAAGAGATGCCACTGGAGTCAGGAGGCACTGCTCGGGGTGCAGTGGCAATCTGCGAGGAAAGAGGGAGAACAATATTAGATAAAAGGCAGATTAAGATGGAGCTACAGTTAGGCGGGGGGCAGACGGGAGCTTGAGGAGTGGATGGGGGTGAGATTAGATACATAGATACATAGACAGTGTCGGCAGATAAGGGCCTATGGCCCACCCAGTCTGCCCATTTAAGTTTGTAAGTTCAGTTTATGTTTTCCAGGAAGTCTGTTGCCCCTTACCCCTGACCTCCAGAATTCCTTTATGTCTATCCCATGCATTCTTAAATCCCGTGATTCTTGGACAAAAGGAAAATTAGCAATTAAGGTAGGAGTGGGAGGGGATTTAGAGACAAAGAGAGGCAGCAGACTAGAGTGACAAGTTGCATACAATGTGTATTTAATTTTTGAGGGAAGGTATTCAGTTCATGAGTTCAGCACCTGTTTAGTTCATTGCACTTTGTGTGCAGTCAGGTTGAGGGGGTTATGATGCAACCTGTTGTGCTGGGTTGGGCTTGGAAGTTGGATACAGCTTGCTGGGTGGGCGGGGGAAAAGTCAATGTGGTGGGCTGGGGGAGGGCCAGGAAATCTGGTGAGTTGTGCTAGGGGCCAGCTTGTGGGACTGCGAGAAAAGGCAACATGTTGGGCTGCAGAGAGGGATGGAAACTCTAGATATGAGGGTGGGATGCAACTTTCTGTGCTGAGGAAGGGTTATGGATTTTAGGGTGGGAAGCTAGGGTGAAACTTGCTGGGCTTAGGAGGGGCTAGGGGTTATGCACAGGTGCAGGTGGCTGAGCTATGGGGTGGGTGGTCTGGGCAACAAACTGGACTGGAGACTAGTGGGAGGGGACTGGAGTGCAACATACTGGGTATGGGGAGGGGGTAGCAGGGTAGCAAATTCTGGTTCACGTGACCCCCCAAAATGAAACAGAATGCACCTCAAAACACCTCCAAAATGCACCAGAATGCACCAAAAAACAAATTTTCTGGTGGCCTAGGCAGCCCCCAGACCCCCAGCATATAATTTAGATTTTTGTGTGCACATTTTTTTTTTCAGCCTGGTTACTCCACTGCCTTTATTCACTCTCCTCTGTCACTTCAGCTGCTTTGGCCCAAATAGTGCCATATTAATGTGTAGCAATGGACATTTTTCTTATGTCAGATTCCTCTCTCTCCCTCTTCCTCCATCTACCTCCACTCTTTCTTTACCTTTGTTGTAGGGATTTCATTTCTCTTATCACTACCACTCGATGCATTTTCCTGCTGTTTGACCCACACCATGTTTTCCAGTGCTTCTTATGTCTGTCTTCTTGAGTACTGTGCTTTTCTGATGAATCTGCATCATTATAAATATATGCCTCTTGACAATTCTATCCAGGTGCCTCTGATGTAAAGGTATTCCTAAATTATTTTTGTTGCACTGTTTGTTGCATGAACTTTATGTTCACTATGTTTGACATGTAATGTGTCCGTTGGGCTACTTTGGCCTTGCTAGCACCATATTAATGTGCAGCTAAGGCAGCTTCTTTTACAGTATGTCCACCATCCCACCCATTTCATCACCTCTGTTGCTGTGGTTTCATGGCTTCTTACTACCTCACCACTTGATATTCCATTTTTCAGCACACACATCTGTCTCTGGACTGGAGTTGCAACCTGCCTGGACCCAGGAGAGGAATCACGTGGGGTGTCTGGTCGTTGAGGAGCCTGGGCTCAATGCCACTGGAGGGCTAGCATTGTACTGCCTGGTGCTCCTAGAAAGTTCTATGTGATAATGGTGAAAGCCTAAAGGCAATCGCCATTATCATGCAGTCAGAGTGCCGAAAAAGATTTCGGCACTCTGACACCCTCAGCGCACAGGACAATGGCACCGGGGACATATATTTTAATGGCTTTCTGGGGGGGGCTGTGCCCCCACCCCCCCACTAAAGGATTCTCAACTCCAGAGGGGGTGCATGTTGGGGGTGAAAGCATGTAAAAATAAAGGTTTGGGCCAGGTGCAATAAAATCGCACCACCACCCGAACCTGGTACTTCACCCACCCCAACCACAAGCCAACCCCCTGATGCCATGATGGAGCTCAGCAATCCACCACAGCAGCACCCCTACAGCTCTCCCACCCCCTCCCAGCCCAGACTTGCAGTGCTCACTCCCCCCCACGCATGTACATATAGCAACATCCTGTCGCCCAGTTTGCCCACCCCCTCATCCATCACCCGTGAGGGATTTCACCAGGAAGGAGTCACTGTTACTGATGGTGCTCTTCCCCATGCACCCACCTCACACGATACCCTCCTAGGATTCTTGGAGGGATGGGCAGGAGTGCCTGTTCTTCACCGGGACCAGTGACGGCCGAGGCCTTGATATGGTGACCTCTTGGGGGAATGGTAGGGCCACTGTGGTGTCCGGTTGTGGGAGGCTTTCCTGGTTGGGCTGAGGTGTTGGTTTTTGGTGAAAGCACCTTGAAAACTGGTGGAGGATTTACAGTGAAGAACTTTGTCATTCTACCCGATGGATGGTCAGACTTTTTTCTCTTTATCACCTGGACTTTGGGGGCAATGAGAGTGCTACCTTTAATTATACTGTTCAATTAATCTGGAATTCTGCTCAACTGTTCCTGGCCTAGGTGGGAGTTAGTGCCGGGTGACAGGTTTTGCCTGGGAGGTGTGAGCTCCCCTGGAGACCGCTAATATTTTTGTGAGATTATATGTGATTTATTTTCTTTAGTAATTATTGGTATACTCTATCATACCTTGTTTATTGTTTGTAGTGTTTTTATTTTATTTATTTTTCTTTTAAGTTAACTTAGTTTAATATAAAAGGTGTATTGTTGTGGGTGGTGTGGGTGTGGTATTTGAGAAGTTTGAATTATTGATTGTTTTTTTTTTTTTTTTTTAAATGTGTTGGGGGTTTGGGACCCATAAGGCACAGCTACTCGGGTGATTACCTCCGGGGACTTCATCCCTTTGAGCTTCCAGTACCATCGTGGGAAGCCTACTCTAGATGTAGGGCTTTAGGGAAAGATCTGGGGGGGTTGGCCCAGTGGGTTGTCCCCCGAGTGGCTATCGGAGTGTCCAGAATTTGGGTGGTGAAGTCAAGGAGATGCACTAGGGTGAAATGGGTGCTTGAAAGGGGTTTGCCTTGTCTGGTCCCCATACCCAAGGGCTCCCCCTTAGAGTGCGGGCAGATGACTGGTCCAGCTGCTTCACCTCATTCTACTCTGATTGTGATGTGTAATGCCAGATCAATAAGGAACAAGACAGCTATAATGGTGGACTTGATATCCTCTGTCGATCTGGCTTGCATCGTGGAGACCTGGCTGGATGAAAATGCCACCCCAGTTTTAGAGGCGGCAGTGCCAGATGGATACTCCATGATACACAGCCCGAGGAAGGATTGTTGGGGTAGGGGGATGGCCATTTGTTTTAAATCTAGCCTGAACCTCACAGTGCTGCCTATGGGTCCTATAACTTCCTTTGAATGTGTGGCTGCCCGAGGGGGTATGGGTGCGGGCTTTAGTGTCCTCCTGCTCTATCCTCCCCCAGGTAGCAATGGGGATGTTTTGCTAGAGGTCGAGGTACTCATTGCAGGCCTGGTATTGGAGTCCTCCACGTAGTTGATCATGAGGGATTTCAATGCCTGGGTCAACAGGGGGCTATCAAAATATGGGAGAGACCTTCTCGGGAGTATGGGGGAACTGGGCCTGACACAAAAGGTAATGACAGTGACGCACTCAGGTGGCCACACACTGGATCTGCTTTTTTCTTATTAGTTGGACATTATGGACCTTAGTGTAGTTCTGGTAGTTTGGTCGGATCATAGCACTGTGGGGTTCACAGTTAGGGCCCCCCCCCAGATAGTCCTGCCCCTATGGAGATGGTCCAGTACCAGTCATTAAGGGGAGTATCCCCAGAGGACCTTTTGGTGGTGCTGGACCCATCAGGTATTGGGGCAGCTTGTGCGATTGGGTCGGAGGAGGCAGTAGTGACCTATAATGTGGCGGTTGGTGCTGCCTTTGACTCAATAGCACCCTTGTGTGTCCAACCCATCTACTCATAAAAGATCTCCCTGGTATGATGAGAATCTCTGAGGCTTAAAGACTAGGGGCTGGAGGTTAGAGAGGCACTGGAGGAGATCTGGTTTGGTGGAAGACAAATTGGCCTTGAGTACACATTACTTGGACTATCGGGAGCAATTTCCCACAAAAAAGGAGGAATTTCTGTCTAGGGAAATTGCTACAGTGAGAAACAGACCAGCTCAGCACTTCTACACAATGGACAGTCTTTTACATACAGCCTGTCTGTGTGTTGGAGGGGTAGGTTTGAGCACAAAGTGCTAGGAGCTGGCTCTGTTTTTTTGCTGACAAGATGTCCTCCATGAGGGCAGAGGTCTTGAACGTCTCTTGAAAGGGCTGCAGGGTCCAGCCTGAGTTGAGTCTGAGCACTCCTTCTGTGTGAGAGGAATTTGAGCTGATTGGGGTTGGGGAGGTGGTGGAGATAATCTATAAGCTGCGGCAGACCCGTTGTGATTTAGATCCAGGCCCAATGCGCCTTTTGGTGGAATCTTTGTACCTGAATGGTCCTGTGATTGCTGGGGTAGTCTGGAGTTCATTAAGGAGTGGATCTTTCCTTTAGCCTTGAAAGAGCCTTTGGTTAGACCTCTTGGAAAAAAAAGAATAAAGAAAAAAAATAGCTTTAGACCCGGACTGCCTCAGCAATTACAGACCTGTTTCGAACCTCCAATTTTTAGGAAAGGTTGTAGAAAAGGTGGTGGCCATTCAGCTGGAAAGACATCTTGCTGCTTCCTCCGCCTATGAGCCTTTCCAGTCTGGGTTCCGAGCAGGGCATAGTACAGAGACGGCCCTGGTGAGGGTGCTTAATGACCTCCTGATGGCGAGTGATAGAAGGGACCGTACCATCTTGGCCCTTCTAGACCTTTCTGTGGCATTTGACACTGTGGACCAGGAGGTGTTACTTGACCGACTGCGGTTTTGGTGTGGTCTGTCCAGAAATGTCATCAACTGGTTCAGGTAATACCTGACAGACAGGGTGCAGAGGGTAACCATGGGAATTTTCTCATCAAATCAGAAGCCTCTGTGCTGTGGTGTTCCACAGGGGTCGGTCTTGTCACCTCTGTTGGTCATGGTGTATATGCTGCCACTGGGGGACATTATCAGGTGGTATGGGCTGGGTTTTCACTGCTGCAGTATGCAGATGATTCCCAGCTGTACCTGGCCTGTGCTCCCAATAGCCAGGTGTCAGACTCTATTTAACAGCTGCCTTGAGGAAATCCAGGCATGGGTGACTCACAATTGGCTGAAACTTAACCCAGACAAGACTGAGCTACTGGTGGTGGAGCCTTTAGCCCCCACAAGCAGGTGAAGAATTTGGGAGTAATCCTGAATGGTCTGACACTTGATGCACAGGTGTCGGCTGTGGTGAGAACTGGGTTTTATCATCTCAGGAATATTGCCTGAATTTGAGCCCTGATCCTGCCTGATGACCTGCCCACACTGGTATGGTACATGCTTTCGTCACTTCCAGGTTGGACTACTGTAATGCCCTGTACCTAGAGGAATCTGGAGGCAACCTCCACAGACTGCAGCTGGTGCAGAACATGGCGGCGAGATTATTGTTGGTGGTGAAAAGATGTGAACCTATCACCCTGGCGCTCTGTGAACTGCACTGGCTGCCACTCCGGTGGAGGGCTATCTTCAAGATAGGGCTGTTGACCTATGAGACCCTGCACAAGAGGGGTCCAGTCTATCTGCAAGAGCTCCTTGTGCCATACTGCCCGACCCGGGCTCTCCTCTTGGCCAGGGGTGGCCTTCTTGGAGTTCCCAGGGTTAGGTTGCGGCATTTGAGTGATAGAGCATTTGTGGCAGCTGCACCTATCCTGTGGAACTCCTTGCCTGGTTATCTTAGGGTGGCAATCCTCGGTGGAAGCCTTTAAGAAGGGCCTGAAATCATATTTATTCAATCAAGCTTTTAATTGAAGGTTTTTTAAAGAATATATTTTATGATGGTTAGTTAAACTGTTGCTCCCAGCTGTATTTTGTATATTGTTGTACCAAATTTGTTTTAGTGTATTTTTAAAACATTTTTATATATTGTGTGTTTTGTACTGTGCAGTACCCAGAGTCTTCAGAGATGGGCACTATATAAATAAAATATCCATCCATCCATCCATCGTGCCTCTCATCCATCTGTCAGTTTCCTGGGTACTGTACTTTCCTTGCGTGATCCTTGACACTCCAACTCAGTTGCCTTTGATGTAAAGCTATTAGTCTTTTGCATCTCTAGCTGCACCAGCTTTATCTCTTTAATGTTTGTAATGTTTCTCCTCAGCCTTACTTTTATCTTACATTTTTGCTGCTCTGCACTTTGAATTTTTCTATTACACTTTCCTACTTTAGACACAAATTTCTATATGTGATGCATTTTATTCATTTTGAATTAAGAAGTTAAATTGAGTAAGGCATTTCTCTATTTGGCTATTTATTGCATGATGTCAGCTAATGCATTTTTATTTGTACAGTAGAAGCCACTTAAGTGGGACGGCTGAGTGGAAAGCCGATCGTCTCATTTAAGCGGGCGTCCCACATAAACGAAGTTAGTGATTTTGAGCTTTTGGAATAGAAACAACATTACCCCCTATTCTCCATACTTGTACAGAACTGTATGTACACTATTTTGTTCGTGTGTTTGTGGCTTTATATTTTTTTATGCTTGTGTAACACACTCGTGAAATCTTTTTTTTGTGTTTTGTTATGCTTGTGTAACACACTCGTGATATATATATTTTTTTTTTGCTTGTGTAATGATGTGGTAAATTCAAAGCACGATGTACGTTTTAGCAGCAGAATCTTCTGTGCTCCTATCATCATATGTATTTAAATGCCAGTGATTCTGCTGCTAGCCCCACTCCCACCCCGATGAAGGGTCAGGTTTAAGACCCGAAGTGCAGGGCTTCTGGGTTCTGTGTTTATGTTTAGCTCCAATAAAAGGTCAGTACTTCACAATCAGCTTTAGCTCAGAAACAAGATCTGTATGATTTATTCATAGCTGCTAAATCCCAGCCAGCCAGGGATCCTGCACCTAGCCAGTTCGTTCCCCAGCCAGTTCCTGCGGCTGCATCTGAAATTTGAGAATTTATGACTCAGTTCACAACATCTGAGAGCTATAGTCTCATTTCATTTCCCTCAGTCTTGTTTCATTTCCTCAAAGCTCGCCTTCCCTCACAACCTACTCATCTAGTTTCAATATACCATGGAAAATAGTATAGTATCATGTGGAGATATGTCTGTCATACTGAAGTCAAAAGATCCCAGACTTGTGAAGAAACTTACTATACACAAATTCATTCTCACTTTCAGCTTATATCCTGATGTGCTTTGCTCTGTATTTCCTGCTAGAGGTGAGGAAATAGACTAATCTATATATCTTGATTGATCTAGCCATTCAATATGGAGGAACCCATTCCTATGATTATCACTGACTCTTTTCTGTATGAAGCTTCAGCTGTTTTGGTTCATTCTAAGAAAAACTGAAATGGGCACTCTTCAATAACAAGCTGTTTTACTGGCACTTTGCTGAGCAGCAAGTATACTCCTGCTGGCTGTGTGACTCCTGTGCCCATTTTTCTGCCTTTTGTCCTTTAACAGTGGCTCATCTCTCATTACAAACTGGGGATCGTAAATGCAGCAATCTGATTGGCCGACAGCTCTTTAAAGCCGTGATGATATCGGGCTACATCATCACGGCTTTAAAAAAGCTCCGGCCACCAGCCTCCTCACTCTCTGTACACTGTTCTCTTCAGCTATGCCCACAACAGAAGGTAGCAGAATAAAAGCTGCTGACAGAAATAACGAACGAGCACATCTTAAAAAAAATCCACTCTCTTCATTTCCCCCGCCAGCATCCATGTAACCTAACCCAAAATAAGTTAGAATCTAAACAAATATCAGTTAGAATAAGTCCTAACCCATCACAGATATCTCGCTCTGCTGCTCATTTTTTTTTATCTCAGTTTGGTCCAAACATTTCCCCGTGCTCAGCCGCTCCTGTTGGTCTCTGACAGTGAAATCACTTTTTTTTTTTTTTTTTACTGGCCATAACCTTAACATAAAAATCAGTTTCTATGTTCACGTTGATGTTGAAAATGTAGTTTATTACTTGAAACAAGGTTGTTTTTTTTTTAACCTGGAAACTGCTATTCAAAAACTAAAGCCGCAACGCTGAGCACCCACATCTGTGACAGACACTAATGCGCATGCTCACAATCACAGCTGTAATTTTCAAAAGCAGTTTCCAGCTAAAATAAGCCTCGTTTCACACAATAAACTAGTTTTTACAACATCAACGTGAACTTAGAAACAGATTTTTATGCTCGGATAGCAACCATTAAAATAAGTGATTTTGCAGCATGCGCGACTGCGCAGGGTTGCCCCTGCCACTTCTTACTTGGGACACAAAATCTTTTCACTCTCAGAGCAAAGCAACTACAACTTTACATAAAACAAAGTGGGAAAAAACTCATTTAACTACCAAAGCATTACAAAGAGGACACCTGCTGCCCACAGCAAAAACATTAAATGAACTATATTTTATCAATATATTCCTACACATTAGAAAATGTAATACTAAAACAGTTTAAAACATTTTTTTTTATATATTATTCACATATATGTGGGATCCAGTTCATAATAGCAATAAGGCACTCCATGGTGTGGTATATCATGGGATATCATCACTTCTTGGGATATCGTCACTTCTGCGGCCTCATGCCCAACCACCCGAGGCGTGATGATATTCCATGATATACCTCACCCTGTCATGCCTTATTGTTTAATTATCTATCATTCTAGCTAGGAGTGACAGTCCAGTTGGATCAACTCCTACCTCCTCTTTGAGGCTAATCCACACAATTACTAATCCTAACAACTTCTTCCACCCCAACTTGGATACATGAAGCAGACTCATTAAATATCCTGCAGGCAAATTGATTTGCAATAACTTTAATGATGAAAGCTGCCAGTGCTCTGGCTGTCTATTTCTTTATATCTGCAGTTTTTGCAATGATGCTCATGCTCAATTCATTTCCGAAAGCATCCCGTTCTAAACAAGTACAATCAGTTCACCCTCTACTTAAGTCAATTTATGAGCCTTATCTCAAGTGCTAGCTTCTCATCCTTCCTGTTCATTTGTGGAATATCCTCTTTCTGGCTTCCCCAAAGGTTTCCATATGGGCATTGCAGTTTTTCCTGCCAACACCTTAATATGTCACAATTTATAGTCCACTCTAAAGGAACCTGAGCTAGTTCAGCAGCTTTTACAGAACAAATTATATAAAGGATTTCTCCTTGGTCATTTTCTGCGTCCACCATTTCCCACCCATTGGATCAATCCTATCAGTGTTGCCACAAGAACATTTTCTGGAAGAAGCACCTAATCATGGACTTATCTGCACCTCATTTGATGTTCATTCCTAGCATCAATTTATTGATTCTGTCTGACAACTACTCCCTGTTACAAGCTTGTATCGATGATGCCATAAAAAAATATTAAATGCTTTGGTCTCAGCTCCTGACCTGTAAAAGTGGATATTACAGTTGTGTTTAAGTTGCTGCCCATTCACCCATCTCTGTGGCATCTTTACAACATTAAATGGGTAGATCACTTCTATTTTACCATTTGGCTGTAAAAGCAGCCCTAAACTGTTCAACATGTTTTCTGAGACTCTGTTGGTTACTACTCAATGTCTGTCATCATCTAGCTGTCATCCATTTTCTAGATGACTTCCTTCTTATTGATCCTCCTGATTCATCCCCTGCACTCATTCATCTGTTCCAGGAATTACCAGTTTCTCTGAGAAGAAAATGCTAGCGCCATCTCCATTCATTGAATTTCTTAGTATTAAACCAGACATGAAATGCATGGAAGCCAGATTACCACCTGATAAACTGCAAAAGATTCAAGCTTTCATGGAATTGTTTTCTGTTCGCTCCTTCTGCATCAAACGCAAACTTCTCTCACAAATGGGGTATCTCAGTTTTGCAATGAGGATAATTCTGCAGGGTCGTGAATTTATTTCCCATCTTCTGAAATTGGCATCTTCTGTCTCTGAATTGCACAATCACATCAACATCACTGCTGCATCAAAATCTGATCTTGTTATGTGGTCCCATTTTCTTGTCTATTGGAACAGATGTTCTATGTTTTACAAAGACCCATCTGCAGACTTACATCCCAGGATACACACTGGTGCATTACCAGCTCATGGCCATGCTGCTATCTTGAGCATTCCTGAATCACTGCTTTCTGGCTTCCTGACATATCCACCATTCAATATTTTTCAATGACCTCTATCTTCAGAATCTACTGCATCATTGCCGCAGCACTGGGGACATCCCTGGTCTCTGCAGACCATTGCAATCTTTTCAGATAATGAAACAACAGTGGACATTATTAATAAGGGCAGTTCTTCATCTCATTCCATCACGCTCTTTATGTGGAGGCAGACTTGGTTATCTCTAGAGGAATGTCCAACCCTTCCACTGGAAACTGTCCCAAAGCCAACCAGCTCAGTTTTCATGAGACCCAAGCTAAACCATTCTGACTCTGCTCAGATCTCTAATTTTTCCCCCTGAGCTCCTGACTGTCATATGACAGGCAAGGAGCTCGCAAGTTGGAGGTTTCCCTAGATACTCCAGTTTGTGTGTGTGAGCAAACTGGAGTATCACTGTAAAAGCTCTTCTTCTCAGCTCCATTTCATTTTAGCCACCGAGGAGAGAGGAGCTGTTCAGAGCAAGAGGAGCCAGTGTTTGAAGGAACTGGTGGGAAAGGACAAGGGAGGGTCAGGTGATCAGGTCGGTCATCAGGAGTAGTCCGGGGGGGGGTTAGCAGTACATAGGAGGAAGACCAGGAAAAATAAATAAAAAAAAAAGAAAAAACTCAAAGAGCTCTGCTATCAGTAGGGGACTTGGGAAGGATGTGAGGCAGGGACTGTGAAGTGAGTTTCCAGATGTTAACTGGACCACCTTTGCTGCAGCCACATCCAAGAGCAGGGCCATTCTCTATGCCCTACAGGTGGCATGCCTCAGACAGCTAGTTTTGGAGCTCACTCATGAAGGAGCAATCTTAGACCTTGTTCTCTCAAATGAGAACAGCGAGAGGATCTCAGATCTAGAAGTGGGTATCCGTCTGGGAACAAGTGACCACCAAACAGTGTGGTTCATGATAAACTCAGCTACAGAGTCAAGCCATACAAAAGTGAGGGTACTGGACTTCAGGAGGGCTAACTTTGGCAAGACAGGAGAGTGCCTTAGAAAAGCACTAGCAAACAGGCTAGGAGGAGGGGTGGAGCAGCAATGGGGAAACATAAAAACTGCCATCACAAAGGCAACAAACCTTTGTGTGAAGCAAATAAATCAAAATGAAAGAAGAAGCCACTATGGTTCTCAAAAGAGGTGGCGGAGAAGGTTAGGGAGAAAAATATAGCATTTAGGAAGCATAAGGAAACACAGAAGGAGCAGGACAGAGAATGATGCAGGGAGGGAAGTCAGAATAGCAAAGGGCCAAACTGAGGAAAAGATAGCCAACTCGGTTAAGAAGGGGGATAAAACCTTTTATAGTACATCAGGGAGCATAGAAAGACAAAGGGAGGGATAGTGAGGCTGACTAGAAAGGATGGTGGGTGGGTGGGCAGAGAGGGACAGGTGAAAAAGCAGGGATACTGAACAAATACTTCTGCTCAGTATTCACAAAAGAGAAAGAGGGGGAGATGCCTAATCCATTTAACAGAAGCACTCTGGATGGGGAGTCTATCCCAGTCCTTCCACAGAAGAAATGGTTCTAAAAGAACTCCTAAAACTGAAGGTGGACAAAGCAATGGGGCCTAACGGAAGTCACCCCAGAATTCTAAAAGAATTAAGGGGAGAACTAGTGACATCACTGACTACCCTTTTTAACAAATCATGGGAGTATGGTGCGATACTGGAGGAAGGCAGATGTGATTCTCCTTCACAAAAGTGAAAGCAAGACAGAGGCAAGAAACTACAGACCTGTCATTTTGACCTCTGTGGTAGGGAAAGTGATGGAATCACTTCTGAAGGAAAGAATTGCTGAGTACCAAGAGGAAAGTGGGGCACAGGAACCAAGGCAGCATGGGTTCACAGCGGGAAGGTCATGTCAGCTGAATCTAATCAATTTCTTTGACTGGGTGACCAAAGTAGTAGACCATGAAGGGGCTGAGGACATGGCCTACCTAGATTTTAGCAAGGCATTTGACACAGTCCCACACAAAAGATTAATAATCAAATTAACCAGCCTGGGAGTGGGTCCCAGGGTGGTAGCCTGGGTAAAACATTAGCTAGATAATGGGACACAGAAGGTAATTGTAAAAGGAGTCCACTCTGAAGAAAGAGGGGTTACTAGTGAGGTATCACAGGGTTGAATTCTGGGTCCAGTCCTTTTTAATGTCTTTATAAGTGATGTTGCAGAGGGACTGGAAGGAAACGTGTGCCTCTTTGCAGATGTTACAAAGATCTGCAACAGGGTTGATACACAAGGAAGTGTGGAAAGGATAAGAAAGGACTTGGCAAGGTTGGAGAAATTGTCAGAAGTATGGCAGCTTGGATTCAATGCAAAGAAGTACAAAATAATGCACCTGGGAAACTAAAACCCAGGGTAAGATTATACAATGGGGGGGAAGAGGTAGTAACAACAACAAAAATGGAAAAGGACCTGGGGGTAATCATATCAGATGACCTTAAGGTTAGCAAGCAATGCTAGAAGGCAGTAGGGAGGGCTGAGGGATACTGGGATGTATAGGGAGAGTCATCACTAGCAGAAAACAGGAAGTTGTTGTCCCTCTGTACATACAGTTGGTGAGACCACATCGGGAGTACTGCATCCAGTTCTGGAGACCCCATCTTTGCAAGGACATAGACAGGGTGGAGGCAGTCCAGAAGAGGGCAATTAAAATGGTGCAGGGTCTGCAAGAGAAGCCATACAAGGAGAGACTAAAGGATCTTAATATGTATACCCTTGAGGAAAGGAGGGCAGATAACCACTTGGCCCACCTAGTCTGCCCATTTCCCTTCCTATAGGATAAGTTACAGATCCTAGTTAACCAACAGCCTATTTCTTCTTACCCCCCCAACAATTTTTGCCTTATGTCTGTCCCATGTATTCTTGAATTCTCCCACAGTTTTAGACCCCACAACCTCCTCAGGAAGGCTGTTCCATGTGTCCACCACCATCTCTGTTAAAAAAATACTTCCTCATATTGCCCCTGAACCCCCCATCTTTAAATTGTGTCCCCTTGTTCTTACACATCTCTTCTGAAAGATGCTACCCTCTTGGACTTTGTTGATTCCACTGAGGTACTTAAAAGTTTCTATCATGTCCCCCCTCTCCCTTCTTTCCTCAAGGGTATCCATATTAAGCTCCTTTAGTCTCTCCTTGTATGGCTTCTCTTGCAGCACCTGTACCATTTTAGTTTCCCTCCTCTGGACTACATCTATCCTGTCTATGTCTTTGTGGAGATGGGGTCTCCAGAACCGGATGCAGTACTCCAGATGGGGTCTCACCAACTGCCTGTACAGAAGGATAACAACTTCCTGTTTCCTGCTGGTGATGCCTCTCCCTATACATCCCAGTTTAACATGTGAAACATTTTGTGAAGAGGCAGCCTGGCAGTTGAGTAGCCTCTGTCTGCATAGTGCCACCAATCCATTTCCCACACAAGCAGCAGTCAAGATCGGAGGACCATTAAATAAAGGTGTGTGTCACATGACAAATGCTTTGGGAAGGGGGCATCCCAGCAGTTGAGTAGCCTCTGCATACTGTCACCAGCCATTTCCCACACAAGCAGCAGTCAGGACAGCAGGACCATATTTTGTTTTGTGTAGTCCTGTCAGATAAAGGCTTCTGTCAGTGTCACATGTGAAACATTTTGTGGAGGGGCAGCCTGGCAGTTAAGTAGCCTCTGTCTGCACAGCGTCACCAGCCATTTCCCACAAAGGCAAGAGGTGGGACAGGAGGACCATATTTTTTGTGTGTAATCCTGTCAAATAAAGGCTTGCATCATGTGTGACTGTTTTGGAGGGCGGGGCAGCCAGGTAGTATTGTTGCCTCTGTCCAAAGTGTCACTAGCCATTTCTCATTTCCTGTAAACTTACTAACAGCTGAGTCTTCCTAGCTGCATTGCTATTAAACTGTTATTCTACAGAAGTTAACCTCTTTTCCTGTCTATTATACTTTGAAATGAAAGTACAGGCCTTGTTTTATGTTGAATGAATATTGGCCGTGAATTCAAAACCAAAATCAGAACCAAAACCAGAACCAATACCAAGGGTGACCTGGCAGAACCAAAACCAAAACCTTCCAAGTTTTGTACACCTCTACTTATCTCTATATCAGAAGTTTACTCAAATGCTTTCATATTCCTGGCTAAGAGAATGAAGCAAGTGATTCTTTATCTCAATTTCAGTTCCATGGGTTTTGTTGAGTCTATTCCTCAGCAGACTCAATCATGACTTCCTCTTGATTTACCCATCTAATCATGGCTTAGCATATCATCATCAGCAAGCTTAAGCCTTCAAGTAGTCTGCCTTACTGCCTGCTACCCAAGCAATGTATACCACCGCTAGAAGAAGTAGTTCTCATTTTGTGCCTTCCAGTCAATACATAGGAGTTCCTACTCTATTGATCATGTACTTGCATTCATAACCCACTGCCATCAAGCCTTGACAGTGTCACATGGAACCATAAAGCAATACTTATCTGGAATCCAATTTTCAGTTAAATCACTACCCATCTTCAATTTTATACCATGCCTTAGTTAAACTCCTGCCTTGGAATTTATACAGTCTCATCCACAAAAGCTACTAGATGACTCTGTATAGATGGAGCTATATTCTGAAACCTGTTGGACTTACTGAGTACTGTTCCATTTGACTTTACCACAGATATTATGGCCTCATCTGCCATTAATCTAGCTTTCTATGATTTCATGTGTCCTGGGGAGTTTACTGTATCAGCCTCCTCTGCTAAATTCTTCAGTTGCCAGTTTAAAAAAAACAAATGGATCATTACATCCTGTTTCTTCCGACTCAAAGGGAAACTATGTTCATGGATGACACAAAAATCTGCAACAGAGTGGACACGCCGGGGGGTATGAAGAATGATTTGAAAAACTTGGAAGAATGTTCAAGGGTTTGACGGCTGGGTTTCAATGCAAAAAAAATGCAAAATCATGTACTTGGGTCATAGAAACCCAGGGGCTATGTACCAGTTGGGAGAGGAGGTACTGGCAACCACCAAACAGGAAATACACCTGGGGTAATCATTTCTGATGACCTGAAAGTAGCCAAACAGTGTGATAAGGCAGTGATGAAGGCTACCAGGATGCTCAGGTGCATGGGGGGGTATCACCAGAAGGAAGAAGGAGGTAGTATTACCCCCTCTACAGATCACTGTTAAGACTCCAGCTTGAGTACTGTGTCCAGGTTTGGAGTCCCCACCTCTGGAAGGACATAGATAGGGTGGAGGCGATAAAAAAAGAGGAAACCAAAATGGTGCATGGCCTGCATCAAAAGCCCTATGAGGAGAGATTCAAGGAACTAAATATGTACTCTCTAGAGGAAAGGAAGGGAATGAGGGGGGGGCACTATGCTAGAAATATTCAAATACCTATTGGATATTAATAAGGTGCAGGAAGGTAGCATTTTCCATAGAAAAAGAAGCTTGAAGACAAGGGGTCATGCTATGAAAGATAGAAATACAGAAACTGACTGCAGATAAGGATTGTTAGACCCACCCAGTCTGCCCATTTTCCCTACCTGCTGCAAAAATCACAGACTACTTTATCTCTGGCATTGTTCTCTTTCCTATCGCTAGAGTTCTGATGATGCTGGAGGTGGGGAAGGCTCAGAGGAAATGTGAGGAAATACTTCTTCACGGAGAGGGTGGTGGACACCTGGAACGGCCTCCTAGTGGAGGTAATGAGTGTCAGAATGGTTACAGGATTCAAACATGCATGCATGGGACAGACACAAGGGGACCCTGGAAATAGGCAAGGAGTGTAGATAAGAAGTGGCACAGTAGTAGGCAAAACTGGGCAGACTAGGTGGCCAAGAGGTCCTTTTCTATGTTTCTAAAGACTGATAGCCTGCACAAAGGAGTTCAGATTCCATAGTATCCTACTCATAAAAATTGGTGCCCTGTAGCTCTTTGATCAGCAACTGCAATTTCACATTTGCTCAGCTTCCTCTCAACCTCTTCTGACTTCTGATAACCAGACTGCAATGACTACCTAATGGTTCATGGAGCATGTGAGAACTCCCCTACAATGACTCGGACTTAATACTTATGCTTTCTCAGGACATTCCTTTCAGAGTGGAGCAGTATCAGCAGCATCTAAAAACAAACTCTGGCCAGAGCTGACAGGGTTGCAGGTGAGGAATTTGGGGTAAGAATATGGAAAATTAATTTTTTAATATGTTTACACCAAATTTGCAACATAGTCTTCTTAAGATCCTGCTCATTAAAACCCCATTGGAGTGGAAACACAAAGGCTTGTATGAAAAAGGAAGGGCTCTGCTCAGGTTTAGGTGATTACCATGAGGAGAAACACACAGTGCTATTTCATTAATATGTGAAGCATTATGTGACTGTGATTATGAAATGTGCAGAATCAAGAAAGTGAGGGAAACACCTATAGTGTGCTAATAGAGATATTTAGTTTAGTCAAGGTTAAAATATTTTTAGGAGAGTACACACACTGTTAGAAATGGATGGAGGTAGTGATGAAGAAAACTTGGCACACAGAAAGTGCAAGGGAAGTTGCGATAGTCAACAAATATTATCAGTGAAAATAGCATCTAGTCAGACAATAAAAGAACAACTGGTACCAGTGAGAGAAAAGGAAGATAAGCACAACAGATATAGACCGAAAAGGGATGAGATGATGGTGCTGATGAAGGCTACTGATTTACAATGATTAAAATAATGACATTTTATTTTCAAGACTTAATTCCAGGAATGGCAACAGCAACTGTTAGTCTAATTTCTGGATTTTACAGCAATTCTACTGTCATTCTTTTAGTATGTGTATAAATTATCAGAATAAAAGAAGACTTGGGCCCAGATATTCAAAAGGGTTGTGCATGGCGCAACAGTGTTGCACCATGCACAACCCACTGATGCACCCTGGCTCAATATTCAAATGGGAATTGCGCCTGGCACAAATCCCGATGTGCTGGAGCGCATCAGTAATGTATGCAGGCACAGCCAGATATTCAGCCCTGGATGTGTGGAGCCATGCATGCACAACCCCTACCTGCTCAAGCACAAAGCTGATCCAAATAAAAAAGGAACAACGGATGGCCACCCACAGGTGAGCTGCCACATTGCAGGGCACAACATGGCAGCTGCCACCTATGGGTGGCCACCCGAGCTCCAGCTGCATTCCCTGGTGGTGCCCCCATGCCCGATCGTGGGCATTAGTAAAATAAAGAAAAAACCCCATATCCCTGGTGGTCCAGTGGACTGCTGCCCACCCAATCGCGGGCTTCAGTAAATAGTTTATCCTATATCCCTGGTGGTCCAGTGGACTGCTGTTCGCCCGATCGCAGGCTTAAGTTTGAAAAATAGATGCATTCTGAATCCCTGGTGGTTCAGTGGACCGAAGTCTGCCCAATCGTGGGCTAAAGTGTGACAGAATATTATACCTATATCCCTGGTGGTCCAGTGGACCCCTCTCCCCACCCGCCCACTGATCCCCACCACTACTTTTCTCCCCAGTCAGCGTGGTGGCAGCACCCCACCCACCTGCCACCCCACCACCCACCAACACAGCACCGTCAGTTGAGCTACACCTATTGGTCCACAGCATGAGCCAAAGAGCATGCAGCCCATACCATACTACTCATTCCAGATATGTGAATGGATCCATTCACATATCTGGAATATGTAGTACGGTATGAGCTGCACGCCCATTGGCTCACGCTGTGGACCAATGGGCGTACAGCCCTGCCAACAGTGTCAGTCGGCTGGCGGCGGGGTGGCAGGCGGTTGGGGTGCTGCCAGCCACCGCTGACATGGGGGAGAGTGGGGTGGTGGGGATCAGTGGGCAGGTGGAGAGGGGGGTCCACTGGACAACCAGGGATATAGGTGTAATATTCTGTCACACTTAAGCCCACGATTGAGCAGACTTTGGTCCACTGGACCACCTGGGATTCAGAATTCATCTTTTTTAACACACTTAAGCCCATGATTGGGCGGGCAGCGGTCCACTAGACCACCAGGGATATTGGGATCTTTTTTATCTTATAAATGGCCATGATCGCGCTGCTGGGAGCATCAGTCCCCGATGGCTGCTGCCTAGCAGGGTGCCAGGCACAAGTCATCGGGGATCGGCGCACCTGCATGCAAATGGGGCCATAATGACATGCAAATGGCCCCATGTGCACCTTGCACACATTATGGCCCCATTTGCATGTCAGCTTTTGAATATCGCGGTTGCTGTGCCTTGCACAATGGAACTTGCACTAGCGCATCCACATGATCCACTCTGGCCACTGGCGCTGGTGCAGTGTCACTGCGCCATGCACACTGCAGGTGACCAAGGTGTGATATTCAATGATGCTGAGCCATGGCACAGCTCCATTGAATATTGCCCAGTCAAAGCCCCTGTGCAGCCAAATTGTGCTGCGCCCAGGCTTGCACCACAGCCTGGCACAGTTTGAATATCTGGGCCAGAGTGTTAAATGAAGCAAATCAAAAATAGTGCAGGAAGCAATTACAAAAATACACAGGTTCTGTAGATTTACTGATCTGGTATAAAATATCAGATTCTGTGAAATTCTTTGTTTTTACCAGTGTGGATGCAGTCCATATCCTGGAATTTTACTACGATTTCCTTTAAAAACTGAAAACCAGTGGCCTTGGTGATGGAATGATAGTTGTCAGGATCTGTAATGGTAGACAATTGGCGGATCCTGTTGGAAAAAGAAAAATAGAAAATTTCTGAAACATACCAAAGTTAAATATTTACATACAATCCCAGGGGAAGGCAGAATAAGTAATTAGGATCATATTTACATACAATCCCCACAAAGATAGGGAAGGCAGGAATAGTACATCAACAGAATCTCATAGTACATCAACAGTAATGATTCGGAAGAAAACAGAGTAGTTATTTCTCTATTTGAACCCTGAGGTGTGAGTGCTTTCAAAACAAAGATCCATTTGGATTCTTTCTGGAGAAGACAGTGTGCTCTGTCACTAGCTCTAGGTATCTGGCTGAATTGTTTAAAAGTACAACATTTTATGTGCTTAGGATACTAATTGTGACACTCCATAAAGTGGCTGCCTAGTGCAGAGTATATTTTGGTGTTCCTTATGTCTTGGACATGTTAGAGTATATGCTCCGGGACCATCCAGATGGTTCTGCCTGCATAAAGAAAGCCAAGCCACAGCTACAAGTAATACTATAGATTACAAAGAACGTGTAACATGTATGAAATCTCTTATACTAATTTCTATATCAAAAGTTTGAAAATTTTGCATGATATGCTATGTTTGTAAGCCACAATGAAACAAACCTTTTGGTTATAACCATGTATGTGGATTGGATGTTGCAGGCTAAAAGTGGCTATGGCAAAGGATGTCCTTAATGTTTTTGCCCTACTAAAAGTGATCCTGGGGTTTTCAGAAAATAGTCCTGCTACATTACAATGACCGGTCAACATTTGGATATTTCTTGTAGCTAGACTGTTCCAACAGTCCATCATGATTGCACCTGCTGCACTAAATACACATTCAGAAGAAACAGTGCCTGCAGGACGTGTTAAGTATTCAATTGCCAGCTGATTAGGTACTGCTTAATCCTTTAAATGTGCCTTCCAGTAAAAGATAGGCTCATGTGTAACTGGAATGGTGCTATTATCAGCCAGATATGACACCACCATATTTGCAGGTGATAATTCTCTACTAGTCACTTTTTGCTGCTCATGAACAATTCCAAATTTTAAAAGACTTGCCCAGATTAGGTTGCACGTTGAAGGTAATGAAGATAATGGAAAAGCTGATGACTTGCTGGTCTGTGAATTTACAAACCAAGTTTCACTCTGTGGACTATGCTGCACTGACTTGTGCTGATCAGATATAATGCTGTTGTCTGAAACTGTCGGACTGAGGAGGGTCATGCCACAAACTGACTGCTTTAATAAACAGTTGAGAGTGTATGCTTAGCCCCTCTTTTATATGGATTTCCATACACTCCAAAATGCTGTTGTGGTACAGTTCAAAGGTCATGCAAAGTTATGGTGGTACTGTTCTGATATCATAACAATACCACAACTTGTCAGCATTGGTGTGCCACCTGACTGGATGAAAACATGCTGTGAACAAAAAAGTCAAGGTGAAATGGCAGCACCACTTAAAAGTAGTTCAACAAGACACTTCAGACACACTCTGTTACCAAACTGTACTAATTTATCAGGGTGTTTTTTGTTAATAAATATTGTCACCGTGAATCTTCTGAGACTTGGTCCCTAGGGAGCAGACTGAGGTGCCAAGAGTGAGTGGGAGCATGAACTCAGGTTGGAAACATTTTAAAATTCAACTTTTTAATCTTAGGGAAACTATACACTACATAAAACAATGTATAGCTGCCTATTCATAACCAAGACTGTTTTCATCTCGAGATGTGACGCTATACTAAAATGCCGGTAGAATAGGCCTAATGGTCTCTCGAGTCTGCTCGACTTTCAGCACCTGCACCGAGGGCCGATTTTGATCTCCCCCATGGGGGATGTTCCATCTGTATTGGGCCTGGTCAGATTTACCCTCCCCCTGTACCTATCCCATCCTCTCAAACCCATCCACAGTCTCCACCTCTACCAGCTCCCTGGGCAGTATATTCCATGGCTCCTCCACCCTTTCAGGGAAACAACATCTCCTCCTCTCCACTCTGAACCTGCCTCCTTCCAGCTTACACCCGTGACCTCTTGTTGCCCTACCCTCCTTCGTTTGGAGCACCCTGACTGGGCCTCCTTTATTGATCCCTTTTTATGTACTTAAAGACTTCCATCATGTCTCCCCTGTCCCTCCTCTCCTCCAGGGTGTACATGTTGAGCTCCTTGAGCCTCTCCTCATAGGTCCTCTCCCCCAGGCCCCAGATCGTTTTGACTGCCCTCCTTTGGACCCTCTCTAGGAGTGTCATCTCCCTCTTTAAATGTGGTCTCCAAAACTGTACACAATACTCAAGGTGTGGCCTAACCAAGAAGTTGTACAGTGGAAGGATAATTTACACCTTTCTGGAGGTAATCCCTCTGGCAATGCATCCCAGCATCCTATTTTCCCTTGCCGCTGCCCTCCTATAGGTCTCCGAGTTGTTCTTTTTGACATCTACCACTCCCCCCAGGTCCCTCTCACCCTCCATGACTTGAATCATGTCTCCTCCCAGGGTATACCACATGCCTGGATTTCTGACTCCCAGGTACAGAACCTTGCACTTTCCAGCATTGAATTTTAGTTCCCATTTTCCCCAGCAACTTTTCCAGAGCCTCCAGGTCCTCCTGCAAGGCTACCCTCTCCATCCACCACTGCACCCAGCTTTGGATCATCTGCAAAGGGACTCCTTTCACTCCTGATCCCTCTCCTGATGTCTGAGATATAGGCATTGAACAGGAGTGGCCCCAGCACTGCCTCGTGGGGAACTCCACTAGTAACCCACCTTGGGGATGAGGCTAACCCTCCAACCACCACCTGAGTACACTCAGAGAGCCAATTTCCTATCCATCTTAACAACTGTCTCCCTACTCCCATTTTCTTTTGCGTAGCTAGCAGACCATTGTGGAGTACCAAATCAAACACATTGCTAAAGTCCAGAAAGAGGATGTCCACTGGCCTACCCTGGTCCAGGGCCCTCATCACCCAGTCATATAACTCAACAAGATTTGTCTGGCATGATCTTCCCGTGACAAAGACATGCTTCCCATCATCCAAGTACCCAGTTTGCTCCAGTAAACCCCTCCTAGCCTTTCCTTGACAATACCCTCCATCACCTTGCAGACCACAGAGGTCAGGCTAATGGCCTGTAATTTCCCGCCTCCTCTCTTGATCCCCCCCTTGTGGATCGGCACAACATGGGCCACCCTCCAGTCTTGGAGCACCCACCCAGTCCTCAGAGAGATGTTGAAAAGCTCTGCTACAGGGACTGCCAGGACATCTTCCAGTTCTCTCAGCACTCTGCGATGTATCTCATCTGGCCCAGGTGCTTTCTCTGTCCTAAGGGAGCTGAGGGCTTCCCTTACTCTCTCTACTGGGATTTCAGCCTCCATGTCCTCCCCTTTTCACTCTGCACTGCTGGGCCATCACCTGTCTGTGATGGCCACTCCCTTTCCCCAGACCCATCAGGCCCCTGGTCTCTACCGGTCCCACCCCTTGCTCTGGTTTGCCCTCGTTTCCCTCGCAAGACATAGGTCCTCCATTCCCCCCTGGTAAAAACCGAGGCAAAGTACCCATTTAGGACTTCTGTCTGTTCCCCCACCTCCTGTGCCCAACCATCTCCTATCCTTATCTTGCAGATCTGCCCCCTTACTTTCCTTTTTTCCCCTATGTATCTAAAGAACCTCTTGTCCCACCCCAGATCCCACTGGCCAAGGACTGCTCCTTTTTTGCCTTAGCTGCTCTCACCACCCTGGATACTCTTGGCTGTCAGCTCATATTCCTCCTGATCCCTTTCACTCCTTGAGCACTTGCAGCGCCTATAGGCCACCTTCTTTTCCCTCCCCACCTCTGTACCTCCTGGGTCCACCAGCAGGGTTTTCTGGCTTTACTGAACTTGTGCCTTTCCCTTGCGCAGGATCTGGTAACCTCCTGTATTCCCCTCCTAATGATCCCCCACCTGCTGTCAGCATCCATATCTGGCCTTATTCTGTCCAGATGATCTTTAAGGATCCTTCCCATCTCCCTGAAGTCTGCACCCCTAAAGTCAGTTACTACCATCCTTGTTCAGCTTTCCTCCCCCCAGGTCCAGGAAAAACCAGATTGTGGCATGATCACTCCCAGCCAATGGGTCCCTCACCTCTAGGCCCCTAATCTGATCACTGTCCACCAGAAGCACATCCAGTGTCCAGGCCTCCCTAGTTGGCTCACCCACTTGTGTCAGAAACGCATCCTGGAAAACATCCAGAAGCCTCTGCTCTCTAGCCATTGGTGATGTCATAGTCTCCCAGTCTGTTCCTGGCATGTTGAGGTCCCTCATTACCACTACCCTTCCCCAATCTACACTGTCCCTCAAGATTTGTCACCAAACTTTCTTCCAGGACCACCGTCAGTGCTGGTGGTCTGTATACCACTCCAACCTTTACTCTGTTACCCCCCCCGCATCAGCAAGGTGACCCAAATAGCCTCCACATTCTCCTCTGCCTCCTCTACCCCTCCAATATCCATGACATTTCTAATTAACAGTGCTACACCACCACCTCTTCCCTCCCCCCTTATCTTTTCTGAACATGGTTTAGCCCTCCAGATTTAGGTCCCACTCATGCCCTTGAGTGCCCAGGTCTCAGTGACTGCTTCCACATCTACCTCCCCCTCAATTAGCATCACCTGGAGCTCAGGCATTTTATTTCCTAAGCTCCTAGCATTTATCAGGACCACTCCCAACCCCTTTCTTCACACTCAAGGTCTTATGTTGTCATCACATCCCCTCAATGGAAACTCAGTCTTGGTTTATGTGGTCATCCATACAGTATCTATATCTATTTATCTATCTATCTCTCGCTATACATATACACACACACACACACACACACACACACACACACACACACACACACACATACACACACACACACACACACACACACACACACACACATACACACACACACACACAAATATATACACATATACACATATACACACACACACACATACATATATGTATATATACATACATACATACACACACATTCATGGCAAAAAAAAAACTCAGTTTAATGCATCAGTTAGGGTTGTTCCACAGTGACAAAAGTGAGGAAATTCAGTGTTAGGGTTGCCACCCCTTGCACCCCACACCCACCCCATCCCCACCAACAGGCATTGGGGTGTGCGCTGGGGACATCTGCATTAACTCTCACCCCATTCCATGTGTAAGTAAGCCAAGGAGGTGCAGTGTAGGAGAATGGGGTGAGGGTTAGGACCGACAACCCCAGTGCAAACCCTGATGCCTGTTGGTGGGGACAGGGTATGTGGGGGTGCAAGGGGTGGCAACCCTAACACTGAATTTCCTCGCTTTTGTCACTGTGGAACAACCCTAACTGATGCATTAAAGAGTTTTTTTTTTTTTGCCATGAATTTCCCTTCTTTTTGAAAATGTGCACTATAAATAGTGAATGGAATGTGGTGGAGGCAGCACGGGGCCCTTTGGGCCCCGTGCTCCCACCATGTGATTTGTTATCACATAGTAATGCAAACACAAGCACAAATGGTAACGCACATGGTGACGCAAACGTAAATGGTAACGCAAATGGTAAAAGAAACGCAAGCACAAATGTTAATGTAAACAGAAATGGTAACAAATGCTAATGGCAACAGAAATGCAAATGTTAATGAAAACAGTAATGCCAATGGAAACGCAAACGGTAAGAAAAATGTAAACGGTTAAGGCAATGGCGCTGCAGAAGGAAACAGTAATGCAATCGACAACAGAAATGCAACCGTAAATGCAAACGCTAAGGGCAACAGAAATGCAAAATGGTGACGAAGATGCAAACAGTAACGGTAATGCAATTGGAAATGCAAACAGTTACAGTACCAGCATCGATGATGCCAAAGCCAACAGTAATGCTAATGGAAACACAAACGCAAATACATTTGGAAATGCTAATGATAACATGCACAGTCACGGTACGGCAATTGGAAATGCAAGTGCTTATGGTAACAGCAATAATGACAGGAAACACAAACGCAAATGCAAACGGAAGTGTGTACACAAACGCAAATGGTAATGCACATGGTGTTGCAAAATGAAACGCAAACAGAAACAGTAATGGAAATGCAAATGATAACAGTAATGTACATGCAGGTGCAAATGAAAATGCAAAGGGTAACACACACAGTGGCGCAGATGGTAACGCTAATGCGAGTGGAAATGCTAACTGTAACAGTAATGAAAGCGCACACCCTCCCCCCCAAACAGCTGCTTAGAGAAACACATTGAATACAAAGAATGTATGCATAATAATGGGCCTCTGAGCAGAAAATGAGCACTTGGAATACTAAATTGCTTATATCTCAGGAACCGTACGATGTAGAAAAACAATTAAAATTTCATATAATTTATGACTTTCCTGGCTAGTTTTGCACTTCGCCTCTAAGCATTTTTCTGATGAAAAGTCTATCTCTAAGCATTCCCGAGATACGGGCCCCGAAAGGCATTCTTTGTTCGCAAAACAACCATATAAATGTTCCCATTGACTTATAATGGGACGTTAAAAGTGGCATAACTTTTGAATGCCTTAATATTTTCTCACCAAATTAAAAGTGGCAAGTTTGGCCAGCCAAGCTCCTTTAGATGAGCCATTTCACAGACTGGCACACTACATTATGGCCATGCAGGGCCATGGACAAAATCCCCAAAACTGCCTCCAAAACTGGATAATTTTGGATTTTTCAGTGTTTGTGAGCAAAGACCTAAGTCCAACTGAAACAAAATTTTTCAAATCAAGAGATATGCCATGCCCCATCGCACATACCAAATTTCAGGCAAATCCATCAAACGGGTCCAAAATTATTAATGTGCAAAATTTTGACTTTAACATAGAAGTGCCTTCATAACCCTAAATATAGTGGCACTACCATGCCACTATCACACACACACATACACACACATAAATACACATAAAAATATATATATATATATACATATACATATACATATACATATACATATATTAGTGGCACGGTAGTGCCACTATAGTTAGGGTTGAGTATCCCATTTAAGCTTAATAACTTTGCCACCATATGACAGATTCACCTGAAATTTGGCAGGCATGGATCGGTACCATAGATCTCTAGATTTGTCATGTTTTGTAATGGTCGGATATACGGTTGCGGAGCTATAAAGCACAATAGAAAGTCACATTTAAGCTTTTTTTCGCATTCTTTGCTCATGCCTATAGGTTGCACAGTTTGTGTTACTGGTCCAAAACCTTTAGGGATCATGCAGCTGTAGTCCCCAATGTGCCTTTCAAATATTTCGTGAAAAAATATTAAACAGTTCAAAAGTTATTCACAAAATGTTTCCCATTATAGTCAATGGGAAAAGGTAAACTGTTAGACAATGTCACAAATGTAGTTTTTAGTGTTGCGAGTGTTGTGAGTCAGCCAGTTTTTAGTTACTGGTCACAGAAATGCTTGCCATTTAAATTTGGGACCCTCTAAGGACACAATTCTTTTTGTGTTCACCTAGTCGAGCCCTGAGGATGCTAGCCATGTCTTTTTTTTTGGGGGGGGGGGTTTAAACACCCCAAAAATATGTTTTTCAAATTTTGTAAACTGTAATGTCACAAAGTAGTGTCACACTTGTGACACTTTCGTGATTTCTTTTTTGCGAAAGTGTTGCAATTTGCGACACTTCTTTGCGACACTATGCCCAAAATAGTAGGAAATTTTTGCCACCCTGCTGCAAAAAACAGTTTGGTCTTTTGGGCTGAGATTTGGTGGGAAGAAAGCCAAGATCCCAGAGATGTGCCTTTTGGTAGTTTGGTGACAAAAATATTAGAGGGCTGCAAAGTTACGGCACTGCGAAGTTGACACTTTTTCCCCATAGGCAAACATCACGGCATCCGCCATGCCTTTCGGGGCCCTATCTCGGAAACGCTTTGAGTTATGGACTTTTTGTCAGAAAAATGCTTAGCTCCCCAAATGGGTGCCATGTACAAAACTAGCCAGGAAAGTCATAAATTACATGACATTTTATTTTTTTTTCTACGTTGTACGGTTCCTGAGATATAATCAATTTAGTATTCCAAGTCTTCATTTTCTGGTCTGAGGCCCATTATTAAGCATACATTCTTTGTATTCACTGTGTTTCTCGGGGTGGATGTGGGGTGCAAGGTGTGGCAACCCTAACTGATGCATTAAACCGAGTTTTTGCCATGAATATATAATCAGTTAGCCTCTTTAGCACCATAATGAAGGAAAGAAAAAATTCCAGCCTTGTAGAAAGAATCCAGCATGCACGAAAACACGCAACTGCTTTCAATGACTCATTTTTCAGTCTGGAATAATTTGAAATGTACATAATGAGATCCCATGTCATAGCTGCTCCCTCCGAGTCTTCTTTGTCTTCAAAGTCAAGATATAACCTCAACCACAGAAGTCCATCTTCTTCCAAGTTGTGTACTGGGTGTGCTTTGAAACAACTGAGAAGCTGCGTGGGATATACTATATTGAACTAGATATCTGTAACTAATCTCTCTCTCTTGCTTACATCTGAGAGAAGTTTTCCTCACTTTTACAGTGGTATTGCTTTGTGTTTAATTCTTTTAGTTTTTAATTCAGGAAGGGGGTTTTCAAAACTGCTTATCTTGTCAGCATCTTCAGAAGGGCTGAAATAACTGCATATTTGATTTTCCTTTGTGGCTAACTGGACTGATTACTAGAATTCTGTGACCAACTGCATCAATATATTTTGCAACATTTGGCGGGGTTGTGTGATTTAAAATAGCAAAGGCTGAAGTTTGTAATTGGATGCCAGACATACCCTGAGGTGGGGGGAATTGTCTTCACAAGTCAGAGGCTTGCATCACAGCCAATTGTTTAGCTTGACTATTTCAGCATTGTTCAATTACTATAAATTACTGGTGTGATCCTGTTTGAGACAGAAGTCCATCTTCTTCCAAGTTGTGTACTGGGTGTGCTTTGAAACAACTGAGAAGCTGCATGGGATATACTATATTGGACTAGATATCTGTAGCTAAGCTCTCTCTCTCTCTTGCTTACATCTGAGAGAAGTTTTCCTCACTTTTACAGTGGTATTGCTTTGTGTTTAATTCTTTTAGTTTTTAATTCAGGAAGGGGGCTTTCAAAACTGCTTATCTTGTCAGCATCTTCAGAAGGGCTGAAATAACTGCATATTTGATTTTCCTTTGTGGCTAACAAACCGCCAGGCTGTTTTGGGACTGGAGAGGTTTACCTGTGGCTGACTTGGATGTCTGGATTTTTCTCTGTTTGATTAGCAGGGTACTTTCTCAGTCAAATTGTTGTGTAGGGTATCTTGCTGACAGGAAGGCACTCATCGCAGTGGTGGGTGAGAGCTTTTAGCTGATTGTTTTATGAGGGCACAGTTCAGGCCCAACCCCTTCCCACCCACCCCTGAAAATAGTTCCTTTATACCCGAGGTTCTGACATAATTTCTCAAGAGTGCAAGGTATATCACTGTCATATCCTCTCTAGCACACTGCACTGACAATATAAGCATACACATTGTATAATATATATATATTTCTATATAACACACCACACACACACACAAACACACAAACAAAAAAGCAGATAAACATGTGGGGAATAGTGCAATGTAATGGCTGTGGGGCAGCAGTCTTCCGGGAGTCTTTCTGGAGGCTGAGATGCTGCCCTATTTGCAGACAACTATCTGCCCTGAGGGAGGAAGTTGCCTGTCTTCAGGCAGCACTGGACAGTAGTAAGGAACCTTTCCCCCAGGCCACACTGGACAGTAGGAAGGGAACCTCCCCCATCCAGGGAGCACTAGCGCCACCACTACTACTACCTCAGAGGTTGTGAAGAAAGCACAGCAGTTGGACCACAGTGGGCACAGGGAGGGTGAGGATGGTGGAACAGAGGCACACCCTGTCAATTGTTCCACTCCACAATCCATACACCATTCTGGGGGAGCATAGCTCCCCTATGGATGCACCCGCAGAGACGACTGATGACAACTGTCACAAAGGAGGCCCACAGGAAGGAGGCAGAGGACACCACAGGGAAAGGAAGCAGCTCCTGGTGGGGGACTCAATTATTAGAGGGATAGAACTGGGGGGAGCAGGGAAAACTGAAGTAAGGTGCCTGCCTGGTGCCATGGCTTGTAGGGACAGGAAGCGCATCCTTAGGATCATGAGAACAGTTGCACGGGAGTCTGAGCTAGATGTCATTGTCCACCTAGGAACAAATGACTTGGCTCATCATGAGATTAGAGCAGTGCCGAAGGACTTTGTAGAGTTGGGGAGGGGCTTAAGACAAGTAGCACACAGTATCCTTCTCAGAGGTGCTGCCTGTCAGTGGCATGGGTGAGGCGAGGGTACTTTGCACCATGCAATTTAATGAATGGTTGAAAAAATGGTGTAGAGCACAGGGGTTTGGCTTCACTGAGAACTGGGGTTCCACCTGGAGGGACACCAGCCTATACTGGCAGGATGGTCTGCATCTGTCCAGGAAGGGAACAAGTCTTTTGGACAATTGGTTTAAATGCTTCATTGGCAAGCTTTTAAACTAGTCAAGGGGGGAGGCACTGATAAGCAACAGGAAAATCCCAGCCTCCCCCTACAAAACAGGGTACTAAATGAGAAAAAGACCAAGGTAGAAAGGACAGTGGCGGATGCTGCTACAGAAGGTAAAGCCATCAAAAAATGGAAAGCAATGAGTACCAATGCCCGTAGTCTAGGTTACAAGCTTCTTGAATTAGTGGCCTTGATGGAGAATGAACATCTGGATATCGTGGCAGTCACAGAAACATGGTACACACAGAACCATGACTGGGATGTAAACATACCAAGATAAACTATCTACAGGAGGAACAGGGAGGGTAAAAGAGGAGGAGGAAGAGTAGCTCTCTACATAAGAGAAGAAATCAAAGCAACAGAACAAAAGGGTAAACAGAGAGGAGAAGCACTGTGGGTCAATTTGGAGGCAGGCAATGGCACCACAATCCGCACAGAGGTTGTACACAGACCCCCCTTCTCAGGGGCAGGAAATGGACAAGGAAATGATAGAAAGTATACTTAAAATGGCAAATAAAGGGGAGATATTGCTGATGAGTGATCTGAATATGCCAGATGTTAACTGGAGTGCAGTTGCAGCAGCCACTTCTAAGAGTGGGGTTATTCTAGATGCCCTACAGGAGGCATGCCTTACACAACTAGTATTGGAACCCATTTGAGAGGGAGCAATCTTAGACCTGGTCCTCTCAAATGGAGATGGAGAGAGGATCACAGATGTAGAAGTGGGTAGCCATCTGGGAACTAGCGACCACCGAACAATATGGTTCACAATAAACACAGCAATACAGTCAAGCCATACAAAGGCAAAAGTACTGGACTTCAGGAGGGCTGACTTTGCCAAAATGGGTGAGTGCCTAAGGAATGCACTAGCAAATGGGCAGGAAGGAGGGGTGGAAGAACAATGGGGAAAAATAAAAACTGCCATCACAGAGGTAACAAGCCTTTGTGTGAAGCAAATAAACAAAGCAAAACAATGTAAGAAACCACTATGGTTCTCAAATGAGGTGGCAGTGAAGGTTCAAAAGAAAAAGAAAGCATTCAGAAAGTACAATGAATCACAGAAGGAGCAGGACAGAGAATTGTATCAGTTAAAGCAAAAGGAAGTTGGGAAGGCAGTCAGAACAGCAAAGGCCTGAACTGAAGAAAAGATAGCCAACTCAGTTAAGAAGGGGGATAAAATCTTTTTTAGGTACATCAGGGAGCAAAGGAAGACTAAGGGAGGGATAGTGAGGCTTAATAAAGGGAAGGGGTGGGCAGATGGTGACTGTGAAAAGGTAGAGATATTAAACAAATATTTTTGCTCAGTATTTACAAACGAAGAGGGGGAGGTACCTAAAACAAACAATAGAAACACTCTGGATACAGAAGTTGATACCAGCCCATTTACAGAAGAAAGGGTTCTGAAAGAACTCTTAAAACTGAAGGTGGACAAAGCAATGGGGCCTGATGGGATTCATCCCAGAATTCTAAAAGAACTAAGGGAAGAACTAGTGACACCACCGACTACCCTCTTTAACAAATCATGGGAGAATGGGGTGGTACCTGAGGACTGGAGGAGGGCCGATGTGATTCCCCTTCACAAAAGTGGGAGCAGGGCAGAAGCGGGAAACTACAGACCAGTTAGTTTAACCTCAGTGATAGGAAAAATGATGGAATCACTTCTGAAGGAAAGAATTGTCAAGTACTTAGAGGTCAGAGGGGCACAGGATCCAAGGCAGCATGGATTCACAGCAGGAAGGTCATGCCAGACGAATCTAATAGATTTCTTTGACTGGGTGACCAAAGTAGTAGATCAGGGAGGGGCTGTGGACATGGTCTACCTAGACTTTAGCAAGGCATTTGACTCAGTCCCACACAAAAGATTAATATACAAGTTAGCCAGCCTGGGAGTGGGTCCCAAGATGATAGCCTGGGTAAAGAATTGGCTGAAGAATAGGACACAGAGGGTAATAGTAAATAGAGTCCACTCTGAAGAAAGTGGGGTTACTAGTGAGGTGCAGCAGGGTTCAGTATTAGAACCGGTCCTCTTCAATGTCTTTGTAAGTGACATTGCAGAGGGACTGGAAGGAAAAGTATGTCTCTTTGCAGATGACACAAAGATCTGCAACAGAGTTGATGCACAAGGTGGGTGGAAAGGATGAGAAGGGACTTGGCAAGATTAGAGGAATGGTCAAATGTATGGCAGCTTAGATTTAATGCTAAGTAGTGCAAGGTAATGCACCCGGGAAACCAAAACCCCCATTGTGAAGAGTACACAATGGGGTTGAGATACTAACAACAACAAAAATGGAAAGGGACCTGGGGGTAGTCATATCAGATGACTTAAAGGTGGGCAAGCAATGTGAGAGGGCAGTAAGGAGGGATGGGGGGATACTGGGATGCATAGGGGGAGGCATCACCAGTAGAAAACAGGAAGTTGTTATACCTCTGTACAGACAGGTGGTGAGACCACATCTGGAGCACTGTGTGCAGTTCTGGAGACCCAATCTCCGCAAGGACATAGACAAGATGGAAGCTGTCCAGAGGAGGGCAACTAAAATGGTGCAGGGTCTACACTGGAAGACATATGAAGAGAGACTAAAGAAGCTTAGTATGTATAGCCTCGAGGAAAGGAGGGAGAGGGGGGACATGATAGAAACGTTCAAGTACCTCAAGGGAATCAACAAAGTCCAAGAGGGTAGCATCTTTCAAAAAGAGAGGTGTGCAAGAACAAAGGGGCACAATTTGAAGATGGGGGGGCGTCGGCTCAGAGGTAATGTAAGGAAGTATTTTTTTTTTTTTTTACAGAGAGGGTTGTGGATGCATGGAACGGCCTTCCAGAGGAGGTTGTGGAGTCAAAAACAGTGATTGAATTCAAGCATGCATGGGACATCCATAAGGCAATTCTAGGGGTTGGGGGTAGAAAGAAGTAGGCTGCTGGTTAACTAGGATCTGCAGCTTATCCATTAGGTAGGGAAATGGGCAGACTGGGTGGGCCAAGCGGTCCTTATCTGCCATCAAATTCTATGTTTCTATGTACCATTCACTGCAACAATGATTCTTTAGACAGTTAAGCTGACCACCTGTTTCAGGTACTCACCATTGTTTTACACAGCTTGCAAACTGCAAATGAGTGATCTGTGTAATCAAGAATAAAAAATTCCCACACCAAAGATAGATTTTTTTTTCCTCATCTGTTGACACAAGGGGGACACAAATTGCCTAGGGAAATCTGGAACACTGGAAACATCAAAATAATTTTTACTACAAACAATATCCACAAGAAACACTTTGACCTTGGAAAGTTCCTTCACAATCAACTGCTGCTTACTTTTTCATTTTTTTTTTTTGTATTTTTTGGGCAGTGTGACCAGTTGTTTGTAGCTCCCTGACAGTTTTACTGATACAGGAGGATGAGTAAAACAGGGTTCAGCATTAGCACTAGGACTAATGTTTTGCTGGCCATCAGTGGATCCAAATTTCAGTGCTATGGGTATTGATGATGAATGTTCCATCTCACTAATTTCAACATCAGAATCAGCATCACTGTAAAAAGTCTTTTACAACTGGGACTTATGAGTTTGGGGTCCATGTTATATCCATATATTCATCATCTGTAGCTGAAGCCAATTAAACATCAACATCATGTAATGTGTCCTCCTGTTCAAACTCATGTTCCTGTACCTTTTTCAGGTGTTACCATTAGTGAAGTAGCTGTCACTGTTATCTTTGTAAATATCACTAACAGAAGTAATGGAATTCAAAGTGGCAACCTCTGTTAACATATATATTAGAACTGTGTGGCATCAGAAAATTCCAGATTCATGGAATTTCAATGAAAGTTCATGAAATTCCACAAAATATCAGAATTTCATTTAAATTTTAAAAAATGTATTAATGTGGTCATAACTTGGCTGTCTGTTGAACAAGAGCTCTGATGCTTGGCATGCCTACTTTCTGGTAACAGTGCTAATGATATGCCAAATATAATTAAATTAAGATAGATTGCCTCAAAAGTATAGGTGCTCAAAGTAACATTTTACTTGTTTCTGGAAAATTTCATGAACAGTTTTACCTTCATATACATCAGCCATCTACTGGGCCATAAATCTTAACTTTGGCATGATTACTCGATAGGTGTTCTAACAATGTGCTAAATTTGCATGACAGGATAGACTGTCAGAATTATAGGTGTTCAACCTGTCATTTTTTTGTGGGAAATGTCATGACATATTTCATCTGCATATACCTCAGCCTTCTATTAGGCCAGAGACCTTAAATGTGCTATGATTTATGTGATAGGTGTTATACAAATGTCCCAAATGTCATGACATTATGTGTCATCTCAAAATAACGTGCGCTCAAAGTCCGTTTTATTTTTTGCAGGAAATTTCATGAAGTTTGATCTGCATATACCTCAGATACCTTTGGAGCTAGACATGTGCAAGTTTGCATAAATAACTTTTTTGTAATGGTTTATAGAATCCTCTAGATATGGAGAGAATTGGATTAGAGATTTAAGTTACAGGGGTTCAAAAATTTACTGTGTAAATTTGCAAAATGTTGTGAAATCTCCCAGAAATGTGGATGATTGTAACCTCTCTGCTCTTGTAGGCATTGAATTAACAATTGACATGCATATCTGAAGTCAATGTATCCTGGTGGCTAACCTAACTTGATAAATTGGTTTTGTGGTTTCAAATTTACAGTTAAAATAAATATTGGTAACATTTTCTCAAATATTTATGGTAGTGTAAATATAAAGCATCTAGAATTCTTTTTTGTGAAATTTAACATTCACAATGCACATATCAGTGCTTCATTTCATAAGCTGGGTTGAGCTTTTTACAGTCCTGCTGTTCCTCACTGGGTCACTATTTTGCCCCCCCCCCTTAGCATCGCCAGATTTACCCAGTAGAACTACTGATCCCACTGATATCCTTTGTTCTTTACAGTGACAAAATCCCTTAAAACAGGAGTCACCCATTCCTTTTCCTATCAACCTATCCTGTTTGAATAGCCAGAATTCTTCCTTCCTGGTGCCCCAGACATTGTCTTCCCTCACTACATCTTTTTGAGTACCTCCAAGTCCCAGACTTGCATGCACATTAGGCTCCCTGGATCACCAGTTTACTGGGTGTGATCTTTCTATACCCTGCATTCAGGTTGGAAATGCTGACACTGTTTCCTTACTCCAACTGGGAGGGGGGTCTACCACTGGTGTGCTACTCAGCTCTGCTGTCCATTTCTTGGTGAAACTATGCATCTAACACCTGAACTTGGTGACCCCCTACACTACCTGCCTCTCAAACCCCTATCCTTTTAATTTTATTCCCACAGATAGGGCTAAATGAAATTAGCAAGTTCCAATTTTATGGAATTTTCACGAAATTCCTCAATTTTCACAAAGACTGATGGTGCCAAATATTCAGACTGCACCAGGCAGGAGCGCAAACCTGGGTGCAACACAACTGGGTTGAACTAGGGCATAGTCCAGGTGATATTCAATGGTGCTGCGCCATGACTTAGCACCATTGAATATGGCACTGGGTGTACCCGCACTGCGCACGGTGCAGTGGCACTGTACCAGCGCAAGTGGCACGTAAGGAGCAGGGGGATGCACCAGTGCAAGTGCAAGTGCTCTAGGTGCATCAACCATGATATTCAGCGTTGGGCATGCAGATGAGGCCATTATTCATGCAAGGTGCAAATGAGGCCATTTGCATGTCATTATGGGCCCAATTTGCATGCAGTGTGCTGATCCCGGCAACTTGTGCCTGGTGCCCTGCCAGGCTGCAGCCACTAGGGACTGAAACCCCCTGCCCCTCAGCAGGCAATGCACCCCAACACCCAATCACAGGCATCTGTGGCAGTCCAGTGGACCCTACCCCATTACCTGATCATGGGCATAATATAAATAATTCCATGGTGGTCCAGTGGACCTGCTCCCCTGCCTGATCGCAGGCTTTAGGTAAAATCAAATACCTTGGTGGTCCAGCAGTATCCCCTCTTCACTCACTCATTTCACTCAGGTCTGTTACCTCGCACCCCCCAGTCACACGCCGGGTAGCAGTTTCCTCACCTGTGAAGCCGCCTCGTCGTTTTCGACTGGATAAGAGTTACAGTACAGTTGTGATTTGTTACCACTCTGCATGGGCCAATGGGTGCAGTCAGATTGAGGTTATTATTATTAGTCCCCAAATGTGAATGAACCATCTACATTTCAGGACTGTGTAGTACGGTATGGTCTGTACACCCAGTGGCCCATGCAGTGGACCAATGGGCATACAGCTGTATTGTGTGCTGTCAGTCGGGCGGCAGCCGGGTGGCTTGCAGGTGGGGACGCCACCTGCCACTGATGAGGGGATGCAGGTGGCGGTCTGAGTGTGGTGGGGAAGGGGGTAACGCTGGACCACCAGGTTATTTTATTTTACCTTAATCCCATGATTGGGCAGGGAACAGGTCCACTGGACCACCAGGGAATTATTTATATTATGCCCATAATCGAGAGATGAGGTAGGGTCCACTGGACCACCAGGGCATGTTTTTTCATTATGCCTGTGATTGGGCAATGAGGTAGGGTCCACTGGACCACCAGGGAATTTATTCATATGCCCGTGATCAGGCAGGGGAGTAGGTCCACTGGACCACCAGGGATATTACATTTATATGCCCATGATCGGGCAAGGGGCAGACAACACCTGGACTGTGTCTCTGGAGGTCAGGTGGCCACCCACAATAGGTGGCTGCCATGTTGCACCCGGCAATATGGCAGTCTGCCTGTGGGTGTCCCCCCCGACATGCTTCTGCATTTTACAGGCACATCTTTGTGCCCCCCTGTGTGGTGCAAGGCGGGTTTGTGCCTGCATATGTGCTGCACATCCCAGGCTGAATATCGTGATGTGCCGCATATGCATGGGCTTGCCCCCTGTACTTGCACTGCATACATTACTGGTGCACCCCTGTGCATCGGGAATTGTGCAGCACAACAAACCGCTCTGAATATTGTGCCAGGGTGCATCAGTGGGTTGTGCATGGTGCAACACTGTTGTGCTATGCACAACCCCTTTGAATATCCCACCCATGGAATTTGACTCCCAAGTACAGATGTTATTTTGCAGTTTCTCACAGCAAGGAACTAATAACATTGATGCACACAGACTCCTTGTAAGGTCTAAGAACCTGTTAAATTTAATTACATTGCATTCTCTAGTTTCAAAAGTGCCAGGGGTTTATAAATTTGTAGTTTACATTCTTGCAAAATTTAATTTTGAAATGTTGTGAAAGTTTGACCACTTTTGATTTAGTCACATTGAAAGCTGTAAATACGAACTTTGTCAGGAATGACCATGTGGTATAGTAGTGTAAATATTTCAAATCTGGTTAAATGTGGATATGTTTTACAATTAGAGGAAAATAACCGGAATTTATATTTTGGCAACATGTTTGGCAGGCTAGAACTCAGTCCCATTTGAAGATTGAAATCTGAAACTATGCAAATATTTAAATGTAGTGATAGTGTGTATATCTATAAAATGTTATAACATTCCATTGAATCCTATCAAAATTATATTAAAATAAATCTAAATTTTGGTAGAATGTTTGGCTACCTTTAACTTGGCCCCCTTTGAAGCTTGAGACATAAAAAGTAGCCACATACCCACACTGTATGTTTCTCAAAATCCTGAAATCGTGGAGTTATTTAGATAAATTTTAAAATTAAATAAAAGAAAATTTAACTTTGATTAAATGTTTGGCCACCCATAACTCTGCTCCCTTTCATACAATGACACTGACATATGGTACACTCATGTAAACCATTACTAACCAATATCCTATCACATTTGGCATGAGTTCAATGCACACTTAAAATCAGAGCAAAATAACTTAAATTTAAACTGGTGAAATTCCACTGAATATTTATGCAAATGCTGCAAAATTCCATGAAATTGGAAAGCTAATTATGTATGCATTCCATGGGCAGAATTATATGTTATGCACAGCATAGTTATATATACACACACACACACACACACACACACACACACACACACACACACACACACACAACTGCACAGTAACATAATCCATTGGTGTTACTAATGTTTTAGGAACATTGGTGTCCATTTCAAGTACCACTGAATATATACTGTTTGCCTGTAAAACTCCAAGCTTCTAGTTTTCACAGAGTTCACAGTTTTCATTCAGAACCTAGCTGTCCTCATCCCCGTCTTCCTCTTCATCTAATACTGCATGTGAGTAATGCAGCAACACTCTTGGCATCTATATTTTTGGCTTTAATGCCTTTAACAGCAGGTAATTCATCATCTGCTGGATTGGAATGTTTGGATGGTGTACAACAGCTATAACTGTAGTAGTAATATAATTTTCCAAGCAAAGGTTACTCCTCTTGGTAATAACCACAAATGTGAGGTGTTTCACCTTATCTACATTGCTGGATTTACCATGCTAAAGGCCATGACCTCAGCAACATAGATTTCCATGCATTACAGCATTGCTTGAGGTTGATATGTTATCTTGAGCAGCACTATGCAGTACGAGTATGGGGATTGTATTTCTACTGTCTGATCAAGTACAAAAATCTCAATTTGGTTCCAGAATCCAAACAGTGGCACCATTTCACATGACCGTTAATGATGGTGCCACCAATATGTGGTGAATTTCAGTGTTGGCAAACTGTATTCACAACACTACAGGCATACTGCACAGTTGCACAGAATGTAGGACATCTCTTTAGCAGTGTGGGATTGTGTTTCTTCAAGCTGATCCAGTAACAAAAATGTAATTTTTTTTTTCAAAATCAAAAAGTGACAGTATTACAGGACTGTTCAGGACAGCACCACAGATATATGGAGAGTTATATTGTTGACAAACTGCATCCACAATACTGAAGGCATACAATCCAGAGATACAGGATGCAGGACCTAGAAGCAACAGTTTTCTTTTAAAATCAAAATAGCGACAATTTGTGGGATTTAAGGACACTGCCACTAATATATCATGAATTTCAGTGCTGACAAACTGTTTTCAATGCACTGCAGGTGTACTGTGCAGTCGCGCACAGTATGCAAGACCACCCTTTTGCGGTACGGGGATTGTATTTCTACTGCCTGATAAAGCAATAAGTCATAATTTGGTTTAAAAAAAAAAAAACAGTGACAATTTTACAACACTGTTAAGTATGGTGCCACCAGCATATGATGAATTGCGGTGCTGACAAATTGTATTCACAGCACTGTAATCATACTGCACTGCCACACAGGATGCATGACCTCCCTTTTACAGTAGGGAGATTGTATTTCTACTAAATGATCATGTACAAAAAAGTCACAATTTTCTTTTAAAATAAGAACAGCGACTTTCTTTTACCATACTGTTAAGGACAATGCCACTGACATAGGTTGAATTTCAGTGCTGTCCAACTGTATTCACAGCACTGTAGGTGTACCTTGCAGCTGCACAGGACTTCCCTTTAGTAGTATGGGAACTGTATTTCTACTGCTTGATCAAGTAAAAGAAAAATGACACTGTTTTCTTTTAAATCAAACAGTGACACAATTTTACATGACTATTAAGAATAGCCCCACTGATATATGGTGAATTTCAGTACTGAAAGTATTCACAGGACTGCAGGTGCACTGCAAAGCATACAGAACTCATGACCTCCCTTCAGCAGTATGAGTAATGCATTTCAGCCTGCTGATCAAGTAAAAATTGTCACCTTTGTGTAATCAAAGCAGTGACACAATTTTAGAGAATTTAACTACAGTAAGTGCTGTTATTTTCTACTGGCTAATCACCTTTGAAAAAACACAACTTTTTTTAAGACACAAACAGTAACACAGTTTTACAAGACTGCTGAGGCTGGCACTACCAATTCAAACCAAAGTTCAGTGCTGTAGACTTATAATGACTGCATTGCAGTGCAGGATGCAGAACCCTCTTATCAATAGGGCATGTGTAAGAAGTCACAGAAAAGAAAAGAAAACAATTCCATCTTTAAGTGCTTTGAAATAGGAAAATTCTGCCTTCCTAAATGAACACTACAAAATATAGTGACTAAAAAAACATAAAAATGTGCCAACTCCTTACAGATTTCAAAATGAAGAAAATATTTATGGATTTCTCTGATGAGGATGACACAAACGCTGCTCTATATGCCTGACTGCTCTGACAGCTCTCTTGAATGTACAGAGATGGCTGACCAACACTGGAGTATGTTCAGTGTAAAATACTGAGGAATCATGGAAAACACATCCATTCCCCTCTTTAAAAAAAAAAAAACACTTTCCAGTGATATAGGAACATTTTGCATTTCTAGAAACATTAATCTGAAAAGTGTGCAGTGTCATTTAATTTGCACAATAAAACACATGGGGCTGGATTTTCAAAAGCCTTGGACTGATGCAAGCCCTGGCTGCACTGAAAATATGGCGCATGGGATTTGTGGCAATCACCTGGCTGGCAATCAAGATTTTTGACCTCGTGCACCAATTGCCACAAGTTAGACCAACTTTTTCTGGTCTCACTTGTGGCAATCCCAGGTAGCCTTTTATGGGGCTTGAGCCAAATATTTTGGTGCAAGCTGCCATAAAATTGGGTAAAGTGCCAAAAATGTGCCCCAATATACTAAAACTGGGCACAGTTGTAGCAAAAGTGCTTGGCACAGCTGCACCAAAAACAAGTTTTGAAGGAAGGCTTGATGCAATCTCGCATTGCCATTTGAAAATCCTGCCCATGTTGATCACAAAATGGCTCACATATCATAAATAAACATCTATGTGAGTCATGTGGCTTCTAGCAGCATTCCATTTGGACTAATTGAACATAAAAGAAACAAACAAAATGCTATGTGAAAATTTCCCGTTTAAATATACTGTACGTAATTCACAAAACTGTGCTGAAATTCACAAAGATGGCACTTTTTCACAAAAAGTTAATGAAATGAATTTTAGCAATTCCACCCACCACTGTTCAAAATACTGTAGCCATTAGATTCCCAACATCAGTATCCTACTAAAATATCTGGGGCACTGAATGCATGATCCAGACCAGCTGTGCTCAAACACCAATTGACTCATCACATTATCGAAGGTAGAGGGAGTTTTGCAGCTGATCATAATCCTATCAATGAAAAACAATGGCAGCCTACAAATCAGCAATTATCCTGACATTTATACCCAGACCTATCCAAATGCGTATGGGTACAAAAGCCCAGAAGTCTCAGGATAAGAACACTTACTATTACTCTGCCATCAAGCTGGCTAGTTCCGGTATCTTTCAACAATATTCCTGTCACAAATCTAGTGTATGTGAAAGGTAGCAATTGATCAAATTTGAGAGTAGATGTGACAAATGATGGTCTCATCTCCTAAATATTAACCAAGACCTAGAGATGGTAGTTTCATTCTGGGGCAAGTTGAGAATTTCACATTTTCCACTGCACTTTGTGATGGTAGCATTTTTTTTCTGCCTACCATCTCTCTCCACATCTGCAGCAATCTGGGAAGACAGTTATCTAGCAAATTGCCGTAAATTGGCTAAGCAAGGGAAAATGCAACAGTTCTTTGAAAATCATCTGTACATGGATGAACAATTGCCCCTATAGAATGGACACAATACTGAGGAACTGGCTGACTCAGTGGGTTTGTAGTGGATATGGGAGCCATTCATCTGTAGGTCACTGTTTTTTGTGTGTGTTTTTCATTTATACTGCACTGCCATTTTATTATTATTAATTTTTGTAAACCTTCATTGACATTGTTGGAGAACTAAGGACCCACCTTGACAACTTATGTAACTACAGTACATGCAATACGGGAAAGTAGTGAAACTCACGGTCATGTGATGCTCATCCACTGATGGTCTCTCCATTTATCTCTACCCTCAGTCCTAACTCCTAGTTACCTCAATGGAGATTTTGCACAGTATTTTAACATGGTTTGATAAACTTGTTTTGTTTACTTCAACATGTTTTTCTGTATTGCTCCAACTTCATAATTTGAACAAATGAACCCACTCACCAAGGATTTTATATTTTGCATTGTTTTTTTATTTCTAATGTTCCATGCCCTCATACAGTTAATACTCTAGAACAAGCCCATCAATGTTTCACAACCATACGTTTCTTTTTCATAATGTTAATTGTTCTAACATAAATTTGCTAAATAATAATGCAGTCAATTTCATATCAACCATATAATTTTCTTTGAGTTAGATCAGTGCTCATTTCAGTCATATTATTATACATTATATTCAAGCATTCTTGAATATTTTCATTACTGTTTATTTATATACAAATTTTTAATCTGTTAAAAAATAATTGTATACTTTGCCATATAAAATTAAAAAGGCAGCTTTCTTTATCCATTCTTTATCATGTTTTAATATTTATCTTCATTCACACTCCTGTACTTTGGTATTAATGAAGATGATATCATACAGGTACAGTCTGTTTAGTTGCCTATACAGTAGTTTTACTAAGCTAACTGCTTAATTTTATCCTAGTATATGCATGATTAAATACATAATTTAAATAATACATTTTTTTTTAAACAAACTGCACCAACACCTTCTCACCACAGGTACCCGTGCCTGCCCCCACTAAATCCCGCCTCAAGTAAGTAATCCCTTTGCCATAGTCTGCACTTACCCTGTAGCACTTCTTAACCCTGTCATTGTTCCACTGGGTAGTCCCAACCTTACACTTCACTGACCCACTGTCCTATCCCATGTTGCTGCCACACCACCCCACCTCTCTTCCTACCCCTCCACCTCCTACCCCCACCCACTCCTTCCTCTTACCATTACCTCTTCACCTTCTCCCCCTTCACCTCTCTCTGTCAACTCTACTGATTTGTGTCTCTCCTTGATGCAGACATACATTTTACATGCCTCAGTATAGTGTAACCATGAACTTTATCTGTATTGTTTTACTGTAACATGTGTTTATATATTTGCTACCGAACTACTCTGTATTTGAATGTCGAATATGTATCACTTTGTACTTGTTAACTGACATGGCATCAATTAATGAACATCCACTTACTATTGTTATCCAAGATTTCAATAAATAAAAAAATAAATCCTTATTTTCCATTTTGAAAAATTGGTTGCATGTGAAACACTTGGGGCAGAGAGCAAAAAGAGGGCTCTTCTTTATACCGATTATAAATGTATTTATGAACTGCACTGTTATGTATAAACTAAAAACTATTGACTTATGTTTTAAATAGGGTTGTCAGAATTAGTTCTAAAGAGATTAGAACCCAGGGGTTACAGTCATTAATTTATTGTTGGGGTCAGTGGCTCAGCAGGTTGCACACTCATTGCTAAGGTTTGAAGATCAGAAGAATTGGGTTCAAGCCCCACACCAGGCACGTGGGTTAAATCCCAATATTGACACTGTAGTGCAGCATGAGGTGGATGCTACACTCCTGAGGTGCTGTCTTTCAGATGAGACATTAAACCAAGGTCCTGTCTACCTGTCCTGGTGGTTGTTCAGGTGGACGTTAAAGATCCCATGGTATTTCTCGAAAAGAGTAGGGATATGTTTCATTAAAAGAAATATTCACAAATACAGTAATCATACATCAGTAAAAATGTCTAATTATCAATACATTAATTATACAAAAACTAAAATCACTGCATTCACCTTAACTCTGTGTTACAAGAACATCCTATTATAGCATAAACTTCCTCAGGTCACTGATCCAGTTTCTTTACCCTTGATTCCTTTCCATAACATTGCATACACTTTTTTGATAGAGTTTCAGATTCCTGACTTCTAGTCATGTTTCTCTCAATAGATATATAGTCTACTACAGCAGTAATAGTCTTGCAGTTATTCTGTAACACATATTTACATCAAACCTGCCATAGGCATCATTTAATTTAGGCAAATGAAACTAATATGACGTACTTGTGCAAAGTGTTTCAACAATCACGTATGGTTCCTAACATTAAAGATGAATAATCCATTTTTGTAAAAGCAGGGATGGACCATCATGTAGCCAATGTTCCCCATAAATTCCTTACACAGGAGCAGTGGAAAAACATATTGCATGTTCCATTGTCACCATTTCCTGGGAACAGATAGATCTTATGCAATATCTGTCCACCACCTTTATGTTTTGAAACTTGGACCTCATAAATTGAAAATAGTACACATACTGTACATTTTTCCTCATCTATGGACCAAAATGAGGGCCCACTTAACCACATTATCTGTGCCTTAGATGTTTCTTGTAATGAGTGTACAGTATTCTGGTATCTTGTAGAAATGTAATATCCACATTCATATCTATTAGGATAGAAAAGCTTGTTACCCATTTCCGTAAACTATATATACTATTTACATGAAAACTATTTCAAAGTTCACTGTTGCACTCGTCAAAAAGGAGAAAAAACTGATATTTGTTATCATTAACATCAGTACTATCTTGCCTTCCAACACCTTTTCCTACTCTGTGTTTGCATTGTGCTTTTCCTTTTCTTTGTAGTAATTAAGTTAGGACCAGGATCCTCCACTTCTGAAGAAAGTTCTGGCTGCGAGGTGTGAACTGAAAATTCCTCTGAATCACCCCATTCATCTTGTACTGGCAACACTTCAGAGGAATTTGTTATCTCTATAGATGCTTTCCTGTGTACCTTCCCCAAATGGGGCCCCTTTTTCCACCTCTGCCTGGTGACCATTTTCAACACCTCAGTTTCAGGCATGGGGGGGGGGGGGCATATCCTTGGCCACCTTGGAGATCAGGAACCTCACACCCAAGGTGGTGTCAGATGTCTCCATAGTAACCACTGAAGCTATGCTATTACAGTGTATGGTGGAATGTTGTACCAACTCGATTTTTAGCCACTTGAAATTCTTGTTCAGCCACAGTAACACAAATGAATGAAATGCTGTTCTGACTGTACGTGCAGAACAGCATTCAATTCATTTAGACTTAACCATGAGACGGCTTTCAAGGCAGAAACAGAAAGCCACCATGCGTCAGTATTTACTTTGAACAGATCTGTGATGACCGTGGTGGTTTTCAGCCATGGGACCATTGAATTTTACAAAATAAGAAGACCAGATTTGAGCTGAAATACAGGTTACTTACAGGTTTTGGCCTCCGGACCATTTCTTTCCTCCCAAAGCAAGACATCCAGCCACCATTGTTTTTTTTTTTTTTTTTTTTTTTTAATCACTCCCACAGTAGAGTGGCAACCAATCAGTGTGCACTGCTAATGTAAGGATGCTCAGTCCCTAACAACCACACAGCTCTGTGCCCTGGCACAACAGTTCTTTCTCTGTGAGTTAAATAAATGTTTTAAGCCTAAAAATGTTTTAAAAATAATTTGAGGGGCACCATAAAGTATAAAAAAAAAAATACAGGATGGGTAACCCCATGCAGAACCAGTGTGTTCTGCCACCTCGGGGTCTGATTCCCAAGGACCTCTCGAGCTTTGCTCTCAAAGTCACAGGGAATCAGACTCCTCTATGGCAGAACACACTGGTTCTGCATGGTTACTCATCCAGTATTCTCTGTCGCGAGCTACAACTTGTTCTTTAGGGCACACATAGTTCTGGAACCATTGTCTTGCAGTGGTTCATCTGGGGGAAATGTTACAGAATTGATGTAGAAGTGGATGGGCACTCCCCATCCTCAATTATGGGGCCAAAAAGAGGCCTGGAACTGTATATTTTCCCACTACTGTTGCCATGCAACCCCTGATCACTGTCTAATTTTTGTGTCCTGTGAACCAAAAATTCCTGTTCTGCCTAATCCATAATGACTCCTCTGTTGCATCATGCCCATGGGCAGAAATGATAAGAGTAACTCAATTCATCACATAAATTACATTTCATTCTATTTTCACACTGTTTGTTGCTATGGCCTACCTCCATGCATAAACTACATTTTATCATGTCACATATAGTACTTAGATGTTTCTGGAACCCACATCTGTAACACACTTTTGCCTGCCCTGTATAAAAAATAACTCCTCTACCCCTGCCTGAATAAAAATAGTTTGGCACATGTTGTATTACATTTTCATTGTGGTGCAGTTTGACCCATATCCTCCACCCCTCAGTCCATGTTTCAGAGTCAATAATTAGTTCAAGATAACCCAAAAACAACACATTTGTGTTTCATCCAATGTACTGTATAATATCAGTTACACTTACTGCTTCATTTTTATGACTATGGGTGGATCCTACAGCCATCTTGCTCTCTGTAGTTGGAAATGGAGCATCATGGAACACATGTTTTGGACTTTTCAATGCATCCTTCCATGCCAACTGAAATAAAATACTCCCTTCTTTCTGTTAAGAATGTTGGAGACATAACTCTAAGCTGCTAATCAGATGCCATTAGGAAACTGAAACAGCGTGTTAAATATTTGCTAAATATTGGTTGCCTATTAAACTGGAGATTTGTTTACCCCCTTCAGAATGCAACAACTTGCACATTTAAATACTTAGCATTTAAACAGCTTCTTCCTTCTAGTTTCACTTGGGAATGTATTGTCTTTCAAGAAAGATCCATACCTCATAAATGTCATCCTTTTATCAGCAAATCTATGATTTACACTTTTTTTAACCTCTAAAGACACTGTCAGATAAGCACTGTCTCAGAAATATGCCAGGTCTACAGTGAACTAACCATACTAAATATGAAGCAATCTGCAGGTATTTTCTACTATGTTTTTTGGGAAAAAAATATATTGCGCTACAGTGCACGCACACACACACACACCCCATCCTCATGGCCACAACATTCAAAATAAATACTACATTCTAATATGTTATAAAACAAGAAACGGTTTATGTCGGTGAACACAGAAGTTCAGTTTAGAGTAAATTTCCTTTAAATATTTCTTATCCTATATTTTGTATCCTGGATAGTGCAGGAGAGATGCTACATCTCATTGTTAGATCTTCATTTACACATTTTTGCATTGTGTTCACTCAGGCTGTCACAGATTAGATGCAATATCTTGTTTGTAGTGGGGTCATGATTTTACCATTTTGATAATGTATTTCTCCAGGGTAGCCTAGTCAAGGGACCCCATATTCAAAGGAGATGCGCTGCACATCCTGGTGAAATAAGGGAGATATGCCACTCAACTACAACAATGTGCTGCACTGTGATATTCAAACATGTAGGATGCAGAGGCTGCAAGGGAATGGGCCAGGGCACACACAAATAGTATGCCATGCCAGTAGCGAGTGAGTTCCCATTCATATGCCATGCTGCAGCATATTCAGTGGGAATACGCCTCTCACAGTCCAGAGCAGTGCGGCCCACAGTTAGACCATGAAAAGCTGGCCTAACCTGGCCAGCCACCCACAGGCAGGCAGCAGAAATGGACTAAGGGGACCCCATCCCATACTGATCCAACTGTCCCTGAAGAGATCCAGAGTGTAGGCCCCCCAGACCCAATTGCATCAGTAGAAACCACAGTCCATATCCATAGCATAGAGGACCCCACCCACTGCCTTGGTATGCAGACACCCAAGCTCCCCCCATACCGGACCGGTTACGGAGACTGGCACTGCCCTCCACAGCCTGCCACAGCTAACCACTGACTGCACTGGGCCCGGGCCAAGGGCCTGCACTCCAGAATGACCCAAGTGGCTGTACCATGCATTGGGGCACTATGCAAGCTACAGACCCACCAGTGTATGCAGCCATGTGTATGTCCCTGGCAAACCATAAGAGGGAACTGACATACCTCCCATGCATGCCTCATCGATGCTGCATCTTCCTGTTGTCATACACCACTGAAGGCCTACAATCTCCCCCATTCCCCTGCATAGCATGCCACCCTCTGAACTGCTGAAGTATCCTGGGTGCTATGGGGTGCGATATCCTACAATACCATTTCCAGTGTACTCTCCAGGCTATGGATAGTGCATCTGCAGTTCCCCGATTGTACAAATGAATGGGAAGTCAGCTTAACATGCCTGTTTTGGGACCTGTGTGAGTGGGTATGGCATCAGCTGTCACCCACACTGAGCAGTGCAATGGCGCCAGGACAATGGATCCACATGCCAGCTCCTGACGTGTATGGCCACTGGGCGTTATCACTCACACACAGCTCGTGCCTATGTATGAAACATTCCAGCATCCTACTGACAGTGCTCTGCCACCTAAAAATAAGCATTTCTTCTGCAAACTGTCCAGCCTAAATATATAGCACTCAGCAGGTATATTCTAGGAAAATACATTGTAAAAATGTGTAAAAGGAAGACCACATTGATACTGCCTCTCAGCAGATCTGCATTGTGCAGATTCATTAGAAGTAATGGGTAAAAGCATCCCAAAAGTTCTCCACAGCCATATCAGTTCTGACCAGATTTTGTTGAAGAGTACTGTAACTGTTTTTATTTCTTGTTTAGTCAACAGTATTACTGTGAAGGAAGACCATGCTGAAGAATGTTTAACTTGCGTATATTTGTTCCAAAAATGTTCAAGGCTACTGGCTGTCTTGAAACTGTCATTAAAGACAGGATCTCCAGGGGAGTGAAAAGGGTGCATATTTCTGTAGCTATTAACTTTAAAAGGTCTTTCAGAAGGGTTCTAGCCACATACCCTCCCCGTTACCCTTAGGCCTACCATGCTGACTAATGCAGCTATGTCAATCCTGTAGGTATTGTATTTGCCCCCTCCCATGCTTCTTAACCTCTCCTCCCTCCACTATCCATGGCACATCCTGTGCCCTCAGTGCCCTTTCTTTATAGTCTTCTGTTAGGCCATGTAATGCTTTACTGGTCCAGACCTCATCCAATATAATATTGCACTCTACTGTCTATCAGAGATCTGCCTTGCATAGAACTCACACATAGCAGTATGCTGACTGCCTTTGGTACCATGCCTGTAAACTAGGCTGCCTTGTTCTGCTCTCAGTGTCAAGACTTACATTGCTATTTGTAAATTATTGTACACCACCATGCCAAGCCATGCCTTTCTCACTTGTAGTGACTGTACATAGGCTGCTAATGTTGCTACGCCTACTCTAAATTGTTGTATTGTCACTCATTGTTGTTTAAACTACCAGGTCCATCTTATAAATGAGCCTGTTCAATGGTGTTCCGCCTGGCTAAATAAATATATTGATTGATTGACATATTTCCAATCTGGAAATTCCTCCAGTCTACCATTATATCCAAGTCTAACCACATTGTGGTATTTAGCAGTGTCTCCTGTTTGTGAGAAACAGTCAGTATAACATTTTCTAGTTGTATCATCTGTGTTTTGCAACTGTTGCTTCTCTATCTCCCCCCCCCCCCCAACAGGTTCAGCCATAGCCATAGTTAACACTCCTGCCCCAGTTCCACTGTTTAATTGGCGTTCTCTCTGTCCTCTGTCCCAACTATCTGGAAGCATGCAACTGTTATCACTCTCCCAAAAGGTGGTGATCCCTCCCTTCTGGGAAACTACCTGCCTTTCTCACTTCTCCCACTATTGCTAAGTTCCAGGAATGCCTGGTATTATCCCAACTCTCCTCCTACCTCGACTTCTCCTCATTTTTCACCCCTTTCCATTCTGGCTTTCAGAAGCAGCACTCCATTACCACCTCCTTTCTTAGGCTCACTGACTCCATCCACACTGGTATGGACCAGGGCATTACCACAACGGCCATCTTTGTTGACCTGGCTATGGTTTTCTACACAGTTTCCAACCCCCCCTTACCAAACTCTACAGCAAGGTTCTCCACTGAGACAACAAATTGGTTCTGATCCTACCTTGTTAGACACTCACAATCTGTTAGGAAGGGGGGGATAGAGAATCATCAATTCTATCTGCACTGGCGTCCCTCAGGATTTTGTACTTGGGCCAGTTCTATTCTCCATCTTCTTGAACAACCATCCTTCGGTCTGCTCCTCCTCCTCCATTCAGATGTACATGGATGACACCATCCTGTATACCTCTTGTCCCACCCCCTCTGATGTGGTGTCCAGACTTCAGCTCGACTTTGACAAGGTTCAGCTCGGACTACAATCTAATCAGTTGTACCCAAACACCAAGAAGACAGTCTCTATGACCGTTGGCATGAGGCAGACACTATTTCAGTTCAGCTCTCCTCCTTCCCTCCCTCCTCCCATTCCATGGAATAGACTAAGCTCAAAGCTACCACCTCCTTCAAGTATCTCGGGGTCTGGTTGGACCCATATCTTGACTTCGCTAGTCATACTGATGTGATCCACAAAAAACTGCACCCTTTATTAGGAGCTTTATATAGGAACTGTGGATGCATCCCACTGCCAGCCTGTCGTGATATTGTCCTAAAAATGGTCCTTCCAGTTTATGACTGCTGCAATGTAGCCTGCAGTGCTGCCCCAAGACTTCCCTTGCCAGGCTGGATGCTTTGTTCCACTCTTTCTGGAATTTTGCCCTCGACTGCTGTCCTCACACTCACCATTGTCTCCTCTACCAAGCTCTTTCCCCTCTCTCATGGGCAGACACCGTGCCCACTGTGCTGCCTTCTTGGGGTAATTCTGGTTTGGCTCTCCCAATCTCTCCTCCCCTTCCCTCCTCATCCTCCCTCTCACTTCCTCAGAAACCTTGACTATTGTACCTTCACCATTCCCTCCAGGTCCACCTCTGTTGGCCAGGCCGCTTTCTCCCATACCTTCCCTAAGCTATGAAACTCTCCCCCGCTGTCCATCATGCCCCCTCTTCCAGTGCCCTTACCACCTTCCTATCTGACCTCACCTCTCCCTCCTGCAGCTGCTCTTAATTCTCCCTACCTCTCCCTTCCCCTTCTTCCTCCCCACCACTCCTCTCATTTGCCCCTCCACCCTCTTTCCCCATCATACTCCCCCCACTGGTTTTTCATTCACATACTGACACTTGTCAGTATCTGTACATCTTCCCGACCTTGTTGGCTACCCATTTGTACCTATTTATGCACTTACTCCTTTTACAATCTTCCTGCTTTTATCTTTTTCCAAGTTGTATTAGTGATGCCTGTTAGCATCCCAATTCCTGTATTACACACCATTTTACCAAATTCACTTTGTCAATGGCTGAACTGTAAAAAAACTGCATTCCTGTGTGTTACTTATCCCACTCTCCTCTCCTCTCTCCAAGGGCGCATCTGGAAATGAGCATTCCACTGCTCAGTATGCCTTTCCTGGTGAAACTTCTGAAATAAATAAATAATGGTTGCTCTAAATGTGTTTCAGAAGAGGCTCCAGCACCCACCTGATTAGTTTCATCTCCCTTTCAGTTTGCTGACACACAGGTTGTGAAACAATAGTGATATCCCCATTTGAGCAGACTTAACACGGTTTGCATGGAGGAGGGGGACCACGTAAACAGATTCTTCCCCATTTCTATTTGTTTTAAATAATTGAGGTTCCATTCCATAGGTGAACTCAAAGCTATCATGTAATTCCAGTTCCATGACTGGTATTGCAATTTGAAACTCTTGTCAATATTTATTTGCTGTTTTTCTACTGTATGTACACCACTTTCAGGCTCCATAATTTTATTGGTGTCCTCAGCGACCAGTGGGCGAGGAGACTGCCATGGTGCCCCTGCCACATCCTGCACCCAGCAAGCCTTTCAGAATGCTGAATCCTCAGTCCAGGCTGCCTCTGTAGCTACTTTATTTTGTTCAGACTTTTAAGGTAGGTGGTTCTGTACTTTGTTTCCCCTGCTTAAAAGGAGAAGTGCACTGAACCTTAAGTCATTTTCCCAATAGAAGCTGTTTAAGTACTAATAAATTACTGTTATTGTTCCATCTATACAGGCCTTTCAGTGAGTGCTTCTGCTTTACACTCTGGTGTTAAGTGCCATTTTAGAATTGTATTATGTACTTTATGCCCCTCTCAGAGTTCTGTAATAGAACATGAATGCATTATACCAATAGAAGAGCAGAACAGGGACATACACTACATCACCCAGTTCTAAAATGGTTCTTAACAGCAGCACGTAAATCAGAAATACCCACTAGGATAGCTAAAAAGCTTGGATATCTAAAGTAATAGAGAATTTGAACCAGTATTTTTAAAAAGCCTATTCTGGGGAAAAATGGCATGTATATTCAGCGCAGTTCTCCTTGAACACATTTTTATAAAGGAGTGAAAATGATACCTAGGATTTGCAGCTTTACCAGTTCTCATGATACAACTGCTCATTCGGCAGTTTTTTTCTGCATTCACCTTCCCCATAGTCTCCTGCTCCATTGTCTTGCTAGGTGTCTCTCACCATAGCATTCCATTCCATCACTGTGCTCTCATGCTCCCGCCCATTGGTTAATGCCTCCATGGTTTCTGCAACCTGCCTTCCTTGCATCATTATCTATGGTACAACTTCACACTTTGCAGCTCGATTTTTGCATTGTCCCCCCTCTTTTGCTAAGAGGATGAGAAGGTGTTCTTTATTTCCTCCAGTACTCCTCCAGCACCTGCACTGCTTCATCAACTGCTCAGGTAGGTTACTGCCTTCTGTAACCTCTGCTGCCATAAAAAAAAAAAAAACATTTTCAGTACCAATCTTAAAACTCTGCTCTGTCTGGTACTTGACTGCAAAATGAGACCTGTGTTCCATTGCTTCCCGAGAACTGCGGGTGGGGAGGGAAGTGTTTACCATTCAGGCATTCATGCTGCTGTCCTCTCTAATCTTCACTACCAGGAAACTGTCAGCACCACCTACTGTGAGTAGCGGAATTTCCCTGCAGTCCTGACCAAATTTTCCCCATTCACTAAAAATTCCACCAGCAGCTTAATCTGGTTAAACTTCAGTTAGTTACCAGCTGTATTCCCCCCTCCCCTAACATGAGGCTTAAAATAGGCAGAATTGCCTAGTCCTCCTTTCCTGGGCAACAAAAACTAAATAATAATAATTTAGAAAAAGAACAATTGCTTCTAAGTATTAATGGTTCTAAAGGCTAATAAATGGCTTTTGTGCCGAGACATTTTAAAAACAGGGATGCCAATCTGGAAAGAACTACATGGAACATCATATTACAATGTTTTAGTGAGATGCATATGAGAATGTGCTGCTCACAGACCTGTACATGCAGCTGTGCCAAACAAGAACACATCACTTGTGATTCTTGGTTGAAGCTTTTGAAATGGCACACAGTGTTTCACTTTCTTCAGTCTGTGCACTGAAACAGAACATTATTGCTCTGCTGAGATGACGGGTCTCTTTTTAGTTATTTCTCTTCTCAGTAACACTGTCATCCTTCCACACTCCTACATGCAGGCACATTAGAGTTCTAAAGAAGACTGGAACGATTTGAAAACTTCTCAACCAGAGCTAGAAGCCAGAACATCAGTGGGATCAGACAATCCACATTTTAAATTTATTTAAACATTATCCAATAAGGATGTGACTTTATGCCCAGATGTTTTAACACTAATATACTGTGACAAAGCTCCATTTGGAGCTGCTCTCTGAGATATTCAGAGTGGTTGCGCATGGCTCAACCGAGTTGCACCAGCGCAACCACAGATTTGCACTGCCAAGCAATATTCAAAGACAGCGGCTGTGTAGCACAAGCCTCATTGCACCATGGCACATCTAGAATGTATACAGCACAAATCTAGAGGGCATTCCATGAATAAGTGGCACAATGATATATTCAACCAGAAAGCATGGCGCAAGTCTGGAGCAAACCCCAAGATGCACCAGCCAGACTTGAGCCTATAAAAAAACAGACTCAAACACACAGACAGCAGATGTGCAACTGTGCCCAGAGAGACAGAGAGAGCCAGAGGGGGACACCACAGAGGGCAATGGAAAGTGCACCATTCCTAATGGAAGCAGTAATGAGGGGTGTGAGGAGGCAGGAGGAACACCAACATGGCCGACGAAGGGTCCGGCAGTGGTATGCTGGGCACAGGTGGTACTGTGCCCATATCACATACGAGAACTGCAGTGACACAGAAATCATGGGCCGGTACCAACTGAACAGGGCAATTCTGAGGCAGCTCTGTGAGCTGTGCAGTGAGGAGATGCAGGCACCCACCAGACAGTCATGCCATGGCAGTGGAGACTAAGGTGACTGCTGTCATGTGCTTGCTCACCACGGGCACCTTCCAAAGACCAATGGGGGGATACCACAAGCATCATCCAGTTGGCCACATCCCACCTCCTCACACAGTTCCTCAATGCTCTTCTGTCACGTGCTTTGGCGTTCATACATTTCTCCAGCACACAGGCAGAGCATACAGCAAACATGCCAGACTTCCACATGGTTGCACGCATGCCAGCCATGATCAGTGCCATAGACTGCACCCACATGGGCATCTGCACACCACCTGGCCCAGAGGGCCCTGTATACATCAATAGGAAGGGCTACCCATCCATAAACTGCCAGGTGGTGTGCGATGCCATGGGGTGCATCATCAATGTCTGCACCACACACCCCGGGAGTGCACCTGATGCCTTCATCTACAGGTTCAAACATGGGTACATCTCCATGAGCCACCTTGTGGGTGAGTAGGGCATGCACCAGGGGCCTTGGAGCCACAGCCCTGGGGGTGAGAGGGCAGGCAGGGCAGGTGTGGAGGAGTGGACAGTGGGTGACAGGGAGCAGGATGCAGCACGGCACAGGGATAACCATGTGTATCCCCACACAGGTGATGGCACATATCCCCCTAGGCCATGGCTGCTCACCCCCTACCGGTGACCATCATCCCCCATGGAGGACAGATACAATGAGGCACTCGCCAGCACATGCAATATCATTGACTGTGTCTTTGGCATACTAAAGATGTGATTCTCTTAGACATGTCAGGCAGTGCCCTACAATACAGCTCATCAAAAGCCTGTGGCACATTCCTGGCCTGATGCATCTTGCACAACATGGCCATTGACCATGGGATAGATGTCAAGGCTGATAAGGGTGATAGTAGCTGGGACAACAGTGATGAGCAGCCACCCCCAGGAGGAAGGGATCCTCACCTGGTGCAGGAGGCAAAGAGACACAGGGATACCATTGCATGGGAGCATTATGGACAGTGCAAGTAAGTGCACTGACACACATGCATGGGTCACATAGACCAGCACACCAGACAGTGGCATGGACATGCAGAGTGGTATGCAGGGAGGGACGGGGCACATAGCACACATGGCGCAGTCACTGCACATGGGGGCACACAGACACATAGACAGACACACACACACACACACACACACACACACACACACACACACACACACAGGAACATGGCATGGATCAGAAGCATGACACTGGTGCACAGGCACAACCAGCGCAGAGCTGCCCTCATCACACCCATGCCACATGTCCCAGTAGCATGGTCAGCACACACAGGGGGCATGCAACACAACACACATGTGCGCCACCACATGCATGCTGCACCACCACTGCCTATGTGTGTATGGGGCAGCAGCAGTGGACAGCAGGTCAGGGCAGCAGACACGTCATGCCATCCATGCAGTCCCACAACCGCCATGGCCACATGGGTGGCCATACCAGGGCTGATCAGCAGGTGCAGGCTGTGCATCGGCCACAGGTGTGTGTGTCAGATGCTCCCCAGAAGTTGATGACCATGACCATGTCCTTGCAGGGGTGTAGAGGCAAGCAAACAGGCCAGCCCTGTGGGTGCCTGGGATGCCTACATCTGAGCTCAGCATCTGTTGTGAGCGGGTCACCAGAAGCTGGAACCATGGGGTGGACAGTGCACTGCAGGGAGTCCTCTGTGCATGGCCAAGCCCAGTGACTACCACCGACAAGCCAGGCCACAATGGTACCAGTCATGCGGTCCATCAATGCCACAATGGCATCAGTCATGCAGTCCATTGATGCGGTCGTGGCCTCCTGAACCTGGTGGAGTTCATCCATAATCCTCACATTGCCCCCGTTCTGCTGCTCGGCCAGCTGGTGCACCTCTGCCCACAGTGCACGCACCTCAGTAGCAAGCATAACCTGGTTTTCTACAGAAACCCGCTGCAACCAGGTGTTCTCTGCCAGCTGCTCAGTATCCTGGGCCTCCTGGACTGTCTGCTGAGCTTCTGGGGGTGACATGGCATGTTGCACAGCCATCTGCTCTGGTGGACACTGCACAGTGGGCCGTAAAGGAGGTACGATGTTAACAGGCGCACTGGTGGTGGACACCATGTTGCACTGCCCAATGGTACCTGCATCCTGCTGCCGCTGTCTGTCCATCTGCTGGGCATTGCCCTGCACTGCCGCAGCCACAACAGCACCACCCATGCTAGACACAGTGGTGGTGCCACACACCACCATGCCAGCTGGTATGGGTGACTGCTATGCAGCTGCAGGAACAGCACTGGGCCCTGATGATGCCTGTGAAGTGGCCAGGGGCATGTCAGGCATCACCTCCCCCATGCTGTCTAGTATCAGGGTTATGTCATCATCAGTGTTGGACCCCACCCCAAGCTGAGTATCAGCATACAGCACAGACAGGCTGGCATCACGCTGGATCTCAGCCAGGGAGTTGTCCTACCCCAGTCCTAGTACATCCACATGCCCCACACTGCCAGGACATGGCCTGTCTCTGCTCTGTATTCTTGTGGATGTTGATGGTCTGGCATCCATGTCTGTGGCAGCCTCCACCTGGTACACCCCACAGAATCGTGATGATGCTGCAAGACAGAAACGGAGAGTTAGTGGTGTTCCATTGTCCATGTGCCCCCCCATGCAAGTCACCATTGCCGCTTGCCATCATGGTGCACTGCAAGGCTGTGTCCACACTTGCCTGTGGCATGCAGCACAGCATCAGGCACACCTGCATGTCCATCCCACACTTGGCAGGCCTGTCTGTTGTGTGCATACTCACCATGCAGTGAGGGGTTACCACCCTTCTGAAATCCACCACCAGGCACACCCTCCACCACCATGCGGCTGATGATGGCTGACACGAGCTCCTCCATGGCCGACAGTGGTGCCACTGAGCGGCCCACTGCCAGTTGCCCTATGGGATGCCCATATGGCTGCCACCTTCTCCTTGATGTGCCTTGTCTGTGAAGACCTTTTTCCAGCACTCCTGCACAGTGCGCTGGTGCCTGCCATGGATGTTTACCACGCCACCTCCTCCCAGCCTGCTGACCACTCCTGCGGTGTACCCATGGCACCACTGAGCAGGTCCTCCCCATCTAAATATGCCTTAAAGAGGGCACTCTGCTCTGCTGCTGTGAAGTTGGACCTGCGCTTGCGTGCAGGCCCTTGCTCCTCCTCTCCTTCATTAGCCTACATTCGACCACCTGTGAACATGAACAGCACAGTGGGTCAGTGTCAGCATGGCCCTTTGCAGCCCACTGTCACAGTGTTGTAGTAGGCCTCTGTTCATCCAAGTTACCAGGCACTTACCAAAATAGTTGCAACACTGGTCTGTGACCTGTGCTGTTCTGTGGTGCTTGTAAGGCTCATCGCATGAAAATGGGCCTGTACGCAATGGTAATGATATGCTAATGGACCCTACTATGCCACGCTTTTGCTGATGAAGTGATTTGCATACAGTGGTTCAATATCGCAAATTTCCACCATGTGAAGTAGAGGATGTGTCGGAACTCTGTGGCGCAGTACTTGCACATGTGCCATGCACGTGCCCGCAGTGCGCATGTGCGCAACACGGTACACAGGCCTATCACGTGACTTGCATAACATGCGCAATGCTATGGCATTGCACATGTGGTGCTAGGATGGCATTGTGCATGTGCGAGCTGCCCGACAGTTGCTCCCAACGCTCACATGCACACTGTGCACAGGGTGATGACCTCTGACCCCTGGGACATATGCATGACCCTGTGCACCCACTAGGCCATGCCATGATGAGCATGCCGATAAGTGTGCTATTCACCCACACTGCCTAATGTGATCGTGCATCCCTATGCTGTGCAATTGCATCCTGGTGTTTGCGAGCACACATCATACACATGTAGCCACCACGTGCGTATTTTCAAGGGCCATTCACAGAGGCATTGCTGCTGCACTCTGAGGCCATGGTGCAGAGCAGGGACAGGCATGCAACCAACTGGTCAGACCTTGAACTGATCAACCTTGTGCCTGTGGTGTAGCCATTTGAGGGGGCAGTTATATGGACAGGTGCCCCTCCAGCAGGCCGGGGGGGCCATCTGGCAGCAGGTCTCTGAGGCCTGGACCCCAGAACAGTACTTCCACAGGTATGGGGACTTGCTCAGGAGGGATCTGGAGTGGTTATGCTGAATGCAGGCATGCGTCCTTCATGGTGCAGTGCCACAGCCAGGTAGGTTAGTGCATGTGGCATGTTTGCCGTGGTCATCTACTGTAGTGTTTGTAGAGCTGTGCAGCATGGTCCTCAGTGAGGGTATGACTGTCCTGGGAGGCACTGCACATGTTGCAGTAGTGCTGGCATGGGGGCCTCAGGATGGACAGGGACATGCCCAGCACCATGCGGGCTGTGTGGTGGTGGGGGGCTCACCATACGTGCTTGTGTACTGATGTCCTCCTCTCTTCATTCCTTCCACATGGCCAGAAGACTGCAGGTGGGCCAGGGAAGCCGCGGCAGTCAGGGGGGACCCCAGGAGGGATCAGCAGGAGGCACCTGCTGCACAGTGTAGGGCAGGTAAGCTTTGTCACATTCCTTGTATGCGTCTCTGTGGGATTGCAAATTGCAGTGGGGACAGGGTCCAGCCATGGTCACCTGAGCCATGTGCCTGCACAGCCATGTTTGGTGCATTGTCCATTGTGCGTGATGCTGTGGCACGTCCCTTGGCTGCCATGTTCCAGCTGGTTGGGGGGGGCGTGTGCATGGCTTCCACCATGTGTGCTGCAGCAGTGCCTTTGCTCTCTGCCATGTGACCATGCCCATGTGATCATGAGCATGCTACACTGCACTGCACTATCCACCTGTCTGCACCACTGTGGTGTGCCGTGTGGATGGCTGGCATGGGCATCTTGCGAAGGTCAATTGTGGACTCCCCAGGGATGTGTCCTCCGCTGTCCACTGCATGCTGTGGGTGGGCTGGGGTCTTTGGGGCACTGCACTAATTGTTTGTCCTGTCCCTTCCCCTAGGTGGAAGATGGATGGTTGGCTGGAAGTGAGCAAGACCACAGTTGCTGGCCCTAACCAGGATCCTGCTTGTGCTGCAGAGGGTCCTAGAAGTCCTGCGTAGAAACATGCAGGAGACAGCAGCTGTCCAGAGCACCTTGGAGCAGCATGGACCAGCTGGCCATGGAGGGCACTAGGCTGTCATTGTAGACAGTCCCCTTTCCCACACTTTCCCTATTTCTCTGCAGTCCCCTTTCCTGTTGTACAGCCCCAGTTTCATGTCTCATCCTACTTTATATCTCCCCTGTCCCCGATTCTTCATTCAATTGTTTGTTGTGCTGGTTGTATATTGTTATAAAGAGTTTGTTTTGCGACATGCCTGTGTCAGTGTCTGCTTTGCAGGTGGCATGTGTAGCCATGCTGCAGATATCAGGTGTTGGTCCATGGTGTCAGTGCAAGGGGGCACCTGTGAAGTTCCTGAGGGTTCCATGTTGTATCCAATGGTGTTTCACATGGTGCTGAGTGCTGTAATCCAGGTTCGGTAGGGTTCATTGCATCTCTTTATGGTCACCGTGGGGATCTGGACTGGGTTGGGCAGGCGGGGGGGGGGATCTGCACATGGACCTAGGTGTTCTGGGGGCCTGGACCGCCTGCTGGGGATTGGATGTCTGTGTACACTGTTGCACTTCCAATAACATGGGGAGTGGCCACCTGCCTAGGGCATGCATCCTTTAGTGTCTGGCGTCAGTGCTGCCTAGGGGGGTGGGAAACCTGAGTGTGCTTGTGTCCAGGGACAGAGGGGTTGACACGCACTGAAGCCAGGCATTGCCCACAGCAGGCAGGCCAGTGGCCTGCATGGGAGGGGAGCTTTGCTGGTGGACTTGCATTGGCCATTGTTCCCATCTGTCACCTGCTGGTCAGGCTGCCATTCGATTCTGGGGTGCAGGTCTGGGGACTGTTCCCATCACATGGCCATGGACCAGTTGTGGTGGGTGCAGTGCAGTGCACAGCACTTCTGCTAGTGGATGTGCACTGTCCCCTGGTGCCCTGTGTTCCATCCAGATCAGTGCTTCTGTGTACCCGGGGTGTACCCTGCTGGTAGGGCCCTGTGCCCCTTGTCCCTGTGCTTTCTTGGTTGTGTGTCCCTGAGCCTGTTGCTCTTGCCCTGCTCCCTGGGTTTGTGCTCAGGTCTGCTCCGTACAGCAATGGTTGTGCTGGCGCATCTCTGGTTGCACCATGGCGCATCTTTGCCACATTGAGCAGGCTTGTGCTGGAGCATTTCCGGTGGCTCATCTTTTGAACATGGCTCCTGGTGTGCCATGGTGCATCTGTCTTCTGCTGCACCAGTCTTGCACTGCCATTTGGTACTTTTCTGAACATCTCCCCTACCTGTATATAGGGATCTACTACAAAATACTGACAGTCACTCACCAGACTTATTATAGCCCATCACTGCTTGCCTGACAATCACTTGCCTGACAGAAATTTACCTGCCATGGAGATGATTTTACATTTCATGGGGCTTTGCCCCTGCACCCCCATACTTGAGTATAATCACCTCCACCATGGGCAAATTCACTCTGTCGGGCAAGTAATTGTCGGGCAAATGGTGTCGGGTTATTGTACGTTGGGTGAGTGACTGTCGGTCTTTCATAGGACTCCCATATATTGCTATGTAACTATCATGCTGGATGAGGAACCTTAGTAAAAGAGCTACTGGAGCTCTAAAGTGCATTTCTGGTTGCATAACAAACTAAATAAATAAATACATAAATTAATTAAAATAAATAAAATTCCTCATTGTTTTTATTTTTAGTTGAAAATATCTGTTTGTGCTTTTGTATTTGTGCTCTTAATGCCAAGCTTCTTTTTAAAAGAATTCTGTGGGATACACTGACCTCTGATACTGCTAAAACTTCTCTATTGCTCCATTTGGTCAGTGCCTTAGGTAACCAATATAATTGGAATAGCAGATTATTCCTCTCTGTATCATGCTGCAGCTTGGTGTGCTTCCATCGTTAGGCCAGAGTGAGTGATTGAGTTAGGGGTCTGGGGCTTGGATCTGGCATTTGTGGCTATTTTTATTGTGTGTGCATTGTTTTTTAAGGTAGTTTCATGTTTTTTTCTTACTGGGGAAAGTGCCGCACCATTTCTGCACTCTTTTTGTCAGTCCTCAAGGGTCAGCGTATCAGTTGTTGGCTAGAGATCAGCCCCCACAAAGCCACACCATTATTTTGCATGCTTAATTTCTTGAGTGTGCATGTTGGAGCCAGCACAGAGACAAGCATGCACAACAGAAGTCTTTGCCTGTTACATTCTGTATATTCAGCCTAGAGGGCTTTATTTAGTGCTCTTAGTACGGTGTACACACAGAAAGAGTCAGCAACAAGAATTGCAACAGCTGCTTTAATTATAAGCCACTCCAGTCCTTAAAGGGGAACAGTATGCACAATGAGCCCCACACCCATGTGGGGCTGGTGTCAGTTTGCACTGTGTGCAGAACTTTATTTTTTTACTTACCTTTTTTTTTTTTTTTTTATTTAGTTGTTTAACCAGGTATAGCACACTAAGTTGAAAGCTTTTTTTACAGGAGCGCCCTGGGAGCACAAGGAGATTAAGTGACTTGCTCAGGGTCACACAGTATGCAAGTGGAAGCTGTGGGATTCAAACCCAGGTCTGGTCTGCTGGATGTCACCAGATTTGCAGCTCAGAGCCTTAGACCACTGCGCTATACTGCCTCCTATTTGCTACAGTATAGTAGATTGCATCAGAATGATTCTGCAAACTTCCAAGTTGACATTTTCTGTAACTACAAATCCAAGAATCCCTTGCAGCCGACAATGTGGCAGGGCTGCATCAATGGAAGCACATAACTAGAAATAAATACTAGAATGGCAGTGCCTAGCAGGGCTGCTGAGTGCAAATACATAAAGTGCACTGCCATATTGTGGATGTCATTATCATTCTTTTTATTGATCGACCAAAGTCATTACAATGTGTTAAAAATAGATTCATACAATGTATCAGTGTACAAAAACATAATATGCAAAATTCCATATACAAAACATATAATCATGATAAAATCTAGACAGTGAAGTCAATCCTGGAAAATGTGATTACAAAATTATTACAATATTTTGTTAAATAAAGTGCCATTCTTTATCATTCTATACTCATCCATACTATAAATATCCCATCTTTATGATATGTTATAGATACAACCTTTTTAAAAACTTTACAATAGACTGTAATTGAGTTTTGTTCTTTGTGTTAAACAACGTCAAAATAATCTGATCAGGAGGTTGAACAAATTTCTCTAAAATTGAACAAAGACATTTTTTCCTTGTTTTATCATTTTATTTATTTATTGAAATATTTCACCAGGAAGATGCACTGATCAACAAGTCACTCGTCTCTTGGTGAGACCTTGGGGGGGGTACAACTGGAATAAGACATTCAACATTCAAGTTACAAGATCAACATTAAAATACAGTTGTAAAGCAGGTGTTACAGTGTTACAACAGTGCTGAGCATAACATGTAGAAAGGGTGGACAATAATAAGTGCCAGGTTAATAAGTAAACAAGTGCTTACATGAAAGAAAGGGGGAAGAGGACAGAGGGGTGAGTGGGGGAGGGAGATCAGTTGTGCCCCTGGAGACCTTTTCAGGATGATAGGAACCCTGCGAGGGGACTGGGGGGGGGGGACCAGAGAGGAGAGGCTAAGGTGGTGTCCCAGAGAGACCCTTAGAAGATGGTGGAGGAAGGGAGTAGATGAGATACAAGCCTCTTGGGGGGTAAGGACAGGAACCCATGGAGAGCATCCTGGGTTCTGTGAGAGGTCAAGGGAGGCCAGGAAGGAGAGGAAATTAGTGGAAATTAGGGGAAAGGGGAGAAGGGCTAGGGATTTAGGGGATGGGTGTGTACAGGGAAAAATGAAGGTGAGGGTAGGGTGGTAGAGTTTGTCTAGGGCTTAGAGGAGGGAATTAAGGAGGGACATGGCAGGAGCAGCTAGGTGCAAGGTAATTGAAGGCAAAGCTGATGGAGTAGGTGGAGGATGAGTGCCAGATTTTTTTGGGGGGGGGGATTCCAAATTTTTGGGAGGCAGTGAGAGTAGCTAGATTGATCAATTTGGGTAGATCTGCAAAGAAACAACCAGGGTACAGGAGTCGGTTGATCTAAGGGAATGGGAGGGTGGGGAAGTTATAAAGGAGGTGGTGAGGTAGGAAGGGAGCTCACCCAACCAGTGCTGGAGGTGAATTTAGCACAGTGGGAGTCTCACCTATTTGTAAGAGAGGGGAAGGATAGGGCATGATAAAGATTGCAGTGATGGGTGCGAGGGAGGTCATCCAGGGCAAAGTGTCAGAAGGAACTGAAGAGGGTGTCCAGTCTAGCCAGGGAGGACTTAGTGGCAGCACCATAGAACACATCACAGTAGTCGAAAATGGGCAGCATCTTCTGAACAAGTTCCCCTAGCCGTAGAAGGGATGCAACTACAGTTCCTCAACAGGGCACCAAGCTTGGGGTGCAGTGTATTCTGGATGGTGTCAATATGTCTAAGGAAGTTTAGGTGTTGGTCCAACCAAACACCCAAGTACCTGAAAGAGAATGTGTTCAAGTAAAGTCCCCTCAAGGGTGTGAAAAGTGGGTAGGGAGGGAAGCCTAGAGAGTCTCTGCCTTGTGCCAGAGGTCATGGAGACTGTCTTTTTGGCATTGAGAAAATGGTTATAGTTAGCAAACCAGAGATGAACCTTGTTGAAGTCTTGCTGTAAGCTGGCTATCATCTCAACATGACAGGAACCAGATGCATAGAGGATGTATCATCAGCATACATATGTATAGCGGAAGACGGGGAGCAAATGGAGGGAAGATCATTCAAGAAGATGGAGAATAGGAGGGGCCCTAATACTGAGACCTGGGGGACTCCAGTGCTAAATCGTCAGGGGAGGGAGGGAGAAGTGGAATCCAAGATCTAAACTGATTGGGTTCTACCAATAAGGTAGGCCTTGAATCAGTTTGTGATGGAGGGAGATAGGATAGCTACTGGGAGGGTGTTGAGGAGGGAGGTGTGAGATGGTGTCGAAGGCATTGGCCAGGTCAACAAAAATGGCATAGGTAATTTGCCCATTGTCCATCCCAGTTATGATGGAGTCTGTGAGCCATAGGAGAGAGGTGGTGGTAGAGTGTTTTTTTCCCGAAACCAGATTGGAAAGGGGTGAAAAAGAAGGTGTCAGATAGAAAAGAGGTGAGTTGGGAGAGGACAATGTGTTCTCAAAGCTTCACAAGGGTAGGGAGGAGTGAAATGGGGAGATAGTTGCCAGGGGATGAGGAGTCACCCCCTTAGGGTAGAGGGAGGACCACAGCATGTTTCCATGAAGAGGGGGCAGAGGCAGTAGAGAATGAGAGATTTAGGATTATTGAGAGGGGGTAGGCAATGGCCGTAGCAGAGAGGGAGAGGAGTTTTGGGTGAAGACCATCAGGGGAGGCACCTTTACAGTGTTTGATGGTGAGGAGGGCACTTAGGGCATCATTTGGGGTTACAATAGTGAAAGAGAAGGGAAGATGGGAAGGTGGGAAGGTGGTGGAGGGGGTATTCCGGTAGAGGGTGGGGAGGGGAGTGGGTAGGAGGAAAGGATTTCAATAGGTCAGTAGCGTAGGAAGTATAGTAGGAGTTAAATTCCTCAGCTACAGCTGGTGGGTTGGACACTAGTGAGCTATTTTAAGTATCCGGGACGGTGAATGTGATGAGGAGGTAAACAGGGTGTGCATCACCTTCCTGAACTTTGAAGGGGAATTTATGTTGGTGATGAAGGCAGATTTGAAATTTTCAGACTTGGCTAACCTTGTAGCCCAGGTGCAAGTGTTTGAGCATGCAGAAGTTTGTGAGGTCATTAGGATACTGGGTAGCTTTATGACACTTCCAGGCTTGATCTCTAGCCTGGAAAAAAGCTTAACTGGTGGGTGCACATTTTTCAAACCATAACAAAGTCTGGCTAGGGGGCATACAGCAAAGTGCAGACAATGGCAAGAAGTAGGGAGTCAATTGGAAGCCCAGATTCACCAGTGCAGTTCAATCAGGAACTGGAGGTAACAACGGGGGAGGGAGTGGGAAGGCAGCAATGAAGTTCATACCTGTAGAGCTGGAGGGTGAACAGGAGATGCAGGGACTATGGCAAAGCTGAGCCGTGTCCCTAGGTGCTGATTCTTGACAGGCTGGAGTGCCCTGTACATGGGACACCTCCTAGGATGAAATGAGAGAAACAGAGATGAAATTTAAAAAGGCAGTTGGAGGGTTGGGCAGTCAGTGAGTGGCTACAGGAAGAGAGAAAGAGCAAATTGTGACAAAAGGAGAGCAATAAACATGGAAGGGATGGCTCGGAGAAGTTAGGTGTTTGGGGCTAGGGGTTACTATGGGAGACAGTCATATAATGGACAAAGAAGGACTACATGTTTTAGGTCATCTTTTAGAGTCAGTCCACATTTGCAATATTGAGTTAAAGCACCTTGTCTCTTTTGACTGTAATTTATATAACTGGTATTATTATATAACTCCATACGATATCTTGTTATTCTATGGTAGTCTGGGTTATCCAAGATTTTTAAATAAGGCTGCAATGAATGATCATTTTTCAAGAGTTTAAACCACCTAAAAAAACGTATTTATCTGTTTATCATTATTTCTTGAGAGATCTCTTGGTCTAAGCTTAATGTCTGCTTTAATGTCTTATATTGGTCTATGTAGACCTTGTATAGAAGATGATCCATCCCTAAGGTTAACTGATACTCTAATATCTTGAATTATTGGGAACATGAAACCTTAAGCATTATATTCAATTGCTTCCTCCAAGCACATCCTCAGGAGTCTAGTTTATGGTAAAAGAGTTTCATTATAAATATTAACCTCCTTTCTGTTAAAGTTTCCATTGATTCCTGACCCAGCTCTCTCCTAATAACCTCAGCAGGTGTAGATTGGTGAACTCCTAATATATTTATCTATTTTATTAACCAACACTTCTAGTGATTTTATACTACTATGTTTGGTCCAAATTTCTGTTCCATACATTATGCTTAATTTTATTTTTGCATTTGAGACTCTTAAACCAACTACCAAACATCCACCTATTCTTCCGTTGAAAATTTTTAACCCGTTAGAAGCTTGGTTATCTGCATTTCCATGTGATACTTCCACAGGAGATTATCTGCAAATCTGATGCCAAATCAAATATTTTGTAGTATTAATTGTATGCTCTGTTATATCTCTAGATACAGTATATATAGATATATGTATATGGGAACTTTTTACTCCTGTTCCCAGATATTACCAGATTTGTCTTTCCTTTAGTCATAATCAAGCTACCTTCCTTGCAGTGAGTGGCAAAGTGGGTTATTTTCCATTGAATTCCCAGTAATGAAGTTGATAAAAAGACCAGATCATCAGCATAGCCAAGACAAGAAATGTTCCTATTACCAATCTTTGGAGAGTGGAAGTCGGGATGGTCTGAGTTGGCGATTAATGAAATTATGTAAATATTAAAAAGTATTTGATCTATTATGCACCCTTGTTTTAATCCTCTGTTAGTTTTGATTTGTGATGTTAAATTCCCTTTCTGATTAAATTGTACCCTTACCCATGTGTCTTTGTGGAGCCTGATAATGTCCAATAACATACGCTCAATTTGTAATGATTGTAACTTTTCCCATAAATGGGGTTGATTTATGGAATCAAAAGCTATCTTCAAATCTATGAAACAGCAGTATGTAGATGTCACAATGCAGAAGTGGGCTCACTGACATCCATGCTTGTTTGGCTGTGCACTTAGTTTAAGTTGCATTTTTAATATAAAACCATACTTACTCCGTGAAAATTTGATGAAGACCAGACTCCTTTTTATGTTGGCTCGCGCTTGCATGCCAGCCAACATATTGCATTAGTAGCAGGTTTTGAGGCGCAGTCACTGTGGGCGAATGCGGGGCATGCATCAGAAGGTGCATCCCTCATTCCCCAATATAGCAGCTGCAGGTACCGACACCAGCAACATGTAAACTGCCATGAGATCAAAGAAAAGGTCCATTGCAATGAGAGCCAAGCTTCTCATGCAGCGTGCCTTTCCTGGTGAACCAGTTTATAAAAAAGAAAACATGGCAGCATGCTGCCACAGAGTGCCCCGACCCACTTCATTTGTCGACGAGGGAGCCCACTCCCCATCAGCATAATGCAACTCCCCATTTGAAGTGTGTGCCGAGGAGGTACCCAATCCCATCAGTATAATTTCCCCACTTACCAGTTTAATTTGCTGACAGGGGAGCCCAGTCTCCATTGGCATACTGTCCACCCCCCCATTTGTTGTGTGCTGATGGGTATGCCCAATCCCCCATTGGCTACAGAACCCCCACACAAAAAAAACACTCAGGTGGCATGCTGGGAGCCCACCCCAGCATTCCAAATGCCCTTGTAAAGGAAAAACCATCCCGCGATGCATTTTCTTTTCGTTACACCTGAAAAGCAGAAAATGGTCCCACGTCAACTCCGGTGGCCCTCCCCAACCCGTGCTCACCCTCTGCACACCCTGCCTCCCCACACCCTCCGCTCACCCAATACTTACCTCCGGAGCATGGCAAGATGATCTTCGGTGGATCGGGAACACGTCTGCACTCTTCAAAGCCAACCATGAACTGAAGAAATGCCGGTAAGCTGTATAATGGCATAAATAGGATTTCCTTCAACTTTGGTGCATATCTCAGGCATTTTTTAAAAAAAAATTTGGCACCAAATTTTCAACATGGGGTTATTGGGACCCCCTCCTGATGAATTCAGTCACTGTCATGGCGTTATTTGGTCCTGAAAGGTGATTTCGCGGTCACTGCGCAGAATCACCTTTTGGGACCAATTAATGAAACAACATTGGTATTGTTCATGATGGGGGTTCTCAAAAAGCCTATGTTGCAAATTTGGTGGAAAACATCCAAAAAATGGCTGTTTTACCAGTGTGGGTTGTGCAGTTTACACGCACACTCGTAACTTCGTGAATTTGTAATATTTTCACTCCAGATTTTCAACATTGACATTTTTCCACACCTCCTTATGAACAGTATAGCTGTCATGTTACATATCCTGGCTGAAATGTGTTTTCTCACGTCCAGCGCAGAATAGCGCGGTCGCTGTGCGAAATCAGTTTTCAGACAGTTTGAGAAAATGAAGGTGACATTGTTCATGAGCAGAGGTCCTAAAATGCCTATGTTGAAAATTTGGTGACGAAACTCCATAAAATGACTGTTAAAGCATACATTACGCAGTTTACCAGCACCCTTGTAACTTCACAAATTTGCAATATTTTCATGCCAGATTTTCAACACTGGCATTTTTTCACATCTCCTTATGAACAATACAGCTGTCATTTTCCACATTCTGCCCAAAACATGTTTTCACACCTCTGGCTTGCAATAGCATGGTCGCTGTGGGAAATCAACTTTTGGAACAGATTAACAAAATCACAGTGCCACTGTTCATGAGGGGAGGTCCCAAAATGCCTGTGTTGAAAATGTGGTTAAAAATATCCCCAAAATAACTGGGTTATGGATGTGTGTTGTGCAGTTTCTATGCCTGCTCATGACTTCAATTTTTCATATTTTCACCGTTGCCATTTTTATGTTTGCATGCGCATGCGCAAGAAACATTATGTGACAGCTTAGGAGAGAAGTGGGTTAGGGAGGTGCAGCAGTGTAGCAGCCAAGGGAGGCACAGCATTTTGGGGCTTGGCCATGGTGCATCAATGGAGGCACAGTGTGCTGATGACACTGGCTTCCAGAAGCTGCATCAAGTTGAAACGTTTTCGCCGCAGCAATGACGGGCCGCCTCGTCATTGCAGCATCAGCGATTTGCTGCAATGAGGGAGCGACCCGCCATTGCTAGGCGGAAGGTTGCTGCTGTAATATTGTTTGTGAACATGGTGGGGAGTTGCCGCCCTGTTCATGAACAATATTACTGGCCCCAGTGCCAAGGGGGTGCCCAATCCCCCTCGGCAGCATGTGCCCCCCCCAAACAGTCTGTCTGCAGATGAGGTAGTCTACTCCCTGTCGGCATGCTGTAACCCTCCTTTTGTTGTCTACCGATGGGGGAGCCCACTCCCTGTTGGCATAATGTCCTCCCCGTTTTCATGTGTGCCAACAGGGTGCCCAATCCCCATCAGCGCCCATGGTGCCCCCATTTCTGTGTGCCGATGGGGGAGCCCACTCCGCGTCTGCATAATGCCCCCCTGTTTGCTTGTGTGCCGATGAGGGTGCCAAATCCCCCCATCAGCTACAACTGCCACCCTGAAAAGACTCCTCTGGCACGCTGAGAGCCCACCCCCAGCGTGCCAAGTGCCTGGAAATACAAAACATCCACTGTTGTCTTTTTTTTTTTTTTTATGTACTTGTAAAGCAGAAAACGGTCCCTCATGGTCTCCAGGGACCCCTTCCCACAACCCGCACCCACCCTCTGTGCACCCTGTCTCCCCACACCCCCCTCACCCCATACTTGCCTCCAGATTCTGGTGCGACGATCTTCGGTGGACTGGGAACACGTCTGCACTCTTCAAAGCTGACCATGAACTTAGGAGATTCTGGTAAGCTGTATAATGGAATAGATAGGTTTTTTCAACTTTGGTGCATATTGCAGGCATTTTTTGAAATTTGGCACAAAGTTTCAACATGGGTTTTGGGACCCTCCTTATGAATTCTGTCACTGTCATGGGCGTTACTCAGGCCGAAGAGGTGGTTCGTGGTCTTCATGGAATCACCTTATGGGACAGAGTTGGAAACAGTGCCAGTGTTCATGAGGTAGGCTCTCAAAAAGTCTATGTTGAAAATTTGGTGAAAAATTCCTAAAATGACTGTTTTATGAAGGCATGCGTTGTGCAGTTCCTACGCACGCTCGTAAGTTTGTGAATTTGTAACATTTGCACTCCAGATTTTCAACATCGCCATTTTATCACACATACTTATGAGCCATATAGCTGTCATTTTTCACATCTCACCCAAAATGTGTTTCCACGCATGTAGCGCACAATGGTGCAGTCGGTGTGCGAAATCAATGTTTGGGACAGATTAAGAAAATCACAGTGACATTGTTCATGAGCAGAAGTCTTAAAATGGCTATGTTGAAAATTTGGTGGTGAAAAAATTCCTAAAAATGACTTACGGGCGTGCACTGCGCAGTTCCTATGTGCGCTCGTAAGTTCGCGCATTTGTAACATTTGCACTCCAGATTTTCAACATTGCCATTTTATAACACCTACTTATGAGCAATACAGCTGTCATTTTTCACATCTCACCCAAAATTTGTTTCCGCGCATGTAGTACACAATGGCGCAGTCGGTGTGAGAAATCACTGTTTGGGACAGAGTAAGAAAATCACAATGACACTGTTCATTAGCAGAGGTCCTAAAATGTCTACATTGAAAATTTGGTGGGAAACATTCATAAAATGAGTGTGTTACGAGCGTGCGTTGCGCAATTTCTATGCACACTCACACCTTCGCACATTTGCAATATTCTCACTTCAGATTGTGAACATTGCCATTTGTCCACACCTCCTTATGAACAGTGTAGCTGTCATTTTTCACATCCTGGCCAAAATGCGTTTTCACACTTCCAGCACAGAATGACATAGTCGCTGTGGTAAATCACTGTTTGGGACACATTGCAAAAATCACAATGACACTGTTCATTAGCAGAGGTCCTAAAATGCCTATGTTGAAAATTTTGTGATGAAAGTCCATTAAATGACTATGTTATGAGTATGCATTGCGCAGTTTCCACGCACGCTTATAACTTTGCACATTTGTAATATTTTCACTCTAGATTTTCAACATTGCCATTTTTCTACACCTCTTTATAAACAGTACAGCTGTCATTTTTCACAACCTGGTCGAAATGTGTTTTTGCAGTTCCAGCGTAGAATACCATGGTTGCTGTGGGAAATCAGTGTTCAGAACACACTAACAAAATCACAGTGACACTGTTCATGACCACAGCTGGTTAAATGCCTATGTTGAAAATCTGGTGATGAAACTCCATAAAGTGACTGTTACACGCATGCGTTGCGTGGTTTCCACGTATGCTCGGAAGTGCAAGCATTTTTAATATTCCCAGTACACATTTTCAACATTGCCATCTCTTCATACCTCCCTATGGATATTACAGCTGTCATTCTTCACATCCTGCCCGATCTGTGTTTTCGTACATGTGGTGCAGAATGCCACTGTCACTGTTGGAAGTCAGTTTTCAGGACACAGACAAAAACCACACTGCCACTGTTCATGACAAGAGGTCCCAAATGCTTTCATGAGGTGGGGTCACAAAAAGACCATTTTCAAAATTTGTACTGTGAATACCAACAAACGCCTGAGGCATTATGGTTTAAGCATAACGTCCTACCCTGTACAGACAGGCATCGGGGTGTGTCTTTGGATTGCCAACTGTACTGCTCATGCCATCCCACCCCACCCCCCAGCCACTCACAGGCATAGAGGAGTGCCTTGGACTCTTCGTCCCAAGACTTCACCCCATTCTCCTATGCTGCACCCATTTCAACGTATGTCCTTATGGAATGGGCTGACTGTAAAGCCAAACACCCTAAGGCACAGCTCAACACATGTCAGTGTCTGCAGAATAGGATGAGGTGACATGGCTTGACCATCATGGGCGATGACCCAAAAACTTGCCCCAAATCCTGTCCGTCTCTACAGGATGGAGGTGGGGTTCATGTAAAGTTCAATACTTCACTGCCATTCCTATTCTGCATCTGTCTAAGTCCTGCATTTCTAAAATGCTAATACCAGCAAGCAAACTTTCGGCATTGACAAATGCTTGTTTTACACCTCCTGATTATCAATAAAGTTGTCATTTTTCACATCCTGCCCAAAATGTGTTTTGTATGCCTGTGTCACCAAATGGCATAGTCACTGTGCACAACCACCTTTCAGCTAACAAACTGATAGTGCCGCTCTTCATGAGGTGGTGTCACAAAAAGCCTGTGTTGAAAATTTGGAGTGAAAATACTAACAAATGCCTATGGTGTTTGGGTTTCCAACTGTAACATCCCACCCTGTAGAGACTGACAGACATCAGGGGTGTGACTTGGGATCATTGGCTGTAATGCTCATGCCATTCCACCTCCACCCCCCAACCTTGCAGCCACTGACAGGCATGGAGGTGTACCATGCAGTGTTCAGCCCAACGTTCAGCCCATTCTCTTATACTGCACCCATCTCACATATTTCCTTATGAAATGGGGTAAGTATAAGGCCCAAAGACCCCAAAGCACACCACGACACTTGTCAGTGTCTACAGGGTAGAGTGAGGTAAAATGGCATGAGCGTTATAGCTGATGACCCAAAGGCACACTCCAATGCCTGTCAGTCTCTGCAGGGTGGGGGTGGGGTTGGCTTCAGTTCAATACTTCACTGCCATTCCCATTATGCATCTCTAACTTCTGCAGTACCAATGCCAGCGAGACAACATTCTGCATTGACAAATGCTTGTTATTCACTGACAGTGGTTTTGTTGATGGATATGCAGCATGGAGGGTACAAAAATGTTTTAAAATCAGCCCTGGCCTGGGCTGTGTATAGGAACTGGTTGCATGGGGAGGGAACATATTCTGCAGGAGATTTGCAGTGGGACTACTGGCTGCAGGGATGCTTACTAGAGTAACTGGCTGTGCTGATGGTTTCTTTGCTAGATACAGGAGTATTTACTGGGTGCAGGGACTGCTGAGACACATTGACAACTGGTGTGGGCAGAATGCATGAAATAAAAATATGTTTTCCCCGAATGACCCTTCTCACTGCACCCTGAGGCACCTCTACACATTTCTTTTCATGGTGCTATCTAAACGTACCGTGAACAGTCCCCAAGCAGTCTATCATGCCCTGGCAAAGGCAAGCCTTTTTTCTGTTGAGATCCAAGAAACTATTATTTGGGGGCACTACATGCTTGTACAAAGTTTATTTTTGATTTAGCATCTTTGAATAGTATGAATTTCTATTTTAATCTGAATTTACAACTCTTTCTGTGTGGCAACCTCTTAAATGGTGCATGGATGAGGGACAGAGCACTTTTAAGGGGGTAAAAGGAGCGATTCCCTCGTAATCAGGGGCAGTTGAGCAGTATAATCAGGGTATCTACCAATCACCCTTGCTTAGTGTTTTTTTTTTCCCCCCAATATGCCAGAAGAGAGAAGCAGGCAGCAGTACAAGGCAAAAAAGTAGAAAAAGATATATAGTCAAGTAACTTAATGTGTGCAGTGCCATTTATGTCATACAAAAGCAGCACAGATATCAGGATGTTTTGTCTGCAAATCTACCTTTCAAAGTTCTAATCTATTTATAATCATTTGTAACACAGAGGCAGCTTTTGTTTGTCAAGAATTAAGAAACGTTATTTTAGGCGGTAAGGAGAAGGTCTGGTTTTCTAAAATTGCGTTTTGGTTTTAAATGAATAGTAATTTCATGTTATATCACAGGATTAATAATATGGGGGAAATAGCACTAATACAGAGGGAATCCACTGATACTAGGAGCCCATACAGACAGCTTAAAAAATAAATTATACTGCAAATATATGCGTTTCTAAGTTGATGAAACAATGTTTCTAAATAGAAGCAAAATTCCATGGTAAACAAATTCAAATACTTCCATGGGACATATATAGCACTACACCACCTATTTGCCTATAGGGAGTTCTTTCTGGAATAAACCAGATGCTCAGCATTCAAATTAATTCAGGCAGATCAGGTGAGGGGCCCTCAAGGCTTGCTCTGTCAGAAATGGGCAGGAAGATTTAATTATACAGGAGAAAATGTAATTGAATATAGCCTACAGGAGACTGATGGATGCACTCCTAAAGTGAAAGTTGTTAATATTCATGTGCAAAACAACTGGAAACCTTTCAACGTGTGATTATCAGACTCTGAGTTTTGCATCAGCAGGTCCTGCAGGCTCACAAGCAACAATGTAGTGACCTGGTTTTGCAGTATTAGTTTAGTATCAGAAATGTCTAGAAGGTACATGAAAGGTGATGTGGTGGGGAGCACAGCTTTCAATGCAGAAAGGGGTGAGCTCTCAAATCAGAAGCTGGCAAAAAGGAGTACAGGCGAGATGAGTCTTGGAATGAGAAGGAAGAAAGAGCAGAGGAAAGAGTACAAAAGACTGAGGAAACAATGCAGAGGAAAGAAAACAAGGATAAATGTGCTAAGCAGAGGTGAGACTATGAAACATCAAGCCAAAGATAATGAGACAAGAGTACTTGGAACAAAAAAAGGGCACAGTGAAAAGACAGCAGAAGGGAGATACAAAAATAAATAAATAAATAAATAAAAGCCATAGCTGAAAGAGCACAGTGCAGAAACAAACAAGAGAATAAAGACGAGATGCGCATATTGAAGTGACAAAAGAATGACTGAACAGAACTGCATAGGGCCATGTACCTTGAAGACATTGTTGCTTTTACTCAGACCACCTAAAGCATGTCTGAGCTATTATCTCAGCTAAAACAGGCAGCGCTTTCTGTCTCAGCAGACTAAATCTGAAGGCACCAAAATTAATTGCTTTTTCTCATTTCTACTTTTTAAAGAACCTAGTCAAAAGTCTCACTATGTTAAAGCACAATTTAACTGTTACCGTAGCTTCAATAGACAGAAGACTCGAAATACGAAGGAAAAACTTATGTACAAACTAATGTTAGAAACATAGAAACATAAGTTGATGGCAGATAAGGATCGCAAGGCCCATCCAGTCTGCCCATTTCTTTTTCTACCTTATGAATGTGCCATTGGCCTTTACTCGGTCAACGGCATATCTAGTTATACTCATCTGTATTGCTCCCTTATGCCTATCCCACGCCTGTTTGAAGCCCTGCACTGTATTCCTATCCACCACTTCCTGAGGTAGGCCGTTTCATGCATCCACCACCCTTTCTGTGAAAAATAACTTCCTCACATTGCCCCTTAATTGGCCACCCTCTAATCTCATGCTGTGTCCTCTTGTCCTGCTATTTTCCTTATATTGAAACATGTTGGACTCTTTCACCTTGTTAATGCCCTTAAGGTGTTTGAATCTTTCAATTGTATCACCTTTCTTCCTCCTTTGCTCTAGGGTATACATATTGAGCTCAGTTAACCTGTCCTCATATTTTTTCTGATGCAGTCCCTGCACCATTTTGGTTGCCCTTCTCTGGACTGCCTCAATGTGGTCAATGTTCTTGTGAAGGTGTGGCCTCCAGTACTGCATGCAGTACTCTAGATGGGGTCTAACTAGTGTCTTGTAAAAAGGGTTCATTACCTCCCTCTTCTGACTTGTGATACCCCTACTAATACACCCCAACATCCCTCTAGCCTTACCTACTGCTTTAGTGGTCTGCTTGGATGATTTCAGTGGTGATGGCACCCAAGTCTTTTTCTTCCCTTGTGACTGCCAGCAATTCCCCTCCCAGCCTATAGTTGGCTTCAGGGTTTCTCTTCCTTATGTGCATGATCTTGCACTTCTTTGTGTTAAACCCCAGTTGCCACTCTTCTGACCATTTTGCAAGTTTATCCAGATCTCTTCTCATTCTGCCCACCCCATCTGGATCATCTACTCTGTTGCAGATCTTGGCGTCTTCTGCAAACAGACAAACCTTACCCTCCAGTCCATCTGCAATGTCACTGATGAATATATTGAAGATGACTGGCCCCAGGACTGATCCCTGAGGTACCTCACTTGTGACTTGCATCTCTTCTGACTGTATACAGTTTACCACCACTCTGCCAGTTTTCTGCCAGTCGACCAGTTTGCCACTCAGTTGACTAATGTCTGACCCACCCCGAGCCTACCCAGCTTATTAATCAATCTTCTATGTGGAACAGTATCGAAAGCTTTGCTGAAGTCAAGGTAGGTGACATCAACTGCTCCCCCTTGGTCCACCACTCTGGTTACCCAGTCAAAGAACTCTATGAGATTAGTTTGACAGGACCTTCCTTTTGTAAACCTGTGCTGTCTTGGATCCTGTGCTCCTATGGATTCCAGGTGTTGCACTATCCTTTCCTTAAGGAGTGTCTACATAATCTTGCTCACTACTGAGGTAAGACTGACTGGTCTGTAGTTCTCTGTCTCCTCCCTGCTACCACTGTTGTGGAGTGGGATCACATGAGCCCTTCTCCAGTCTTCTGGGATCTCTCCTGTGCTCAGAGACTCACTAAACAGTTCTGATAATAGCTCTGCTAGTTCCACCCTTCGCTCCTTTAGTACCCTAGGATGTATGGCATCAGGTCTCATTGCCTTGTCCATCCTGAGCTTATCGAGCTCTCGTAGGACCCTTTCTTTTGTGAAGGCACTAGTGCACACCTCCCTCCCCCCTGTGTCCATGGTGCTGAGCTGTGGGCCCTGCTCTACCTTCTCTTCAGTAAATACTGAGCAGAAGCATCTATTTAGGATAGATGCTTTTATATGGTCCTCCTCCTCACATGCCGCCTTATCCCCTTTGATCTTAGCAATACCCCTCTGGACTTACTCCTTTCACTAATGTATCTATATAAAGTCTTAAGAAAATACAAAATCACACATGCCCCCACAATGCAAAGCATCATGGGCTGCATATGCAAATCACCACTGAATGTTATGCTGGTCCAACTTTAAGCAGAATTGCATGGTGCCGAAAGGCCTCTCACACAGTTTGCAAAGGGTGCTAACAGAAGACAGACACGTGTTTCGTCCTAGCAGGACTCATCAGTATGCCTCGTCTGTTTGACACCCCAGTGGAATGGACCAGCTACCCTTAAGGCAGTGTGCCTTGGATATGTTGTGGTGAACCCATTAAAATAAAAAACTATTTAAAAGACAAAGTATATAAAGTCTTGTCACCTTCTTTTATTGTTCATGCTAGTGTTTCCTTGGTTTGGGCCTTTGCCTGCCTTACTGCCTTCCCTGCTTCCCTAAGGGAAGTTTGGTATGCCTCCCTATCTTCATCCTGCTGCATTCCCTTATATTTATTGAAGGCCAGCCTTTTGGCTCTGACCTTTTCTGCTACTGTTTGAGAACCAAAGTGGTTTCCTTTTTCTTTTGTACTTCCTTTTCTCACTAACACAATGGGATGTTGCTTCAAGTATTGCATCTTTAATGCTTGCCCACTTTGCTTGTACCCCCTCACCTGTATTTCTTTTTGCCAGTGCTAGCTTAACTCTGTGGGCAATCTTATCACAGTCAGCTCCTCTGATATCCCATATTTTTACCTTGGAATAGGATGATTTAGTTCTAGTGGCCAAATTGAACCATACCATGTGATGGTCATTGGCTCCCAGGTGACCTACCTGGAGATCTGTGATCCATTCCCTGTTAGTCAGCACTAGATCTAGGATAGTCCTGTCTCTTGTGGGTTTTTGTACTAGTTGTTTGAGGCCCTCCCCCTGCAGGGAATCCACCATGTGTCTAGTTCTGGCAGATGTCTCTGCTGGTATTGACCAATCTGTATCTGGCATGTTGAAGTCTCCCATTATCAGACCCTCCCAGTTAGCGGTCATATTTTGTGTATCTAACAGTAATGTGTATGTCCTCCACCTGGTCTGGAGGCCTGTACACAACCCCAGTTTGTATGGCTGTCCCATTTCCTGTTTCCAGGGTGACCCACAGTTCTTCTGGATCCTTACGTGTATTTTGAATTTCTGTAGATTTGATATTTTAATTGACATAAAAGGCCACTTCACCCCCCCCCTTTTTTGCACCTTGTTCTCTTCTGAACAGTACATAGCCAGGTACTGAAGTCTTCCAAATGAGGTTACTGGTAAACCATGTCTTGCTAATGGCCAATATGTCCAGTTTAGCCTCCGTCATTATTGCCTGCAGGTCTGGGATCTTGTTTCCCAGACTGCGAGCATTAGTGTACATCATTTTCCATTGGCCAGATTTCGGTGCGTTAGTTGTTGGGTGAGGTCCGGTGCTTCCCCTGTGCATCGTATGGGGAGCCGGACCTTTTTCCTTACCTGGTGATGCAAATTCACTACAATCATACTGAACTCCTGTTTGACCACTAGCTGAGGGGGGAGAGGTGTTCTTCCCATTCGACGTATGAGGTGCTGCTCCTCTCTCCCCATTTGCTAGTTTAAATATTCTGCAAAGATGCCAAACTTCTGCCCCAATGCATGGACTCCTTCCTTAGTCAGATGTAGTCCATAAAATTTAAAGAACTTTCACTTCCAAAACTGTTGCCAGCTTCCTACAAATTTGTGTCCTTTTTCCTGGCACCAGCCCTTGAGCCACATGTTTAGCTCCCCTATCTCCCTTTCTCTGACCTTCCATCCATCTGTCCCCCTCTCCCAGACTGGCAGGATCTCAGAGAAGGAGATGCCAGACAAAATGGATGATAGTTTGTCACCCAGCCTGTTCAGGTGTTCCTTGGTCTCCACATCTGACCAGCTGCGAGATAGTCCCTATGTGTATCAGGATGTCAATGTTTTCTCCTGCTTCCTGAACAATTTTAGCAATGTGGTCAGTATCTCTCCATGCTGACGTACCTGGGAGACATCTGACCATTACCCCTGGCTGGAGAGATGCATCAACTCCCCAAATCATGGAGTCTCCTACGATCAAAGGTTTTTTGGATTTCCTTTTTTTTGTTTTGCTTCCTGTTTTGGAAGAGTTTTGTTGTGCTAGCTCCTGTGCTGCAGTGTCCTGCTCTGCAGTGTCCTCTGCCCCTTTGTTTGATTTCGGAGACAGAGGCAGATACTGGTTTGTAGCTTTTATATGGTTTGTGCAGGTGATATGTTGGGGAGAACAGAGTGATGGGGCACCTGATTTGCCCCTTCCAACCATCTGCCAACTTCCTGGACCAACTACCCTCTGCAGTTGAGGTGCTTCTGTTGGATGTTGGGGAAATGGCAGGCGGTTCTTATAATATATTTCTTGGTAAATATGCAATTTGAGGTGTGCAATCTCTGCCCATGCTGCCTGGAGCTGAGCCCTTAGATCGCCAATGGCCCAGCATGTAGGACAGTGTCCTAAATCCTGTAAAACTGCCCTTCTGAAAAGTGTTCCTCAGTACCTGCAGTTAATGATATCCATTCCAGATAAGTTGCTGGGTTTATAACCTGGTCAGAGTAATCAGAAGGAAGAAATGAAAGCAAAAGTTTGATTGTGTTTCGTTTCTGTTTGTACAACTTATTATAACAAATTAAATTACTAGTGCCCCTGTAAATGAGGTCACTGTGTGGATACCCCTCTGATCTTCCCCTTCCTGCTTTGCTACACGAAATGTCATGACTGTGCTACCCTATAAAAGGAGTGTAGTGTGGGGTGGTTGGGGATGGTGGTGAGTGGCTGGGCACTTCCCCTGCTGAAAAAGAAGAACCACGGATGAAAGAAACAAGGAGGTAAGAGCAGAAACAATCAGCCAGCAACAAATGCAGTAGCTCTGAACACTTATCATAATGATAGATAAAACAGTAAAACCTGTAAAGCACCACCTGTAATAATTTTACAGAAGATATACCCTGTAAGAAACACTTTGCTACAAAGAAAAATAAAGCAGTGACAGAAGATATACCTTGCAAAAGACAATTTGAATCAGAAGACTACAGCGGTAATCTGTAAGCACACACCTCTAGACACACCCTGTAATAATGCAGCAGAAGGTATACCCAGCAACAATTTGAATCAGAAAAAAAATAAAGCAATAAAATTTTAGCACAAACAGTAATAATCCCTGTGAGTACAAAATAAAAATAACACACAGTAAATCTGCCTAGCCAAAAGAAGCCTTAATCCTTAGCCTAGCTCTGGTAAGGTTCTTTGCTCTGTCCTTTCAAGCAACCTAGAAGAAAAGAGTTCAGGTGAAGCTAGGTGCCTTGGCCAGCAAACCTAGTCTTCCATTATATTCCATATTATTTGTGTATATGTTTGAATATTGTATATACACACACACACACACACACACACACACACACACACACACAGTGAATATTTGCAATTATTTTTATAAACAATAGGGTCCAACTTAAATGACCTTATACTACATAAATGTGGTGGTAGTGGGGAAATCTTACCTCTGCCACATAAGTACCAAGGACAGTCTTCCTCTGATGGATATGTGCAAGTGGTCATAGTGTCACATACTTAGGGAGATGGATCGCTGTGTTAAAAACCTGGTTTAGTGGTGCTGATGCCCTTACTGGTCAAATTTGTTTACATGGCTGGAAATATAAAACATTCACATCTCTGCTGCTGTCCTGGTGACCCCCCCCCCAGTACAGCTTGAAACCTCCTTCCCATTGACCAGAAATCCAGATAGAGCAGACCACCTCCTGAATAGACGTGCAGTGAGACCCCCTCCCTTACACCCATGTAGTTAGTAGTAGTAGTAGTAGATTTTATTTTTATTTAGGGTACCTTTCTCTGAAGGCCCAGGGCACCCTTACATAACAATTAAAATACAAGCGTAAAATAAGACAATAAAACTGAAAAAAGGCAAGAGTTAAAATCAAAACCTAAAATAATTAAAACATTTCTCCATCTAAAAGCAGTTAAAACAGCTACCTCAGACCCGAAAAAAGCTTGTCGAAAGAATATTTTTCAGTTTGCATTTAAATACTTCCAGCGACGGTACCTCCCGGAGATGGCTGGGCAGAGAATTCCAAAGAGTTGGAGCAGCAACCTCAAATGCCCGGCACCCAGAGCTCTTCAGCCTCACTCTGGGGATCTCCAGGAGAGCACCAGAGACTGATCTCAGATGCCAGAATGGGATGTATGGGTACAGGAGATTCTTTAGATGACATCCCTGCAGTGGCCCTCCACCTGCCCCCCTGCTCAGGAGAGGGCCAGGTAGCAGAATATCCGTAGTAGAGAAATGCTGCTAAGGTGCTGCCTTGGGTCCCACACTATTACTTCTGGCAGAGACAAAAAGTGCTCCTCCCTTCCCTCCTTTCTCTCCTTAACTCACTTTTTTTTGCTTGGCAGCCATGGAGATTGCAGTTTTTTTAATGATTTAATCAAAAATGTCAGAGACTGAAAGCACCAGCTGAAACACTGATTTCAATGGGTCACTTCTGCATTCCGCATTCTTCCCCTGGACACCCACCATGTAACACATTACATCACCACTCACTGAGCTGCTGCTGCAGCTTCACGTTGAGTCCACCCCCCATCACTGACCTCTAGCTACTGAGGCCCCCCCTCAAGGTCTGGTCTCAGGTTCCTGAGGCCAACAGAGCCTTGGCAGCATGCTCCCTAACCCCACCTCCCTGGTGACTGGATAGCATCCCATTCACCTAACACTTACAGCTAGATACTGATCATTCTCAGCCCAGTGTCCCCCCACTCAGCTCTGGCATCTGGCATGCACCCCCTCATACTTCCAGATCCATCTTCCAGCCCATGTCTTATGCCAAGAGTCAGTGCACTGCCCGCTACATAAGGATGGCAGTATGGTTGCTTCTGGCTCTCCCAGTTAGCCCATCACCGAGACCAGCCTCCCCCCCCCAACCTGGAGCTGGCTTTCCTTGCTACCCCGAGACAGAGCACCCCACATGGGGATGAACGCTGTGTTGGCAATGCACATGGCACAGCACAGTGGCAGCAGTGCACATACGAACATGCCAGCAGAAGCAGGCCTATACAGTCTATCAAGTCTGCTCGAATGTGCAGCTAGCCCTTCAACTTACAGCTGCTCCCCCCTTGTCATCTTAAGACCCCCCAATTCCCTGTCCCAAGCCCTGTTAAAGCTACCCACTGTTCTACAGGATACCACCTCCTCGAGTAGAGTATTTCACCTCTTCACCACCCTTTCTGAGATTAAATGTCTTCTGATTTCCTTCCAGAATCTTCCCCCCTCCAACTTTAGCTTATGACTTCTCGTGTACCTCCCTCTTCTAAGCTAGAATATCCCTTCTGTAGTCACCTTATTTATCCCCTTCAGGTACTTAAAGGTTTCAATCATATCCCCCCATCCCTCCTCTCCTCCAGGGAATACATGTTCAGCTCACCCAATCTAACCTCGTAGATCTTCCCCTCCAGTCCCTAGATCATCCTTGTCACCCTACATTGCACCTCCTCCAACAGTGTGATATCCTTCTTCATAAATGGTCACCAGTACTGCACACAGTACTCCAGGTGAGGCCTGACCAGGGACCTGTATAGGGGAAGGATCACCTCCCTACTTCTGGAGAGTTTCCCCTTGCTATACACCCCAGCATACTATTTGCCTTTGTTGCCACCTTCCTGCACTGGGCAGAGTTGCATAGCACAGTTGCAACAGTGCATGAGGCAAAGTGCAGTGGCATCAGTGCAGTAACAGCTATACACATGACACAGTTCATTCCAACCCTTGAACCCTTTGTCTGGAGTCCAATATTGTGGCCCACAGTGCAATAGAGGTGGTGCACATGATACAGTCCAGTCGTTCCCATGACCCTTGTGTCAGAAATGTATATGGCACAGCACAGTGGCAGCAGTACAGGTATCGCAGCACAGCAGCAACAGTTCATGTGGCAAAGTGCAGTGGTGGCAGTACACATGGTAAAGTGCAGTGATAGTCATACACATGACGCAATACATTCTGGCCCTTGAACCTTTTGTCTGCAGTCCAACACTGTGACCCACAGTGCACTAGAGGTGGTGAACATGATACAGTCCTTTGACCCCTGTGTCAGAAATCCACATGACACAGCACAGTGGCATCAGTACACATGTCCCTGCAGTGGTGAGTGCATGTGACACAGTACAGTGGTGGCAGTGCAGTGTCATAGTACAGTGGCACAGTCCTGTCCCTCCCTTGAACATGGTGTTGGCAATGCATGATGCATAGAGCAGCAGTAACAGTGCATACTGCAAAAAGCAGTGGCAGCAGGGCATGTGGCACAGCCAGTTAGCATGATGGTAGTGCATGTGGCACACTGCAGTGAAAGCCATACATGTTCCATAGTGCAGTGCATGCCCTCCCTCAAACCCTGTGTCTGGAGTCCCACACTGTGGCTGATAGTGCAGTGGCAGCAGTATATGTGACACAGCAATGCTCAATCCCTCCCTTGAACCCTGTGTTGGCAATGCACATGGCACAGCACAAAGGCAGCAGTGCACATATCCCAGTACGACCACAGCCATACATGAGGCACAGTTGTAGTGCATTACCCACTCGAACCCTATGGCCAGAGTCTTACACTGTGTCCTACAGTGCAGTGACAGCACTGCATGTAGCACAGTACAGTGCAGTTCCTCCACTGAACCCTGTGTTGGCAATGCAAGAGGCACAACACTGTAGCAGCAGTACATGTGTCACAACACAGGAGAGTGGCAGTGCATGTAACAAACTAAAGTGTCAGCAGTACACATCGCATGTCAAGGTTTAAGACTAGGCCTGTAGATAGTGACCGGGCAAAGTCTTTTTTTTTTTTTTTTTTTTAAACTTGGTATTTATGATCCTTACTCCTGTCTGTCCCTTGGGTCCCTTACAGATTCTCCCTCTGAACCCGAGCTCCATCACACTGCCTTCTCCCAGGATTTACCAGTTGCGACAAACTACACAGCAAGGCATGCCTGGGTGGTTCATGTGGCACTGCCATTAATTTTTTTTTTTTTTTTTTTTAAATAGGGTGGCCAAGTGCTAGGTAGTGGGGGCTACAGGCTCTTACATGGGGAGGTGTGGTGTAGACCATGTGTAGGGAGGGTTGTTGAAGGCCAATGCATGAGGAAATTGCAGGGGGTTGAAGGGTCCTGGGTGGGGAGTGGGTGCAGGCCTTGGTATAGGAAAGAGGTCCAGGTCCTTACATGGGGATTGGTACAGGTGCCAGCATGTGGACAGGAGCTGCACTATAGTGACACTGCCATTATATGTTTTCCCTCTATTTCTGCCGACTGAACTACCTGCCTAAATTATGCGATGGCTGGGTGTACATAACTGGAAGAGAAGACTAGAATGGCAGTGCTCCTCAGTATATTGCTCAGCACAAGTACATGAAGAGTATTTCAAAATACTGTGATGTGAATCTTAAAACCGAGAAGTGGCTTTACAGATATCCACAAGTTTCAGGCAGCATGCTGAATTTCAGTTTTTTTTTTTTTTTTTTTAAATGACTTTTTTTGGTAAAACAATGCTAGTATGAGTTTGTCCCAGAAGGCAAACACGTTTTTCCACTTGTAAGCATTTCTTACATTCTGGACAGGGATTTACAGCTGCAGCCCTGGTCAAGTACAATCTCAGAATGCTACACCCAGCCCTACTCCCCTGCCAGCTGCCAAAACCCCAACCTGAGCTCGCTCCAATAGCCAAACTCCCTATTCCTAGCTGCTGCCTGCTAAGCAGAGTACTGCTAATTACCCTTGCCTCTCATCCCCTAAATGACAGCCTTGACCACAACTCACACAGATGAAACCATCATAGAAACAACAATGACAGGATGCAGTCCGTGCACACAGATCAGATACTAGCCACCCACAGTCAGTCCATTAGCCTGCATTTTTTTTTGTTTAAACATATGTCACAGATGCAGTAAATAGGAAAAAACCCTGGATAACACAGAAGCCACTGTAAAGCAACAATCAGCTCAGTAATCAGCACAAGATTGCTTTTAAAGTTAAAAAAATGCCACTGAAAATCACTACGCTGCCTAAATCATGTGGATGTCAATAACCCAGCTTCTGCATCTTGACATCCACAATACGATGCCCAATTTATGTGCTCCATGATAAAGCATTGCTGCTTTACTCTTTTTTCTAGTTCTGTGAGTGGGAGATTCAATAGCCTGCAGTGCATGTTACAGCTTTTATAAGCTCTGGTTTTCAGTTTGCTTGTTCAGTTGCCCCCCCCCCCCACAATGGGCTAAGTACAGTCACAGAGGACTGTGCTTAGCAACAAGAGAACAGCAAGACTGGTGAACATCTAATCTGAGGTGTAGATCACCCTCTTCTGCTTGATTGCCTTAGCTTCACTGGTTTCTCAGAGCAAGCAACAAGCTGGTTCCAGAGCTACTTAAGCAATAGAAGACAACAGGTAAAATTTAACTCTGCGGTGTCAGACTCTGCGCCTATCAATGTTGGTGCTCCTCAAGGCTCCATCTTGGGGCCTCTTCTCCATTTTTATAAATGACATATCTAACACCCCTTGGTGCTCAACAATCTTGTATGCAGATGATCTGGTGCTCTACACCTCCTCTGCAAACAGAAGAAATAGTTGATCAACATCTGCATTTCTCATAATGCAAGAATGGATCCACAAAAAAAGGCTCGTCCTAAACATAAGTAAAACCCAGGGCATACTCCTCAGATCTGCAACCAAACTTAGAACAAACCGTAACCTTTTCAATGTCTCCTGAGCAAATGGCTCCCCCCTTACGAAAGTAACCTCATTCAAGTATTTAGGTGTCCTACTTGATGACACTCAACTCTGAGCAACACATCGACACCTGTAAGTTAGTAAACTCCAAACTCTGAATAGCTTATAGGACTAGTTGGATGCTTACCCCATCAGCTAGACTTGCTATTTCTAGGGGTATCCTACTTCTATCCCTTGCGTATGGTGCTGTCACCTACATAAATGCTTTGTAAACCACCCTAAGTAAGTGGGGTGCAATGTGCAATAGTATTTGTCATTATGCCTCGGCTTCCCCCCGTTTGAAGCACCATTGCTTGCTATATGCAGACCTTAGATGGCCTTCTCCATCTACCAATTGACTCCTTGCCCTTGGTACTCTGTTGGACAACATCATTAGAACTAATCTACCTACCTCTCCTGCAGGCATGCTGGTGCCTCTGTCCCCCACCTATGGCCTCCGCTCTACTGGACTCTACTATACACCCCTAGGTGCAGAACCTTAAAAGGAACCTCAGCTTTCTCCTGCCTGGCCCCAAAATATTGGAATTCCCTACCTCTTGTTGTTTGCTCTGTACCTAGTTATGTTGCTTTTAAAAAGATGCACACTTTCCTCGTCAAACATGCCCTATGCTCCTGTTTTAAACCCCCATAGAGTGCTTGACATCCCCTTCCTCAGCTCTCAAAATGTTTCAATTTTGCTCTGACCCCTTGTTACTGTTATATGTAGCACTTACCATGGATTATGTGTTAAAAGTCTAGTGCACTATGATTGTATGCTTATATTTTGTACTATTGTGCATTTTTCTGCCATTGTCTGTCATATTAGAAATACTGTTTACATCACAGATTATCATGTAGATTTTTCCTTGCATGGTTGATTACCTCTGAACTATACCTATAATTTATTTGGTCTCCCAATTTTGTATTGTAACCCCCCCCCCCCGGGTCATATCCGAAAATTGTCATTTTGCGGCTACGACACCTTACCCGGTAAACAAAAACTAAATAAATAAATACAAACATGCATGGGTGTGCCGACTGATCCCCTTTAAGAAGAGTGGTTTTTTTTTGTTTAGGAGAGGCTACATTTAATCAGGTGACTGCTGGGGAGACTTGCAGCTTAATAGAAATGTCTATATTATGAGGGAGTCACATGATGCAAGTTCCTGACTAGCAGCCTGATCTAGCAGCTCCAGCCTCCCGTCCTAATTTTATATCATTTATGAGTTCAAGAAGGCAAACTGACCAAAGCTACTACTCCAACAACTTGTCCGAAGGCATCTAAATATTTTTAGGAACTTTGGAAGCAAATGGAAATTGAAATGCGGAGATCGCAACAGAGACATACTCCGCCAGCCACTCCAGTGAAGGCCCCAAAAAAAGCCAGGGCCTTGCTAGCTACAGGAAACTTGGAAACTGAGCCTGACATCACTGAAAATGAACCCTTAACATTAGCACAGTTTTTGGCCAAGTTTAAATCTTTCCGGGGGCAGAACTTCTCTCGGCTACTGAAGAACTGAAATCGGTAACTCAGGCTTTGGAAGATCTGTCAAGAAGAACCGGAGATAGTGAAGTCAGAATTACTTCACTAGAAAATTGCCTTACTAAGCATGAACCAGATGTCAAAGCCTTGAGACAGATGATGACCAGAATGGAGAGCAAAATTGAGGATCTTGAAGGAAGGAGTAGGCACAATAATAGTATTATTGGCCTTCTGGAGAAAGAGGGAGCTGATGTAATTCTGTTTATTCAGAAATTCCTGCTGAAAGTAGCAGACTCTATGCCCTTTGGGTCCAACTACATGAGAGCGGGCCACACCGGACTTTGTGAGCGATGCCACCACCTGGGGCCCCACCATGTACATTTATCTTTCGATTCTTGAATTATCAAGAAAGGCAGCATGTTCTTACTAAGATCAAGGAATTAAAGGAGATAAAATGGGAGGGCTCCACTTTGAGAATAATGCAGGATCTACCACTGTCTGTTCAACAAAAGCGAGCTGAATACCACCCGTTGGTGGCTAAATTAATTGCCTCTAGTACCAGATTCTGCATGGGATATCCAGTGAAGCTACAAGTGTTGTCTGGCGCCTGGGTCAGCTATGAAGATGTTCACACTGTGACTGAAGGACTGAAAAGCGGCCTTGACAGAGCTGTTTAAGCAGGGCTGAAAGGGCTGGGATCACAGTTGTGTTTAAATTCGCTTGTTGGGGGAGCAGGATTAAAGTGGCCTAATGGAGGAGATCCTGTTTTACCCTTATGTGTCAGTTAAAGTAATCTGTACCCTCTATTGTGCTGGAGGACTGGTTTCCTACAGGTACAGAGGCCACTAAAGTTTGTTTATCCCTTACTTTTTCTAATTCTGGCTAACCCGGGAAGTGGAATGGTGAGACTTGGGTGAAGCGGATTTAAACTGCGGCTATATTTGGTTGGTGTGTATTGGGAGTGGAACCGTTTAATAGCTGAGCAACTTATAGTTGGACTAATATTACCCCCGATGAGGATTCTCACAACTGTGTGCAACATTCAGATTTCATTTGCAGTAGACTATGCCCTACCACTAAGGGAGACTGTTCTGACTCTCCAGATGGACAGCTGTTACAGACGGAGATTTAAAGTTTTAAGGCTTTATTATTAAGTTTATCTTTCCTCCATTCTGTCATTTCTTTATATCTGGTTTCTGATTAGGTCTGAGTAGGATATTAGGGAAAACTAAAAGCGGAATAGCTTTTAGGAGACTCAGCCATTATATAGACACATTTCAGTGAATGTTCTCTTAATTTAACACAAGAAATTATTATTCATTATTGAAGGGGCATTTAAAGTTTGTAGTAAATAGGGAGAAGTACTTGTTTGGGGGGGATCTAATTTAGAGGGGGCTATTAATTTAGCATGAACATCACATGGCTCTTTTAAGATGCCCCCACGTTAGCTCTGGGAGCAATGGCAGCAAACAGGGAGCATAACTGCACGCTGTTAATCTAAGTGGATGAAACGGTTCTAAGGTTTTTGAATTGGACCTAATTTGTGCCATCTTAATTTTAATAATCCATAATGCAAGGACTTGTCCTTTTGTTAGAGTTCATGATTCTTTTTTCTTTTCTCTTGGGGACTTCTCCAATAGCAGGGAAGGGGATGGATGTTAGGGTAGCCAATTGTTCTGAAATGTTTATTGTATGTTGTTGGTGAATTTGCCTGTTAAGTAATAGCTCAACAGGGCAGGGAGGCATGAAGTGAGAGCAGGAAAGTTGGAACTTTTGTTGTTATGGGCTGAAATGCGTTTTTGTTGGTGGGATATGGGAAAGGCGATCTTGTAATGTTTTATGGGGGAGTTGTTCTGTTAGTGTATTGGGGTATGGGAGGCTAGAGGTGAGGGGGGATAGGAGAAGAGGAGGAAGTGAAGGGGGGGGGAGACCTTGTGCTCAGTGCAATGGATATTGAGGGCTGTTATCAAATGGGAAAATTCCTTTGAGGTAGACGTAGTGTGTAGTAAACCAAGTGGTATCACAACAGGGATATATTTCTTTCATTTCTCAAATGGGTAGTCCCTACGAATTCATTACATGGAACATTAAAGGGGCTAGGAATAAGACAAAGAGGTATAAAGTCTTTAAACATTTGAAAATGCAAAAGGGGCAGATTATATGTTTATAAGAAATACATATGCTTGAATCTGAGGCCAATCTTTTTAGACGCCAATTTGTGGGGCAAGTTTATATGGCTGGAGATAGCACAGCCAGTAGAGGGGTAATTATTTTAGTAGCTAAATCTATCCCTTTTGTTTATGAGCAAATTAGTAAAGATCCCAGTGGACGATACATTGTCATTCAAGGCCTTCTGTTTCGAACAAGGGTAGTAATAGGGAGTGTGTATGGTCCTCATGTAGATTCACCAGGTTTTTTTGCAGAACTGCTCAAGATCTTGTCCCCCTTTGTCCACCTCCCAGTGTTATTGGGAGGAGATTGGAATCTGCCTTTTACCCTAGAGGTGGATAAAGATGGGAAAAAGAGAGCAGATCTAACTACAGTTCAACGAGCAATATGGGAACTGTCTGATGATGCTGGTTTATGTGATCCTTGGAGGGTTTTACACCCTTCAGAGAATTTACATTCACATCAGAGGTGCATAAATCAAGGTCTAGGATCGATGGTTTTTTGATGAGTCAATCAGTTCTTCCAGGACTTTCATTTTATACAATAATTCCTGGGGTTATTTTGGACCATTCGATGGTCAGGTATTCCCTAGATCTTTCCCCTAACCTCCCCAGGCAGACTATTTGGAAATTGAATAATCAATTACTGAAGTCAAATCAAATTAAAAGTAATATCATTCAGAGAATAGCACAATATGAAAAAGAAAATCTTAATACAACTGGTAAAGGAGATATTGAATGGGGGGCTCTGAAATATGTCCTAAGAGGGGAACTAATTAAAATAGCGAACAGAAAGATACAGAGGGAGAGTAAAGCAAAACATTAATTAGCTCAAATTCTGGAAATAGAACATACTCTCTCTGCAGTTACACCAGCTGAGATTAAATAAAAGGCTGATTGGACTAAGAAATCAATAGGTGGAAATGTTGAGAGAGAAAGTTGAATATGCCATTCTTAAAACTAAGGCACTGTATTTAGACCGGGGGGAAAATATCAGGCCATTTATTAGCCATGCAGTTAAGGGAGGAGGAATCCTCTAAAATTATTCAGAGTATTACATCCCAGAGGGATGGAGCAACTAAGGTATATCCTCATGATATAGTTCTGGAATTTGAACAATATTATAGGGATCTGTATAGCCCAATGCGTCCCCGACCTCAGAGGGTAGAGGTGCAAAAGTACCCTTCTTCTTGTCAGTTACCGTCTGTGCAGGCTGGGATGAGGGATGGACAGTCCTCCCCTTTTTCTGAGGTGGAGATTTTAATGGCTATTCAGTCACTCTCTCTGGACAAAGCTCCAGGTCCAGATGGGTTTTCCCCAAATTCTTATAAATGTTTCACCAAACAGTTGGTTCTGGGCTTAAAGATTGTTTCATAGTATACTTAATTCCAAAAATGTGTCTAAACATCTCTTCGAAGCCCTCATAGTAGTTATTCCCAAAGAAGGGAAAGATCCAGACAAGGACTCCAGTTATCGGCCTATTTCACTTATTAATTATGATGTCAAGATTCTTGCCAAAATGTTGGTGACTAGACTAGAGAAGGTCATGCCCCTACTTATACATAAGGACCAGACAGGGTTTATGGCAGGAAGAATGGCCTCTGATCACATGTGCAAACTGTCTCACATCCTCTCTGCATCCAGGGACTCCAATATACCATGTGAGTTGATGTTGCTGGATACAGAGAAGGCGTTTGACAGAATCGACTAGCAATTCCTGTCCCTGACCGTGGAGAAATTTGGATTTCCCCTCTTTTATTCATAGTGTGTTCTCCTTATGTAACAACCTAGTGCAAGGATATATTGTAATGGAGTTTTTTCTTCCGCTTTTCCCCTGTTTTGGGGTACCAGACAAGGGTGCCTCCTTTCACCCTTTCTTTTTAACCTTTATCTGGAGCTCCTCCATACCAGAATCAGGCAAGACCCGAAGGTTCAAAGGATAGTAATAGGATTACAGGAATTTAAAGTTTCTGCATATGTGGATGACATCCTCCTGCACCCGATTCATCCTCTGAAAACCATACCGGGGGTTTTGGAACTTATGGAAGATTATAGTAAAATGCAAAATTATAAAATAAATGTAGGGAAAACCCTGGTGTTCCCTCTCAATTCTAAGTTAGAGGACCGAAATGACAGAACTAGGATTACAGTGGCGCTCACACACCCTTAGGTATCTAGGAATTGTATTGGCAAGGAGCGACTCCAAAATGGTGAAACTAAATTTAGACTCCATTAGTAATACGATTCAACAGGATTTGCTCAGGTGGAGTAAACCTTCAATATTGCTCTGGGGACGGATCAATCTAATCAAAATGAATGTGTTACCATGGCTGTTTTATCCTCTTGATATGCTTAATGTCTGGTTACCACTGAAATGGTATAAGACAGTCCACTCAATCTCAGATTTTATTTGAGAGAGGAAAACCCCTCATAGATCTTATTACAAATTGACAGCCCCCAGAGAGAAGGCTGGTTTCAGACTGCCACATCTGGGTTTATATTACTGGGCAAGCAGTGCCAGTAAGTATCTTAAATGTCTATTGACCCCCACAGAGGAGCTTGCTCTGCCCTACATTCCCTCATGGGTCAAATTAGAAATTGAGTTGATCAAGGCAGCGGGGATTGATCTGATTTCCCCCCCTAAATTGCCATCTACACCCTTAAAGGTCTCCTTAAGAATTCATGCTCAGCTATGTTCTTTACAATACTCCACTAGTAAGGATAGGTACCAACCGTTGCGTCAAAACTCTAATTTGAAAATTGGTGGGAAAATTCTCAGATTTCTGGTTACCTCAACTTAAGGGTTTAAGGATTAAGGATCTTTTACAGGGTGATACATGTTACCTGGCTGAAGCCCTTTTTAACAGGTACCAAATTGGACCCAATCAAATCTTTAAGGTTTACCAGATAAGACATTTGCTAGTGCAAATACAGGATAGGATTAGAGATGAAAGGACCTCTGGAGCCTTCTTTGAGTCCCTTTCTCAGGTAATATGGGAACCACATGTGGCATCTAAACTATACTGTCTCTTATTTAATCAAGCATATGTGGCGCTTGCTAGTAAACCTCATTATTGGTCAAGTCAATTCGAGGAGCAAGAAAGAAAGAGGGATATAATCTGGCAACATACCTACCGGCACATTACCCAGTACTTACTAAGGGTAATGCAGTTTCGATTTTTAAATAACTTGTTTTGGACCCCATCTAAATTATATAAACTTGGTAGTCTATCTAGCCCTTTATATAATAGATGATACAAAGAGGAGGGGACGTTGTATCATATTTTGGGATTACCCTCTAATAAAAAGAATTATGAGAGATGAATCTAAAGTGCACCCTCTGCTCGAGATTGAACAGCACTTCACTCTAGAAGTGTGTTGATTGGGTGACTATGCCAATGTTAATGTAAAAGCTAGGAGGTATTATTTGGCTATGATTTCATCTTCCCTTAAAAAAGTGGTACTGAGACATTGGATGGATGATCTCCCAGTAACTTATACAGAGTGGTTGCAGGAAATGCTGTTCAACTTGAATATGGAAAAATTTGAGGTGAGCAGGAGGAATTGTCTCCCCAGGTATGTCTCAACATGGGAAAAACTGCACACTTTATACCTGTTTGCAGCAAGTATACAGTCATCTGGGTAGTTTGGTATAAGAAGGTTGTAGGTTGATGATTGGAATTGGTAATTGCACACGGCTAATGAAGATCCTGACAATACAGTATTACTATTGTAACCTGCGAGGTGGGGGGGCATGGGGGAAAGGAAGGGGAGGAGGGAGGGGGAGTAAGAAGTGTCCCATTTCTTCTCATGTCATGACAGTTAAATCATCTACTGTATGTTTGGAATGCTTCTTGCTCTGTAATAACAAATAAACTTGAATAAAAAAATAAATGTCTATTTTGGCAGATGGAAGAGGTCCACATATATCTTATATATTTCCAACAAAAAGATTTACTAGGCATCTCAGCTTGAGGGGTTATTAGTTGAAATGTACACCATAGCTTTTTGCAGCTCATTTGTATTTAAGAGATGCAAGGCCTCCCACAGGACAAGGAGACCACCGCCAATGGTATACTGCCAGCAAACTAACCATACCAACCACTGCCAAAGAAGGAATTAATCATGTAATAATACTGGGTAATACTGCCCTTCAGAAATGTGATCCAGCATTCTCCCTGCATACACACCACTGATGCACAGATGAGAACCCAGTTTGCTTTGTCTAATGCAAATGTGATCATTGTGCAAAATCAGTGCCAGTTCCTTCAGTGTAGCAGGGATCACATGGCTGCAATTTCATTTAGACTATAAGTAGTCCAGATATGCACTGCAGGTGTGGTAACTGTTATAAAGTGGTCTGCATATTGCAATTGTTATTTATTCCCTAGTTAGTGTTCACTGTGTAATAATAGTGATACTTAGAGATAGTCCCTTTGGGGGAAACCGGATACTGCCTTTTCCTGTTTCCTGTGTTCAAGACACAGGGATTCTGCCTGTGTGCAAAAGTTGAGCTGAATGGATGTTAAGAATAAAGCCTTTTAAGCAGCAACTGAGGTGTACTGGTGTTTAGCACATTGGTGATGAGGATAAACTAGGACCAGAGTGTAGAAGTTTGGGGCTATGGCAGAGTCTGATGGCACAAGTGACTGGTCCAAATATGTGGAGCATTTGAAACATTTCTTTAAGGCAAATAAATCACAGATAAGGATCAGCAATGGTTTATATTCCTTTCTGTGGCCAAAAGACATTCTTTGATCCATTAGTTAGTGGCTCCACAGTGGCCAGGGACTAAAATCCCATGGGAACTGTACACAATGGTTCAAAACCGTATCAACCCCTGACCTTCAACTATTGTGCAGTCATTTAAGTTTCATGGCAGGATGCGTCATTCGGGGGAGACAACTGCAGACTATGTGGCCGAGTTGCAGCATTTGTCGGAGTTTTGTGAATTTGGAAACACTTAGGATCATATGCTCCAGGAATGGTTATTGAGTGGAGTACAGGATGAATGCATTCAGTGCTGTTTGTTGGCAGAGACAGTGCTTGGTTACAACCGGGTGGTGGACATTGCCCTGGCCATGAAGGCTGAAGCTCGACAGGCTCAAGAGTTGCGGAGCGCTACAGTGTAAGGGGCAGCCATGGTGTATCAGGTGGAACAGCCTCTCTGCTCTGCCTTACCATCATCAAAGTTGAGCTCTGCACGTTGGGGGGCCTACAGCATTCTCCGCTCAGAGACACAGATGATCAATGTTCCCATTATGGCAGTGCACATAACTCAGAAACTTGTAGATTCCAAGAGGAAGAATGTTGGCACTGCCGGGGCCATTAACATGTGACCCAACTTTGTCAAGTTGGGAGTATGTTCCAGTGTAGTCATTTCAATCTACAAATTGTTGGGACCAAACCAATTTTGTAGAAGAGGAAAAGCCAGAAGTAGAGGATGAAGGAGTCTACTCTGTATACGGTTGCTGATCATCGTTTGCCTCCTATCCAAGTGCAAGTGACAATGGACAGCCATTTTGTGGATATGGAGGTTGATAGAGGGGCATCTTTTCTGGTGAATCTGATAGGGGAGATGCTTTTTTCTGCCTTGTAGGACCTTGCAGAAGCCCTAGTACTACAATCAGCAGGGGTGCAACTTCAGACATATACAGGTAAATGGATTCCATTGGTGGGAAAGATGCTGATCCAAGTGACTTATGTGTTGCAGCAGAAGCTATTCCCCTTATTGTTGGTGAGGGAAGAGATTCTACGCCTGATGGGGTGCAACTGGCTATGAGAGTTGAAACTGATCTGGCAGTGGATATGCTTGCTCCAGCCTATAACACTGGAAGAGGTGTTTGAGCTGGCAGCTTCTGTATTTTCACCAATACTGGGGACTTTGCAGGGAACGACTGACCAGACTGTGGTGAGCCCGGAGGCTCAACCCTAATTTGTTTGACCCTGTGTTGTGTCATATGCTCTCCATAGTAAAGTGGCAGAAGAATTACTTTGCCTGGAGCAGGCAGGGATCCTGGAATCTGTTCAGTTTTTGAAGTAGACGATACCCATTGTGCCCATGATTAAGAGTGATGGGTCAGTGAGGATTTTCAGGGATTACAAAATACCAGTGAACAGAGTGCCTAAATTGGACTCTTACCCAATTCCTAAAATTGAAGATTTGTTTGCTTCACTAGCTGAGGGTGGACATTGTTTTCCGAGCTGGACCAGAGTCATGCTTATCAACACTTATTGCTGGATGAGGAATCTAAGGAGCTATCGACAATCAATACACATCGGAGGTTGTTCAGATATACCCATCAACCTTTTGGGGGTGGCATCAGCCTGGGAAGTTTTCAATGAAGAATTGATGGAGCATTGCAGGGCATACACATGTTCTGGTGTATCTAGATGACATATTCCCGATGGGACCAGACCACAAGTCACATTTGGACACTTAATGGACTGTGCTTCAGAGACTGCAGCAGGCAGGATTGAAGGTCTGCAGGGACAAATGTTCATTCTTGGTTAAATCTGTACAGTTTTGGGGTCATGCACAGGGCCTGCACCCTGTAAGGTATAAGGTAAGGGGAACTGCAGAAGCCACTGCACCAAGGCCAGTGTCTGAACTGAAGGCATATTTGGGGCTTTTAAATTATTACCACGGATTCCTACCCAAGTTGTCAACAGTGTTAGCACAACTGCATTTTCTTTTGCTCAGGTGGGTTCCATGGAAATGGGAAAGGCTCAGGAGGTAACATTCTTGGCTTCAAAAAAGTTGTTGCAGTCTTCTCAACTGCTGACAAATTCTGACACCAAGGTCCCAATGATTTTGGCCTGTAATACATCCCAATATGGTGTGGGGGTTGTCCTCTCACATGTGTTACAGGATGGATCTGGGAGGCCAATTGGGTTTGCATTGTGCACAATGGCACCTGCAGAAAAAAAATTTCTCAGTTAGACAAAGAGGCATTGGCAATATTTGGAATAAAGCAATTTCATCAGTATTTGTATGGATACCAGTTCACAATCCTCATGAATCATAAGCCTCTGGGAGGCCTTTTTGGTGAATGCAAATCAGTGCCTCCACTGGCATCAAGATATATGCTGTATGTCTGCCTCCCAGTATGAAATTAAATATCAGCCTGTAGAGTTGCATTCCAATGCTGATGCTTTTAGCAGGCTACCGTTGCCAGATTATCAAAAGCAGGTTCTGGAGGAAGGAGACATGATCCCATTATTGGATTTGTTAGCAGGGACCCCAGTGATGGCAAACCATATTTGGAGGGAGATCTTTCGGGACCCAAAATTGGCATCTTTTTTGAGGTGGGTACAGAATTGGTGGCCCAGGTGGGTGTCAGAGGAGGCATTAAAACTATTTTTTCAACAGCGTTTTGAGTTGGAAATTCATGCCAGGTATCCAATATTGGGAAGCAGAGTGGTAGTACCCCATCAGTTGAGAGCTAGAGTACTGGGGCAGCTGCATGATACACATTCTGGCATTTCTAGGATGAATAGGGGGACATGGGGTGTGATTTAGTGGCCGGGTATGGACAAGAAAATAGTGGAACTGGTGAACAACTGTACAGTTTATCAGGAGATGCGACATGCACCAGTCCTGATACTGGTGCACCCTTGGGAGTGGCCAGATAGACCCTGGGTACAGGTGCATGCTGATTTTGCAGGACCTTTTCTGGGGAAATATTATTGGTCCTAGTGGATGCATACTCCAAGTGGCTGGAGATGCGTGTAATGTCTTTGGTCATGACAGAGGCCACTGTGGCCCATCTTAGGGGAATATTGTTCATTTATGGGTTACCAGAAATGTTTGTGTCAGACAATGGGCCCACCTTTACTTTAAGGGAGTGTCAAGAATTTATGGAACGCAATGGAATCAGACACATTCGGACTGCACCTTACCACCCAGCCCCTAATGGTTTTGTCAAAAGGGTGGTGCAAACAGTGAAAGGAGGGTTGTGGTGGTTGGGTTCAGGATCTATGCAAATGCACATAGCAAGGTTTTTGTTGTGATACCTGGTCACACCACATGCAGCAGTGGTGTCACCAGTGGAGCTATTGTTTAGCAGGACACTTTGCTCCCATTTGGATTTGATCTGCCCAGTTTGGGGGAACAAAGTGCATCACAGTCATGCAGAAATGCAGGGGACCAGAGGGTGCAGGACAGAACCGAGTTCCTCACAAGTGAGAAAATCTGTTTGTGTTGCAAGTTTTGGAGACAAACATTGTTGGGTGCCAGGAGTGTTGTGTGAACAAACAGGTATAGTGTCCTTTAAAGTACAACTGGCACTGGGAAAAGTGGTAAAAAGACATATGGATAATATCCATGGGGTATTGGCAAAAATACCCTCCCCAGTTGGGAGACTGGAAAGGAATACAGAGCGGGAGAGCATGGAGGATTGGAAAGATGCACTGGGGAACCAAGTGCGACAGTGGCAGTAGACTCTATGGGAGTAAAGGGAAGGGTGAAACACCCAGGGATGTTTCACAGATGGCCTCTGAGCAGGATGAAGCTACAGGACTTGTGGGAGAAGGAGAGGGATCACGTTGAAGTGATCCATTGGTACCCATGCTTCATAAGTAAAAAAGGATCATAAAGGCACCAGGCAGGTTAAACCTACAGTCAGATTTTAGAAAAGAAGGGATGTTATAAGGTGGTCTGCATATTGTAATTGCTGTTTGTTCCCTAGTTAGTGTTCACTGTACAAATAATAGTGGCCATCTGTGAAACATCTGTCCAAAAAAAGTGTAGGGGCATACTCATCTACGTCAAAAATGAGCTTTCGACTGACATACTTCCACCTGCTCTAGATACAACTGAACATCAACACACCATAATCTCGACAGTGGCAGAGCCAGGTTTGCGAGCATTTGGGAGCCGGGGGGAGCCATTCAGTCAGTCAATCATGGACTCCACAATGGGCACTGCACAGTGAATAAAGATGGTGGTGGGGCACTGCTACTCACACTGGGGCAGCCAGGAGGGGCGACCAGCCCCCCCTCTAGCTCCGCCACTGAATCTCAATCACCCTAGGTCAAGTCACCAAGCTAATGATTGGGTGTGTACCTGCCCTTGGACCTCGTTTCCTCCACCGGTTCAGAATTCCTAACCAATCTAGACAAAATACCCCTTGGTAACCTAACCCTAACTGGGGATTTCAATCTGAACTGGCTTAGTGCCAAAAGGACAAACTACCTCTCCATTCAAGAGGATGCAAAGCTAGTACAATTAATCCACCACCTCACCAGACTAAACATGAAATCGGGTAATCACAGTCTCCTAGACTGAGTTTTAACAAACAACATCCAGCACGTAAAGATCTCAGGCGTAGTCCCGGATGCCCTTAGTGATAACTCCACTACACACTGTGTTTGGAGAAATAATATTCAGAAACCCTTCCTAAACTCATTAAAATGTGTGACCTAAGAAGATTTAGCTATGAGGCCTTTCTTGAGCATCTTAAGTCAGTAGACTGGACTCCCATCAACTGCCTCCCTGATGTCAACCAGGCATTAGACTACTTCATAAACTCTTTCAATGGTAGTCTGTATTGAGGATGACCACTACTGAGCACTTTCAAAAAGGGCGACTCAATAACAGCACCATTTGCACAGGGCTACTGGACAGGGGGGGCTACTGGATAGGGGTAGCAAATATAGCGACAGGATGTCACTATATGTACACATGTGTGGGGGGGAGTGAGCACACGGTGCAATGGCTTGAAGGGCAGGGAGAGTTTGTGAAGCGTACTGCAGCAGTGGGCTGCTGAGCTGGCCCTGTGGGATGATGGGTTGGTGGCAGGCTAGGGTTGTGAGGGTGCTGGGTTTGGTTCGGGGCACAAGTTTGTTTTGTTGCACCCGGCCATTACATTTTTTTTGCTAGAGGAAAAAAAAGCAAACAAAAAAAACAACAAATGTCTGGCGCCATTTTGCTGAGCACCATGAGTGTGACATTGCCAAAGTTGATTTTCAGAGATGTTCACTCACCAACGATTATCACCTTTCCATGATCGCTGTTATGATATTAGAACCTTCCCAACCATCTTAGACTCCCAAGCCCCTATTAGGTCTCTAAGAGTTAAGGGAATAAACTTCCCCTGGCTGTCTCATAATCTTAGAGCACTGATGCATTCCCTTGACAAAACTTGGAAGGAGTTTAAAAAAACAGGACAGGTAACTGACTGGCAATCCTATAGTTGATTGTGCAATACTTGCAAAACTCAGGCCACAAAGGCCAAACGGACTTACAGTACCTCCACTCCCTACAGGAAAAAAATGTTACCAACCCAAAGACTTTCTGGACTCAAAAATTCCCCTCCTTAAAGGAAAGGATGGAAACATTCCCCAGTCCATGGTTGTAAATGGTGCCACACTATCAAGCCCCGCAGACATAGCTAGTGGTATAAAACACTTTTTCACTGATTGGACAAATACAAAAAAAGACCTGCCTCCTGTCCCAGCTGACTCCACATCGCCCGACCCTGACTGTACCCTCCCCATCTTCCACCTAAAACCGGCCACAAGGCTAGAGGTCCTCAAACTACTCAAGGGTCTCAACCCAGACAGTGCCCTTGGATTCGATACCCTTCATCCAAAATTCCTTAGGATAGGAGCACCTGCCATCACCTACCTGGTAATGCTATTAAAAAAACAAATCTTTCCTTTCTCAAACAATCCGGGACAAATGGAAAACTGCAATTGTAGTCCCTGTACTCAAAGGTGGCCCCACAAAACTGATACAAAACTATAGGCCCATATCTACCCTATGTCCCCTAGCCAAGATCCAGGAGATAATTCTTTATAAGCTCTACTCACATCTCAGACTCAACAATGCCTTAACTATCCATCAACATGGATTTCATAAACTGCATCACAGAATTAACACTGCTATGCATAACCTAGGACATCTCCAGGGCAATTGATCAGGGTGAGGCTACAGGTGCCACCTTTGTGGAACTGGCCAAAGCCTTCGACCTTGTCAACCACCAACTTCTCTTCACTAAACTCCATTAACTAGGTCTTGACCCTGCATCTCACTTCTGGCTAGCCGACTACTTAACCAATAGGTTCCAGAGTGTAAAATGGTGTGATGCCACGTCCTTCCTCATTCCCATAACCAATGGTGTTCCACAGGGTTCAGTATTAGGCCCACTCCAGTATACTGTGAGCAGGCAACCATGACTGGGTGATTACAAAATGGGTGACTCCGTCATGGCGCCTCTGTAAATGGCTACCTGTCAGGGGAGTGAGCGGATACAGGGTTAGGCATGGTACACAACAAAATGTACGTGTGTATATGTGCGGGAGGGGGGAAGGGAAGGTATGTTGGATGGGGTGTGTTGGGCAGTTGCCGAGCTGGACCACTGGCATGGTGGGGCGGTTGCTAGCTTGAGAGGTGCAGGGTTCGGGTCATATCCGGCGTGGATTTCTTTTTGCCACCAGGTGGCTTGATTTTTTTTTTCCCCCCATGAGTTTTGACCCCCGACATGCACCCCTCTGGAGTTGAGACTCTAAAAGTAGGGGATGCAGGGGTCACATCTCCATGCATTAAACAAACCATGTAGGTTTTGGGCACCTTTCTTTCCTCGCTAGTGTGCATCGCCGAAATTCATTTTCAGCTATGTACACTTGCTGTAATGGCATTCGCTATTGTGCAATTTTTTTTATTTTATTTAAGTCTTTGGTAACTGAGCAAGGCCCAAAAGGCACAAGTGCCTGTTTTCAGAGGTGACCTGGGAGCACTGGGAGGTTAAGTGACTTGCTCAGAGTCACACAGTACGCAAGTGGAGGTTGTGAGAATCGAACCAAGGTCTGGTCTGCTGCCTGTACCAAGCTCAATTCACAGCTCGTTACTCTATCCTCTAGGCTATATTGCCAGCCCTAACAAATGTTTCCGCCCAGTTCCAAACTGGATACCTTTCACATGTCAGGTGAATGTGATAACCACTACACTATGGAAATCATTATCATAGTATAGTAAAAGCCATCAGAAAAGGCCCCATGGTCCATCATGTCTGCTCGGAAGTTGAGACCCCTACTGGAAGCTCAGTCCTCCACACCCCCAGTCCCAGCGGTGGCTCTCCCTGGCCTCAGCTTTCCCCTGTACCTGTCCCAACCCTTCTTGAATCCTTCCACTGTGGTCTCTTCCACCAGACTCCTGGGCAGTGCATTACATGGTTCCACCACCCTCTCTGTGAAGAAATGTCTCCTGCACTCCCCCAGTACTCCCCCCCCTTCCAGCTTCCACTTGTGCCCCCTGGTAGTTCCCCCTTCTTAAGCCTGAACACTTCCCTGGCTCCACCTTTATTTATCCCTTTACATACTTGAAAGTCTCCATCATGTCCCCTCTGTTCCTCCTCTCCTCCAATGTGTACAGATAGAGTTCATCCAGTCTCTCCTCATAGGTCTTACCCTCCATACCCCGAATCATCCTGGTCACCCTCCTCTGGACGCTGTCCAGCAGCGCTATGTCCCCTCTTAAGATGGCGTCTCTGTGGTAGGGTGCAGGTGTACATGGGCAAATCAGGTAGCATGACACAAAAGCAGTCTTTATTATAGTTCAGAAATAGATTCTAAATTTCAAAAGTTTCATCAGTAGCAGGACACATCTTATACAAGTTCAAGTTTCAAGTTCAAGTTTATTGCAGGAAAACTCCATTGAGCAAGCTCATTCACAAAGAGGTCCTGTGACATAAACACTTAAAGTACAAACACAGATAGGTAATAACAGTATAAACATGAGATGCACATTACATGATACAGGCTGGATATACATACAAGGGTACCACATAGGGTGACCGCAGGTGGTAAACACTGATATGAAACAGGGAAGCGACTTACAGGTTGCATACTGATAAATGAAACATGATGACTGGTGTGTGCAATACATATATTTTGGCAGCTAGAACAAACAGACTACAACTGATATGGGGGAGGTGATTTGATAGAGTAGCAGTGGAGGCGTAAGCATAGATAAAGCCAGGAGTAGAAGGAAGGAAAGCAGTTAATATGACAAATCAATTATACCTTACCAGTGGATAAATATGGCACACATGGGGAAGGAAGAGACTTAATGACAGTTACAGGTGTCTTATTTTGGCTGAACTTAGCGATTTGTAGAAGTTTATTGAAACTGTGCTATTTAGTTTCAGTACGGTTTGTAATTGGTTCCAAATGGAGGGAAGGGCATATGCAATATCACGTTTACCAAAGGAAGTCCACGTCCTTGGTATGTCAAGCATAATAAAGTCAGATTTTCTCAACGAGTATGCACTATGTGAGATACTAATAAGGGAAGAGAGATAGCTTGGCAATTTCTGCAGGAGCAGTTTAAGAGTCCATAGCCCAGCATGGAGCAGGCGTCTAGTAGTAAGGGATGTCCAACCAACAGCTGCATATAAGTCACAGTGGTGCGAACGGTAAGGGGAGTTGGTAATGAACCGTAGCGCACAGTGATAAAGGATGTCCAGTTTACTTAGATTTGCAAGAGTAGTGGAGGAATAGATTATATCGCCATAGTCGAGTAGGGGGAGAAAAGTGGCCTGTACAAGCTTGTTTCGAGTTTCAAGGGGGAAAGGGGCCTATTTCTGTAGAAGAAACCTAACCTTGCTTTTAACCTTCTAGAGACCTCTTCAACGTGGTCATTGAAAGATAATTTATTGTCGATCCAGATACCCAGATATTTAAATTTGGTTACAACTTCCAGAGGCTCGTTTAGAGTGGTGACAATGAAGTCTTGGGCAAGGGTATTGGGGGGGCCTGTGACAGCACTGCGGGAGAATATCATCGCTTTAGTCTTCTTAGCATTGAGCAGAAGCTTTGCCTTTATTAGATTATGCTCAAGTTGTTCGAAGTCTGCTTGAAGCACTCCCTTGACTTCAGATAACGATGAGCCAGAAGTATACAACACAGTATCATCTGCAAAAAAGTGCAGATTGGACGTAGATATGTTAGCATCTAAGTCATTAATGTACAAAGAAAGCAAGATAGGGCCTAAGATGAATCCTTGGGGGACTCCTTTGCAACTGGCAAGGCAGCAGAAAAAAAGCCTTCCGCCTTTACTTTTTGGAATCTTCCAGTTAGGTAGCTAGAGAACCACTGGGTGGTATGGTATGTGGCACCCAACTTTGCAAGGCAATTGACTAATAGTTTGTGATCAACAGTATCAAAAGCTTTGCTGAGGTCCAAAAAGACTGCACCAGTTACCTTCTTAGCATCTATAGCAGAGATCCAATCATTGGTTACTTTTGCTAGTGCAGTGATTGTGCTATGATTAGCCCAGAAGCCAGATTGAGCTGGGTTAATGAGAGAGAAGGTTTCCAAGTGAGATTTTAACTGAATATGGATCAGTTTTTTGAGAACTTTAGAAAGGATAGGCAATATGGAGATAGGCCTATAGTTTACATCGCATGGGTCACCAGATTTAAATAGAGGGAGGATATGTGCCGATTTCCAGCAGGACGGCACAGTAGCAGATGTAATGGAAAGATTGAAGAGGTGGAGAATTGGGGCAGTGAGATGGGTGTAGCCTGACCTTATGAAAAAGGGTTCCAGGCCATCGTCCCCTGTGCTTTTTTTGGTGTCTAAGTTAAGAAGAGAATCTTCTACTTCTTTATAAGTTATCTCATGCAGTTGGAAGGGGCTGGGTGCAGGACTAGATGTAGAGGGAGGGGTATGCTGGCTCACCGCAGCACCAGCATAAGGTTTTGAGTCAAAAGCTAATCCAGCTGTGGCAAAGTGGGAGTTAAGTTCCTCCAGGGTTAGGGACTTGTTTTCCACAATCTTGCCACTTGCAACTATCTTTGTTGGGACAGAGGGGGCCATGGGCCGTCCTTCTATAGCTTTGATAGTCTTCCATATTTTATGAGGGTTACCTTAGCTTGTTCGAGAGTAGAAATATAATAGTTAGCTTTAGCAGAGCGAAGTTTTTTCACACAGTTATTCCTGGCTGTTCTAAAGGCCTGCCAATCCGAAGATTCTTTGGAATGTCTAGCTTTAGCCCAGAGCTTATCTCGAGCTATAAGGGCTGCCTTGAGATCTGAGGTGAACCAGGGGTTGGAATTGTTCGCACCCTTACTTTTGATGAAAGGGGCATGCTTATTTATTATTGTAGTGAGTTTGTCATTAAGATGGAAGCTGCCTTGTTGACATCTTTGGCTAGGTAGAATCTTGCCATCTGATCATGCTCAGGTCAGATAGGAAGTTTACTGCACTGAATTTGCAAAAGGATGTTTTGTTATAAAGATGGGTTAGCGGCGGGCCTTAATTTGAGATCTTATGCAAGCAACAATTCCATAATCGCTCATGTCATTGTGAAACACGCCGAATGAGATATTTTGTGTGGATGGGTGGTTAGTACCACATCTAGAATGGAACTGTTGGCAGTATTTAGAGTGTTGTTCCTAGTAGGTTCACTGACTAATTGCCCAAGACCTAGTTAAGTCACAAAGGATTTGAGGTCGTGTGATTTAGGTGACAGCCAGTCCATATTTAGATCTCCTAGAAATATTGTTTCAGTTTTTGCATCTACGAACATGGATTTCAAAAGATTAAGGACTTCACCACCAGATGGGGGTCTATAGCCACCTAGGATAGTGATACATTCCGAGGAGGGGAGATGAAGGCTCAGCGAAACTAACTCAAATTCCTTGGCTAGAGATTTGCAACTAATATTGGTGACCAAATACTTAGAGTTGGCGTAGATAACCACACCCCGGCCTCTAGACTCTCTGTCTGCTCTAAATAAATTGTAGCCCTGCGGTGATATTTGTTGATCAGTGTTCGTCTTTTTTAACCATGACTCAGTAATTATGATAAGGTCAGGGTTAATGTGTGCAGCCCAGGCTTGCAGCTGTACAAGTTTTTTAGGCAGGCTTAAAATGTTGACCATCATCATTTTGAGACCTGTTAGCCCTGTGCAAAATCGATAGGCGAAGTTATGTTGTAGGGGGAGCCAGGGTTGAACTCCACATTTCTGGAGCAGAGAAGAAGCAGAAGTATAACTTTTAAGGAGCTTATAAGAATGGAGACTGCTTTTTATTTCTTCGTGGCAACCATATCGCTGCTGCAAGAGGGTGGCACCACTGTAATGACAGTTGATCGTGATCAATGTAAGTGCTTGAGTAGACATAGTGAGGACAGTAGCAAGGGGTGTAGGCTAACCGGGGAATAGGCTAAAAGGGGAGAGGAGAATGAGTGTCTGCACGGTAGAACCTGCTATAACATTAGGTATTGATAAGGTACATTGGAGAACTGAATTGCATTGAGGCACGAATTGCACTGTATTGCTGAAAACTCTGCACCTTAGGGAGCAATAAAAACACAATAAGGAGAGCCATGGTCCCAGATTGAGTGGTCTCGTGATTTGTATTAGTGCAATATTTTCTAGGCAAGTAATTTGCCCACCTAGGTACTCACTTAAACCTAGATGAAAAATACATCAGAAAGGGGAACAAGGAGAGCAGGAGCAGTTTAGTTAGTGGCGGGCTCAAGAGATATTCACACAGGGCAGTATTATTGGCCACACTCAGATACTCAATCATAGGTTGGCAGCAGTCGAAACTAGGCCAATGAAGCAGTAATATGATATAGAGGCGGATCATGAGGTAGTTAAAGGAGGCCTGGGAGGGGGGTGGTGGGGGAGGGAGAAAATTTCAGGTCAGAGCGAGAGCTGAGAAGTCAGAATTATGAAGGGAACACTGTAACAGGCTATAGAGAAGGTGCCCCAATCAGAGAAAAACAGGCAAGCGGGCGTACCAATTACAATCCTGCTATGGCAGTGCAGCACCAATCAAGGGTGCCCAGGCGTGCTGGCTCTCTGCAGAGGATTCTATCGATATCTATCAGTATGATACAGCGAACACTTTCAACACTTCATGTGACTAGAAGATTGCATTAAGTCAAGCCTGACACATCTTTATAGCATTTCACATTATTCCCTGGAAAAATCGATATTTTCTTCCAGAGGCAGGACACATTCCATACAGCAAACTGTTGAAACAACTTCAAATGTCCAGAAAAATATATTAGACCAAGTCTAACACATTCGCATAGCAATTTGACATCACTCCCTGGAATTCTCTCCAGACCTTCCTCTCTCCCCTTTCTCCTGATCACATCTGACATCTCTAAGTGACATCTGCTCTTTTATAAGATTCCACAGTCAGGTGATAAATTAACTCCACCCACCCACCAATACATTTTCAATTTAATTTCTTTAAAAACTGCATCTTCTTTTAATTTAAATAGCATAAACACATTTTTATTACTTTAGCAACTTATACATTATCAGCAGAGTGCATTACAATCCTTTAGAAGTATTTATTTCCACACTCTGGCATGAGAAAGAACTACCTCTTCTAGCAACAGTACAAAAGAATTCAGGGAGCATCCGGCCGGCTCCTAGAGAAGTGTTGGAGTTTGCAAGAGATTAGTATCCAGGAGCTCTAAAATGCCAACAGCAGCAGAAACGCCCTTGCTCCAAAATCACTCCAATACAGCACACAAATACTTTATTTTAACCAGGTAGGCTATGTAGCATACTAAACTTTATTTTACAAAGAGAACTCAATGCTGAAGGAAATTAGAAGGTTAAATACCTTCGTGACTGTGCACACATCCAAGCAGGTGTAGAATTACTGGAGCTCGTATGTGCCTTGTCGCACAGGATTTCAACAGCTTATTTTTACAAGAAATGCTGCATTTTAAACAATTCTTGTCAAAGGAATACTTTAGGGAATGAAAAGAATCAGGCTGCGTTTTATATTTATATTTATGCAGCGTCCTGTAATATCGCAACAGAAGGCTCTTCAATATCTCCCTCAACCAAATGGGCTAGTAAGCCAATTTTTCTTTTAGAAGGTAACCAGCCTGTGAAGCAAACAAAACGGCTCCAAATAACTAACTATTTAACTCAGACACAGGACATTTTCAAAAGGGGCAAAGTACAAAGAACAAGAAAGGGAACCCCAAAAGGTTCCCCACCGCTACTTCAAAACCTAAAAAGAAGGCAGGTAAACCCATGGAAACACCACAGGGCAAAACAGGGCTTCTTTAAGATATTTTAGTGTAACATCCTTAAATATTTCAAAACAGAGGGCTCACTATACAAACCCTCACTAAAATGGGCTAAAATAGGCATTTAACAGAAAACCTGAACACCTTTTGGGGGGTGGTACAACTACAAAATGTTTGCAATTGTGAGTGTCACAGTAAAGCTACAATACCCGAGTCAGCTTTATAATTATTAAAAATCGTGAGCAGGGGCCAGAAGGCGCTCACAATCTAATTGGTTGGCGGCTTTAGCGGTGCTTTGCTAGAGATGAAGCCAGGTGAATGGTTTCGGATGGTGGCTTGTGAAGGTGCAGCCAGCTGGGAGCTAGAGATTTTACACTTTAGGTGCAGAAGCCCCCCCCCCGTAAGACTTGTCTATGTTTAGCAAGAGGGGTATATGGACTGTAAAGTAATATGTACATTAGGATTAGTAAAACCAGGCACTAATTAACCTGGGGTAAAATCATTAATGGCTAAGGCTAGTCTCGGGGAGCAAGCTAACAGTGATTGGCAATTAGGAGCAGGGGAAATGGTTGCACAGTTCACATACACCTCGAACATATGACTTGAAAACAATAATACTTCAGAGGTAGCCTAGTTTCAGTAGTTTTGGTATTTTGTTCCACAAGGATGGCAACATGAAACTAAAGTCCATTCTGCCATAGCGGGTGAAAGTTTTAGGGATGCATAGGGAGATATAGGAGGCACTTCTTAAGCCGTACGGACCCAGCTCACATAGGGGAAGACATTCAGATATATAATGTGGGAGCCTTTTTAAAATGGCTCTGTAGGTCCAAAGGACTGCATTTCTTTCATGCCTGAACATAAGCGAGAACCATCCTACAGCTTTGTACAATAAGCAGTGATGAGTAGAGATGGTAAGACTGGTAATGAACCCGATGGCCCTATGATGAAGCGTATCCATCTTGATAAGCGAGGCTTTGGGACAGTGACTATATAGGAAATCTCCATAATCGATTAGGGAAAGAAAAGTAGTTTGGAGTAGTCTCAGTTTGGCATCACGAGTGAGGAACTGACTAATTCTATAGAATAGCCCCAATCTCTGCCTTAACTTCTTTGCCAGGTCTTCAACATGCTCAGAAAAAGAGATTCTGGTCTAACCACACTCCTAAGTATTTAAACTTTGGGATAAATTCCAATTTCTCTCCCAGGATTGTGGAGATCAGAGGCAATGCTCCAGAGCTGGCAGGGTTTGTCACATGGCTACAGGATGAGAACAGCATTTCCTTTGTCTTTTTTGCATTTAAAAGCAGTTTTTTTATGGAGGAGCTGGGTTTGAAGCAGGTCAAATTATTCCTGTAGGTCTACACAGGCAGCTTCAGCAGTCGGACAACTTACTGTACATATACCACTATGTTGTTATCAGCAAACAAGTGCATTTGTGCCTTGTTGATGCTCACATCAGTATTATTTACATAGATCGCAAACAGCAGCAGACAAGAATGGATCCTTGTGGCACTCCCCACAGAAGAGGTTTGAGTGGGGATAACTCCAATAGTTTTGATTTGTTGCTGCCGCCCTACCACCAGGTACTCCATGAACCAGTGCAGGGATGTGGAGTCAAGGTCTATGCTCTTCAGAGTGGAGATTGGCAGGCTATGGTCCACAGTATCGAAAGCCTAAGGTCTAGAAATACTGCACAAAGTTTTTTTTGTCTAGATCACTGTACCAGTCGTTTGTTACTTTGGCAAGGGCTAAAATAGTGCTATGTTTAGTCCTAAAGCCCAATTGCATAGGGTTTAGTAAATTATTGACTTCCAGATAGGCTCTAAGTTGATTACTGACAACCTTTTCCAGGAGCTTAGACAAAATTGGCAGTAAGGAAATCGGTCTATAGTTGTTGAGGTCGCAGGTATCCCCAGATTTAAACAATGGGATGACATGGGCAGTTTTCCATATCATATGAATGGACCCTTGGGATAGTGATAAATTAAATACATGGGTGATAGGAACAGCAAGGACATAAGCGATTTTTATAAAGTATGGACCCAATGAAACTGCTCCAGCACTTTTCTTAACATCCAACTGAAGTATCAGATCTTCAACCTCCTTCAATAATACAGGTTGGAATAAGAAGCCTGGTACTGGGGCAATACAGTCTATGCAAGGGACACTTAGCTGGCAGTGGACCAGGGCTGTAGGGGAAATGTCAAAGGCTAGATCAGCTATGGCAAAATGATTGTTGAAATCTTCCAAGATCCCCTGTTTGTCACATATAATTTTCCCCTTGGATGTGATTTTTGGTGGCAAGGAGTTACCTGGGATATGACTGGACATATCCTTGATTGTCCTCCAGAATTTAGCTGAGCACTTTGCAGCACAGTCCAACTCCCTAAGGTACAATGATGCCTTGGCATCTGACCATTTTTGTACATGCATTGCGTGCCTTCCTAAAGTGACACCAATCTGAATCCAGCTTAGTCTGCCACGCCTTTTTCCATATTTTATCCCTACCTAGCAGAGCAGTTTTCAGCTCAGGTGTGAACCAGTGACAAGTTTTTTTTTTTTGTTTTTTTTAAACACAGATTTTTACTGTCGGGGCATGTGCATCCAAGGCTCCTACCAGAATTTCATTGAAGATATCGTACGCCATGTTGACTGTGGTGGCTAGGTAGAAGTCTTGCCAATATGAAGTGTGTCCCAGTTCATATGTATAGGAGGCCACATCAAAGTTGTGCCTTGTCCTTACTGTGATGAATTTAGCTGAAGAACTTGTGTGATGTAGCGGCTTAACTGCAGCAATGAAACAATGTCGGCAAAGAAGGTTCCAGCATGCATGAAAAGATGTGGCTTATCAACTAATATAACCTCTAATAATGAACTGTTACAAAGGTTCTTTTTATTAGGAGGTGTAGGTTCTTGAATTAGCTGCACTAACCCACGAGCATCACAAAAAGTGTTTAGGGGTGAAGCAGTCTTTGAGAGCCAGTCAAAGTTAGAGTCCCCAAGTATAATTGTTTCAAGTTTCTCTTTCTCAATGACAGAGTCAAGATGTGCTAGGAGTAGTGTTCCCACAGATGGGGTCTAGAACAACCAATCACTCTGATGGCCAATTAATCAGAATTCAATCTTAAGTGTCAGACTTACTCATTTTTAACAGAGGCTGAATCCATGCAGGACGTTGTGTACCATTCCTTGACATAGATTGCCACTCCACCTCCCCTAGTAGGTCTATCAGGTCTGAATAAGTGGTAGAAAGGGATGCTGATCTCTCTGTCCTGGGAGGATGGCCTAAGCCAGGTTTCAGATATTGCAAAGATATCAGGTTGAGTATGACTGAGCCATGCCTGTATCTTAGGGCCTGTCCACACTATGCCTCAGTAACGTTACAGTAGCACCAAACCATTACAAGGGTTTGCATTTACACCTGTACCGTTACAGAAGGCGTTTTCATAACCATTGTTGAAACCACATGAGGTGGTTTCAACAATGGTTATGAAACAGATTATGCCTCGGTAACATTACCGGACGTAGTGTGGAGGTGTGGCACCGGTCCCCTCGTGCAGCGTGAGCTGCATTGTGAGATCGGGTGCCACCGTAACAGTCACTCAGCTCCTGCAGTGTGGACTGGCAGTACCGGTCCAGAAACGGACACCGCACCACTCCCCGGCTGTAATGGTTTGCATCCGTTACCAGGCCTGAGCGGTGTAGTATGGACGGGCCATAGTGAACTTTTTTAGGAGACTACAGACATTGACATGCCAGAAACTCATTCCTTTAAGAGTGGCCATGTCTGACAGAGAAGAGAGGGGAGAGATGGGACCAGAGTTTAATTCGATGCTACCCAAGCATATCAGTAGTAGAAGTAGCAGCTTTGTTAAGGCATCAAAAGTTAGTTTAAGAGGCCTGGCCCTGGTACGCCTATGATTCTTGACATGTTGGGTAAGCCTATCACCACCCCTAAGGGTGTACTGCCCTAATGCTAGGTGAAGCAATACATTGATCAAGATGTGCAGGGGTTGGCTAATATAATATGGAAAAATAGGACTAACTTGAGAAGGTGGCTCCATACGAGTACCAACATGATGGGTACCCAGGTCATACTCAGACAGTAGTACTATCTGCATGGCGCATAAATAACTAAGGGGCAAGTCAATGTTCAGAGAACAAAACTTTAATGGGTCAGTCTGAGGGTAAATTGCCATCTGGGCACAGTAGAAATATTTGCGAAGGGGCCCTCATAAGTATGCTATCCAGGCCCCCCCATATTCAAGACCTAATAGGAGATAATGTTAAGCACAGTATGGAGGCAAGGGAACCTCAATGAGTGTGTCAGGTAGCACCTAATGTCACCGGCTGGCCGTCTTGGGGGCATTCCTAATTGGACAACCAAAATTGGAGAGGTAAACGCAAGCCTTTGTGGGCATGCTTTTGGAAGTGGGTGGGGTAACAGCATATTTAATCAGTGGAGAGGGCAGGGGATGGGTGGGTGGACATGAAATTAGTGGCTTTTGCCATACCTTGAGCAAGGAGAGTCCGGACTTGAGATCTCTGGTGACTGCTGTGCAGGGAGCCCCTGGAGAGTTTGTTCTCAGCTGGGGAGAGAGGGAAAACAACAAGTTGAGATGCTGGCCATGGACAAAGGACCTTCTACACAGCAGAAGAGCCAAATCAGCAGGACAAAGGGATGTGTATTCCCTTGGTGCCTAAAGTCTGGCACACACACAAAGTTTCAGAAAGGAGCTTAATCACATAATTTCTTGGTCCTTAATCTAAACAGTGGGAAATTTAACTTTAACAATCAGGCAAGACTTCCGGTGACTTCACGGAATTGCAAGGAGCTTAGCGTTTAGAGCTCCCTGACCAATCTACTGATCTAACCTCCTAAAACCTAAATAATACAACAAAAAATGTTGAGAAACTCAAGAGGGAAGCAACTAGAATGCTACAGAGGCATAAATCTAACCAGAGGGAAAGAAAAAAGTATGGATGGCACTTGATTGCTGGAGGATCCCCCAGTAGATCTCTCCCAGGCGAGCTCCCACACGGTTGGATATGATACAGATGGAGAAACGGAACAATTATCTCATGCTAGATTCAAAACCCTTCTGAATGAGATCTGTGAATCCAGATCGGAAAATAAGCAGGAATTCAAAGCTGTCAGAAAACAACTAACTACCCTTGAAAAATGCATAGGTTCAATAGAAGAGCGAGTCACGGAAAAAACAAGAGTCTACCACTCAGCTCATTGAAATATTGCAGGCCCTGGTACAGCAATCTGAAGAGCTCCAGTCAAAATGTCTAGATTTAGAAGGCCGATCACGCTGGGACAACCTCCTTTTATATGACCTCCCTGAAGGCATGAAAACCACCCCTATAGCTCCCTTCATAGAGAATTTGCTAAAAGATGTATTGGACTTGTATAACTCCTACACGTTCCATAAAGAAAGAGCATACAGACCTTTACAGGCAAAATCTATGGATCCTTCAGCTCAACCTTGCTCTATCGTCTTCAAACTAAGCTCATAGCGACAAAGAAGATATCCTGCTCCGAGCTTGGATGAAAAAGAAATAAAATACCTGACCCACGAATTGTTTTTGGGTCACGACTGCCTGCAAGAAGTGCAGCAACAGAGGCTCCAGTACCTTCCAATCCTGAGGTCCCTTCGAGAAAAGGCGATCCATTTTCATACTCCTTACCCAGCTAGATTGTGGATTTTCTGGGAAGATGGGGTGAAAGTGTATTCCATGGTAGAAGAAGCAACAGAAGCTTTAAAGGAAAGAAAAATATAGACACCAGAAAACCGGAACCAAAATATCAGGAGGGGTGGGCACATTTTGCAGCGCAACCTGAACAGGAAGATGATGGGCACCAAAATACTGCAGCACGGAGAAGCACTATGCAGATTGCAGAGTATACTCAGCAAGAAGGGTGATAAGGTAGACAATCCAACCTGAATCACTGTAGACTCTCCAGATGAATTACCAGTAGCCTAAAACCAAGGCAAAATCTCCCCAGGAACTCTCTCCCATCACAGAGGTCTAGCAAGAGATAAGTTCTCCTATTTATAATTAACACTATGAGCTCTAGTCCGCACTGGAGAAGGTGACTGGGAGGGGGGGTGAGAATCTGTGTTTACTGAAGGATCTAGAGAGACTCAAATCTCCATATTATTAACATAATTACCATTATGGTTTTGGTAACCCAGATCATTGCCACAAGTTGGCCTCTTACAAGGAGTAAAATCTGCATTATCTGGACAACAAATGTTTCAAACTTAATGGAGAACATTTGCATCCTTCACTCCCCGCTGACTGTTTTGTCTACTTTATTAAGCGTTATTCTTGTTTGTTAAGTAGGTTAAGACCAACGAGTTAAATAAGACAATCGATCATGACTAACGGTGGTGGGGAGGGACCAGATTGGGAATTAAAATGAAGCTGGGAGGGAGACAAAAGAATTACAATGCCTCTGAACATATGTGGGTACCATTTCATTTGTAAAGGATACAAGTGGCTCCCTGAGCTCCCAACTTCTCACTAAAGGATCTACGCAAAATATAGGGAAGGGAATTCTAACCTACGGCATAAGAGAATGGGGGAAATAAGCAGAATGGCAATAGGAAACCGAACTACTGAGCTCCAATACTTGCCAGAGGTGTTTTACCCTATAAATAAGCTGAATTTGACCCCCCCCCAGTATATTCCTTCATTAGCAAATGGTGTTTTGAACCTATGGTCATGATCACTAGTATCCCCAGCCAAACGAACACCTCCACCTATAGAAAGCAATTGGCAAAGACACTATAAAAAAAAAAAAAAGAGTTTAAATAGATTGCATATATTAAATAAACAGTAAAATGTGAGGAAGTATATATAGAGAGGTGATGGGATGGGATTTGGGTGGCTGTCCTTCAGTGACCTCTGAACTTGAACAAGTCTCAAATTAACACCCTTAAGGTTAAGCCAAAAACTCAACTGCACTCGGTTATTTAAATGAGCTTTGTTATAATGCGTTTTTATAGGTCAGCGGACAGGATATGAGGACAAGATAGACCTTGTGCAGCCCATGACCTAGATACCTTTGGTATCTGTTTTTTTTACCTAATTTGCATTTTCCTTTTTGTATTCATTACAGGAGCACAATATCAACTGTGGCTCAGTAGGAGGTCTTCCGGAAATGGAAGCTCTAGTAATCCTCCTCGTTCTTCTCTCAATAGACATAGAACACAAGGGCTAAATTTTTATATTCGATCCCACCTTGGAAGCAACCAGTTATTGTTAATTTAGTTGTCATAGTTCATGTTATAGCCATGTTGACTCACGTAGAGTGTTACCTTTTATTCGGGTATGTGAAACAGACAGATGGAGATTCTGATGTACTAAGTTGGATAGACTATAAAATGGGGAGAGGACACAGTGTCTTAGAAATCAAATCAATGAGATGGATACCAAGAAAGCAATCGGGGATTAAATATGAATAAGACGCTACTGTATACTACAAGCACATATAATGTGCAAGGAATTATAAATCCCATTAAAAGGAGTAAAATCCTCCAGAGCACGAAAAGGGCAGGGGCAAACAGTTTTATTGCAGGAGACACATCTCTCTCCAGCTGAGCACAAAAAATTTGATGATGGGGTTTATCCCTCGTGGTGGCCTCTTCTATAAGGGAGGAAGGAGAAGGGGAACAGCAGTTTTGATTAAGCAGGGAACTAAGTTTGAAATAAAAGACAGGATTACAGATAAAGAAGGGAAATATGCCATGGTAAAGGGATATCTAGATGGTCAGATAACTTTTGCATCTACAGTAGGACCTCAGAGTTACGAAAAGCATGGTGTTGCACAAGGTCCCTGCACCCTAATTGGTACCCTCAGAGGTACACCATAGACAGCTAGCACTTAGGTATAGGTTATACTAATATTTAGGGCTAAGGGCATCTACCGTATAAGAGTAGATGTCAGGATATGAATGCATATTGTTGTAATACACTTTGCTCGCTAATACACATATATTCCGCCATATATTTTCTGTGTATTTCTTACTTGTCAGATGCCAAGACACCTGTGTCCTTGAAGTAACTAATATGTAAGACGGCATTGCCACCTTTTGGTGATTTGTACCACTACACTGAGTTATGTAAGACTCTGTATAAGAACTCTTTTGTTCTCAAACTGATGACTTTACAGAATTGTACAATGTTATCTTGGACCGTGGAGCCACCTCTAATTTAGCCAATAGGGCTCATCTCGGTAACTAGAAATGTTTCTATCTTTTGGTAACCATAGTAATTATCATAGGTATATAATGTAATGCACAAGCCTTACACCTCGGAGACCTGAGAGACCCCAAGAGAGAGAGAAACCTCAAAGTGTAGGGAACGCTTAGTACTGGCTTCTGGTTCGTATTGGTAAGAACTGCTTAGGGCAACTGTGATTTATCCCTTGGTAGTAATAAACTTGTTTATTACTCTAATGCAACGTGTCTGCGATTACTTGCATTCCCAATATCGTCAAGAATCTGAAAGTGAGGTTTAGACCTCCCAACAAATTGGTGACCATGTGCAGGTGATATTTGGTGCTTGTAAGTTTTCACTTGTTGCTTAAACTTTTTGCCTTTCCCACAGGGACAGTAGGTGTACATTCCTGTATCACCTCTCCCATTTTAAAACCAGTTTGTAGTCACTTGCAAAGTCTGGCTGACTTTTCAGGTGTGGTTGATGCCGTCTCAACACACTCCATAGCAGTTCTGAATTGCAAGTCTGCAACTAATACAGTAGCCTGGCTGTGTTTAAAGTACTCATGCCATGGATCGATATGCAGCATGCTGTCTTTTTCACAGTTTGAATTTTCGTTCCCTCCCATGCCATGGCCAGAGTATCAGATATCTGCGCAGAACTGAGACTCGATGTCTTGAACATCCTTGACTCCCATGGAGAATGGGCTGATTTCACGCAGGATGCAAGTCAATCCGACAACCCTGTACTGGGGATTTCAACCCAGTATGCAGAGACGAGACAATCAACCAATAAGCGTCATGCTAAAGGGTTGATGGTCGCGGCTCTCTACACTGCTTTGGAAGCCTCCGAAGCAAGGTTTCGAACCCCTGATCTGCAGATTTCATTTCTTAAGCAACAGATGGGTTTGCAGGAAACAGAATGCATTAGACTGCAGCAGAACTTGGAGTCTGAACTCCAAACTCTACGTAATGAAAAGGATTTATTATTGCATCATTCAGCCCAGGCTGGAGAACAGGAAATATGTATGTTGAAGCAGGAGTGTGAAAGTTTGAGACAGGATAAGAGTCAGGCAGTGCAAATGAATAATTTGCTGAGTGCTGTGAATGCTCAGTACAGTGACGAAATGGGTGAGCTGCAGGACAAGATTAACCAGGTACGTAATGATTTAGAAGTAGCTTACAGGGACAATCACGGAATTGAGCGCCGCATATAGAGTTTTGCAAAAGCAAAAGCAAGATCAGGTTGATATGGATGTTGCAAGTGTGAATCACGATGAATGTAGAACTAAGATGGCGACACTGCGCCATCAGTGAGAGATTCTGGCTGGACATGTTAAGGCAATGGGAGTCGTAGCCCCTGCCTTTCATTCGTCAGAGGGGGAGTTACCTGATGACGTTTTACAATACAATGCCCAGTCAGGCCCCCACTATGGCCCAGACTCCACACCCAGCCATCCACAGCATGGCGGGTCCCCGCCCCCAACTCCCCATGTCACACGTCGGCGACATCATGACGCTCATCATGGGAGATGCCAACATGGCAGCCCCCATGATAGGTGGGGAGCAGGCCCAAGCCTGGTTCCGATGGCACCTCCGGTAGCCGTTATTAATGTGGAAGACTGGCAAGAGATAGAAACCATGATTGAAACTGCGATAGGCAATATCCCTCTTCCTGAGAGGAGTAAAAGGGCTATTAAAACCCAGATTAGGTAGCTTTTCCAAGAGGCTGTCACTCAGGAAGGTATTGTCTGCACTGCAGCTGAAGCTGCAGCTCGTGCTGCCTTGGACGGTGCTCAAGACAATCTACCTTTCTCTGATTGACCCACTAATCCCCTACAAATGGCCTACTTTGTTCAGCAAATTGCTGACAGCATTGGTCGGATGAATCCGTCCGACAATCTCAGCTGTCACTTGGAGAAGGTGCATTCTAAATACGAGATGCTTAGCCTCACTGCAGAATATCAGGTCCAAATACTACACCAGACCATCGATCCTGGTTTGTGGGCCAAACTGCCCGATGCGGTTCGCCAGGATGGGAATGCTACCTTTGACGAGGTTGCAGCTGAGCTCATTTCTGCTCACAGTCCAGGTGTAGTAGGAGCAATGCTTGCATACCCTGTGAAGCAGAATGCAAAAGAAAGTCCAGCGACTTACCAGAGACTTTGGATGGCCTACCGAGCAGGAAAGCACCTGGCACGAGAACCTGCGGATGTAGATCTTATTAAATATAAGACCCTGTTCCTTAGGAACATGATTCCAGCAGTAAGAGAAAAGGTAGAGCCAACCACTTACTCAAATATGGATAGGTTTGCCGATATCCTTCGGAAAACCGAGAGAGTGTATCAACTGTATATCCATGATTTGGGCTCCAGTTCCAAAAAGGTAGCTGCTGTGGAACTCGTCTCGGAGGCCATGACACACTACACAGTGGAAGGGCAGGCTCAATGCCAACAAGCCCAACATCAGCCAGCCCCTCCAGCTGATAATCAACTCCCCCAACAGGCCCATCAACAACAACCACATCAACAACAGCAGTGGGGTGGGAACCGGAATTGGCATAAGAACAGGAAGCATAAGGGTAGAGGTAAACCACAACAGAGAACGGGTCCTTCATATAGGGAGATAGCTGAAGAGAATCGGAAATTTCGAGAGCTCCTGGGACAAATGCGTTCTGTGGCGGATGCTGTTCCCGCACAAGCCCTTGCGGTGGTACAACTGGCAACCCAGGCCACAACCGGCCATGGGGACACCCGCGGTACAGGCCCCCAGGCCCATACAGGTCTGAACCCAGAAGCTCCTCCCTATATAGCATCAGTACAGCATGGTGAAGTGATTCACATGAGCCAGGCCCAACCTCTGCATGCTTCCGGCAGTACAGATTGACAATTACAGGCCCCAGTCCGTATTGTAAACAAGCTAGTCTTGGATACAAACGGAAGGCCCTGCACCGAGGCCGAGGTCGGGGGCCGCCTACTAGTAGTTTTGTTAGACACAGGTGCAGCTGTGTCTGTGCTACATGACAAACACCTGGACACATCACCTTGGTCCACCGGATGGAGGACCAACATGTCAGGAGTCGACTGTGCTAGGCTACCTGCATACTGTTTCCTACCCTTACCGGTAGAGCTAGGCCATTTAAAGGCCTCACACACCTTCCAACTAATGGTACTGCATGACCATCCTCGTATTATAGGGATCGACTTCCTTGCACCGCACGGCTGTGTGGTAGACTTAGCTAACATGCTACTGATACAGATTCAGGGTCAATATCATACCATTTTGATTCCTGATTCACACGTTGTGGCAGCGATATCTGCCAATGACAAAGAGTATGACGTCATAGATTTGTTCAAGAATCATGAACTTTTTCCAAAGCTCCTACCTATTCTGTAATGACATTTGGAAGCATTTGTAGTCAACAAGCATGACTGTGACAGAATGCACACCGTCACTGAAGTGCCAGGCCCAGCATATGAGAGGCAAAGGCAGTACCCTTTCCCAGCTGAGGCCTTGCCTTCCCTTAGAGAAACGGTCAAGTCACTCCTCAAGCAAGGAGTAATCAGAACTTGTGTTTCCAGTGCCAACTCCCCAGTATGGCCCGTGAAGAAACCCACAGGTGCCTGGAGACTTACTATTGACTACAGGTAGCTGAATCATGTCACCCCCAGTTGTTCCCCAACTGTGGCATCAGCACCAGATGTGCTATGACTTCTGACCCCTGACTTGAAATGGTTCAGCGCCCTGGACATCTCCAATGATTTTTGGTCATTGCTATTGGACCAAGAGTCAATATAAGTTTGCCTTCACCTTTGAAGGAAGACAGTACACGTGAACTTGCTTGCCACAAGGATTCCATAACTGTCTGTCCCTATTCCATCTCCACATGATGGATGCCCTCGAGAGTTTCTCTACTCCCCAATGTCTCTTACAATATGTGGATGACTTGTTGCTAGCAACAGCCACACAGGAACAACATTTGGATCTCTTGGACGAACTATTAACCCTCATTCAGAAAGCAGGCCTGAAATGCAACCCAGCAAAGGCACAGTTGTGTCAGAAAGAAGTACTCTTTCTGGGTCTGAAAATAACTGACCAAGGTCGAAGCCCTACCTGGAAGAAGGTACAGGGACTGCAAGACTTGCCATTGCCTACCAGTGTGGCAACTCTTCAAAGGTTTCTAGGTATGGTAAACTATTCGAGAGATTTCATTTGTGATTTTGCTCAAGAAAGCTGCTCCGCTGTATGAATTACTCAAAAAGGATGTACCATGGACTTGGGGCCCTATTCACACCCAGGCTGTGACGTCACTGAAGCAGGCCATGGCCTCTGCCCCAGTACTGGTCAACCCTAATCCAGCACTACCATTTCACCTGGAATGTGCCACCTCTGACATTGCTATGTCAGCAGTGCTGGCCCAGAAGGTGCATGGCACCTTGAGACCCATTGCGTATGCCTCACTGCTCTTACCCCAGTAGAACAAAAGTATGGCCTTTGTGAAAGAAACCTTCTGGCCACCTACTGGGCTGTCAAGCACTTCCTGTATATCATTGGGTACTCACCACTGATGATTAACACCAACCACACCCCAACCACCTTCCTACTCTCAGACAGAGTGAAGGATGGGTCAGTCTCTAACACCAGACTGATGCACTGGTCACTTCTCCAGGACAGAGATATACAGGTACAACCAACTAAAGTTCCATCTATGCTAGCTCATTTCCAGGGAGAGCCCCATGACTGTACACTACAGTCACCTGATCTTCCTGATCCAGGTCCTTTCCTCCCTGCCACGCCACAAATACTTGATAGCACTTCTTTGTATGCATCTTTACTGATGGTTCAGCATCCTATTATCAGGGAGAACAAATTGCAGGGATGGGCATTTTAGTGATTTACCCTTATGTGAACACTGTCAAAATATCTAAGCGCTGTAGTGTAGCATCATCGCAATACGCAGAGATGGCAATGGTGGCCTGTGCCCTCGAGTTCATCCAGCATGGAACAGAGGATACCATCATTTTTACAGACTAACTGGGTTTGTTGTTCCCTTACAGAATTTCTTCCCTTCTGGCAGAAGAACTCCTTCCTCTCCTCTGATGGCAGTCCAGTGAAGCACAAGGAATTGGTAATATACATACATTCACTGGCACAAAAATTTGCACACAAACTTTATGTACACAAGGTTAAAGCCCACTCTCTCCATGACCCCTATCATGCCTTCAATGACACAGCAGACACTCTTGCTAAGGAAGGGGCCCAAGGGGGGGGACATCTGGATGATGGACCATCCAGAGGCAAATGCAGCTGTACTTATTGCAGCACTCAAGAAAAAATCTGAACCTTTTTCCCCCTTGGACCTCTCTGCAGCTCAACATCTTGATACTGAACTCAAAGAGGTGTTCAGATTCCTTGACAAAGGTACTGAAGAAAAACTTCCTACACATAACCCCTATCGGAGGCATGAAGGTAAGTTATGATTGTCACCAGATGACAAGCTCATTTGGTTCCAACCAGATGACTACCACTAAGTTGTGGGTAGTCCCCAGACATTTAAGACCCGAATTGTTGCACCAAGTGCATGACACTCCTACTGGTGGACACCAGGGAGTAGAAAATACCCTCCAATGACTCAAGACCACTGCCTGGTGGCCTGGTAGCACCAAAGATGTTAAACAATACATAGACAACTGTCTTGTTTGTGCGCAAAACAACTCCATCCCTACCAAACGAAATGCCAATCTTTTTCAACAAAGACATTCTGTCTCTTGGCATGCCATTCAAATTGATTTCATTGGCCCTCTGACCAACACCAGCAGAAATAAGTATGCTCTTGTGGTAACTGACCTCTTCTTTAAGTGGGTAGCTTTCCCCACTAAGACATGTACAGCGAAAACTACTGCAAAAATCCTGGTGGAACAGATTTTCTCCAGGTGGGGTATTCCTCTTAAAGTAGATTCTGACAAAGGAACCAGTTTTACAGGTGAGTTGATGAAAGAATCCCTTGAACTCCTTGGAGTTCAACAGAAGTTCCACATACCTTACCACCCTCAATCCTCAGGTCAAGTAGAGAGATCCAACAGATGGATTAAGCAAATGCTTTCCAAATTCATTGAGGACAATCCCAAAACCTGGGATTCCCTATTGCCTTTACTCCTTATGGCAATTAGGGGCACACCCTCAGCCACCACCCAGCTCACACCCTTTGAGGTCATGACTGGTAGACAGATGAGATTACCTGAACACCTGTTTGACCTGCATACCCCCACTGCAGACTGTCTGTGGACCAATATGAGGAAAAACTTAGAAAAGACCTCATACACACACACTTGTATGCTGCCAACTGCAAGGGCAAAGCTCAGCAATAATCCAAAATACAGTTTGACAAACACTCACAAGAAGTGGATTGGCAAGTTGGAGATCAGGTAATGGTACTTCGATTTGCACATCCCACCCACTCCTTCTCCAATAAGTGGGAAGGCCCATACCCTATAGTCAACAAGCTCAGTCCGGCAGTCTATCAAGTTAGACTCCTCCACAACAACAAGTTGACCGACAAATGGTTACATGCATACCAGCTGAAACTGTATAAAGGAGCTTAAATTACTTTTCCTCACCCCATTGGGTGGAATTGTACTAACATACTAATCTTTGATCTTCCTTTTCAGATACATTGACAAGATGGCTATCTTGTTCCATTATGTCCTACTCTCAGGAGTTATCCCCTGCATCCAACGCATGGTACCGGATCTCCTACGACACCTCGATCCTCCAGTACCTCCTTCAGAGGGAATATCCATCAATATACCAGACAGTATGATCACTGTCCAGGAAGGTTCCGATGCTTACCTCACTGCCTTGGTTGTTGCTCCTGATAAATCTACCCTTCAAATTGAGTGGCAAACCACATCACAAGGACAAACTCTCCCTGTGGCCAAACTCTCCAAAGGAACTTTCCAAGGTTGGCCCAATGCTAAATTATCCCCAAATGGTTCACTGTCCTTGTTAAACTGCATTAAGACATTCTGGTTTGTACAACATAACTGCTTTAATAGATCCTTCTTACTGTAATTCTTTGTCCAAAGATTCTGCTTGTAAATTCTGTGCCTATACACCACATGGCTTCTGCAGCCATGTACCTCTCTGTGTTACCACCCACTGACAAGCAGCTTTTGGATTGTCCAAAGCATATCCCTGGTCTCCGTAGTGGTCTAACATCCACTGCCCTCCAAGGTTCTTGATTAATAACTTACATTTTATGCATATACCTGTTTTGTTTAATCTTACTTACTGGAATATGAAAGAGTTTGGTATGTGTCACAATACTAATACATCAGCATTTTATAGTACCTTATTGCTTGATAGTTTAGCTGCATTTCAGATTCGTACGCAAGACCCTATTGCCGGGGTCCATTCTACTGAACATAGAGGCAACTTCAGAAGGAAGCCCACTCCTGATAATCCAACTCAAACATAACAAGTGTGAAGTTGACAGTTCTGATGTTACAGGTGCAACAGGTACTGTCACAGGCCTTTTTTGGTACGGCTATGTCTATCTGGAATAAATCAGACATTGCTGCTATCAAAAGTCATTCTGACAAATTCTCCACTGGTTTGGTCAATAACATTTTACCTCCATTATTGAATGGTGTGGATGGCCTTAGTCAGGAAGAAAGATACACAGTACACAACATGCACGACATTGCTAAGGCATTCACTGACTAAAGATAAGATCAACGCATTCATGCAACAGAACAACAAGGAAGCAGATAAACAATACATCACTAGAGAGATACTCTGCTCTGCTTATGGCTCCTACATCATCACTACCATCAATAACCTCTTCCGTGATCTAGAGTCTGGAAGAATACCTGACATTATACATGATAGACGTATTTCCAAATGGTATTGTCCAAGATGTAAAACTACTAGCTGTGTCTCCATGTGTATGCAACAGACTTCGACTATTCCTCTCTCCACAGCTAGGAATTTGGAGTTTGTGACCAGACACCCTAATACTGGTCCTTGTTTCACGGCTAAGAAATGTTCCATAACAGATACCATGTTTGTTTCTTTCATTGTCTCCTTACCACGCTTTGATCCCACTACAGCCTTGTTCGACAAACTTGCACTGGTTCACTCGATTGGGCATTTGGATGAAGACATCTACAGAGAACGCCTGGATCTACCACCTCTACTGGTTTACCATTCTTTCCTGGATGGCTCCGCACATGGACTGCTGTGCAAAAAAGCAATATATTTACTTGTGCTGATGTGATGTATTTGATGTTATCCAACCGGTTTGTGGCTACTATCCAGACAGTATTGATTGGACTTTCACAATAGATGATGACATCACTGCCAATGGCACCAACTCCTTCGACTCAACTTTGGCTCCAGATAAGCTCCACCAATCCTATCGTGAGGAGGTTCATCGCCTGTCAACACTGATTTTGAAGACGACCTACACCTGCCCTGTCCAGTTGCAAAAGTGGAGACTGCCTACTGTGCGCTCACAGTATAATTCTGATGGCAAGTATTGTGTGGTTACAAATTATAAATCCTACACATATGGATCTGTTACCTGTGCTATTGATTACCCCAATTTTTGTTTTGTTTCCCCATCAAAAGTGTTATTGGACGTACTGTTATAACTCCCGTCCCCCTTCTGGATGCAGATATTATTGATGGTAACCCAGATTATCTACTCACACTATCAGAATACTTGCCATACTTTAATGTACACAGACCCTCTCACACCTACACTGAAATCACTTTTAGACAGGAAAGACACACACCTCATCCACATCAGCAATAATATGACCAAAGCCGGACTTCCGGTGATGTCATCATACTGAATGGCAGCTTAGCTCTAAGCTCTGCGGTGGTGGTGTAAAATCAAAGTTAATCCAGTGTTCATAGATATCTAAATTAATTCTTTGCCAAACCTGCAGCTGAAACAATGAGCCAGGCAGCGAATGCGCGGGGCAGAAGTGCCAAAAAAACCTCGACTAAGCACCGATTCAGAGCTGATCGTAGTCCAAGTGTTCCACTATCTAGGGCCTCAGAATCAGTGGTGGGCACCGAGAGAGAGGAAGATGAGGAGACAATCTCAAGGGGGAGCTCTATGGATGGTCGAGCGACGGCCCATATTGTGAAAATGCTTCAGCGGATTGACAACAATGTTAAAGATATTAAACAAGATTTAAAGCTGTTGGAGAGAAGAACCCAAGATCTAGAGTTGGGCCTTGATGAGCTCTGTGAGGATTCCATGTGACTTAGCAGGGCAGTGATATACTTGGCCAGAAGGGAAAGAGTTAACGGCCAGGGCCGAGGATGCAGAATGAAGGGGGAGGAGGAAGACGATCAGAATCTTCAGGTTCCCAGAAGGAGCTGAGCAGGACAATCCAGTTGAATTTGTTAAATTCTGGCACCACCAAGAGTTGGGTATCCCTGATTCAGAGCCTCTCGAGTTGGAAAGAGTGCACCAGGCCTTAGGCCCTAAGCCGAATAGCGATGCCCCTCCTCGCTCTATCTTGGCCAAATTAACCCGCTATCCAGTTAAAGAGATGGTGTTGCGTAAAGCATGGGGTAAACAAGATTTGAATCTAGATGGGAAAAGGGTATACTTGGACCACGACTTCCCTCCGGTTACTATGCAGAAGCGGAAAAGGGTCCTTGCAGTCATCAAGCAGCTGAGAGAAAAGCAAATAAAAGCCTTCCTGAGATATCCGGCAAAACTGCTAGTGCAATGGTCTACAGGCAGCAAGTTATATGACTCCCTCCTACAAGCAAGAAGGCCACTCCAAAAGGCTGGAATTACACTCCCAGACTTGCAACCAGATATTTGGGAACAGACTCTGTTGCATCTAAATTGGTCGACGATAAGTAAGGGTGCTGGGGGGGAAGAGATCAAGACCAGGGGCCCAGATGATCAACTGTATAAGGATCTGTGCCAGCTGGGGAAAGGTCTGCATGCTAAGAAGGTGACCTGATAGAGACTGAGTTGGACTCTTTGGTTTATCCCTCAACCTATTTGTTTTAAATAGACTGATTTAAAACACTGTACCTGTTTATTATCTAGTTAATTATGGGGGCAGAAGGGCCTTTTGCTCACCGTCCTGGGGAACTCAGCCCAGTTATGTAGGGTGGTCGGTGAGCGGGAGAAACAAATTATTTGGGAACTGGATCTGGGCCTGAATACCCGAGAAGGCCTTAGAGATAAGTTAATGGATAGGCCTCTCTCATGGGAGGGTGGAGCCGGGTTATGTAGCTGGCCCTGAATCAGGTATGATCTGTGTTTACTCCCAGGATTTATGCTGACTGGCCCTGGATTTGCTAATCCTTCCTCCTATTGCACAGGATAAGGTGGACGCAAAGAAGTTAAGTTATATTTAGTGGAGGGGGGGTCCTCTGTTCGGTCGTGAATGTTAATTTTTGGAGGACTTGCTGTGACATTAACAGTGGGGCCCTAACGGCGCCGGGTGAGGCCCTCCCCATCTTTTCTGTCCCCCCCCCCCCCCGAGTTCCAACCCCCCTTTTTTTTTCTCTTTCCGGTTTCTCCCTCTTCTCCTTTGTTTTAACGCCTGGTCAACCACTGGTTTTAGTGGCAGTCTGGTGGGTGAGGGCAGAAGCGGCCCAGTGTTGCTCCTATCAACCCACCAGTCTCGAGTGACATAGTTATTGCACCACCAACATCGGAAGTATGTTCAGGGGATAGGTGTCCCTGAGGAGGTTGGCCAACCGCGGTCCATCTTTCTGTCTCTTCCATGGATTGTGCCTACTCTAAGGGCTTTAGCCTTCCTGCTGAAATGCCACCCTGGGAGATCACCTTCCCTGTTTCCCTTGGCTAAGGGGGGGGTTGAGAGCTATGCAGCAGCCCATGCTCCTGGGCAAAGGGAGCTTCTCTCCGACTACAGTCCGATTGGACTACACTGTACATAGTTTACTCATGGTAATGCATTTTTATTTTAGGTTTGTACATAGTTTGTTGGAATTGGTGGGATGGGATGTGAGGGATCGGGGGGATATTTGTGTGGGGAGGAGGAGACCTGTGGTTAAGGTGTTCTCAAGGTTACTCGTGGAGTTTTGCTCATTGTCCTCCAAGGTGGGGGGGGGGCAAGGGTTGGAGCATCAGGCAAAAGAGTGTGAGGACTGATGAAATTATTGGAAAAATCAATATGGGGGCCCTAAAAACTAGTCACATACAATGTCAGGGGATTGGGTCCTCCTGCTAAGAGGCATAGTATATTGCAGGATTTAGCGAAAGTGCATTGAGATATTGGTCTCCTGCAGGAAACCCACCTTTTGGCACTGGAACGTAAAAAATTGCGTCATATGTGGTTAGGGGAGGTCTTCTCTTCATCCCATAAGAACCTAAAGAAAGCTGGGGTGGCCATTTTAGTGCGAAAGGGCCTGGGGTTGGTCCTGCTAGATTTTATTTGGGAAGAAGAGGGCAGAATGGCGGTCCTCTCCAGTAAGATTGCAGAGAGGGTTATCCATATTGTCAATATATATGCTCCCACGCCCATCAACCCAGAGTTCTTTAGGTATGTATTTGGGGTAGTGGCAACGCTCCCTGAGGGCCATTTGGTTATAGGAGGGGACTGGAACTGTGTAGAAGAGGCTAGGTTAGATAGATCAGGAAGTCAGGGAGCTAAGGAGAAAGGTGCAGGACCCAGGACATTATCCCACCTACGAACGGAGCTAGGATTGGTTGACACGTGGAGAGATAGTTACCCCTCCAGCAGAGACTTCACCTTTTACACTCACCCGCAATACTCATATTCAAGGTTAGATAGATTCTATATGCCTAAATCCAGGGTGGACTCAATTGTAGACCAGCAGATATACTCTATATACCTTTCTGACCATGCAAAAGTTAACATGTCCATCTCCCTTGGTGGGCAGACTAAGCAATCTTTGTGGCATTTAAATGCTGGGCTCCTCAAGGATAAGGATTTTGTCTCCAAGATTAAAGAGGTGATAGAAAACTACCTTAGGGAAAACACCGGGCCAGTGTCAAAGGTGAAGTACCTCTGGGATGGGCTAAAAGTGGTGGTGAGAGGCGAGATACTCTCGTATTCAACACAACAAAAAAGGGCCAGACAGCAACAACAAGAGGTTCTGGAGCAAAAAATGAAGGAGCTAGAGGGGATCCATAAAAAAGGAGGAATGAGTAGGGTACTTAAGGAACTTCAAGTGGCAAGGGAACAACTGCAGCGCCTCCTTATGTTAAAAACTGAAAATACCCTCAGGTTTACAGCTCAAAAATACTATAGCGGGGGTAATAGAGTGGGCAGGTTACTCTCCTTTAGATTAAGGAAACAGGAGGTGGATAGGTTTATCTCTGGGGTGCAGGATCCCAAAGCCCCAGGGAAACATATCAGGAGCCTCCCAGATAGTGGAATGCTTCAGAGAGTTTATGAAAATTTGTATAAGTCTGATACTGGGGCGAACCAACCAGACCTGATCAGGCACTTCCTTGAGGGTCTCAGGTTGCCCAAGCTCCCGCAAGACCATGAAAAAGAATTGGATAGACTGTTCTTTATGCTGGAGTTAAGAGAAGTGATCAAAAAACTGAAGCATAACAAAGCACCAGGCCCAGATGGTTACATAGCGGAGTTCTACCAAAAGTTCAGTGACCAGATATCCCCTTTACTCCTCAAAGTCTGTAATGGAGCCCATATTACTTCAGATGCCCCAGACACCTGGGTGCATGCCTTAATATCTGTTATCCCGAAGCCGGACAAGGATTTGTCCCTGTGTGGCAGCTACCACCCTATATCGTTGCTGAACCTGGATGCTAAGATCTTTGCTAGAATGATAGCAAACAAGCTCCAGTTGGTGGTGACCAAGCTAGTCCATCCGGATCAGTCGGGTTTCATGCCAGGTAGGCACCTCCATGATAATGTCAGGCTGTTGCTCACAGTATTGGCCCATGTCCAGTCCGGGGGGATGAAAAGGCAAGCAGTAGTGATTACGTTAGACGCCGAAAAGGCTTTTGATCGCCTAGAGTGGTGTTCTCAGTGAAGTCCTTAAGAAATTTGGATTCGGCCCCAAGTTTCAGGCATGGGTGGGCACCCTATATTCTTATCCCTCAGCCAGTGTCAGACTGAATGGACTGTTTTCCCAACCCTTTTATATCAGGAGGGGAACGGGGCAGGGCTGTCCCCTTTCGCCCCTTCTTTTTGCACTAAGTATGGAGCCACTGGCTGAAGCTTTTCTGTCTCATGAAGGCATTGTGGGGATTTCAGTGGGTGGAGTGGACAACCGCATATCTCTATATGCGGACGGCACCATCTTATACTTAGGCAACCCTCAACTTTCCCTGCCAATTGCGATGAACATACTGAGAGAGTTTGGCTCTTTATCGGGCTTTAAGATTAATGAATCCAAATCAGAACTAATTTCTTTAGGAGTGGGAGTTTCGGCCCAGGTAAGGGATATGACTGATTAAGTAAGTAAGTAAGTAAAATTTTATTTATATTAAGCGCCCTTCCCAAGCTCAGGGCGCTTTTACAATAAAACATGTAAAATCAAATTTCAAACAATAAATCAAACAACCACACAATACACTTACTCATTATGTTCCAACAAATGCTAAGGCAAAAAGGAAAGTTTTTAATTGTTTTTTAAAACTTTCAACAGTTTGGCATTCTCATATCTGATGAGGTAGAGAATTCCACAGGGTTGGTGCCATATAGGGAAAAGATCTACCTCCTGACATCTTTAGATGTACCCTGGGAATCTCTAGCAATCCCTCATCAGAGGAGCGAAGAGAGCGGGCAGGACAGTAAGGCACCAAGAGCTCTTTCAGGTAGTGGGGTCCCAAATCATGTAGGGCCTTAAAGGTCAATAATGCGACCTTGAAGGTGATCCGCCACTGTACTGGCAGCCAGTGCAAATCACGCAGCACAGGTGTTATATGGCTAGATCGTGAAACTCCCATCAACAACCTGGCCGTCGCGTTCTGCACCAGCTGCAAGCGGCGGATATCCACCCCCGGCAGCCCTAGATAGAGCGCATTGCAGTAATCAAAACGGCTGGTAACAAGGCGTGGACCAAAGTGGAAGATCTTCCCGTGGAACCAAGTGTTTCACCGGGCAATATTCCTCAGATGATGAAAGGCAGGTTTGACTCACGGCGACACTTGCATCTTCATAGTCAGACTTTGTCAAAAAATTACTCCAGAGTTACGTACTTGGCCAGAGGCCAGAAGCTGGGCCCCACCAAGATATAAACCCGAGGGTTTCCATCCAAGCCCCTGTTGTCCTCCCTCCAGGGTCCACAACCAACACCTCAGTTTTCCCTGGATTCAACCTAAGCCAACTAGCACTCATCCAATCCTGAATCTCCAGAAGGCAGTTGTTAAAAATAGTGATGGAATCAGACTCCTGATCAGGCATAAAAGACAGGTAGAGTTGAGAATCATCAGCATAACAATGAAAACTCAACCCATACCATCTTATAATGTACCCCAGTGGAAGCATATACACCACGAATAACATAGGGAACAGCACCGACCCCTGCGGTACCCCACAGGGCAGATAGTGAGGGGCCGAGGTGTTAACTCCCGATACCACTCTCTGAGATCTGCCCTCCAAAAAAGATCTAAACCAACTGTGGACTGCTCCCCTCAGACCACAGAAAAACCACAGGTGGTCGAGCAATACCCCATGATCCACGGTGTCAAATGCTGCTGAGAGATCTAAGAGAACCAAGATGGAACGGGCCCTCTGATCTCTTGCCATCAGGAGGTCATTCAATACCCGAACAAGAGCCGTCTCTGTACTGTGCCGCTTCCTGAAGCTGGATTGGAGAGGGTCATAGATATTGTGGATAGACAAATGATCCTCCAGTTGCAGAGCGACCACCTTCTCAATAACCTTCCCTACAAAAGGGAGGTTAGAGATTGGTCTATAATTTGCTGGGCAGTAGGGGTCAAGAGAGGGCTTTTTCAAAAGGGGGTGTATTATCGCCTCCTTTAAAGGGATCCGGAAAGATCCCTCTCTCTAATGACACCACCACTATCCCAGCCAGGACTGGGCCGATAACATCTACACACCCCACCACCAGGTGAGTAGGGCCTGGGTCCAACTTACAATAGGTAGGTCGCAGAGTCTGGATAATCCTCACAATATCTATTACTGCTGGTAGTCTAAAGGTAGACCAGTACAACTGGACATTAGTAAAACCCAATTGATCAGTACAATGCTCAATAGAAAGACACCGGCTGATCTCATCCCTGATGGTGGATACCTTGTCAGCAAAGAATTTCGCAAACTCCTCACATTGTACCTGTGATAATGCTCTACCAGTCTGGAGACAGACTGGATTGCACAGTCTGTCCACAGTCTGGAAGAGCTGGGATGGTCTATTCCTAGCTGCAGCAATTTCCCTGGACAGGAACTCTGCCTTCTTATGGGAAATTGCTGATTATAAATTCTACCAATGTTCTAACAATTCAAGTCTATCCACCTCCAGTTGAGTTTTCCGCCAACGTCTTTCTAATCTTCGTCCCTTCCTCTTCCACTCACAGACCTCCCCGTCAAACCAGGGAGCCCCTAGGTGAAGAGTACGGGGACGAACATGAATTGGAGCTATGGCATCCAGGGTCGCAGTCACAACCTTATTATAGGCCAAGACCAGTGGCCCTGGATCCACACTATCCCTTGGAAAATCCGAGAAGTCCAGCTCCATCATTAGGCCCTCTGAGGTAATCCCTCTTAAAGGACGGAACTGTACTAACTCCCTGGGGGCAGGCCTATTTCGGGGAGCCGCAAATCTGAACCTCAGGTGTGATGGTCAGACCATCCGACTGGCTCCACCTCCACATCAGATATCTCCATCCCAGATGGAAAACCAAGTCCAATGTATCCCCCTCATGGGTTGCAGAAGTAATTACCGTGACAGGCCCAATGAATCCATTAATTGGAGGAGATTTTGACCAAATGGCGAGAATTCATCATCGACCCAGGCATTGAAATCCCCAGAATTATCCATCTGGGAGATTCCAATACCATGTCGGTGATGAAGTCCATAACCTCCTCAGGAACTCCTTTCATCCCCTGGTGGACGGTAGATAAGAAGGATCCTGTAGCCTGCACCTGCACCCACTATGCATTCAAAGGTGTTGGTATCACCAACTGGCACTTCCCTGAGATCCAGATCTTGTCTAAAACAGACAGCAACCCCCCCGCCCCACCGGTCCACTCTTGGGCGGTGAATCACCGAGAACCCAGCCGGAACCGCGGAGTCCAACACAGGGCCAGCATTTCCATCTAGCCAGGTCTCGGTGATGCAAGCCAGGTCGACTGAGGAAACAAGATCAGCAGTCACTGCAGTCTTGTTCCTAATTGACCTGGCATTGCTTAACACCGCCTGAAAGGTGGAATACCACTAGTTTAATCACCTGAGACTGCTGGACGGTGTGAGGGAGGATTGTGCCAGGTGGGCGGCGCTACCACTTAGCATCTCTGGTAGGGTGGAGTTGGTAAGAATGAATGTCCTTCCAAGGATGCTGTTCTTGTTCGACACTATTCCTTTAAGTCCCCCCAAAAAATTTTGGGCAGATTTACAAAAGGTGATAAGCAACTTTATTTGGGCCGGAAAGAAGCCTAGGTTGAGCTGGGCACTGCTGAAGTCATCTAAAGGGAAGGGAGGTCTGGGAGTTCCAGATTTTAAGAGGTACTTTAAAGCAGCCCAGCTACAGTACTTGGTGGTTTATGCATCTCCTGCCCCGGTACAGAGTTGGGCTAGAATGGACTTACAGCTCTTGCATCCATATTCCCTTTTATCAATTCTTTTTAATAAAAAGAACCCCAGGGTAATCCATGGCCTACCTAGCTCGGGGCTTAAAACACTAATCACGCTCTCGTTTCAGATGGTGAGAGAGTCAGGGTCTCAGGTTCAAGCACTGGTGTTAAGGCAGGGGAAAATTCTGGAAAGGCCCAAGTTCAAATTAGGGGCTGAAAACCCAGTATTCCTGAAATGGCAGAAGTTGGGATTGTGTAATTTTGCACAATTATTCAGTGGGGATATTGTGAAAAGTTTTGCACAGATTCAGCAAGAATTTAAAATTCCCTCATCAGATTTCTTTGTCTATTTGCAAATCAGACACTATTTGCGTGTGGAAGAGGGACAGACAGGGAAGCATAGGTCTGCTGTCAATGACCCTCTTGTTGAATCGCTTATAGAGTGGCTAAGAGAATTGCCGCAAATGACCCACTTGATCTCTAAGATCTACGCAGCAGGGGAGCCATTGGAATCAAAACCCAGGTAGAGGATTCAGACACTCTGGGAAGAGGAATTGGGTTTGACAGAAGGGGAGGTAAGGTGGGAGGTAATTTGGAAGATGGCACACAGAACTTCGGCGTCAATTTTTCTTGGAGGGAGCTCCGGTGGAAAGTACTTACAAGATTTTTTAGGGCACCAGTGCTAACCAAACACTTTGGTCAAATTCGCTCAGAGGATTGCTGGAGGGGTTGTGGGCAGGTGGGGATGCATGAACATATTTTTGGGGGATGCCCGAAAATTAAAAGTTATTGGGAGGGTATTAAACATGGGCTGAGACAGATTTTACAGGTGGGGAATTTGGACCATCCTCGCTATTTGCTATTGGGGAACCCCCACAAGGTTTGACAGGATTCAAAGCTAATTATCTGTTCCCAATTCTATTAGCTGCTGCCCAGAAGGCCATCACCAGGTTATGGCTTTCTAAGACCCCTCCTAGTGAAGAGCACTGGTTGTCATGTTGTAACCAAATTAAAGTAATGGAGAGGCTCACAGCGAATCTAAATTTAAAGTCAGACACACATAAATCTCGCTGGCTCCCATTCTTTGAATACTTGGGTGCTGAGGAGGGAACCACTGTTGATATCCTGGCAAGAGAGACTTTGGATTAGGGGGTGGGTAAAAGCTGATTGGGGGATAGCCTGATGAAATAGGGTATCCAAGGCCAGAATAGTGAACCCAAACACAATTTTGGAAGGGTTCTCCTCACCACGGGTCTGGGGGGAGGTACTGAGGGGGCTTAGGGATATATGTGTGTAGTTCTTTTGTCTATTTTTGTCCTGTTCGGGCCTTCCCTCTCCAAAGGTTTGGATGTGGGACGGTCCTCTCTTTTCCCTGTCATGTATTCTTATTTTGGAGGCTTCAGGGCTTGACTTTGAAGGGGTTACGAATTTAGAACACTGGCCCCAGAGTCCTGTTGGGTCATAGTCAGAATAGTCGCTTAAAATTTGTTCTTAGTTAAGGATAGGTCTGATTAATTATTTTGGCTGTATATATTTCTGTTCTCAAGTCAGTCAAAATGTATTTTGCCTCCATATGTTCCCTCCCTTTTTCTTTTCTGTACCCTGTTACTGGAAAAAAGGAAATAATAAAAATTGCAATTTCAAAAAAAAAAAAAAAAAAAAAAAAAAAATATGACCAAAGCCAATGAGCGGTTCTTCCCTTGATTAATGATGGAGATATGAATAACGCATTAACTAACACTTGGCTAGAGATTACTTTTAAAGGTTTTGTTATTATACAAGCATTTTTAATTTTCATTTTGATTATTATGCTTTGCTGCCTACGGCGCACACTATGCCAACATTGTGAACAGCTCGAGTTCCTTTACAAGACTTGCACGTCGGGTTTGTAAACTACCACTGCTCCTGTCCTTTCCCTAGACATCTGCCTGTGTTGCCCTTGGAGGCAACAAGGGGGGGAATGTTACATGAGGTCCCTGCACCCTAACTGGTACCCTCAGAGGTACACCGTAGACAGCTAGCACTTAGGTATAGGTTATACTAATATTTAGGGCTAAGGGCATCTACCGTATAACAGTAGATGTCAGGATATGAATGCATACTGTTGTAATACACTTTGCTTGCTAATACACATATATTCTGCCATGTATTTTCTGTGTATTTCTTACTTGTCAGATGCCAAGACACCTGTGTCCTTAAAGTAATTGTAATATGTAAGACGGCATTGCCACCTTTTGGTGATTTGTACCACTACACTGAGCTATGTAAGACTCTGTATAAGAACTCTTGTTCTCAAACTGATGACTTTACAGAATTGTACAATGTTATCTTCGACCGTGGAGCCACCTCTAAATTTAGCCAATAGGGCTCATCTCGGTAATTAGAAATGTTTCTATCTTTTGGTAACCATAGTAATTATCATAGGTATATAATGTAATGCACAAGCCTTACACCTCAGAGACCCGAGAGACCCCAAGAGACAGAGAAACCTCGAGGTGTAGGGAACGCTTAGCACTGGCTCCCAGTTCGTATTGGTAAGAACTGCTTAGGGCAACTGTGATTTATCCCTTGGTAGTAATAAACTTGTTTATTACTCTAATGCAACGTGTCTGTGATTACTTGCATTCCCAATATCGTCGAATCTGAAAGTGAGGTTTAGACCTCTCAACAATGGGAAATCAGCTATTCGCAACTTCAAAAAGTTCGTAAGTCTTAAATGCATGTAATAACTTATAGAAACACATGATGCATCACATTAAAAAAAGATCTTTATTTTTAAATAAATTTAGTACTGCAGAATCTATTTATTAAGGTGCTGCAATTAAAAAACTGCTCCCTGGTAAGTTCACCTTGATTTATGAAGGTCTGCAGTGTTTTAACATTTTATGAGACAGCAAAGTCAGCTGACATCGACTCTCCCTGCATACCTGATTGCCTTGTGCCATTGCTGTTTTTGAAGTGGAACAGCCACCCAGAACCATGGGTCCATAGCCTTGCCAAACTAATCATCAGCTGCCTTCCGAACAATGCAGCGTTTGTTTTGTTTTTTTTTAAATGCCCCGCTCTCCTGTGCCTCTGTAGCAAAAGGTTCAATCTTTTTGGCACCTTTGTGAATATTGCACAGTGTGCTTTTGCCGATGCCGTATTCATCTGCAAGACTGCTGATGCTGACACCAAGCTTCAGTTTCTTTAGGATATTCAGCTTGGTGTCAGTTGCTAGCTTAACTTTGTGTTTACATGCCATTGCTTTCCGCTGTGAATTTCAAAGGCGCTAGGGAGAACAGTGACATGAATCCTTCTATACCTGAAAAGGCATTTTCATTGGCTGTGATTAGGAGTGGGGTGGGGCAAGATGTGTTTGGTTGACCGGTCAGTTCAGATTACTGGGGTTTGTAACTCCTAGGTCCTACTGTATATACATCCCCCGAGCTTCAGAATATGAAGTATATAGAGCTTTTTTTTTCCAAAACTAGCAGAATGGTCAGGGGGGCAAATGATATGTGGTGGCGACCTCAATTTAAATATAACAGAAGGAAACTCAAACCAGCAAACCCAAGGTAGGAAAAAGAAGACTACAAGTCAGGTTAGGAAATTACTTCAGGAACTAGGCTATCAAGATATATGGAAACATATACATGGCACAGCTCCCAGACATACATTTTATTCCCAAGCTCACGATACTTATTCATGTTTGTACTTACTCTTGAACTCCAAGGAACAGTTGAGAGAAATAATAAAGATCTGGTCTGGAAACTATACACTATCAGACAACGCCCTGATTTTCTGCCAATTTCATCCAGAGACAGGCAGGAAAACAACTTTTTAGAGGTTGAATCTCTCCCTGAGGGAAAAACAAGTTCAAAAATCTATAGAAGACACAATTGCCTAGGCCCCAAAAGAGAATGATACTGCAGACACTACAGTGTCTAGTCTCTGGGATGCTATTAAAGCAATCATTGGGGAAAATTGATATGCATCTCTGTGAACAAAAAAAAACTAAGAGAAACACAGCGCCTATCCTTAGAACGGAAAATAAAAGAGAAGACCTGCAAAGCATTAAAGTGAACAAATCCTGAAGCAAAGATTTAATTGGCTTAAAGAAGGAACACAATACTAGATTATACTATAGAATAAAAACTAATGTTCCTAAGACATAAGTACTATGACGGTGGCTCCCGCTCCCTTAGATTACTAGCACGTCAACTTAGGGCACAAAAAATAAAAGCTAATATAATGAAAATCAGACAACCACAAACTGGTACAATGCAAAATACTATCAAAGGGATAACAGAAGCATTCTTTAACTATTACTCATCACTTTATAAAGTCATGGACATCCCCTCAGAACAGGAAATACAAAAATTCCTTAAATCCCTAAACCTTCCAGCTTTGTCCACAATGCAAAGCCTTCAACTGACCACCCCAATAACAATAAAAGAAATCGGAACAGTAATAGGCAACTTGAAAATAGGGAGATGCCTGGGGTCTGATTGGCTCCTGGGGGAATTCTACAAGTCATTCTCCAAAACCTTAACCCCTTTACTTAGTAGAGTGTTTGCCCATGTTACTACAAAAGAAGGAATCATCCCCACATCATGGAATGAGGCCATACTTTCAGTTATACCGAAGCTGAGCAAGGACCTCACCCACTGTGCATCCTACAGACCCATATCCATATTGAATACAGACTAAAATGTTAACATCTATCATGGCTAGAAGGCTCATCCAATTCACCCCCAGTAAAATTCATATGGACCAGTGTGGGTTTATTCACGGTCATCAGGCCCAAGATAATGTAAGATGAACTATATACCTATTGGAACACACCTAATCCCAGAACATACCTACACTTCTCCTAGGACTAGATGCAGAAAAAGCATTCAACATGGTCTCATGGAAATTTTTGAGGGGGTCCTTGCCTGCTTCAGTTTTCCAGATCAGTTTACAGAAACTCTAATTAGATTTTATAAAAGACCTTCTGGTTATATCCGAGCAAATGGACATATATCAGAACATTTTTCCCTTAATAGGGGAACTAGGCAAGGTTGCCCCCTGTCCCCACTCCTTTTAGCATACTATATCAAACCCCTAGCAAAATACCTAAGACACTCCCCTGAAATTCAAGGCATTAACATCTCAGCAACAGAACATAAATTAGCACTTTTTGCAGATGACCTTTTACTATAGTTAACCGACCCAGAATCCTCAATGCCAGTTGTTCTTCAGAAAATTCAAGACTTTTCATATCTGGATACTCCCTTAATATCATCAACAAAACTGAAGCCCTTTTAGTAAAATATGAACCTTCACTCTCACTCTGCTCCAGATATACCATTAGATGGAACAGCTCCTCCCTTAAACATTTGGGAATACAGATCCCTAAAGACCTTTCCCAGCTCTACAAACAAAACTATATTCCCCTAGTTGAAACTTTGCAGAATGGCATGAGAAGATGGTATCTTCTTACAACTTCTTTTTATACTCGTACAATGTCCCTCAAGATGAATGCACTTCCCCGTCTAGTATATCTTTTTCAATGTGTGCCCTGTACCATCTCCCCCAAACAACTTCTCTCATGGCAGAAATTATTTAATGCCTTTCAATGGAATCACAGGAAACCCTGGCTTAACCTTAAAAAATGTTCGCTCCCAAAGACAATGGGGGATATCTCTCCCTTCTCTCTCTGAGTACTGGACAGCAGCTCAAATGCATCTAGCACTACTCTGGGAAACCCAAACATATCAAGCTGCCTGGAAGCAAATAGATATTTCTAGGGAAGAGTTCCCCCCTTTGCCAGCAGTCCTATTCCCCCCCCCCAACTAAAACTAACTCAACAAGCCACACCGAAAGCTACTTCTACAATTTTAAAAGGCTGGAGGAGAGGAACCAAAAATAAACTAATACCAAATCATTTTTGAAAATACCAATGTTTTTTTGTGAACACACAATATGATTCTTCCCTACTAAAACCCTGGTACATCTCCCAGGCCAAAAAGGGTATGGTAGCCTCATGGCAACTTATTAAAGGAAATACGGTTATAACCTTTGAAGAAGGTCAAGAGAGATTTACATGGCATGAGAAAGATAGGATCTATTTCTACCAAATAAGGGACTATATAGTTAAACAACTTAGATTAAAAAAAAGAGAGAGCCTCAGTTGTGGGAGGACTAAACCCCATTCACTCAAATTTGGTCCTCATCACTGGGTGAAAAAGCCATTTCAATAATATATAAACACCTGATCCTGCTTAATGAACACTCCTTGGACCTAGTCAAAGCTAGCTGGGAAAAGGAATTTAAGCAGGCAATCCGCCTCAAAGATTGGCCCAAAGTATGGAAAAACACCTGGTCCACTACCTCCTCCCCCACTTCCTGGAGGGAGTTTGTATGGAAGGCTAGAGTGAGATTTTTTCTGGTACCTACCACCCTAGCTCAGAGAAACCCAGGGGCACCAGAAGGTTGTTGGTGACAGTGTGGGGAAACCAGGGCTTCACAAACACATTTTTTATGTTTGCCCAAAAGTAAGTACTTTTTTGCTCACGATTTCACACCATATAAGTAATACATTGGGCTATCAACACCCACTCACAGGGATAAACCTACTGTTATGTATCCCACCTGAAGGAATTAAAGATAAAGCTACTCTATATATATGGGCTATTTTTTAGGTGCCGCATACAAGTCCATCACTAAAAAACTGGCTTCAGAATACCCCCCCCCCAATATAGCAGAATTTAAAGCAATAGTCCTTAACATACAACATAATGAGCAAATGTCATATGCTCTAAATAACAGGATGGAATCATACATTACATACTGGACTAGATAGGAGTTAAACCAGGAACAGATTCAATAGGAAACTGGAGGAGATGCTACTAGGTAAGGGAAACTCTTACAGCTAACAGTACAATGCTTACCCCTGAGCACTATCCCTCAAGACCTGATCCCTCTATAAATAAATATTCAATAACAAATTAAATGGGGAATGTACAAATAGAATAACTCCATGGAATAATAGGCTTAAATTGTATTTACTTAATTTATGTCTGCTCTCAACCCAAAAATTGTTCCAGTTTCTAATTGTCTATTTTATTTATTTTTATTTTTTATGTTTAAAGTTTTTGATTAACTTTAAAAAGTGTGCATTAACAAGAGTAAGCTGATAGCTATAGTTACAGATAGCTATAAACTGTTTCATCTGGATGTAAAGGTGAACTTAATGAATTAGTACATAGCTCTTCTATTATAACTTTCATTATCTAATAAAGGAAGTATAAAAAAATAATCAGGCAACAAGTAAAAGCAGCTTTTTTGTGCAAGGTTCAGTAAGCAAGTTAAGTTTTTTGCTGAATTAAAGAAATACAGAAGCAGTCTGCAGGAGCCAATCTGAGGAAAACTCCAGAGAGCGCTCGCGTTCTGACTGGTTAGCAACTTTTGCCGTACCGTGAGCAAGGAGAGTCCGGGCTTGAGGTCCCCCATCATGATGTTCAAGGTTGCCATGGCTGTGCACTTGCACAGGCTAGGTGGGCAGATGAGAAGCTACATACACACCCGACTCCTGTCTCATTTGTTGACTGGCAGTGGATACCTGAGTGCCAGGCTGCCAGTGTTCCTTCTGTCCAGCAACTAAGCAGCTCATGTCTTCAACATACCGAGCCTGATTCAATGTGGTATTCCTGGGATTGCATCAAAAACCCAGTCTGATTGATTTAGCCAGCATATGTACAAGGTGACTGACTGCTCATTTGTTGTGCGAATTCCCAATTCCAAAAATACGATCCAATGTCACAGAATTATTAGCAGAACATATTTTACTATCATGCAAAAAAGTGCAAGATAATGCACATGGATAGGGGGAACTCTAGGGAGAGCTACAGGATGGGGGGGGGTGCTGCCTATCACCAAAGACGAGAGGGACCTAGGGGTTATATCTGATGACCCTAAGGTATCAAAGCAGTGTGCAATGGCTGTAGGGAGGGACTGTGGCATGCTGGGGTGAATAGGCAGAGGTATTACTAGTAGGAGGCAGGAAGTGGTGATGCCATTGTATAAAACACTGGTAAGGCCTCACCTGGAATACTGCGTGCAGTACTGGAGACCACACATGTGAAGTACAAACAAGGTGGAGGCTGTCCAGAGAAAGGCGACAAAGCTGATGCATGGTTTGCACCACAAAACATGTGAGAAGAGACTAAGAGACCTCAATATGTACTCACTGGAGGAGAGGAGAGAAAGGGGCAGCATGATAGAAACTTTTAAATACCTCAAGGGTATAAACACATTTGCATATGGGAGATCTTTTCCAATGTAGAAGAGATACCAGAATAAGAGGGCACAATATGAAATTGGAGGGGGGGTTAAGAGGTAACGTGATGAAGTTTTTCCACACAGAGGGTGGTGAACACTTGGAATATTCTGACACAAGAGGTTGTAGGGGCAAGCACAGTGGAGGGGTATAAACATGCCTGGGACAAGCACAGGGGAACCTTGGGTGGGAAGGGAGTGATGAAAAGCCCTTGGCCACTTAGGTTGAGTGGATGCATACATGTATAGGGCCTACGGGCAGACTGGATGGGCCTAGCGGACCTTATCTACCAACAATTTCTATGTTTCCAGGTTTTGATCATATGTATGGTTTAGTGTATTTCACCTCTGTCACCAGTTCATATTCTGCTTACATAGGTAGTTGTCAAAAAGCTGCTATCATCTGATGCCTCTTTGCAGGCCTGTTGTAGTCTCAGTCCAGTTCCCAGAGGACAGGCATCCATATCATAAAACCACCTTCATAACTGTCACTATATGGCAGCCTTGGTGTCAGTCTCACATGAAAATCCAGGAACTGAATGGTAAATGAGTCTGAATTTCCCTGTCATCCACTACAGTTGCTCTTTTCATGACAGGGCAGAGCATGTTTTGTCATTTTGGGGCAGCTTGTGCTGTGATCACTCATACTGTGCCGGTCATGTGAATAAACAGAGGACTTTGGTCTCTGGAGGAGGTGGCACCTTTCCTGAGACCAGTTTTAAAGTATGGTAAATTAAAAACAATATTTTGCTCATACTGTATATGCCATGAAACTGGATTTGAATGCATCATGTTTCAACGCTTCAGTACGTGGCTGGTATATGGCACAATAGGTGATCATGCTTGTGTCCTCCTATCACATCCAGTTCATTTCCCAAACCAATGTACAGTTTATCATTGTGAGAAACTGACATGCCATTACTAAACACAGTTAATGCACATTATAAAATGGGCAAAGGATTTCAAGCAATCTGGTTGGTTGTTAGCCATGCATTAAACAAGTCTAACACATGACTAAAGCTAGAAACCCCATGCAGAATACAAAGACCCATTTTATAAGCACAATAGGCCACTCCAGGGATGTGCGTTAGTTCTAACACACAGCTGGGGCACTGAACGGACTCCGCCTGCAGCATCATGCCTCACTACACCCCCCCTAGCCATACATTAGAACTGTCTAACACACACCCCCTGACATATTTTTGCTTACTTCTGGAACAATGTACAACTGCTAAGATGTTGCATTCTAAATACCAAGCATATTATGTATTTAGTATTTATCCCATAATTTATTGGCAATGCTCGAATTTTGGTAAGAAGGGGACAGCAAGGGAAGAGATAGCGAAGATTAGGAAGATGGCAGTGGCAGATTGCACAGAAGGGGACTACAAAGAAGCTGCCAGCCTGAAGTGGCACTTCTGCTCAGCCTTTTTAGTGGAGGGAGGGGGGGTGGACCATGGCCTGACAATCAGTCTATTAGCCCTTTTCTTTTGGTTACTGTGTCTCAGTCCCATAGCCTGCAATTCTGCTTGAGTAGAGGTACCAGTATTTATCATTTATTTTTCTGATCAGGAGTCCATCAGCTTCATCACTCTCCCCTTTAGCTCACCAGCCAATAGGCCAATTTTCTTACTGCCATGGAAAGTTCGGTGGCAGCTCTGATAACTAACACCACACAGCTGTGGCCATGTCATCCTCCATCCCTAGAGTGCATTGCTTCTTTACTCGAGACTCTGTTGCTTGATATCTCAGAAATAAAATCAGCTGTTGCTTTGACTACCTTTGACATTATTTCTTTAAATGATCAGATGAATACAATTGAGCAACAGGTCTCTGACTTGGATGACTCCCACCTCATCATACTATGCTGTCTGGATGATCATGAGCGGTGGCTGGATCAACTCTGGGAGAGGTCTGAGGTATTGGATAATCACTGACCCTGAAACAATTTACATATACTAGGTGTTCCTAAGGTGGTGGAAGGGCCATGCTTGGAGAGATTCCTATCCGAGTTCCTACCTCAGCTCCTAACCCTTGCATGGAGAGGTCCTACTGAAGTAGAATGAGCTTACCATATTTAGTGGCCTAGCACCACATGGAGCTTCCAACCTCAGCCCATAATTGCACATCTTCATAGAAACTCTGCAGAAATCCTTTTTGAAACTAGTGAGCTATAATGATCCACTCACATGGCATGGTTCAAGAATCTGCCAATATTTGGATTTTTCTGCTGAGATCTCCCAAAAGTGGTGGCAATGCAATCCTATAAGATCCGTGCTGTGGAGGATTGTTGTCCAGTACCTATATAGTGGACTGGCTGACTTTATAATATATACACTTAACAGTGAGGGGCTCAGCTCACTTATAGTGAGTCTTCACGGTTCGGTGCTTGCAGTCACTCGTTCCTTCCTTCTCTGTGCATACATTTGTCACCTTTCCACTCTCGATAGTGCTAGAAGCTGTCAGCTTTTCCAACTGATGTCTGCCATTTTCCAAGAGAACAGCTCTGGACAGTGGATCTGTTTAGTTATTTACCAGTGATACTATTTTCCTCTTGAGCTCATTTATTTCCTTTTCAGGGGTAATGTGATTGTTGAGGACTCTGTAGCAAGAACTGGAATTAGTTTTTTTCTTTTCTTTTTTGTTAGATACACATATCCTTCCTTTGTATTGCAGGGACATTCTAAACCTCCTGCTCATTTACCCTTTCCCATCATCTACTTTCCCCCCACTATGTTCTCCCCATTCTGGTCTCCTTGTTCACTTTATAACTACCTTTGTACTTGAGCTGTGACCATCAAAACTTCTACATGTTCTTTTCTTCTGCCTATCTTTGCTTCACAGACTCATGTACTGTATTACTTTAGGATGCTATATCTAGCAGTTCTACACTTGGATGGTGGTCCTTGGAGCTTCCCATGACAGGCGTTCAATGGCTGTCTCTCTCTTTTTTTCCCAGGTTCATTTCTAGATATCTGAACTTTATCTACACAGGTATCTCTTTATGCTGGTGTATCTCTTTCTCCCTTTCTTTCCATCCCCTTGTTCCTGCTTATTCTTTTTACTTTTGAAGTTAACTGGCCCACAGTGTATGTTCATTCTTTTCACCTGCACCACTGCATTATTCCTGCTGGCTGTGTGATAGGATATGGTGGCCTTCAGTTTCTCTGCATAAAATATCCACTCTGGTGGTGTGTGGTCACCCAATTATCTTCACAGAGAGCATATGGGTATTTTCTGATTGTATAAATTGGACTGGGGTGGACGTGGGTTACTCTTTCTTGACCTTTCTCCTCAATCTCTTTTGCCTCTGTTAGTGGGGTGTGAAGGTTTTCTCATCCTTCCTTCTTTGACAGCAGGTGCAGTAGTCCTGAATTTTCTAGATTACTTTTTCAATTTTGACTTGGTCTGATGTTGTTGCTACAAAGTATTATAACTGTTATTATACTTAATTAGTTTTGTATATCTCAACACTGTTCCCTTTATAGAGTTGTATATACCGCCTTTGCATTGTAGTTAATTGTTAAGGGTACTGGGCTACTGTTGCTCCTCTTATTGCTTGCACTTGAACACTCTTTGCTTATAGAGATGCAGCGAATTTAAAATTCGCCGTCGAAGTGAACGCTAAGTAGTCACTTCACGTTGCCACTTTGCTATGTGGAGTGCCCCATAGGAAAGGCTCACTTTGCCTTGTTATTACTTCACGTTGTCATTCCACCTTAAAACGTGAAGTAAAGTGGAGTGACAACAACAATGGCAGCATTCCACCCACGTAGTCACCAGAATGAATGTGCATCCCCAAAGTGCTACTGTCTTGTGTCCAGAAAACTCCCCAGTGCTGAGTAAGTGAAATGAGAGTGTAACAAGAAATGCAAAGTCTCTCTGAATTAATGGCACACTCAGTCATGCGAGCAGTGGTCAGGTCACACACAGAGTCACCAGAATTGATGTGCATCCTCAAAATGCAACTGTCTCATGTCCAGAAAATTCCCCAATGCTGACAAAGTGAAATGAGAGCGTAACAAGAAATGCAATCTCCCAGATTTAATGGTGCCATGCAAACACACAGACAGATTAAGATTGCGCTGCACACTCAAGGGATGCATACGAAAAGGCACACCACCACCTAACCAGTGCTCACAAGTCACAAATCCAAATCTGGAAAGGAATACATTTTGCAGTTGGGGGATTAATGCATGGCAGTAACAATCCACTACCAGTAAAGATACCACAAAGCAGTTTAAAAAAATTCACACAGGTGTGGTGGATAGCAGGTTCACACTGCTGCTGTAACACAATAAAAGGTGTCTGATTTAATGGCATACACTCACATGCACACTCAAGTAACACGCAGCAAATTGAAAACCTTTAGTAATATAACCAAATGTTTTAAACTGACAAATTGTACACTGCTGCACCACAACAATCAGCGAAAAAAGTCAAGAATTACTGAAAATATTACTGTGTGTACATTAACAGTTACACAAGAAAAATATAACCAAAACAGTGTCAGTGGCTTAGTAGGTAGCACACTCGCCTCTGAGGCAGAGATCAGAGGGCTGTGGGTTCAGTTCCCACATCTGGCACTTGGGTTAATATCCCAGTACTGACACTGTAGTGAAGCATGAGAGGGCTGCTGCACTTCTGAGGTGCTGTCTTTCAGAAGAGATGTTAAACCGAAGTCCCATCTGCCTGGATTGGTGGTAGTTCAGGTGGATATTAAAGATCCCATGGCACTTATCGAAAAGAGTAGGGGAATTTTTTCATTAAATCATAACAAAATATATACAGATCAGTATTATGTCATACCAAATCATAAAAGAAAAAAATCTAACATAAATAAGTATTGATTCATACAAAATCCCCAAACATAAGGAAAACATTATAAACAATATAAACAACTTAAAAACTACCCCCACCCCACTCTAAGAGCACAGGAAGTTTTTTTTTCTAAAACAAAATCAAACTAAAATATACAAATCAATATTTCATTATACAAAATCATACAACCAAAAAAAAAAGACCAAAAATAGGTATTAATTCATAGAACAACCTTAATACAAAAAAAGAAATGATTTTAACCTGCCCCTTCCCATTTTTTTTTAAACGTAATAAATCTATATTTCTGAAACCTATTCCTTTCAACCTATTCCTTATAGGAAATCAAAATATGCTAATTTCTCCGAACATTTCCCTGTGCTTTCCTTCAACAATTCATCAGACTTCCATTTTTTCATTTCCTGTACTATAATAAAATAAAGATCCAAGACAGCAAAGTCTTGTTGCTGCAATACTAGACGGCATCGGCAAATCCATATCCAATATAAAAAATGGGCAAACAAGGCCCTAACTGTACCTATGTTAGGCTGTTTACTTAGAGTAGGAGGGATACCAAAAAACAGTAATGTAGAGGCCGGAGGTATAGGTAGCCTAGCTTTCTATTTTTTACAATATCCCAAAACTGGACAATATATGGACAAGAATATAAATGGTCTATGGTTTCTATTACTTCTGTACAACAAACTCTAGGACAATACCTGTCTTGTAAAGCTTTATGTTTCTGATTTCCTTTAACATTTATTCTGTGATGAACCCCCAACCACACTGTATCCCACATTTGTTCAGGGATCTGAGGATCCATAATATATTCTGATATTAAATCCTGTTGAAAACATGAAAAGCTCGAAAAAAGATGATCCTGAAAATGAGCTACCAATACAGTAACTCCCTGTACAAATGCTTCCTAGAGAAGGTTTGTACCATAGTATATTTCACATCCCATTTGATAATCCAATCGAAAAAACCCTCTCACCTTTTTACTAAACAAGGACTCTTTATTTTTATGAAGAAATGTGCCCTTTTCCCATTCTAACAAAATCCCTTTAAGTAATAAAAAACCCCAGATACTACAGAACTGAGTGGTACCTCTTATCAGGGCAATAAATTCACATATAAAAATACTGTAAAAAAATAAAATAAAATAGGGTTCAACATGTTCACCCCTCCATCTTTAACATCTTTATATAATATATTCCGTTTAATAGGATTTAATAGACTACCACAAAAACAAGTAAAAAAAACAACTGGATGATGAAACTCAATTTTTTTTAGGTAGCATAAAAATAGCATTAATATATAGGAAAATCAGGGTTAAAAAAGACCTAATCAGGAATACCCTTTTCTTTTTCCCAACTTTCCATCTATTCCATCTGCTCACCATCTCGTTTCCTACAGATAATCGAGACCAATTATATTCCACCATTCCACTACCCCCAAAATAAGCTCTTAGAATTTTACATGGATTTGTAGCCACCATACAACCTCTAACCACCCTTGGAGTATCCTGAAAACCCTTCAAATCAATACATTTTGTTTTCCCAATATTCAAAGTAGCCCCTGAAGCTTTCCCTACAACCTGAATAAGATCCAAAGCAATAAGAGACTGATGATCCTGAATCCATAAGCACAAATCATCGGCATACTCCAATACTTAGCAAGCAGAAGAATAACCCCCAGTCAAACCTAAAATTCTAGGGGATTGCTGAAGAAGTCTCATAATCAGATCACTCATAAACACATAAAGGAGGGGGCTCAAGGGACAATATTGATGCACCCATCTCAACACCCGAATTTTAGGACCCATGATACAGTTATCATAACGGACTACAAAAGCTAACCCGTAACAAACTTCCAACCAACCTACAAATTCCTTTGGAATTCCATACTCAAGCAAACAATCCCATAAAAAGAGAATGAGACACCCCATCAAATGCTTTGGCCTGATCTAAACTGACCAAAAACCCAGAATTCTTCCCCAAACCATTCCCTCCATCCCCTTCTACCACCTCACTAAGTAACAAGATGTCAGTTATTTTCCTTCCTGGTATTGAACAATATTGCATTGGATTAATCATCTTCCATAACCATGGCTAATCTATTCCCTAATAATTTAACAAAAACCTTAAAGTCAATATTTAATAACGTGATAGGACACCAGTTATCCAAGTCTGTAGGATCCCCAGATTTAAACAAAAAAAAATAAATATAAAAAAAAAAAAAAAAAAAACAGGCCTCCATACATGTTGTGAGGCAAATCTTCTTGAAAAAAAAAAAAAAAAATCTTTACACAGTCAACATTTCCATTAGAATAATCTCCCATAACTATACATATATATATACATATACACATATACACATATACATATACACATATACATACATATATATATTTCATTAGGCAGACCATCTGAACCTGGTGAAATCCCCTTACAGAGACTCTTAATTACCCTATCCATTTCTAAGTTTGAAAAAGGGGATATCAAAATATCTCGAAATTCCTCAGCAAGTTGAGGTAGTGCTGCTGCCTGTAAGATTTGAGGAGTAAACTGAGAAAATTCCACCGGCAAGGCAAACATTTCTTTTACATATTGTGTGATTAACCCCATAATAGAAACATTATCTGTTACTAATGATCCTTGTGGTGTTTTTAAGCCTTTAATCAATTTCTTCTCTCTATATTTTTGGCAGCTAACAAAAGGGATTTATACTTTCAGCCCCCTCCCCAGAGTACCAAAAGTTTGTTCTTTCTGTAGGGAACATAGCCGATCATATTGATATGATCCACTCCTTCCTCACACTGCCTTGACAGCAACACACATAATTCATGTCTAAGAACTAAATATCAGTTATATTTTGACACTGCTTGAGATCTCCCGTGAATCTTAAAGAACTCTACTATAAGAATTTTTAAATCTTCCCATCATAATCCTATATTTTCACATAGGAATATCGTAGATACTTTGTCCAGTATTAATAGTTTAAAAGCAGACACAATTACTTGATTCTCTAATAAAGACACATTCAGTCTCCAAAACCCTAACTCTGTTTCCCTTACCGGGGGTATTACAATATTTACTCCTATCAACAGATGGTCTGAAGTTTCTATAGGCAAAATAAAAGTATCAGAGACCTCCAACAACTGTTTCATAAATTAAAAAAATCAATACGGGAGGAAAGGTTACCATTAAAAAAGGTTGCCGTGTCAAATCCTGTACCACTCCCCTGGAAATCTTTCAATCCAGCCTGAAGTATCATTTTTTTCAAAAAGGTCTTATTACAATATTGCTTCTCTTAAATTACAAAATTGAAAATTTATATAAAAAAATCACCTCCCAAAAAAATCTGTCTGCTAGTAAACAAATAATGTTATATTTTTGTTAACAATTCAATTCTCAAGGCTTTTGTTTGTGGACCATAAACCTGTAATCAATCTATAAGAAAAATAATTAATAATTACATCTAATAATAATGCTCTACCAGGATCAATATCCACTAGATACAATACCTTAACTGTAGAAGAACGAAAACAAAAATCCACCCCACAACAAGCTTCCATTCCTATTGACCAATACGAAGAACCCCACCATCATTCTCTAGTTGCTTGCGAAATTTCAGCTAATGTGTGAAGTCTAGTATCTTGCAACATGAACACATCAAAATCTAAGTTTTGTAAAATGCCTGAAGTAGTTTTTCTTTTATAATCAGATTTAATACCATTGACATTTAAACATGCCACCTGTAAACTAATAGCTTCAGGGAGGTTTTTTTTTTTGTTGTTGTTTGTTTTTTACTTGACCTTGTAACCCTTTTTTGTAAAACAACCTCTTGTGAGTTCTGAACCTCAGTATCTGGGGTTGGTAATAACCCAGAAGCTTGGTTTGAAGTCTGAACCTTCCTTCATAGAGTCTTCCCTATCCACCTGCTCCCCCCATGAAGTGAAAGCAGAAAATCTATTGGAAAGGAGTAAGGGTGATAAAGGTATCATTGAATGCACCAAATCAGAACAGTCCACTCTCAATGGACTTGAGTGGGTACCACTGGACTCCCTTGAAGAGTGCCATCCTGCAAGTCCACTACATCCACTTGCTCCTGAGAACATAAATTTGATTGAACAGGAACACACCAAGGTGAACCTTGAGGGGTTACAAAAGGGGTTTCTACTGCCTCCATAGAATAACTATCTTTATCCATACTGCCAACATGAGGTAAGGGGGGGGAACAACTATACCCTGTCTACCCATGTGTGACCTCTCCCAACCCCCTCCAAGAGAAGGGACATTGCCTCTACCCCTACCTCTATGATGGAGTGGAGGATGATGTACCATATCATGTTCTGTACCAGGCCTATAAGGCCTCAGAGCTTGGGATAGAAAAATATCATGATCTGATAGCTCTTCAGAATTGTGGGCCACCCATGGGCATTCCTGAAGCCCATGGTCTTCATCCCCACAGAGATTACAGGTTGGGGGGGCTGTACACTGTGCTGTTGAGTGTCCTAGTACCCCACAATGAAAACACTTAATGCTATCACAGGCATTATTCAAGTGAGTCAAAGCTCCACATCAATAACAGCTTTCCAGCTGGCCTGCACAAAACAATATTCCCTTGTCCCTTCCCAGAAAAATAGAACTTGGTAAGTGCTGAATCCCCACATCTGTTGGTTTTAATTGAACCTGAAAGTTCCATCCTCCATTCCAAAACCCATTTCCGTCCATGATTGGCCTAGGATGTTCAAAAACTGTGCATCATTTTTCTAACCAAAATGTATTATTATTTACATCTACCCCCTCATTCCTGAACAACACGTTAAAGTTTTAATAATAGGTTTAGTTATCGGAATTGCTAGAAACTCTTTCAATTCTTCTGTGTCTTTCTGTTGATAATATAATTTCTAGAATTTGTCCAAAAGAACCATTGAGCAAAAACTGACATAATAATTTCTATCCCCAGGCACATGTATGAAAGCGTATACATCAATAGGAGTGAAACCCATCAAATATTTAATAAGAGTTTTCCCCACCCAAAGTCTATTGGGGGGAATTGGGGCCTTCCCTACATAATCGGAGACAAACTAGAAATCTCCTTTTTGCTGCCTCTTCAGGCTTACGAAAAAGCCCAGCATAAGATGTTGGTCTTCCCCGGTCTTGCACAGAGGTCAACGCCTCTCTAGAAGAACTCATATCTTCTTCCTGCCTAGACCTTTGTTCCAAACATTCCCCCTTCTCTCCTATCTTTCCCATAACTGACAAGGGAGTCCTCTTGAGCGTTCTCTTGCTGAGAACAAAAGTTTTGAACACCAAGGTCCTGGAGATCCGATGGAGAGAAAACTGCATCTGGCATAGCAGACAAACATACAGCCTCCTTATCGAAACATGCAGTTGCAGTGGAAGCAAGTGGGGACTTAGGATTTTGACTGTCTACGCAGACCAATTCTATATTCTTCATACCAGAGCCAGAGTTTCCCAGAGAACCCAGAATCGGTATCAGTGGATCTGGGACCCAGCGCTCATCTTGATAAAGACATCCCGCTCTCTGCAAAGTGTCCTCTGGACAACAATCTTCTGAATTGACTGGCAAAAAAGTATCATCTGTCTGAACATCGCAGTCATTCCCCACACTTTTATCTGGAGTAGAAGCGGCATTTAAAGATAAACATTTGCTAGTACCCAATATGGGACTAGCTCCTGACCTTTTCCTTTTTTTCCCTTTCCTCCTCCAATCTAGATCTACTGAGATTATATTCCTGCTCTGCAGTAGAAATCAGAGCCAATAACTGATTCTTCTTTACCTCCAGCTCCTCCAGTAGTTTAATTTCCTCATTATTCAGATCACCAACAGCATCAGGCATAAGGGGTGGAACAACAAGATTCTCTTATATAACTCCTGGTAAGGGATTCATAGCTACTGGAATCCTCTCCTCAGACTGGATATGTATTTCCTCTGGAGTTCCAAAAACCTGACCTTCCCCATCCATGGTCTGCGACATACTGAGCTTCACCAACTCTCCTGCAGCGCTTTTGCCCCCTCTGCAGCAAGAGTAGGGGAATTTCCCTGGTGTCCTGTCCAAATTTCCCTCATTCACTAAAAATACCACCAATAGCTTAATCTGGTTCAAGGTCAGTTGGCATTCATCTGTATCCCTCTCCCTTGGGTCGTGCCTGAAAATAGGCAATATTTGTCTAGTGCACTTACCCGGTCAACTAAAATAGAAAATAAAAAAAACAAAAAAACAAAAACAAAGACTGCCTTTTTCTCCCAGTTAATCTATCTACACCACAAATATGCCCCTCCCCAAAGCACACTTCACAGTACACAGACTGACTGTTCTAAATTAACATTCAAAATCCACACATAACAATAAACACTTGATATGAGCATAGAAGGGTTTCCTACAATCGATGCACTAAATTTTGAGCAAAAAATATTACTCAAAAAGGCATTTTATACAGCTTTTAGAGGTTTTGAATCAGAGCTCTGAGAGCAAACTGTCTCCAGCTACCACTGCACACACACTACCCTGGCCAGAACTGAGGCTGTGCCAAACAATCTAGAGCCCATGTGACCAGCAATCCCATGAATAACTGCAGAATTTCATTTGGAGCTCAATTACAGGGCAAAGTGAGGTGAACTACATTGATTTCAATGTACTTCACCTTAAAATTGGTGGAGAAGTGGTTTGGGGAAGGCGGAATAATGCAAAGTCATTGGTTTCAATGGACTTTGTGTTCCTCATTATGAAGCGAAGTACTCTGCTTCACATTGTGGAGTTCTTTGCAGATTCCACGTTACTCAGTGAATCACTTCACGGAGCAAATTGGGGCCACTTTGGCAATCACTACTTACAGTACTGTAACTCACATGCTGTACAGGAAGGAACACGAATGCCTATGGCTGTACTTCCCCGATGGGCTGTAGCACAAAACTCTCAGACTTAAAAATGTTCATTAATAGAGTACAAATGGTGGAGTGATGAACCCTGGAGACATACTACAAAACATGCTTACAATGCATCCAAGCAACTAGTCAAAAAATTACTGTTGTGATTCATGACATGATCTTGAATAGAAATTTGTGACTGTGATGAAGAACGTGATTCGGTGTAGACGGTGTGAGATAAACAATATGGAACTCTATTGAGAACACAAATGCCTGCAGCTGTGCTTCCCCGATGAGCTGTAGCACAAACTCCCTGACTAAAAAAAAGCTCATTAATGAATACAATGGCAGGGTGGTGAAGCCTGGAGAGATGCTACAAAACAGGCTTACAATACATCCAAGTAACTAGTAAAAAAACTAATGCGATTCATGACGTCATTGTGAATAGTGATTTGTGACTGCATTTGTGACCGTGATGATGAAGAATGTGATTTGTATCACGAGTGACTCATGATGATGGTCCCGACTTAAACGCTCATATTAATGAGTACAATGTTCATGCAGAATTATGCACCACACATGTCCAGTACTCTGAAGGGAAGCCAAAGAAACAACCGTGACTTAAGTTACAGATGGCGACTGGGTCCTAAAGAGATGCAAATGCACAGACAGATTAAGATTGCACTGTGCACTGAAGAGATGCAGATGCAAAGGCACAACACCTAACCAGTGCTCACCATCAGAAATTCAAATCTGGAAAAGAATACCTTTGCCGGTTGGATGGGCCATGGGGGGAGGTGGCAGTGTACTGCACTGCTGCAGTAACAGTCACTAGTACTAGTACCAGTAAAGAAACCACAAAGAAGTACAACAATCATATAGCTGCAGTGGATAGCAGGTTCACATTGCTGAAATTATATGGCACAATAAAAGGTGTCTGATTTGATAACACGCATCACACACATACTCACACACTAAGAAATACGTAGCAAATTGAAAACTTCAGTGATAACCACATATTTTAAACAAGCTAAAATTATGCACTGCTGCACCACAAAAAAAAAAAAAAAAAACCAGCAAATAAATGGCAAGAATTATTGAAAATATTACTGTGTGTACATTAACAGTTATACAAGAAAAATATCACCAAAACAGAAAGCACTGTTTTTTTCTCCAAGTTAATCTACCTACACCACAGATACGCCCCTCCCCCAAAGCACACTTCCACTGTCTCAGTACACAGACTGAATGTTGTGCATTAATATTCCAAATCCACACACAAACGCTCAATGATATGAGCACAGGAGGGTTTCCTATAATCAATGAACTAAAGTTTCAGCAAAAAAAAAAATTACTCAAAAAGGCCAACAGCTTTTAGAAGGTTTAAATTGCAGAGAGTTCTGGGAGCAGATTGTCTCCTACAGCTTCCTATACTCACTACCCCAAACTGAGGCTGTGCAGAACAATCTAGAGCCTATGTGACCTGAAATTCCATGAATCACCGCAAAATTTGCCTTTGGAGCTTAAAAACAAGGTGAAGTGATGTGAAGTATATTGTTTTCAATGTACTTCTCTTTAAGAACTGGTGGAGTAGTGTTTTGGGAAGGTGGAGTAATGCAAAGTCATTGTTTTCAATGGACTTCACGTTACCCAATGTAAAGTATTCTGCTTCACGTTGCAGAGCACTCCGCGAATTCGCCTTTGCTCCGCTAATCACTTCATGGAGTGAATTGGGGCCACTTCACCCATCTCTATTTGCATAGGACAGGTTTGATTACTTTGCAGTGGTAATTCCCTTATTTTTCATCCCCAATTCTTTACTATGTACCACTGTTATATTATCCCCACTCCCCACTCCCTACTATGGCTGTTCCAGTAATGAGCTCCCACTTGCAGATGGTCTCCTGGAATTTGAAGGGCCTTAACCACTAGGTTAAATGAACTAAAATTTTTCAGTATTTGAAATCTCTTCATACGGATATAACCCTCCTCACCAGTAGGACAGCCCCCTGGATGCAGGAGTGATGGGTGGGCCAAGTAGTAGACAGTTCATCTGAATCCAGGGGTACCATGATTTTGATTGGTCAAGTGCTGAATTGGAAGGTTGAACAGACCACTGCAGACCAGTTAGGCAGGTGTGTCCTAGCTAAACTGAGCTAGCCAAGAGGTCATATTATCCAAGTGTCCATTTATGCCCTGAACATAGATGATGTGTAATTATTTTCTTGTCCCTGCCAGGTTCTGGATGACATACAACGGGATGTCTGGGTTCTAGTTCTGAAAAGGTGCAATTACAACCTTGTGTTGGATCCATTTTTGGATTAATCAAAGAAGTCCCTAGGTATCCATCCTCCCCCAAAAAAGAGCTTCTCTTTCAGAGTTGATGGCAGAATGGGGACTTTCTGATGTTTGACATCTGGCGAACCCACCAGCTCAAGATTATAGGCTTTATTCTTGGGTCCATGATACGTTTAGCAGACTTGAGTTCTGGTTAGTAAATGATTGACAAATTCAAATTTCTGCCCGTGCCCCTGTTGCACTTTGTTTTCAAACTCCTAACATGGAACCCCATTCTACTCACTGGCACTGTAACCCCCTCCTCTCTGATCGCTGCTTTCTTGACTTGAATAATATGACCTTTTGGCTAGCTTGAATAGCTTGGCACAAGACACCAGGAGAAAGAACTGCTGTGTGACTGGACTCCTCTACTGGGACTATATTGCCCTACTTCCCTCCACCCTCCCCACCCAAAGCTAGTTCTATTTTTATTGGCACAGGATTTGACTGACAACAGGAACTTCCTGTTTGGGAGCAGGAAGTGAGTGATCACAGAGCCACCAAAGACCCACCATCCTAAAAGGGCAAGAGTAGTTCTCCGGCCCCCTCTAGCTGCTGGAGGTCTGCCTCTGAGCAAGTAAGGGGTCTACTGAGAAATATAGGATATTCTTGTCTCAGAACCAGACAATCAGGAGCTTAAAGGGCACACAGGCAGAAAGTAAGGAGAGAGAGAGAAAAAAAAAAAAGGAAAGAGTAAGCATTGCAAACAGTTAAGGGGCCAGAAATAAGACATGATTGGAGTGGTGCAGTGCAGTGGCTGTGGAGCAGCAGTCTTCCGGGAGACGTTCTGGAGGATGCGGTATTGTCCCATCTGCAGGCACCTCTCTGGGCTGAGGGAGGAGGTTGCTCATCTCCAGGCTGAGTTGGCCAGGATTTGTGGGACCACCAGTGCCACTGCCGTTGCCTCAGAGGTTGCCAAGAAAGAGGAGCAGTTGGACCACAGTGGGCTCAGGGAGGGTGAGGGTGGTGGAACAGAGGTGCATCCCTCCAGTTGTACCTCTCCACAATTCCTATGTCATTCTGGCAAAGTGTGGTTCCTCTATGTAGGCACCCGCAGTGGAGACCACGGAGGATGCTGGGAACCTCCACAAAGGAGACCCACAGGAGGGTGGCAGAGCACCCTGCAGGGGAAGGAAACAACTCCTGGTGGGGGACTCCATTTTTAGGAAGGTAGAACTGGGGAGTAAGGGGAGAGGGAGGTAAGGTGCCTGCCTGGCGCCATAGCTTGGAGAGACAGAGAGCGAATCCTCAAGATTGCCAGAGCAGCTGCACAGGGGAGGGAGCTGGATGTCATTGTCCACCTAGGGACAAATGACCTGGCTAAGAAAGGGGATTAAAGAAGTGCAGGAAGACTTTGTGGAATTGGGGAGGGGCCTTAGTCAAGTAGCACGCGTGGTAACCTTCTCGGAGGTGTTGCCCATCTATGGCATAGGAGAGGCTGGGATGTTCTGCACCATGGGAGTCAATCAGTGGTTGAAAAACTGGTGTGGAGCTCAGGGATTTGGCTTCATTGGGGACTGGGGGTCCACCTGGAGTGATGCAAGCCTATACTGGCATGATGGGTTGCATCTGTCTGGGAGGGGAACCAGGATCCTAGGTGATAGGTTTAAATGCTTCATTGGCAAGCATTTAAACTAGCCAAGGGGGGAGGCACTGGAAAGGAGCAGGGAAATCCTAGCCCCCCCAAAAAATCAAGGTAGTAAGTGCTGTAAACACAAACATAGAGGTGTTGATGGGAAGAAGGGCAGGGGTAAATGAAGAAAGTGACAAAGGCAAGAAGGACAGGGATGGGGTAAAAGGGAGTAAGGCCATCAGGAAATGGAGGGTAATGAGTACCAATGCCCGTAGTCTGGGCAACAAGCTCCCTGAGCTGGTGGCTTTGATGGAAGAGGGATGCCTGGATATCATAGCAATCACAGAAACATGGTACACAGAGAACCATGACTGGGATATTAACATACCAGGGTACATAACCTACAGGAGAGAGAGGCAGGGGAGAAGAGGGGGAGGAGTAGCTCTCTCTGTAAAGGAAGGGATAAAAGCAACTGAGCAAGAGAGTAAACAGGGAGGAGGAGGCACTGTGGGTCACCTTGGAGACTGGAAAGGGCACCACAATCCGCACAGGGGTTGTGTATAGACCCCCATGTCAGGGGGAGGGAATGGACAAGGATATGATAGAAGGCATTCTTAGAATGGCAGAGAAAGGGGAGATACTGTTGATGGGAGACCTGAATATGCCAGATGTTAACTGGAGCACATTTGCTGCAGCCGCATCCAAGAGTAGGGCCATTCTTGATGCCCTACAGGTGGCAGGCCTCAGACAGCTAGTTTCGGAACCCACTCATGAGGGAGCAATCTTAGACCTCGTACTCTCAAACGGGGGCAGTGAGAGGATCTCAGATCTAGAAGCGGGTTGCCATCTGGGGACAAGTGACCATCAAACAGTGTGGTTCATGTTAAACTCAGCTACAGAGTCAAGCCATACAAAAGTGAGGGTACTAGACTTTAGGACGGCTGACTTTGGCAAGATGGGAGAGTGCCTCAGAAAAGCACTAGCAAACAGGCTAGAAGGAGGTGTGGAGCAACAATGGGGAATCATCAAACTGCCATCACAGAGGCAACAAGCCTTTGTGTGAAGCAAATAAACAAATCAAAATGAAAGAAAAAGCCACTATGGTTCTCAAAAGGGTGGCTGTGAAAGTCAGGAAGAAAAAGATAGCATTCCGGAAGTATAAGGAAATGCAGAAGGAGCGGGACAGAGAGCTGTACCAGTTAAGGCAGAAGGAAGCAGGGAGGAAAGTCAGAATAGCAAAGGCCCAAACTGAGGAAAAGATAGCCAACTCAGTTAAGAAGGGGGACAAAACCTTTTATAGGTACATCAGCAAGCGTAGAAAGACAAAGGGAGGGATAGTGAGGCTGAATAGAATGAATGGTGGGTGGGCAGAGGGGGACAGTGAAAAAGCAGGGATACTGAACAAATATTTCTGCTCAGTATTCACAAAAAAGAAGGGAAGTGCCTAATCCAATTAACAGAAGCACTCTTGATAGGGGATTGATCCCAGTCCTTTCACAGAAGAAAGGGTTCTGCAAGAACTCCTAAAACTGAAGGTGGACAAAGCAATGGGTCTGATGGAATTCACCCCAGAATTCTAAAAGAATTAAGGGAGAACTAGTGAAACCACTGGCTACTCTTTTTAATAAATAATGGGAGGATGGTGTGGTACCCGAGGACTGGAGGAAGGCGGATGTGATTCCCCTTCACAAAAGTGGGAACAAGACAGAGGCAGGAAACTATAGACCTGTCAGTCTGACCTCTGTGGTAGGGAAAGTGATGGAGTCACTTCTGAAGGAAAGAATAGTTGAGTACCTAGAGGTCAGTGGGGCACAGGACACAAGGCAGCATGGGTTCACAGTGGGAAGGTCATGTCAGATGAATCTAATAGATTTCTTTGACTGGGTGACCAAAGTAGTAGACCAGGGAGGGGCTGTGGACATGGCCTACCTAGACTTTAGCAAGGCATTTGACAGTCACACACAAAAGATTAATAGTCAAATTAACCAGCCTGGGAGTGGGTCCCAGGGTGGTAGCCTGGGTAAAACATTGGCTGCACAACAGGACACAGAAGGTAATTGTAAATGGAGTCCACTCTGAAGAAAGAGGGGTTACTAGTGGGTACCGCAGGGTTCAGTATTGGGTCCAGTCCTTTTAATGTCTTCATCAGTGACATTGCAGAGGGACTGGAAGGAAAAGTATGCCTTTTGCAGATGACACAAAGATCTGCAACAAGGTTGATTCCTAGAGGCGATGAAAGGATGAAAAAGGACTTGGCAAAGTTGGAGGAATGGTCAGAGTATGGCAGCTAGGATTCAATGCAAAGAAGTGCAAATAATGCACCTGGGAAACAAGAACCCAGGGAAGAATATACAATGGGTGGGGAGGTAGTAACAACAACAAAAAGGGAAGGGACCTGGGGTAATCATATCAGATGACCTTAAGGTTAGCAAGCAATGTGAGAAGGCAGTAGGGAGGGCTGGGGGTATACTGGGATGTATAGGGAGAGGCATCAGCAGCAGAAAACAGGAAGTTGTTATCCCTCTGTACAGACAGTTGGTGAGACCCCATCTGGAGTACTGCATCCAGTTCTGGAGACCCCATCTCTGCAAGGACATAGACAGGATAGAGGCAGTCCAGAGGAGGGCAACGAAAATGGTACAGGGTCTGCAAGAGAAGCTGTATGAGGAGAGACTAAAGGAGCTTAATATGTATACCCTTGAGGAACGAAGGAGAGGGGGGACATGATAGAAACTTTTAAGTACCTCAGTGGAATCAACAAAGTCCAATAGGGTGGCATCTTTCAGAAAAAGAGACGTGCAAGAACAAGGGGGCACAATTTAAAGATAGAAGGGGGCGGTTCAGGGGCAATGTGAGGAAATATTATTTCACAGAGAGGGCAGTGGATGCATGGAATAGCCTTCCTGAGGAGGTTGTGGGGTCTACAACTGTAAGAGAATTCAAGAATGCATGGGACAGACATAAGGCAATTCTTGTGGGGGGTAGGAAGAAATAGGCTGTTGGTTAACTAGGATCTGCGGCCTATCCTGTAGGTAGGGAAATGGGCAGACTAGATGGGCCAAGCGGTCCTCATCTGCTTTCAAAGTCTATGTTTCTATGTTTCTATAAATCAGAAAGAAGTGCAATTATAATTTGACACCAATGAGAATAGTGAAGTGGGGAAAGAAACCATATGGGAAGCCTTTAAAGCCTTTTTGTAGGGACATATCATTGCCTTTACTGCCATGATGTGTAAGGAAAGAAAGTATGAAATTTCTGAGTTGACACAGATCCTTGCCAGGTTAGAGTCACGCTACAAACAGAGCCGATACTCTGTTAGCTGAAATAACAGGCACAAAACATGGTCTCAGTACTCTACTTTTCCATCTGCCCGAGTGGCAGCTCCTTAGGTGTAGCCATATATTTTGTGAATTTGGAGAAAAGGGGAGAAAACTTTTGGTTTCTTTTGTCTGCAAGCAGCAGGAAGAATTCTGGATATCTGCCCTCTGTAGATCTGATGGCGCCATCACAACCACTTCGAAAGACAATGATATTATGAGAATTTTATGAACGCCTAGATTAGGGTCTCAGTAGGACCAAATTACCTTATTTATTTAAGTTTTTAAAGTACTGGGTAAACACACTGATCTGAGGGACTATTTTCAGGCATGACCCAGGCCACAAATATGGCACTACCGAGTTACATACAGATCAGGAATACAGCAACACAATAATTGCAAAACACTTTACAATATGTTGGAGCAGTCAAAAAGCAAAAATTAGCAGCACATGACAGTTTATAGTTTAGTTCACAGCTAAATGAGGCAAAACAAGCTATAAAAGCACAGTTAGCAGTTATGATGGGCGGGAAAGGTACCATGTTGGAGATTACCCTTGAGAGTACAGGCATTTAGCCTCATTCAGTAAACAGGCTTTGAGTCGGTGCTTGAAAGAGCTGTGAGTATCAACTGACTGGAGTGAAGCAGGGAGCCTATTCCAGAGAGAAGAAGAAGCCACAGACAGTGCTCTGCCACCCATTCCAGTGGAGACCTTGGGAATTTCCAGGGGGGACTGAGGACGTGTGTAAGCATCTGGGAGGAGCTCTGGCCTTCATAAAGGTGGCGTAGGGTGATGCATTGCCATTTCTAAGGGTGTTGTCAAGGATACAAACTAGTGCATTGTCATGACGACCAGAGTGGGAACCACCCTAGCATCTGGTAGAGGTCACAGTGGTGAGTGGAGTAGGGTGCCAGGAGTGTGAAACGACATATGTTATTGTATGTTGAGTTTAGATGAGAGCACAGGGCAGAAGACATGGGAATATATGAGAGAGCAGTAGTCAATGATAGGGAGCAGGTTGCCTTGAGGAATAGTTAAGAGGGCCTCACTGGTCATTAATTGTTTTAACCTGTATGCAGCCCTGATCTTTTGGTTAACGCGACGTACAGTGGAGTTGATGTGATCCATATAGGAGAGGGAGGGATCAAGAGTTACCCCCAAGTATTTAAAAAATTAGGAACATTCTGCAGCACTGGGCTGTTGGGTTAAAGTACTGAGAGGGAGATGCCAGTCTTAATGGTGCTGGCCAGGTATGGTTTAGAACCTAGAAGCATTACCTTAGTTTTTCCTTTTTTTCATTAACCAGTAACCTATGTGTTTAGAACCAGTTATAGGCCATGCCATAGTTGATAGACAGGGCAGAAGAGAGGCTTCTCATGGACTTATCACTGCAGAGGAGGATGAGATTGTCTGCATACAAGAGGGCATGGAGTTTGTAAAGATAGAGAACAATAGGGGGCCAAAAACAGAGCCCGGAGGAACGCCCATAGAGACAGAAGGGTCAGGGGAGATGGCAGTACCAATACACACTGACTGGGATCAGCCAGAAAGACAACTCTTGAACCATCGCAAGGTCTCTGTGGAGCAGCCAAGTTGGAGGAGAGTAGCATGCAGTAGGGGGTGGATGACCAGGTCAAAGGTCTTGGTCAGGTCCACAAATACAGCACCCATGGCTTGCCCTTGGTCCATGTTCCTGTGGATACGATAGGTAAACTGGGCCAGGCTGGACATGGTGCTGTGGAACTTGTGGAACCCATGTTATCTCAGCTTTACACCTTTTTAGGGCACAGAGCTACACCGATGCTCGCTGTAGATGCAGGAACATTTGAATAAACCTATCACAGCTGCTGATCTTCATTCAGTGCTCCTCACTCTTGACGAAAAACAAAGCTCGAGGTATGGATGGTTTTACAGTTGATCTATATCAACTTATGCCAGACACAATAAGCACATGTGGCTAGGTGTCTTCCTCCCACTCTATGAGAAGCAATTATTACCCTCCTTCCTAAGAAATCAAATGATCCCCTTGACTGTGCTAACGTCTGACCCATCTCTCTCTCAATTCTACCTATATGAAAATTAATTATAGTTAAAGTCTTAGATTCTTGGCTGGAATAAGCTCTTCCTAGCTTAATTCACCACACCCAGGTACGCTTTTACAAGGGTAAATCTGACATATATCTGCACCCTGCTTAATTTGAAACTCCATGTCCATTCTATCCAATTACCGATGTTCAGTCTTATGGTTGATTTCTGCAAGACATTCAATGAGGTGGAGTGGGGTACATGCATACAGTGTTAGAACTCTATGGTTTTGGTCCCAGCTTTCAGGCTTGGGTTCACACGCTCTGTAACAACCCATGGTGGTCATTTTTAACAACTACACCATCTCCTCACCTTTTGCTTTGCAAACAAGAATATGTCAAGAATGCCCACTTAGCCCTTGCTTTTTTATTGGAACTTAACCCCCTGACATGTAAACTGCTGACAACACTGGCTATCCAAGGAATCTGAGGAGGTGCCTCTTATTTGGTACATTCTTACACAGATGATCTTCTCCTTACAGTAGAGTCTCCTACAAACTCAATTCATGCCGTGTTGTGGCCTTAATTTATGGCTATCTCAGGCCTCATGGCGAACCTCACAAAAACAACCCTTTACCCTTTGTACTACTTTTGTGATAATAGAAGTTGCTCAGGTTTACCAGCCAAAGGGGTTGGGAGACAGCTTTAAATACCTAGGTATCCAAGTTACAACCCAATGGAACAAGCTGATTATGGCCACTTCTTTTACCCTTAATAATCAGACTGGATCAGGATATCCATAGGTGGTTCACGTTACACCTCACTATTCTCGGTAAAATCGCAACCATCTGTTTGTACTAACATATTAACATACTAAAATGCCAGCAAAATAGGCCTAACGGTCTTTTGTGTCTGCTCGTTTGGTCAGCCCCCACCCTGGGTGCTGACCTTGTTACCCCCCTCGCCTTCTCTGGCTTCTCCCTTCCCAGTTCCGGATATTCTTGCTGCATTGGATTTTGCTTCCAGAACCCTTCCCCTGTACCTGTCCCACCCCATCTTGAACCCCTCCATTGTCTCTGCCTCCACCAGCCCCCTAGGCAGCGCATTCTATGGCCCCACCACCCTCTCAGTGAAGTAGCACCTCTTCCTTTCTCCCCTGAATCTTCCCCCCTCCAGCTTCCACCCATGCCCTCTAATGGCCCCCTCCTCCGTCCTTGGAAGCACCCCGACTGTTCCTCCCCTATTTACCCTCTTCATGTACCTGAAGACCTCTATCATGTCCCCCCGGTCCCTTCTCTCTTCCAATGTGTACATATTTAGCTCTTCAAGCCTCTCCTCATAGGTCCTGTTCCCCAAGCCCCAAATCATTTTGGTTGCCCTCCTCTGGACCCTCTCCAGGAGGTTAATGTCCCTCTTTAAGTGTGGCCTCCAAAACTGCATGTAGTACTCAAGGTGTGGTCTCACCAAGAAGTTATACGGAGGGAGTATCACTTCCCTCCTTCCGGAGGTGATCCCCCTAGCGATGCATCCCAGCATCCTGTTGGCTGGCTGCTGCCCTCCTACAAGTCTCAGAGTTGTTCATTTTGACATCCACCACCACCCCCAGGTCCCTCTCAGCCATCGAGACTTGTAGCATTTCCCCCAGGGTAAGACCACCTGGCTTCTGGCCCTCAGGTGAGTACCTTGCATTTCACATTGAACCTCAGCTTCCACTTTCTAGACCATCTTTCCAGAGCCTCCAGGTCCCCCTATAGGGCCACCCTCCCCTCCTCCCTGTCCACCACCGCCCCCAGTTTCGAGTCATCCTCAAAGAGACTCATCTCACTCCTGATTCCTGTCCTTCTTAAATTTGCATATGTTTGGTGATCTCCCACTTACAGTCCCATCGACTATCCTTCATAGAACTGAACATTATCTTCAGTACTTTCTCTGGGAAGGCAAGTCACCCCACCTTAACATGGCAAAATTATGCACCTATTGGTCCAGGAGCAGTCTTGGCCTTCGCTGGTTTGAGGGTTATGCCTTAGCTTATCACATGATGTAAATGTATAAGTGATTTACTTCCCTCTGACTTCACATATAGAAACAAACTGACTGCAGATAAGGACCTCTTGACCAACCCAGTCTGCCCATTTCCCTACCTATTGGATAAGCTGCAGATCGTAGTTTCACCAACAGCCTACTTCCTCCTACCTCTGACTAGAATTACCTTATGTCTGTCACATGCATTCTTCAATTCACCCACTGATTTTGACCCCACAGCCTCCTCAGGAAGGCTGTTCCATGTGTCTACCACCCTCTCTGTGAAAAAATACTTCCTCACGTTGCCCCCCCAAGTTGTCCCTCCCTCTCTATCTTCGAATTGTGCTCCTTTGTTCTTGCACATCTTTTTCTGAAAGATGCTACCATATTGGACTTTGTTGATTCCCTCAAGAAACTTGAAAGTTTCTATCATGTTGCCCTCCTCCTTTCCTCAAGGGTATACATATTAAGCTCTTTTAGTCTCTTCGTATGTCTTCTGGTGCAGACCCTGCACCATTTTAGTTGCTCTCTTCTGGACTGCCTTCATCCTGCCTATGTCCATGTGGAGATGGGGTTTCCAGAACTGTATGCAGTACTCCAGATGGGGTCCCACCAACTGTCTGTACAGAGGGATAACAACTTCCTGTTTTCTACTGGTGATACCTCTCTATGCATCCTAGTATCCCCCCAGCCATCCTGACTGCCTTCTCACATTGCTTGCCTACCTTTAGGTTATTTGATATGAATACCCCCAGGTCCCTTTTCATTCTTGTTGTCATTAATACCTCCCCCCCCACCCCAACACTCTTCCCTTGGAATTTTTGTTTCCCAAGAGCATCACTTTGCACTTCTTTGCATTGAATCTAAGCTGCCATACTTTTGACCATTCCTCCAACCTTGCCAAGTCCCTTCTTATCTTTTCCACATCCCCCTTGTGCATCAAACCTGTTGTAATCTTTTGTGTGGGACTGTGTCAAATGCCTTGTTAAAGTCTAGGTAGGCCACATTCACAGCCCCTCTCTGGTCTACTACTTTGGTCACCCAGTCAATGAAGCCTATTAGAGTTATCTGACATGACCTTCCCTCTGTGAATTCATGCTGCCTTGGGTCCTATGCCTTGCTGGCATCTAGGTACACAACAATTCTTTCTTTCAGAAGTGATTCCATCATTTTCCCTACCACTGAGGTCAAGCTAACAGGTCAGTAGTTTCCTGCTACTGCCTATCTCCCACTTTTGTGAAGGGGAATCACCATTCGCCCTCCTCCAGTCCTCAGGTACATCGTCCTCCCATGACTTGTTAAAAAAGGGTAGTCAGTGGTGCCACTAATTCTCCCCTTAGTTTTTAGAATTCTGGGGTGAATCCCATCAGGCCCTGTTTCTTTGTCCACCTTCAGTTTTAGGAGTTCTTTCAGGACCCTTTCTTCTGTGAATGGACTTTTATTATTGACCCACCCCCAATCCAGTGTTCTATTATTTGGTTTAGGTACTTCTCCCTTTTCTTTGTGAATACTGAGCTGAAGTATACATTCAGTATCTCTGCTTTGTCACAGTCACCTCTGCCCACTCCCTCTTCTTTAAGCCTCATTATCTCTCCCCTAGTCTTTCTTTGCTCCTTAATGTACCATGTAGCAAAAGGTGCTCCAGTTAGCATCTTGCATATTCAGGTCCCCCATCAATAATATCTCCCCCTTTTCTGCCATTCTAAAGATGCCTTCTATCATTTCCTTGTCCATTTCCTCCCCCCAAGATGGGGGTCTGTATATAACCCCTGTACAGATTGGGGTGCCATTTCCTGTCTCCAGGGTGACCCACAGTGCCTCCTCTCCTCCCTGTTTCAATCAATCAGTCTTTATTTTGTCAGGTGAAACATTGAGAATACACATTGCAAGGTGGACCTGGGGGTCACAAAAATAAAATACATAAACAAAATGCAATAACAAAGAATACAATCAGTAAATGTAAAATTAATAGGACAGTGAATACAATCATACCACCAGACTATCTATGGACATACACTGAAACAATCAAATATAAGACAAGCATCCACTCAGTACTAAGTAACTGTGAAACCAATAACAATATGTACAGAAATGCAGCACGACAGAGGTTTTGATGGGACTGGAGCATCATCAAGGGGGAGTAGGCAGGGTGGGAGGGATTTGAAGGCAGGGGGAGAGCACAAGGCTTAGTACAGCCAGCACTTACAGGTAAGGGTGAGTTTACTCTTTAGTTCCATTGCTTTGATCCCTTCCCTTACATAGAGAGCTTGTCCTCCTCCTCCTCCTCTTTTACCCTGCCTGTCCCTCCTATAGATTGTGTACCCTGGTATGTCGACATCCCAGTCATGGTTCTCTGTGTACCATGTTTCTGTGACTGCCATGATAGTTAGGTGTTTCTCTTCCCATCAAAGCCACTAGTTCAGGGAGTTTGTTACTCAGACTACATGCATTTGTACTCATCACCCAACATTGTTTGATAGCCTTACCCCTTTTAGCCCCATCTCTGTCCTTACTGTCTTTACGTTTGTCTCCATTGACTCCTGTCCTGCTGCTTATTGACTTCTCTACCTTAGTGTTTTCCTCATCAACTACCTTGTTTTGTGGGAAGGGGGCTGGGATGTCAATGCTTCTTTTCAGTTCCTCCCTCTTTTGGTTAGTTTAAATGTTTGCCAATAAAGCATTTAAACCCATCACCTAGGATCCTGGTTCCCCTCACGGTCAGATGCAGACCATCGCACCAGTATAGGTCTGCATCCCTCCAGATGGACCACCAGTACCCAATGGAGTCAAACCCTGAGCTCCGCAACAGTTTTTCAACCATTCATTGAATCCCATGGTGCAGAGTACCCTAGTCTCACCCATGCCAGAGAGTGCGGCACCTGAGACGGTTACTGTGCATGATACTTGTCTAAGGCTCCTCCCCAACTCTACAAACTCATCCAGCACTGCTCTGATCCCATTCCTAGCCAGGTCATTTGTCCCTAGGTGGACAATGATGTCCAGCTTACTCTCCCATGCTGCTACTCCACCAATCCTGATGATTCACTTTCTATACCTCCCAGCCATGGTGCTGGGCAGGCACCATACCTCCCTCTCCCCTTCCCCCCCAGTTCTACCCTCCTAATGACAGAGTCCCCCATGAGGAGTTGTTTCCTTCCTCTGTGGGGTTTCGTGCCAGCCTTCTCTGGAGCTTCCCAGCATCCTCCTTGGTCTCTAGATAGGTAGTACAGGACACCACAGGCCTTGCACACCATGGTGCTATAGTCAGATTTGAAGTGTTAGAGGTGCTCTCAGCCATTGGCTAGACTCCTCCACATTCTTTGAAGATGCCCTAATCTTTTGATCTGGTGGCATACTGTCCTATCCAAGTGCTCACAGGTCTTAGGCATGTCTGTATCCTCCAACACTGACATAGCGAGTTAAGGACTACCTATTGGTATTCCCTCTTTGTCTCCTTCACTGCAAAGCTGGCTATTTGCAGCTTTAATGGAAGCCAAGTGCCTCCTGCTGATGGCATGGAAGAGACCTTCACCTCCACCGACTTGTGCGTCGCAGTCTGCCATATCTAAATTAGGCCTGTTCAAACAACTATCTCTGGTTTCTACCACTAAGCTAGAGCTATACTACAATAAATGGGATGCCTTTTTACATTCACATCTGTGTTCTGTGCCCTTTCCTCACACCTGCAACCCTCCAGTTACTTAAACTTCTAAAGGCAAGACTCCATCTTATGGATCTCCTCCCCTGGACATCCTCTTTTAACTAGAGCTATGTGGAATGGGAAAATTTGTGGAATTTCATTGAAAGTTTGCAAACATTTGCAGAATTTTGTGGAATTTCACAGAATTTTTAAATTTAGTAATGTGGTTATAACTCAGTCACTGTTTATGCTAGAGCTCTGAAATTTAGAATATATGCCCTTTGGATAGATGGTTTCAAAGTTATAGGTGCTCAAATATTGTCATTTTATTGTTTGTGCAAAATTTCATAAGCATTTTTATCTGCATATACCCAACCATCTATTGGGTCAGGGATCTTAAATTTGGCATGATTTCTTGATAAGTGTCCTGTCAATCTGCCAGATTTCATGACAATCTGATGCATAGTCTCAAAATTGTATGTGCTCACAATCTGTCATTTTATTTTTTTCATGAAATTTCATGAAAAAATTCATCTGCATATAACTCTGGCACCTTCGGAGCTAGACATGTGTAAATTAGTATAATAGCCAGAATTCTTTCTTCCTGCTGCCCAAGTGATCGTTTTCGCCCACTACATCTTTTTGAGCAACTATAAGTACTAGACTTGCATGTACACCAGGCTCCTCAGATTATAAATTTACTGTACGTGATCCTTAAATATCCTGCATTCAGGTTGGAATTGTTGACACTGTGCTTTCTTGCTCCAACCTGGGGGTCTACCACTGTTATGCTACCCAGCTCAGCTGTCCATTTTTTAGTGAAACTGTGCATCTAACTCCAGAACCTGGTGAGCCCCTGCATTGCCTGCCTCTTATACCAATATTCTTTCATTAGAATCCCCCAGATAAGGCCAAGTGAAATTAGAAGATTCCAGTTTCATGGAATTTTTCATGAAATTCTTCAATTTTCACAAAGACACATGGTATTTGACTTTAAGTACAGATGTTATTTTGCAATTTTTTCACAGCAAGCAATTAATAAAATAGGCACTTCCAGTCTCCTTGTAATGGCTAAGAACCTGCCACATTTAATCATATTACATTCTCTAGTTTCAAAGTTTCAGGGATTTATAAATTTGTTGTTTGCATTCTTGCAAAATTAAGTTTAAGTGTTGAGAAAGTTTGACTACTTTTAATTCAATCCCATTTAAAACTGCATATCTGAACTTTTTCAGAAATGACCATGTGGTACAGTAGTTTAAATGTTTAAACTGTTAAATTTGGATATGTAGTTTTAAAATTAGAGGGAACTAACCAAAATTTACATTTTGGCAACATGTTTTGCAGGATATAGCAGTCCAGTTTAAAGCTAGAAATCTGAAACTATGTGCATATACAAATGTAATAACTTGTATACCTGTCAAATTTAGAAACATCTTAATGTCAAGTTTTGTAACATTTTAATGCATACTATCAAAATTATACTATTTATTTATTTATTTAGATTTTGGTGACCAGGTAAGCCCTCTGACACCAGAGATCCCTTTTTCAGGGGCAACCCGGGGTTGGTTACAACAACCACTTTACATTAGGTGAGGATTCTAGTGAAATACAATAATTCAGTTACAGAGAGTACATAAATAGTCAGTGGGGTACATTAGGCAAAAGTTGGTAGAAACAGTTTCATTACATCAGGTCCACAGCCTTTTTAACATTAACCATAGGCAATCCAAGGAGAGAAGAGTATTAGTCAGTTGTCATAGAAAGGGGTTTGGTTTAGAACATGATCTAGCGGTAACAGCCACAGAGGCTCAGCGCAGGAAGGCACACAGAGTCCAGATTTGAACCTGGGGAGTGAAGGTTTGTCATGTAAGCTTGCTGGGAGAGAGTTCCACAAGTGGGAAGCTGCGTACTGAAAAGAACGCTTTCCTTGGTTTGTGTGAACAAGGGGGATGTCAAGGAGACGACTTGCTGTAGACCGGAGGGTTCGGCAGGGGACTTTGGGAGTGAGCAGGCCACTCAGGTGAGGTGAGTGGCCTAGGGACATGAATTTATAGGTCAGGCAGGCAGTAGGATAGGATAATTTAAGCCTTAGGGTAGGCCAGTGTAGGTCAATAAGGGCCTCACAGTGATGTCTCCTTGGGAGGAGTTGGTTCCAAAGCGGGCTATTCGGTGATAGAGAGCAGTAAGCTTGATTAACTCTGTCTCCTGGAGAGACTGGAGTAAGGGGGAGCCATATAGTAATGAGGGGAGGAGGTTACAGTTTGCTATGGCTCGTCGTGCTTCTCCGAAGAGAGAGTTTCCCAGATGGTACAAGAGGCCAAGCCTCTGATGTATGGATCTAGTTAAGGCATCGATATGTAGTTTGTAGGTTAACTCCTGGTCAAGGAGAACCCCAAGATACCTGAACTGGTCTGAGATATCTACTTGCCTTCCTAGGGCTGATGAGAGTTGGAGTAGCCCACTACGATCACTGCCCAGAATGTACAGAAATCAAAATTGTGGCAAACTAGGTTTGCTGGCCAAGGCACCTAGCTTCACCTGAGCTCTTCTTCTAGGTTGCTTGAAAGGATAGAGCAAAGAACCTTACCAGAGCAACAATAAGGATTAAGGTTTCTTTTGGGTAGGCAGGTTTACTCTTATTTTTATTTTGTACTCACAGGGATTGTTACTGTTTGTTGCTTACAATTTATTGCTTTATTTTGTCTCTGATTCAAATTGCTGTTGCTGAGTATACCTTCTGCTGCGTTATTACAGGGTGTGCCTACAGGTGTGTGCTTACAGATTACTGCTGTAATCTTCTGATTCAAATTGTCTTTTGCAAGGTATATCTTCAGTTACTGCTTTGTTTTTCTCTGTAGCAAAGTGTTTCTTACAGGGTATATCTTCTGTGAAATTACAGGTGGTGCTTTAAAGGTTTCACAGTTATCTGTCATTAGAATAAGCTTTCAGGGTTACTGCATTTGTTGCTGGCTGATTGTTTCTGCTCTTACCTCCTTGTTTCTTTCATCCATGGTTCTTCTTTCTCAGCATGAGAAGGGCCCAGCCACTCACCCCCATCCCTAACCACCCCACACTACACTCCTTTTATAGGGTAGCACAGTTGTGACATTTCCTGTAGCAAAGCAAGAAGGGTCAGATCAGAGGGGTATCCACACAGTGACCTCATTTACAGGGGCACTAGTAATTTAACTTGTTATAACAATTTATACAAAAACAAACAAAACAACACAAAATCAAACTTTTGCTTTCATTTTCTTCCTTCTAATTACTCTGACCAGGTTATAAACCCAGCAACTTACCTGCAATGGATATTAACTGTAGGTACTGTGGAACACTTTTCAGAAGGGCAGTTTTATACAATTTAGGACACTGTTGTACATGTTGGGCCATTGGAGATCTAAGGGCTAAGCTCCAGGCAGCATGGTCAGAGATTGTGCACCTCAAATTACATATTCAAGAAGAAATGTAAGAACTGCCCTCCATTTCCCCAATATCCAACAGAAGCATCTCAACCACAGAGGGTAGTTAGTCCGGGAGGTTGGCAGGTGGTTAGGAGGGGCAAATCGGGTGCCCCATCACTCTGTGCTCTCCAGATTATCACCTTCACAAACCATATAAAAACTACAAACAGGTATCTGCCTCTATCTCTGAAATCAAAGGGGCAGAGGACACTGCAGCACAGGAGCTAGCACAACAAAACTCACCCAAAACAGGAACCAAAACATAAAAAAGCAAAAAGGAAATCCAAAAAATGTATGATCATAGGAGACTCCATGATTCGGTTAGTTGATATGTATCTCCAGCCAGGGATAATGGTCAGATGTCTCCCAGGTACATCAGCATGGAGAGACACTGATCGCATTGCTAAAATTGTTCAGGAAGCAGGAGAAAACATAGATGTCCTGGTACACAGAGACCAACGATCTCACCAGCTGATCATTTGTGGAGACCAAGGAACACCTGACCAGGCTGGGTTACAAACTCATCCATTTCATCCGGCATCTCCTTCTCTGAGATCCTGCCAGTCTGGGAGAGGAGGACAGATGCATGGAAGGTCAGAGAAGGGGAGATAGGGGAGCTAAACAGCTGGCTCAAGGGCTGGTGCCAGGAAAAAGGACAGATTTGTAGGGAACTGGCAACAGTTTGGGGAGTTAAAGTTCTTTAAATTTGATGGACTGCATATGACTAAGGAGGGAGTTAGTGCATTGGGGCAGAAGTTTGATGTCTTTGCAGAATATTTAAACTAGCAAATGGGGAGAGGGGTGCAGCACCTGAAATGTCAAAAGCGAACACCCCCTCAGCTAGTGGTCAAACAGGAGTTCAACATGTTTGTAGTTCATTTGCATCACCAGGTAAAGAAAAAGGTCCAGCTCCCCATACGATACACAGGGGAAACGCCAGACCTCACCCAACAACTAACACACTGAAATCTGACCAATGGAAAATCACATACACAAATGCTCACAGTCTGGGAAACAAGATCCCAGACCTGCAGGCAATAATGACACAGGCTAAACTGGACATAGTAACCATTAGCGAGACATGGTTTACTAGTAAGTACTCTTAGGAGACTTCAGTACCTGGCTGTGTACGTTCAGAAGAGACAGATGCAAAAAAGAGGGGGTGGAGTGGCCCTTTAGGTCAATGAAAATATCAAAGCTATGGAAATTCAGAATGCACATAAGGAGCCAGAAGAACTGTGGGTCACCCCGGAAACAGGAAATAGGACAGCCATATGAACTGGGGTTGTGTACAGGCCTCCAGACCAGGGGGAGGACAGACATTACTGATAAGATATACAAAACATGCTAGCTAAAGGGGAGGTTCCAATAATGGGAGACTTCAACATGCCAGATACAGATTGGTCAATACCAGCAGGGACATCTGCCAGAACTAGACACATGGAGGATTCCCTGCAGGGGGAGGGCCTCAAACAATTAGTACAACAACCCACAAGAGACAGGGCTATCCTAGATCTAGTAACGACTAACAAGGAAAGGATCACAGATCTCCAGGTAGGTCACCTTGGTGCCAGTGACCATCACATGGTATGGTTCCATTTGGCCACTAGAACAAAATCATCCCATTACAAGTCAAAAATATGAGACTTCAGAGGAGCAGACTTTGATAAGATGGTCAGAGTTAAGCTAGCCCTGGCAAAAAGAAATGCAGGTGAGGGGGTACAGGCAAAGTGGGCAAGCATTAAAGATGCAATACTTGAAGCAACATCCCATCGTGTTAGTGAGAAAAGGAAGTGCAAAAGAAGGAAGAAACCACTTTGGTTCTCAAACACAGTAGCAGAAAAGGTCAGAGTCAAAAGGCAGGCCTTCAGGAAATAAGGGAACACAGCAGGATGAAGATTGGTAGGCATACAAAACTTCCTTAAGGGAAGCAGGGAAGGCAGTAAGGCAAGCAAAGGCCCAAACTGAGGAAACACTAGCACAAAGGGGGTATGTGAGGAGGAGGAGGACCATGTAAAAGCATTTATCCTAAATAGATACTTCTGCTCAGTATTTACTGAAGAGATGTAGGACAGGACCCACAGCTCTGCGCCATGGACAAAGGGGAGATGGAGGTGTGCACTAGTCCCAACACGAGAGAAAGGGTCCTACAAGAGCTTGATAAGCTCAGGGTGAACAAGGCAATGGAACCTGATGGCATACATCCCAGGGTACTAAAGGAGCTAAGGGTGGAACTAGCAGAGCCATTATCAGAAATGTTTAGTGACTGAGCACAGGAAAGGTCCCAGAAGACTGGGGAAGGGCTCATGTGATCCCACTTCACAAGAGTGGTAGCAGGGAGGAGGCAGGGAACTACAGACTAGTCACTCTTACCTCAGTAGTGGGCAAGATTATGGAGGCACTCCCTAAGGATAGTGCGACACTTGGAATACGTAGGAGCACAGGATCCAAGACAGCATGGGTTTACAAAAGGAAGATCCTGTCAAACTAATCTCATAGATTTCTTTGTCTGGGTAACCAGAGTGGTTGACCAAGGGGGAGCAGTGGATGTTGCCTACCATGACTTCAGCAAAGCTTTCGATACTGTTCCACATAGAAGATTCATTAATAAGCTGGGTAGGCTCAGGGTGGGTCAGAAGTTTGGTCAACTGGGTGGCAAACTGGTTGATGGGCAGAAAAGAGTGGTGGTAAATGGTATACAGTCAGAAGAGATGCAAGTCACAAGTGGGGTACCTCAGGGATCAGTCCTGGGGCCAGTCCTCTTCAATATCTTCAGTGACATTGCAGATGGACTGGAGGGTAGGTTTGTCTGTTTGCAGATGACACCAAGATCTGCAACAAAGTAGATGATCCAGATGGGGTGGGCAGAATGAGAAGAGATCTGGATAAACTAGCAAAATGGTTGGAAGAGTGGCAACTTGGGTTTAACACAAAGAAGTGCAAGATCATGCACATAGGGAAGAGAAACCCTGAAGCCACCTATAGGCTGGGAGGGGAGTTGCTGGCAGTCACAACGGAAGAAAGAGACATCATCACCAATGACCTGAAATCATCCAAGCAGACCTCTAAAGCAGTAGGTAAGGCTAGAGGGATGTTGGGGTGTATTAGTAGGGGTATCACAAGTCAGAAGAGGGAGGTAATAATCCCTCTTTAGAAGACACTGGTTAGGCCCCATCTGGAGTACTGCATGCAGTACTGGAGGCCACACCTTCACAAGGACATTAACCAAATTGAGGCAGTCCAGCGAAGGGCAACCAAAATGGTGCAGGGACTGCATCAGAAAGCATATGAGGACAGATTAACTGAACTCAATATGTATACCACAGAGCAAAGGAGGGAGAGAGGTGATATGATTGAAACATTCAAACACCTTAAGGGCATTAACAAGGTGAAAGAGTCTAACATGTTTCAATATAAGAAAAATAGCAAGAGAAGAAGACACAGCAGGAGATTAGAGGTAGGCTGATTAAAGGGTAATGTGAGGAAGTTCTTTTTCACAGAAAGGGTGGTGGATGCATGGAACGGCCTACCTCAGGAAGTGGTGGATATGAATACAGTGCAGGGCTTCAAACAGGCATAGGATATGCATAAGGGAGCAATACAGAAGAGTATGAATAGATAGGCCATTGACAGAACAAAGGCTGATGGCACATTCATAAGGTAGAAAAAGAAATGGGCAGACTGGATGGACCTTGCGGTCCTTATCTGCCATCAACTTCTATGTTTCTATATTTGGCTACCTATAACTCAACTCCCATTGAAGATTGAGACTTAAAATATGGCACATTTACAGATTGTATGCACTTCTCTAAATCCTGATATTGGAGAAATTTGGATAAGAGATGTTAAAATTATTTCAAAATAACTGAAAAATTTAATTTTGATTAAATGTTTGGCCACCCACAACTCTGCTCCCTTTCAATGTACAAATATGAACATTGGTACATTCATGTAAGCCATTAGGTATGGTTTATGTTCTAAATATGGTGTTATCTGGACACATTTTTAAAATTATAGTGCAATAAGAAACTTTAAATTTTGTCAAATTCCACAGAATTTATCAACATTCTGTGGAATTTCACAGAATCAGAATGGTCATTCTGCGGGCATTCCACAGGAAGAATTTTATATTCCACACCGCTCTACTTTTGACCCTCCCTGTGAACGCTATTTTGTGAGTTGTGTATTTCTGTTATTGACCTTGTTTGGTATCTTAGATATGTAGTTTTTGTTGCATGGATATATAATTTATGCTGTTCATTGTACATGTTTGTAGCTTACCTTAGTGTACTTTGTTTTATTAGACCTCAGTGCCTTATTTAGTTGTTGGCTTGTTAAATTTATGAGATTATTGCTCAGCTACAGGGAGATGAAGAGGAAGGGTCGGAGGTTAGAGCACTGCTGGAGAAGGTTCAGCCTGGAGGGGAACAAACTGGTCCTGCATATACACTATAATGCATACCAGAGGCAATCAACCATAAGAAGGCAGTGTTCCTGTCCAGGGAGATTGCTGCTGGGAAGAACTGACCAGCTATACTTTTTCAGACTGTGGACAGGCTACTTCATCCTGCTTGTCTACAGTCGAAGAAGATTTTTACTAATGCTGAATGTGAAGAGTTTACTAGGTTTTTCTCAGAGTGTCCAATATCTGGCAGGTGGTTTCTTCAGTCAGCAATGTCATAGCTGGCAGTGGTCACCTGAAGTGTTCTGAGTGCACTCCGCCTGGTTGGGGGGAGTTTACACCAGTGGAGGTAAGTGAGGTCATTGAGGTGGCAACCAATCTGAAGCACACTTTTTGCGAACTGGACCCTATGCAGACACGTTTCTTGATGAGATGCATTGACACAGTTGGCCCAGTGTTAGCTCAGATTGTCTGGTGTTCATTATCTGAGGAGGTCTTCCCTGATGCCTTGAAGAAGGCATTGGTGAGACCCCTCTTAAAGAAACCATCATTGGACACGGAGGTCAGGGCAAATTACAGACCCATCTCTAATCTTCCTTTTTTGGCAAAGGTACTAAAGAAGGTAGTGACGCTTCAGTTGGAAGAGCACCTTGTGACTCATGAGTTGTACGAACCTTTCCAGTCGGGGTTTCGGGCTAGGCATACCACAGAAACCGCACTTGTTCAGGTATTGAATGATGTCCTCAGTGCGAGAGATCGAGGGGATAAGACAATTCTTGTTTTCCTAGATCTCTCTTCAGCATTTGACACTGTGGACAATTGTGTGTTGCTTGACTGCCTTAGGGAGCTCTGTGGACTCACCGGTACTGTCATCAACTGGTTTGAGTCCTTTCTTACTAACAGGAGCCAACGGGTTGTGATGGGGAATTCCTCCTCCACCCCTAGCCTCTTATCTTGTGGAGTTCCTCAGAGATTGGTACTAGCCCCAATGTTGTTCGCAATGTACATGCTACCCTTGGGAGGGCTTATTAGGAAGTATGGCCTGGGTTTTCATTGCTATGCTGATGATACCCAGCTATACCATTCCTTTGCCCCAGGAACATCCAGTGTGGTGGACGTGCTTAACAGCTGCCTTGCAGAGATTAACAACTGGATGATCTCCAGCTGGTTGTGACTGAACCTCGATAAGGACGAAGGTATTGGTGATGGAGTCGAACAGGGTGCATGATAGGATGGCCTCTGAATCAGTGACTGGACTTGTTCTGTGATATGTTTCATTGAAGATTTCATCTTGGGTGCATAATCTTGGTGTCATTCTGGATAGGAATTTGACTATGGAGGCGCAAATATCCATGGTCAGCTCCTGTTTGTTCCAACTCAGAAATGTTGCCAGGATAAAGCCCCTTGTTCCGCCTCTGGACCTCCTCAACTTGATGCATGCCTTAGTTACATCAAGGCTTGACTACTGTAATGCGCTCTACCTCAGGGTCACGGGAGGATTTCTCCACAGACTGCATCTAGTGCAGAACGCAGCTGCCGGGTTACTTACTGGGTAGCAAAAATGTTATATTACACTGGTGTTGCATGAGCTGCACTGGCTGCCGGTTAGGTGGAGGATCCTTTTTAAGGTGGGTCTTCTCACTTATAAGGCCCTACATGGGCAGGGCCCTGGTTATCTGTTAGACCTTCTTGTACCTTCCCTCTGTCCGCCCCCTTCATTCCTCCTGTAGGAGCCACCTGGTGATTCCTAGGACGATGTTGAGATCAGCTGGCGACAGAGCTTTTAGCGTTGCTGCCCCCATCTTTTGGAATTCACTGCCTCCTGGGGTTAAGAGGGCCTCTACCTTGGAGGTTTTCAAGACCAGCCTTAAGGCCCTACTATTTTCCCAATCATTTCAGGACTGAATTATTAATTTTTGATTGTTTGTGTATGATGTTTATAGGATGTGTTATTCTGCACTTTCAGTATTTTTAAATGTGTTATGCATCTGTTTGTTACTTTGAAAATATATTTGTTTGTACAGTGCCCAGAGCCTCTGGGATTGGGTGTTTTTAAATAGATTTTGCCTTGGCTTGTTTTTTTGTACTATTTTCAAATTTCTTAATAAAAGGTTCATGTTAAAAAACAGTCAATTTTTGTAGTAAAGAATACTGAAGGGATTTACAGCTTTAAAGGTGGGCAAGGCTATAGGACCAGATGGGATACACTCAAGGGTATTAAAGGAACACAGAGAGATGCAAGTTGCCCCACTGACAGCCTTGTTTATCAGTTCACTGGAAACAGGCATTTATTTATTTATTTAGTTTTTGTTAACCAGGTAAGTACACTAGACAAACACATGCCTGTTTTCAGGTACAACCTGGGCATGTTTCTGGAGGACAGGAAAAGAGCATATTCAGTCCCCCTACATAAGAGTGGCAGCACGAAGGCTAGCAGCTATAGGCTGGTTGCTTTCACTTCAGTGGTGGGGAAATTAATGGAAACAATTTACTAAAGGAAAGGCTGGTAGAGTATCCTGAATCTAAGGGGCTGCTAAACCACAGGAATCATCTATTCACGTGGAGGGAGGGAGATTATGCCAGACAAATCTGATTGAATTCTTCAACTGGGTGAGTGAGGGATCTCAACATTTATAGCCTGGAAGACAGGAGTGTGAGTGGGGACATGATAGAGACTTACAAGTACCTCACATGGGTGAACAAGGTGTATGAGGGGAGTCTCTTTCAAATGAGAAAAAGCACCAGGACTAAGGGCATGTAATGAAGCTGGATGGGGGAGTTTAAGAGGGGTGTGAGGAAGTACTGCTTCACTAAAATGGTGGTAGATGCCTGGAACAGACTGCCAATGGAACTGGTGGAGGTAAAAACAGTGGAGAACTTCAAGCATGCATGGTACAGACATAAAGGAATATTAGTAAACAGACAGGGAGGTGAAAGGATCACTGGAGACCAATGAGAGTCTATGGAGACAGATTACGCAGGTAATATTTGGGTAGACTGGGTGGGTCAAGCAATCCTTTTCTGCCAACAACGTTTATGTTTTTTTAGTGGGCAAGGGGACAACAAGTTCTTCCTCCACCAAGCCCTATTTAAGAAGCATGGTCCAACTTCCTTCTGATTTGCATTACTTGCTCTGCCATCTGCCCCTCCTTCTCCACTGGCCAATCTGCTTCGGAGATCTTTAGCATATTCCTTATGTTACTTTAAGTTAAAGGGGACCTTGTCCCTGGTGCATCTCTAGTGGTGGATCCCTCCTCAATGTGGGTTACTTTGGTTCATCAAAAGCAGAAAAACAGCTCCAGCTGTAAAGCAGAGTGCTAGGTCATTGAAAAACAAACAAATTGAAACTGCAAAACCAGCACCACTCCAGACTTAAAGTTTAAATGACTTTAATTACAAATGTAAAAAAGGCAAATACCTGCAGCATACAATCCACAGCTAAGCAACAGAATAACTCCGACTGGTTTCGCAACTAGTTGTGAAACCTGTCGGAGTATTCTGCTTAACAATGATTATGATGCTACCTTGTTGTTATGATGTCTGCTAAACTAAGTCTGGAAGTAGGTACTGTTCAATACTGATTCGGCGAGAGGGCAGATCAGGAGTCCTATAGATGGAGGAGCTCAAGTTAGATAGAAAATAAAAATAGGCCAGGGGTTTGGTGGGCCGCGAGGCCAAATATTTGTAACATTTGGTGCATTCTGGTGCAATTTGGAGGTATTTCTAATGCAATTTCTACTCATTTCCTCCCTCCCTGCTTTGTTTGTTGCACCCTAGCACCATCCCCAGAGTCCCGACAGCTCACATGACAGTATGTTGCCCAAAATACCCTCCCACCCCCCAAAAAAAAACACAAAATACTAAAAGACTGCAGCTGGGTAGCAGCACATCCGAAACACATAAAAATGAGAACAGTTGAAAGAGACTTGGTGATAAAGACAAATTGCAGACAAATTAAATGACAATCCAAGTAAACAAGTTCACAGATGTCACTCACTCAAGCACATTATGACATTACCATAAAGCCAACCCATCCCAGTTTGTCCTGCAGTACAGATTAATGTATCACCCAACCTTATTTCAGTAAAAAAAAAAATACAAATAACTATAGAAATATGGGAACAAGGTCACTTTCCTATCTAGTTTCTGAAAATATCATTTCAAGTCTGCTTGCTATTTTTGCAAAACATTTTATTCTATAGAACAATTTATTCCAAAGAAAATACATTTTTAAATAAAATATTTTTTATTGTTTTAAAATGTCCTTTACTGGGATAACTCCATGGTATGAGGCATCTCATTTTTATTTTTGCTTGCATGCATGTGCAAGAAACAGTGCCATCATCCGAGTTTTCGGAGGTGTGTCACCCCCTCTTCCAATTCAGTCAGTGTGTTGGCAGGCACAGCCCCAGTCTGCCAATGCATGCTGGAGCTGTCTATGACAGCTCCAAAATGCAGTGGCATTCAGTTGAAAGGGGGAGCTACGCTTCAGTGAGCAGCGATAAGATATCGCCTGCTCATGCGCAGCTCCCCCTACCACACCACACACCACACACCACACCACACACACCACACACCTGAGTGCTGCCCCAGCACACATATAGCCGACAGGGTGCCCAATCCCCGTCGGCTCCCTGTCCCTCCCCGAGTACTGGGTGCCACGCTGAGCCCACCCCAGCGTGGCAATAGATGTTATGGCCGACGGGGTGCCCAATCCCCTGTCAGCTCCATGGCCCCCAGCCATCTTGCACTCTGGGGTGGGCTCCCAGTGTGGCTGGCCCTCGTTCTCAATGCTAAAACAATTTAAAAACAAAAAAAACTGTAAATTAAAAGCGGTCCCACGCAGTCTCCCAGCCCCTCCCACAACTCGCACTCCACCCACTGCGCACCCTGACTCCCTACACCTCCCCCTCACCCCATACTTACCTCCGGAGCTTGGCGCGACGATCTTTGGTGGACCAGGAACACGTCTGCACTCTTCAAAGCCGACCGCGAACTGAGGAAATGCCGGTAAGCTGTATAATGGGATAAATAAGGGCTTTTCAACTTTGTTGCATATCTCAGCCATTTTTTGGAATTTTGGCACCAACATTTTCAACATGGGGTTTTTGGAACCCCTTCTCATGAATGCTGTCACTGTCATGGCGTTATTCGGGCCGAAGGGTGATTTCGCAGTCACTGCATGAAATCACCTTTTGGGACAGATTAATGAAATGACACTGCCAGTTTTCATAAGGTGGGCTCGAAGCCTATTTGAAAATTTGGTGAAAATCCAAAACGACTGTTTTAGAGCGTGCGTATGCGCAGTTCCTTGCGCTCGTCGAGTTCATAATTTTCAATATGTGTTTACCCAGATTTTCAACATTGCCATTTTACCACACCTTCTCATGAGTAGTACAGCTGTCATTTTTCATCTCACCCAAAATGCGTTTCCGCCCATGCTGGCGCACAATGGCTGGCAGTCGATTGTGTGAAATCAATGTACGGGACAAATTAAGAAAATCACAGTGACACTGTTCATGAGCAGAGGTCTTAAAATGGCTATGTTGAAAATTTAGTGAAAAAATTCTTAAAAATGACTGTTTTACGAGCGTGTGTTGCACAGTTCCTATGCAAGCTCGTAAGTTTGCGAATTTAATATTTTCACTCAAGATTTTCAACATTGCCATTTTTCATATGCCACCTAAAATGTGTTCTCGCATATGTAGCGCACAATGGTGCTGTTGGTGTGCAAAGGCAATGTTTGGGACAGATTAAGAAAATCACAGTTACACTGTTCATGAGCAGAGGTCTTAAAATGGCTATGTTGAAAATTTGGTGACAAAAGTCCATAAAATTACTGTGTTACGAGTCAGCATTGCGCAGTTTCCACGCACCCTCGTAAGTTCATGACTTTGTAATATTTTAAGTCCAGATTTTCGCCAGTGGCATTTTTCCACACTTCCTTATTTACAGTACAGCTGTCATTTTTCACAACATGGCTGAAGTGTGTTTGCACACTTTCAGTGCAGAGATGTGTGGTCGCTGTGGGAAATCATTGTTCAGGACAGATAAAGAAAATCACAGTGACACTGTTCATGATCGAAGGCACCAAAATGCCTGAGTTGACAATCTTCTGTAAAAAAATCCCAAACCTAATTATATTACGGGTGTGCATTGCACAGTTTCTATGTACGCTCGTGACTTCACCATTTTTTTAAATATTTTTACTGCAGATTTGCAACATTGCCATTTTTTACATCTCCCCATGAACAGTACAGCTGCCATTTTTTACATCCTGTTCGGAATGTTTTTGCACCTGTGGTGCTAAATGCCGCGATCGCTGTGCATAAGCAGCTTCGGCTAACAAACTGATATTCCTCTGTTCATGAGGTGGGTCACAAAAACCATGTTGAAAATTTGGAGTGAAAATACCAATGAATGCCTGAGGTATTAGGGTTTCCAACCATAACGCCCAACCCTGTAGAGAATGACAGGCATCAGGGGTGTGACTTGGGATTCTTGCCTCTAATGCTCATACCATTCCACACCCTGCAGCCAGTGAGAGGCATCGAGGTATGCCTTAGACTCTTCGGCCCCAAAGTTCACCCCATTCTCCTATATTGCACCCATCTCACTGTATTTCCTAATGGAATGGGGTGCACATAATGGCCAAAGACCCCAAGGAACACCATGACACTTGTCAGTGTCTGCAGGGTGGGGTGTGGTGAAATGGCGTGGCCGTTATGCCTGATGACCCAAAGGCACACCCCAATGCCCGTCACTCTCTGCAGGGTGGTGGTGGGGTTGGCTTCAGTTCAGTACTTCACTGCCATTCCTATTACGCAGCTCTGTAACTTCTACACTACCACTGCCAATGCCAGCAAGCAAACATTCGGCATTGACAAATGCTTGTTATGATAGGCCCAAGAAGTCAGTAAGCAGACAGAAAAACAGTTTTTAAACAAATATAAAAATGCATTTTTTTTTGTTTTTTTTTTAAATTAGCAACAGCACTTGCTTGGGTATGCCACAACTTGCCCCCATTAACACACATAGAACTACATAAACTAAATATCTGATTCTATCACTTTTTTTTCCTGGTTTTATAACTGCCTGTGTCAATGAGCCAAACAAGGTCTTATGACTTATGTTGGCAATTTTGCTCTCCAAGCATGCAGAAACTCCTGCACATGCCATAACATACAGCAGAACACCTTCAAAGTCCCTATGTCTATTAATTCCCTCTGTGCTCATTCACACTGTACAACTACGACTGAAAAGACAACACAGATTAGACATACAGTACATGAAGTTTTTACCTGAGTTCAAAGGTCTCATGTACCAGTTTCTGCCTCTCCTGGTTCATGCTGTCGCTGAGACCAGACCTGCCCCAGCATTAGTTTTGTACCATTCCTAGCATGGTACAGGAGGGCACTACTCACCAACTCCTTCTCCTGCAAATCCACACCAAAATCAATTTGCCACATAGGATAAAACTAGCAGTTACCTTAAACAATTTTAATGTCATGAATTTAAGCTCCCATACTAGAAATGAATAACACTACTACTACATTTATTACACACCCAGTTTGATGGAACACCAATGTCCTGTCCAATTCCAGCAGCTGCCCCCCTGCTAGTTTAACCAGCATCTTTTAATTAGTGCCATTGACTGCATTGAATTATTTGACTTCACCATTGGAAATGAATCTGATTGAGCCTGGAGCAGGAACTTAAGTAAGTACGGTACTACTACCGTATTCATTTCTGTAAGGACAGGGACATCATCACTGGACACTCACACATCAGATACTCCGATTTGCAAACAAGTTAAACAACTTAACTTTTCTGGAGGTGTGAGTGAGAGAGAATAGAAAGCATTGTCATGGGACACCAGCAAGGTTGCCACCTGTCAGTTTTTACCTGGCGATCAGGTTTTCAGAGTCCCTATCAGGAAATCTGGTTTTGCTCTGTGCTAGTCTGGTTTTTAAACCATTTTGAGTGCCCACATACTTCTGAAACATATTTTATCATACCATTCATTGTTTCACCTACATGTCCAGGTTACAGACAAGTTCTCTTGTCAGTATAGCCCTTTGTTTGTGAAAGTAGTCAACCTGGGAGGTGTAAAGTATGGCCATTAACACCATTCGCACTTATTGTACTTAACCTAATCTTTTCCACTGCAGCAAAGCTGCCCTCCACCTTTTGTAACAGTAACAGAGCCACTTGTCTTCCACTTTCATTTGCTGGTAAACATTTTAATCTCTAACAACATTTAGGCATTTTTAAATGTTTTAAATTATTTTTTTTTCCTCAAGAAAAAAGCATGGGCCCCCAAGGTGCAGGGGCACAGTTTGCACCGAGCTAAGGCCAGCTCTGCTGGAGGACAGCTGAGACCTGTGTGGCTCAGGCAGCTTTCATGATAAAGAATGCAGCACAGTGTGTTACTAATAGAGGAGCGCCATGATGGGGGAGCTATAGCACCCTTAGCCCCCCCCTCTAAATCCGCCTATGTGACCAAGCTCAGATGTACCTTGAATGGGTGGTAGTCAACTTCTAGGACACAGAGAGGAATGGCCAAAATCTGCATTACATAAGTATTCTACTATCTCCTTCACCACTGCTGTCACCGGAAGTTGCCTGCTGGATGAGTGAAGTGCATAGGGAAGGCATTTGTGGCACACACTGTCCCAAGTTTGAAAATTTGGATCTGATCAAATTCTAAATGCTATTAGTATTTAATAGAATGAGTCTATTACATCACTTGCAGATGATTAGCTGATCACATTCCTGTCTAAAAACCCTTATTGGCTGCAGTCCTAATTGCTTTGTTGTAAAGTAATAAGAACTGCAAGTGTAATGAATAAAGGATGGCCTGTGCACTTCTAGCATTTGATCCGATCTTGATAGTATACTGAATGCTTTATTTTCTCTTATTTCCTGTTCACATCTCCTGAAAGCATGCAGCAACATAATAGCTAGGACGACTCAGTTTATCCATCTCAGAGTCAAATACTCACTGTGTGATCTTGAGCAAATCAGTCTCTCTCTGATCCAGTTCAACTAGTTGTGGAAATGGGTACAATGGAACCCCACAGAAAATAAAATTTTACATGTCAGCTGGGCTATCCTGTGTAAGTTGCAAAATAAAGATATAATATGCAAGGATGAAATAACCAGTTTCAGATAATCATCCATCAGGAAGGATGAATGAGTAGGTTGTGGAGGGTTCAAATGAGTCACAAAAAAATTAGGGAGTTCTGAGGCATAAGTTATGAGCAAAGACTATCAAAGTTGGATTTACTCTTCTTGGAAGAGAGAATGAAGGGTATGTGATTTTAGTGAATAAGGCTTTTAGAGATGAATAGAAGTTAGACCACTGCATATACATCCAAAGGCAGTTCCTTAAAAAAAAAAAAAAAAAAAAAAACTAGAGGCACACCTTCTTTCAATTGACGGGCAGGATTTATAAAATTGAATAAAGAAAACATTTTTTCAGCCAAACAGTGATTAATGCCTTAAAAAACCAAAAAAAACTGCATGATTTTGTGGGTGAAATTCTGCACTTCACAGCAAAATTCCACACTTCGTGGCAAAAACTTTGCAATTTGGGTTAAGTCAAAGTTTTAGGTCTGGGAAAACTTTATGAAGCTCTGCAAAGTGTAAATTTTCACCGTTTCATGCGAACTTTGCTGGCAAATTTAAAACTTCACCACAACTCTTGTTCCAATTTGCATGTATAGTATATTGCTTGTTGCTCATCAGATGCTCTGCCTCACTCAGCTTGTTCATTTTGTTGCTACTTAACTTATATTTCCGATTTGTGTAACCGATTGTTGTAACTTATTGCTGTACTCTCCTCATTTTCCTTCCCCCAAGATGCATCTGGAAGTGAGTTATTTTAGCTCAGTATGTTTTTCCTGGTAAATCTTTTGAAATAAATGAATGAATGAGTGAGAGTGAATTAAATGCAAGCCTACTTTTGTCTGTATTTTCTTAAGTTTTTGTAAGTTCAGAACCTGTGCATAATTAAGACCCAGAAAGCAGGCTGGTAGTGGAGAAAGGACAAAGTGAACCAAGTCAGTATTATGTGGTCATTCTCATTGTAGTACTGGACAAAGCATATTAATAGCTACACCACAGCAAATGTATTCTAAGGCCCTGTACATGCTATTGAACAGGCTTGGAAAACTAGTTTAGTTAACCAGTTCAGCAAGCAGAAGTGTTCTTGAAAAATGTTTCTAACCACGTTGATGTTGCCAATCTGTTCTCCCTGTGACCAGTTACTATTGAATTCTGGGATTGCTATCTGGAGCCTAGAATTCACAAAATGCATCTCAAGAGTTTTGTAGCTGTTAAAGTGAAATGTTACTATAAACTGTAAATAGGAGTTCTACATTTTTTAGTTGCCCTATCAAAGTCCAGAAATTAACATTGCATGTGGGAGAAGAAAGTCCCTGGGCTCCATTCTCATAGAAGGCTTCAATCGGCACAAGTCACGGCAAACAGCAGCTTGCACCTAAGCCTGGTATGCCAGGGACCCTGCACCGAATTCTGGTACAGGAGGGGTCCTGGTACTCAAGTCCTGACACCTATGGCAACCTCTCCCATGTTCCAAACACACTGTGCAGCAGAGGAGATTGCTGCAGGCTCCCTGTGGCTAAGGCAATCATGCCACAAATACCCAAACATGACAATAAATGGAAATGACAGTATTCCTCACATCACCGGCAGGCTAGTGGTCCCCCTCCCCAAATCCCAAACCTGCCAATGGTCCATAAATGCACAAAATCCCACAACCCTAGGGATCCAGTGGCCCCCTTCCTGGAACCCTTCACTTGCCATAGTACAACAACAACAACAACAACAACAACAACAACAACAACAACAACAACAACAACAACAACAACAACAACAACAACAACAACAACAACAACAACAACAACAACAACAACAACATCCATATCCGCAGTGGTCCAGTGCCCCCACCTCCCCGAACCCTGATCATGCCATAATGTAATTATACTAATACCCACATCCCTGGTGGTATGATGGCCACCCACCCTCCCCACCCAGGCAGGTAGTGTCCTCCTCCATTCCCCCCAACAATCCATCTCGGAGCTGGAGAACAGAACAACCCACCTCATACCTCCACTGCTAGCCACCAACTGGACTACCATTGGGAATACTGTAATGTATATGCAAGCAAGTATACTGTAGAGTACTCCCAAAGACAGGTCAGTCAGCAGCCAGCTGCGGAGGTGTGAGGTGGGTTGTGGCAGTTGCCAGCTCTGAGATGGGTCGTGGGGGGAGTGGGGTGGTGTATATAACCTGCTGAGATGGAGAGGGTGGGGGGCCACTATACCACCAGGGATGAGGGTAACAGCAATATAAATACATTACAGCAAGATCGATTTTCAGGGAGGAGGGCCACTGGACCACTGGGGATGTGGGTACCATGTATGTAGGTCACAGAGATAATCACCTGTGCAAAGCCCAATGAAGTCATAGTTGGAGGAAGTCTTGTCCAAAATGTGAAAGTTCATCTTCAACCCAGGCATTGATGTCCCCCAGGACTAACCACCTGGGGGACTTCAATACCATCTTGACGATGAAGTCCGCAACTTCTTGTAAGAACTCCTTCTCGCTACTGGGTGGATGCTAAATGAGAAGTATCCTACAACCCACACCTGTGCCCACAATACACTCGAAGGATCTAGTAACTCCAACTGGTGCATTTACAAAGCCCAGTTCCATCTTGAAACAGATGACTACCCCCCCCCGCCCCATAATCCAGCCTTGGGTGGTGTATTACAGAAGATGATTCCTTACCTTATTCATAAGACCAGACAGGGTTTATTCCAGGATGACACTTGCAGGATAACATCTGAAAGCTGTTAAATGCTTTGTCGGACTCTCAGACCTGGCCACAGGAGCTGGTGGGAGCTGTGGTGTCAATTGATGCCGAGAAGGTGTTTGATCACCTTGACTGAATGTTTTCGGTGGGTACACTTCCTAAATTTCAATTTGGCCAAAAGTTTGTAATTGGTTTGAGAACATGTATGATAAACCACAAGCACATGTTAGGGTAAATGGGCTTCTTTCTCCTTGGTTTAAGATCGAGCAGGGCAGACAGGGATGTCCCCTCTCCCTCTGCTCTTGTTCACTTTAAGTATAGAACCCTTGGTGGAAATGGTACATCAATCAGGGGTTTATCAGGGTATGGGGGTAGCTGGGAAGGATCAGCGAATATCACAGTATGCCGATGATACACGACTATCTTTTAGACCCCTCACATTTTCTTCTGATAGCTAAATATCTGCTGATGGGATATGGCCAACTTTCTGGATACAGGACCAATGATGCGAAAACTGAAGTTGTGTTTAGGTCGCTCACCAGATGGCTCTGTTTTACATAGCTGTGGGTTTATCAAGTTAAGGGGGGTTTTAAATATCTGTGACTATGGATCCCCCGTGATATAACAAAATTGTGTATAGCACTAATTATACAGTGCAAGCCGCTTATAACAGTCACATCTGTGCAAGATGATTTTACCTGTTATACAGAGTGGGTGCTATAACAAAAAAAGCTTTTTTTTTTTTTTTTAAATTAAAATGCAGATGTAGTGGGCGCGACTAGTGAACACTTCACTTCCCTTATTAGGGCAAATAGTATTTGTGGACAGAGAGAGAGAGCTTCTACAGTTATTTGTGTATGGCACCGTACTTAATGTCCCTCTTTCAGGCGAGCAGCACTGTACTGTATTTGTACCAGTGGGAGAGGCAGGAGGAATAATGAAATGAGCTTGCCCTCCCCTGATCCTGAGATACTGCTCCCATTTCCCCCCCCAATTATTTTTTGCACTCACCCAAGATAATGTTCCCAGTCCTGATTCCTTATTTCACTAACACAACGTAATGCTCACATTCCCCAGATTTCTTCTTCTGCAACGGTGGCATATTCAGACCAGCAGCAGGAGGTGGGCAAAATACAATTATGTGACCTCAGAGATTCTGATACGACACTGCAGCAGTGTTTAGGACAGGTTAGCTGCTAATGAGAGTCAGTTCACACTTTGGCTAGCTTGACGAACTTTATGCTGAAGTGTGAACTGACACTAGCTGGCAGCTAATCTGCCCACAATAGAAGGCGGGCAAGGAACATTATAACCAATGTTCTTAACATTACAGCATCTGGAATTGGCAAACGGTAAATGAAATTTGCCTGCTAAAGCCAATTGCCTGCCATAGTCGTGGGCGGTATAAGTGGAGTCGACTATACTGAGTTGCTGGCAGAAGTTCGAGAGAACTGCCTTCATTGGAATGAACTCCTCCCTTCAGCAGGTGGTAGGGTAGAAATGGTTTGCATGAATATTTTGCCCTGCTTCCTCTTTATTTTCAACTTTACCCATACCACTACCAGCCTCTTTTGGGCTTTCTTTAAAGCGTATGTTATCCAAGTTTATATGCGACGGAAAATGACAGCATGCTAAATGTTATGTCCTCTGTCTCTCTCCATCTCTCTCAGAGCCAAGGGCAAAACAAAATCCCACAATATTCCATCACAAGAAAGAGATAAAGAGCTATGGAAAAGGTAAAAATCCATAGCCATTATCCAACATATACTATTAACAGTAGCGAGCCAGAATTTCTACTTCACTCGTCCTTTCTTTTTCAGCTAAGAAAGGGAGACAGCGACCCTTAAAGAGGACAGAAAATCACTTTTAAGTGGCAACTATTTACAAAGTTGTTATTCTCTGAAATTATATGCATTCCCCTAAATTTTCTATATTTAACTGTAGCTGAATAAAGTGATACAAAAACTATTTGGCTTTGTTTTGTTTTTATGGACAGCATTCTGTTACAGTTCTCTTCATGGAACCAATAATTTGGAGTGTTAACTGCGTCACTGTTTGTGCACAGAACTCTAAGCATAGTTCTTATAGGGCAACAGCTCATAATTAGCATTCTGTGCACAAATCATGACATAGTTAAAACTCCAGATCACAGGTTCTATTAAAAGAACTGTAACAGAATGCTGCCCATGAAAACAAAACAATGTAAAACATAGTTTTTGTATCACTTTTTATTCAGGTACAATTACATATGGATAATTTAGGGGAATGCAAATCATTTCTGAAAATAACTTAAGAAACAGCTGCCAGTTAGAAAGGATTTCCTGTCTCCTTCAAAATGATCTTTTTGAATCCTGAGAGAGGCGGTCACCTGTTTATGTCGTAATCAAAATGTTTTGACAGTTTAACCACTGATCTTCGAAAGGCACAGTCTGGGTCAGCCGCAATTGTGTCACTGTTTGAAGAGTTGCCCCTTCTAAGATAAAAAATTAAAAATAAATAAATAAATAAATAAATAAATAAATAAATAAATAAATAAATATTTAGCTGTTCTGCCTCGCATCCCTGAGAACGGCAGCCCCAAAATCCAAGTCTGAAAAAGTAGTGAGTTGCTGGTCTTAAATATCGTTCCCATTGCCTCTGCTGTTTTTCTCCAATAAGGCAGAAGGCGTGGACAAGTCCCAAAAATATGGGTGTGGGTTTCTTGTGCCCCACAGCCTCTCCAACACTGATCAGATTGAGGATGCCCATAATGTTTAACCATCACAGGGGTACGGAAGTAACTTATTACCACTAGACATTGAAATTTTCACCATGAAGGTGAAGCTGTGCTGCTATGAACTCCTCGCCAAATCTGTGTCCAATCTTTGTCTGCCACATGGACCCACATCTCTGTCTCATTTGTTTTTTATTGACACTAAGGGGTCCTCCTCAAACTCACAAAGAAATTTGTAAAGTTTTGAAATCAGACCCAATTTGTTGGGTTGGGCAGCAGTAGAGAGTAAGAGATTTCACAGAGTGTTATCTTCCACTTGGAAGGCCTCCCACTGCAGATTTTCAGTGAAATAATGACGAGTCTGTAAGTATCGAAAAAAATCCTGGAGTGGGAGAACAAATTCCTCTTTGTTGTGAAAAGGTCTTAAAATCCCTTCCCTCAAAAAGCTGACCTACTTCCCGGGGTCCCAAATTTGCACACCATTGAAAACCAGAATCCAAATGACAAGGGACAAAATTCAGACATGAGCAAATTGGAGTCTCTTTGCACAGCCCTGCATTAAGCCAGAAAACCGTACAAACCTTACACCATATCTTCTGCATATATGTCACCCACGAATTGTAAATTACCAAAGAGCATAAGACTCCATCCTCAAAAGCTTTGTCCAACAACTGTATGGATGGCAAAGAGGCAGATTCCAGGATAACCCAGCCAGGGGGGTCATTAAAGAAAAAAGTTATAAAATAACCAAAATGGACAGCCTAGTAATAAGCCTTAAAATGTGTTACAGATAACCCCCAATATTATATATATTATGCACACACACATATACATATACATATACATATACACACACACACACACACACACACACACACACACACACACACACACACACACACACATATACATATACACACACACACACACACACACACACACATATACACACACACACACACACACACACACATATACATACACACACACACACACACACACATATACATACACACACACACACACACACATACATACACACACACACACACACACACACACACACACACACACACACACACACACACACACACACACACACACACACACACACACACTATACTGAGTCAGAGAGCCAAGGGTAAAAAAAAAAAAAAACACAATACTCCATCACAGGAAAGAGATGGAGTGACAGATAGCTAGCTAGCTATATCTATATCTCTATATTTGTTTATTAAATGTTGTTAACCGGATAGGCCCTCTTGGCCCCCCAAGGTCACTTTCAGGGGCAACCCAGAATTAGGTACATAGAGTGAGGCACTTATACAGTATAGTACATTTTTGAACATATAATACAAGGTAAGAGATACAGTGTTCCATGTAAGGCAATATTACTTACAGCAGGGTATTTAACCAACAGAAATTTGTAGCAATCACAATATTATAAGACAGGGTTTGGTTGGTTAATCTCTGTCTCTCCCTCTCTCCCTGTCTCTCCCTCTCTCTCCCTCTCTCTCCTCCCTCTCTCTCTCTCTCTCCCTCCCTCCCTCTCTCCCTCCCTCTGCCTCCCTCCTCTCCTCCTCCTCCCTCTCTCTCTCTCTCTCTCCTCCTCCCTCCCCTCCCTCCCCCCCCTCCCTCTCTCCCCTCTCTCTCCTCCCTCCCCTCTCCCCTCTCCCTCCCCTCATCCCCTCTCCCCCATCCCCTCTCCCCTCTATCCCCTCTCCCCTCTATCCCCTCTCCCTCTATCCCTCCTCCCTCTCCCTCTCTCCCCTCCCCTCCCTTCCCCTCTCCCTCTCTCCTCTCTCTTGCACTCTCTCTCTGTCACTCTGCACCTCTTCCCCCCCCCCATCTATCATAGCTGCAAGGTGTTACAGCAATAGTTTGGGTTGCCCGGCCACTTATGTTAAACCCAAAATTGTGCACCTTAATAACTTTGAAACTGTAGGATGGATTTGCCTAAAACTTTGCATGTGTGATCAGGTACCATAGATCTTTTGATTTGGCAAGTTTTTTCTGATCGGATGTCTGGCTGTGGAGCTGTGGAGTACCAAGAAATGTGCAAAAATGCACTTTTTGTCATTCTTTGCTTGGGGCTACAGTTTAAATGGTTTGTCCATCTGCTCTGAAATTGTCAGGGAATATGCAGGTTGGGTCACTGATGTGCCTTTTGAAGATTTGGTGAACAAATATTAATCCATTCAAAAAAGTTATTCAAAATGAAGTTTCCCCATTATAGTCAAGGGGCAACAAATAGCTGTGTCTCTTGAAAGCTGCTACCAGTACATTTTACTGTCCCAAATTCCCTCAGTAGTGTTGTGCTGTCACCATCTTGTTTTCAATTAGCAAGGCAGTAAAATGCTGCAATTCTAAAAATATTGCCCTTTGGTAAACACCAACAGTTATGTTTACCTAAATCGGGGGCCGAAGAACACGATCCTGCCATTCGATTTTAAAAATAATGGCTGGAAATAGGTTTTAGCATTTTGGCTGTTAGAAGTGTCACAAATTTGTGAAAGTTCCCTTGTGAAACGTTTGCAAATCTGCGACAACTTCAATGTGGACACTTTGAAAAGGTCAAAATCTTTTTTGGCCATTGTTTTACAAAACAAATGGCAGGATCATGTTCCTCGGCCCCCATTTAGGTAAACACCTTTTGGTGTTTAAATAAAGGATATTTTATCCTTAAAGTGCCTCCAACAGGGCAGAGGCATACTTCTATTTATCTTTTTTCCCCCCAACTGTACAGCCCTCCTGTTCCCTCCCTCTGTGCGCTATCCCACCCTCCACCCTCTGTTGCCAGTGTCCCCATTCCCGAATGCCACAGAAACCCTTTCACTCCCTTCCTGTGTTCTGTCCCACCCTCCGCCCTCCATTGTTGGTCCTCCCCACACCAGCCCCTTGTTTTATTTTATTTGCCGACATTGGAGTGCCCAACCCTGTGTCGGCATTCGTAACCCCCCCATCCAGTACTCAGGAACACTAGGTAGCCCATTCCCAGTGTCCAAAAATGGACATTTATTTTGTTAAAAACACTTGTAAAATTTTTTTTTTTTTTTATATACCTGGAAAGAAGAATATGGTCCTTCATAGTTTCCCCCAATTCCCATCCCCCATCCCCCCTCCTCCCATCCACCTCCCCTTACCTCCCCATCTCATACCTACCTCTGGAGGTCGGGCACTGTTATCTTCTCTGGACTGAGACATCTGCACTCTTCAAAGCTGAAGCACAAACTGAATAATTAAGGTAAGCATTGTATAATGGCTGTCAATCGAGTTTTGAACTTATGTTGATATCTTGGCCGTTTTTCAACATTTTTTAACCAAATTTTCAACATGGGCTTTTTGGGACACCACCTCATGAACACTGTCACTGTCATCTCATTAATCAGAACCATAAGGTGATTTTGCAGTCGCTGTGCAGAATCACCTTTAGTTCCGATTCAGGAAATAGTGCTCAAGTGTTCATGAGAGTCCCAGCCCATAAGGAAAATTTGCAAAGTCTCAAAATGACCATGTTTCATGTGCGTTCATTTCAACTCACGCTAGTAACCTCACCAGTTTAACATTTTCAGTCCAGATTTTCAACATTGCCATTTTTTCACACATCCTCATGAACAGTACATCTGTCACATCCTACCCAAAACATGTTTTCTCAACTGTGGCCAGAATGGCATGGTCTCTGCACGAACCAATTTTTTTTTTTTTTTTTTTTTTTTTAAACACCTCCTCATGAACTGTGCAGCTGTCATTTTTCACATCCTGCCCAAAACTTATTTTTGCACCTGTGGCCAGAATGGTGCTGTCTGTGTGAAATCAACTTTTGGGACATATTAATGAAATGACATTGCCAGTGTTCATAAGGGGAGGTCCCTAAAAGCCTATGTTAAAAATTTGGTGCAAAAAGTCCCTAAAATAACTGTTACAAGTGTGTGTTGTGCGGTTTATACACAAGCTCGTAACTTTGCCAGTTTTTAATATTTTTTAGTCCAGATTTTCAACATTGCCATTTTATTCACACTTCCTCATGAACAGTACAGCTGGCATTTTTCACATCATGCCCAAAACATGTTTTTGCACCTGTGGCACAGAATGGCGTGGTCGCTGTACTAAATCAACTTTTGGGACAGATTAATAAAACTGACAGTGTCAGTGTTCATGAGTTGGTGTCCCCAAAAGACCATGTTAAAATTGGCTGTAAACAATCCTGAAAATGCCAGAGTTACGTGTGTCCATTGAATTTATTCTGCGCATGTGTATAACTTTGCAAGATTGGAGCACAGGGTCCTAAGGATTCTGTGTGTCCACAGTACAATAATGATACTATTATACTAGCTCGAAAAAAAGGGACATTCATTGCAAAAAAAACTTCAATTAATGCATCAATTAGTGTTGACGGTACAGTGACAAGTTTGGAAATTCAATTTTAGGGATCCCTCCCTTACCACCCTCCACATACCAACTGGCATCAGGGAGTGCCATGGAGTCATCGGGCCTAACTCTCACCCCATTAGCAGTGTCAGTGGCTCGGTAGGTAGCACACTTGCCCCTGAGGCCAGGAGATCAGAGGACTGTGGGTTCAGTTCCCACATCTGGCACTTGGGTTAATATCCCAGTATTGACACTGTAGCACAGCATGAGAGGGGTGCTGCATTTCTGAGGTGCCGTCTTTCGGATGAGACATTAAACCAAGGTCCCATCTGCTTGGATTGGTGGTAGTTCAGGTGGATGTTAAAGATCCCATGGCACTTATCGAAAAGAGTAGGGGTACTTTATTGGTTAGAATACACAACATCACATAAGAAGAAATAAAAAACAAACAAAACAAAGAAAATATCAACAATAGAAAGCAGAGAAAGTAAAATTATAGAGAACTTCTATTAACAAAAAGAAATGTTTTTCCATAAATAAATAACATAAGATCTAGAATATTTTTTCATCTAAACAGCGTATCATTCGTAAATCAGAAATGACAGCAGAAAGGATAGCTTCAAAATCCGTATTAGCTTGTTGCAACACAAAAGAACAGCGAGCCTGCCATAAGTAATATTGCAAAAGTGCAAATAATATATTCAGAGTACTCCTGTGATATTTATCCCAATCACCTAAATATTCACCTAATACTAATGTACAATAAGAAAGGGACCGCACATGAGGCATATTCCACTGTCGGGCTGCAAAGTCCCAAAACTTCTGACTAAAAGGACATTCAAGAAAAAAATGCATCTGAGTTTCTTCAATGTTAGTACAATCTGGTCGTAAACAGTATCTTTCAGAAACCGGTTTATACTTTAAATTGCCACAGACTCCAAGCCTTCCATGAGCAGATATCCATACTATATCCCAAACTTTAAATGAAATCCTACCATCTGTCAATTTATTAAAAACATGTTTCATATTAGATGGGGAACAGGAAGGAAAAAGCAAAATCATTTTCTGCCGTCATAACAATATAGTCATAAAAAGATTTTCTGTGCAATGATTGTATTTTTTGCAAGGGAATCTTCCATTGATATAATTTTTTTAAGGCGGAAATTCCATAGTTTGGTATATCATCTGAGGACAGAACTCTTGGTGGCAGAAGGGACCATTTAAAAAAATATTTGTGCCAAATGGATTTGGTCCAAAATTGCCAAGTGAGAAATGGAGCTTGCCAAATAAAAGAAAAGGAGGAAAAAAGAAAGATGGAATGAAAAAAAATAATAGGGTTAATCATATTTAACCCTCCTTCTCGGAATTTAAGGTAGGTATGTTCTCGCTTAACCGGGTTCAATCTATTACCCCACAACATTTGAAAAAATATGCTATAAATTCTGCTCTCTAACGAAAGAGGAGGTGGAAAAAGATGACTTATGTGAAGAAATATGGGTAAAATAAATTTTTTTTATAATCACAACCCTTTTCTTCTTCCCAAATTTCCAATGTTTCCACTGATTCACTTTGGCTTCTCCAACCGCTAGCTGTTTTCCCCAATTATAAGTCTCCATGTTATCATTCCAAACCAGACCCCAGGATTTCTGAGGCCCAGACACAAGAGGGATATCATAACAATATGTTAAATCTGGGGCTATCTGACCAAGTTGTAGTACAAAACTTTTTGTAATGTTTAGAGAGGCACCAGAATATGTACTAAAAAAGAAAGATCTCTAAAGCGCTCCGTGAAGAGAGAGAATCAGCTAAAAGAGAGTAACGTCATCTGCAAAGGCAGTGACCTTGACCTTTCTAAACCTATAGAGGAGCAATCCCTGAAATGGAGGGATCACAAATGATGCTTCTAATAATTGGGTCTAAAACAAAAGTATATAATAGGGACTAGGGGCATCCCTGTCGGACACCCGAGAAATTGATATTTTCTACCTAAAGACCATTCACTATTGGAATAGAAACTGCAGATGAGTATAGTTTTGAAATCCACTGAGTAAAGGTCTCAGGAATTCCATAAGAGGACAATACAAAAACAAGTAGGAATGGCTGATCGCATCAAAAGCTTTTGATTGATCCAAAGCTGCTATTAGTTCCGTAGATGAAAAATTTGTTTGACGGGCCATTAGATCTCTAAGTAGAAAGACATTATGTTGAATTTTTCTACCTTTGATTGCACAGGTTTGTGCATGTGAATCAAAAAATCGGGCTACTTTTTCTAGTCTAGTATTCAATATTTTAGATAGAATCTTATAATCACTATTAAGTAGACAGATTGGTCTCCAATTCAAAATGATGTTTTATCTCCTTTTTGAAAATAAAAGTCATTAGGGACAGTGAAAATTCTGGATAGGGAGTTCCGGAGGATAAATAAGAATTAAACACGCTGGGAAGAAAAAGACCCATATACTGTATACACTTTTTATAGAACTCATTAGGTAAGCCATCTATACCTGGGGAAGACCCGAGCTTTAAATGTTTAATTACATCAATTACTTCAGAAGAGGTAATTGGTGATCTTAAGGACTGAATCAGGTTATGAGGTATTTGAGGAAGGGAAGAAAAAATTGTATGGTGAAGAGAATCCAGAGATAACACATTAGGGGGTGAAAAATAATCCTGGATATAGTGTTCTACTACCTGTAACATACCAATATCAGTAGTAATTAGTTCTTTATTAATATTAAATAAGCCGGTCATAAGGGTATCTTTCAAATATGTTTACATGCATGAAATGGGTCCGCCATGGGGGAATCCTTGTAAATAAAATGGAATTCTAAATCAAGGGATTTGGCCCTGTTGTACTGATAAGTTTTCATTTGTTGTTTAATAGTTTTGATTTGAGAAAGAAAATTAACATGTTCCTTTGGGGGGAGTGACATAAGTCTATACAGTTGATTCCTCAGAACTAAATATTTCCCATAATCATCCCGCACCTTCGCCTTACCCCAGGACTGAAATAAATGGGTAAGCTCTGTTTTAAATTGCTTCCACCAATCATATGGGGAGGGAAAGAGATCAAAAGTGGAGGATTTTGCAGCTAAAAACAATTCAAGTTTAGAAAAATGAACCGGGTCCGAAAGAAAAGAAGTATTCAATCTCCAACGAGAAACACCAGAACTCAATCTGGGAGGAAGAAGCCTTAAGGACAAAGAACAAAATAAAATATGATGGTCAGAAAATTCTACTGGAACAGCAACACAAGACACGACCTGAAAATAGCATGAAATAAAAAACATATCAATCCGAGTAGCAAAGGTATGCCTATGATAAGTATTACCTCCTGTAGCCTGTAAACTACGAAACACATCCAAAAGGCCAGCATCTGTTACAACCTCTAATAGTGCATGAGAATCACAATACACCTTCTTTCCTTGCATTCTGCAAAACTGAATATCAAGGGAGCAGTTAAATCCCCCAAACCAAATGTTTCCTTGTAAAAAAAAGGGCTTTAGGTCTGAGAATAAGGAAATTGACCTGTTTTAGTCTGTGGACCGTGGACATTAATAACCCGAAAAGAATAATCACCCCAAGAACAATCTAATATAAGCAATCTACCCGCAGCAAGTCAGTCACCTTCATGATGTGAAAGGAAGTGTTACAAACAATATGGCTACTCCATCAGCTAGTTCAGTACTATAAGACCAAAAGGAAGGGCCACAAGTCCATAATCTTTTCAATCTTTTTTCCTCCGAAATGGAAGATACCCTTGTTTCGTGCAAAAAAATAATATCCAGATTTAAAGTCGTAAGATATGAAAACACAGATATCTGCCTATGAAATGTTTTTAAACTGCAGACATTCAAAGAAGCAAATTTTAAAGCAGCCATAAAAAGATTTAAGAGCTATGCTTCTGACTTACTTTTCTTTTCTTCCCTTTTTTTCCTTTCCTATCTTTGGCTAGCTCAGTTGAGTTGCTATCATCGTCATCTGTTACAAGCTCCGAGAGGTGAGAGGCCTCAGATTCCATATCTGAGTCCCTCACTTCCTCCTGGAGAGGGAGAAGAAATTTTCAGTCACTACTGGACTGCTCTGGGCCTGTTTGGAGGCTCTGGTGAACCTCCTGCTTTTACAGTTTCAAAGGAGGAGGCATGTTGGAAACCAGACTCTGACTATCTCCTGACGAGGGGACCTGGAGGTACCATCTTCTGAGATTCAAGACCACCTCTTGTACGATTGACCAGTACTTGGGAATAGGGGGAGGTGGAGGGTCTTCACCGTGGGGGAGGGAGGGAGGGGTTAACCCTGTCACCGGGGTATGTAATTTAGCCTGAGCTTTTGAGCAGGCTATCATGGTCTAAACCATCAGAACAATTATGTCTCGCCCACGGACACTGATGGAAGGCATGACCCTGATCATCATAAGGTTACATTTAAAGATATTTGTGCATCGGTCTACAGAATGCCCAAAACCCCACAAAGAGGACATTTCAGCATGTACAAACGCTACTTATATGCTTCTATCCCTACATTTATAACAGGCCCTAGTTGTCCTGCATAAAGCACACCCTCATCTTTCCCAGAAAAAACTATTCGGCAAATGTACCTCTGAATTAGCTTGTAATAATTTTACTTTAAATTTCCACCCCTGTCCAGATGCCCTCAACATCTAAGAGAGCCTCAGGGGGCCCCAACACTTCACACTTGGCCTGCAGCCATCTATAAATATCACTGACGTTCACCCCCTCGTTTCTGAACATAATGGTAACATATCTAATTAAAGGTGTAGATAATGGAATAACAAAAAAAGGCAGCCATACAGGATGATTTTTCTGGTGAACATATTTGTCCCAAAATTTGTCCAGAAGGGCAACGGATTGGAAGCTGATGTCATAAGAGTCTTCTCCAGAAATATGAATAAGGGCATATATGTCTTTGGCACAGAATCCCATTTTGGACTTCAAAAGCTGGTTGAAAATATAGTATCTATCAGGATGTTCCTGCAGGCCCCCTCTATATCTTAAGTGTACAGCATGACGACGAGGGGCCTGCTCTAATTTTGCTTTAAACAAATCTGCCATAGTTGGTTTAGCTGGTTGAGCTGTTTCATTAGAAGCTTCATTTGTCATAGAAGGAAAGGCCCCAATGGAAAAGTCAGACCCAGGCCTATCCCTATCGTCCCTCGAGGTAGATGGTTGTGGGGAACACTGCAAGCCAGGGATAGAAGTCTTCTTACCTGAGAGGAGTCCATTCAAGATCAGGCACTCAAGCTCCCGACTCATTTCTTCTCCATCCGCATCTGAAGCCCTCTCCTCTGACCAGTCTGGTTTCGATTCCTGACTTCCTCCTTCCTGGAGCCCGAATTGCTGTCGCACCAGGAGCGTCGTGCGCGGTCCGTCACTGCGGCCCTCCCGGAAACCGCCTCCCGAGACACTAGTTCCTTCTCTAAGCGCGACGCATGAAGATCTCCACCGTGTGCATCTCCGTCACTAGGAAGGCTAATACTGTGTCCAGATTCCGGAAATAAAGGCACCGCTGAAGGCGTATGACTCTCACTCTCTACAGTAGCTGGTGACTGGTGCAAAGCGACTCCCAAGGTAGGCAAAATCACATCCAATTCAGACAAGGGTTCCTCCATAGCGTTGTGCTGCTTAGGCTCCTCCACCTCCTCCTCCATCCTGACCTCAGGAACGTCTGCCAGAACGGCCTCTGACGTCAGCAAGGACCCCCACCAGCCACTGACCAGCAGCCAGTAGGGGAATTTCCCCGGTGTCCTGGCCAAATTTCCCTCATTCACTAACAATACCACCAATAGCTTAATCTGGTTCAAGGTCAGTTAGCATTCATCTGTATCCCCCTCCCCCGGGTCGTGCCTGAAAATAGGCGGGATTTGTCTAGTGCACTTACCCAGTCAACAAAAACTAAATAAAAATAAATAAAATTCTCCTATACTGTACCATGTCTGCCTGTTTACACATGGAATGGGGTGAGAGTTAGGCCCGATGACCCCATGGCACACCCCAATGCCAGTTGGTGTGTGGAGGGTGGTGGGTGTGGTGGGAACCCCAACATCACATTTCCAAACTTCTGTTGCTGTACTATCAACCCTAACTGATGCATTAACAGAGTTCTTTTGCAATGTGTATGATTATGTAGTTAGTGTAATTTCTGTACTTTGTTTTGGTATTCAGGTCCTGGGAACATAGAGGGCTTGTGTTGAGGCATATTATGTTTATGCTTATTGTTGGGCCTATATCTATATTTTGGTTTACTGTTTGTGTTGCTTATGGTCAAAAATCAATAAAGTTTGATTTAAAATAAAAATATTTTTTTCCATGCAAGCCAGATTGTGGAGTTCAACAAACTACAAAGAGCAATACAAGCTGCAAAAGAAGCCAATCTGATACAAATACAGAAGAACTAAAGGCATCAGATGAAACTATTGACCTCTCTTTAAATACTCTAACACCATCACCGCTCTATCTACAAGTAAGAGGTCTCCTAATATTAAAAATCTGTAACTCCCAAACTGGACCCTTCTAAAGTTAGTACTATCAGAGTGCAACATGAGAAATGTGTCTTTTTTTCCAGTATAGATTTTTACTTAGATTTTAGGCAAGGCAAGTCGATTTTATTTTTCCAGGTGCCCAATCCCAGAGGCTATGGGTGCCTTACAATAAAAATATATTTTCAATAAAATTGAATATCCAATCAATTTTAATAATAATAATAGTAATAATAATGAAAAACATTTAAAACAGCATTCAATAAATATATTATTTGGGACACAAAGCTCTCTAAAATAATCAGCAAGTGAGAACTAAACGTAGGACTCCCGAAATAACTAGTAGGTCTGGTCCGTGAAGGCTTGATTAAACAGAAAGGCCTTTTACATTTTTGTCACTACAGGGTAATAAGCTGGAACAGCTTGGCATGATATATTGTACAAGTAATGGACACATACCTGCCTCACAAAATGGAACATACTATGAATGAAACAAATGCCATCCCAAGAACACAATATCAGTCCACACCATATCATTGACTTCGCCTTTTGAATAAACAGTATCCCTAAAATATACTAAATGGAAACATAACCAGGGTCAATTTGTGCCATTATATTTACTATACCTAGATGACTCAAGCATTTATTTGAAGGAAGAGGAGGCTACAATGGGGGAGGTAGAGGAGATGCAGTAGCCAATTAAATTGTTGTATCCAGACACCTCAACTTTAGTATTTTTGCAGTGTAGAAGGAGGGGGGAGTCCAAGAAAGGACATTCAGATTGTAGTTATTTACTACAAATGGTTACATTCAATGTAGGTACACAAGCCTTAGGGTAAGAAATCAAGGTTAAGTCCATAGTTTTGACTGGAATTCTGTCATTTAATCACATACTGCAAGTTCTTCTGCCAGTTGCAGTTGTTTGGAGAATACCTTAACCACCTGGACATCTAGAAGCAAAAAATGATCTGAACTTTTTCCACAGGGTGATTCAGATCCTTCACCTACAGGAGTATTGGTGAGGGGGATATCATGAGTGTGTTATTGTAGGGGTCCCAAGACAAGGGCATACACAGATGGCTTATCTAGTGCCATACAGGCTTCTTGTATGTAGCAGGCAGTTTGGCACAGGAGGCTTTCCCATTTGGCTCCCACAGAGGGCTCAAGCTACCACCAGTGATTAAAGATCACATGTCTTGCATGTATAAAGCACAAGTTATCCATAGGTACTGTACTGGGGTAATGGGGTAGTTTTGCAGAAGGATACCCAGCAGACCCAATTTAGGATAGGGAGACAGCAGATGCCTGCACAGACTCTCTAGGCAAATGACCAGTACTGAGGCTATGCTATGCAGGGTCAAAGAATATAGGTGAGAGCTACCCGAGGACCTTGATATCTCCAGGAATTGCTGCAATTCATAATGTTCTTGTGATATAGACCCATGGACAATTGATACTCTTTTCAGAATCTTAAATTGAAGGTTTGACCTGGAATTCTCTGTTCACCTGATATGCCATTTTGTCTGGTGAGATGTCCAGTCTCAACTCCCTCTTCCAAACCTCATGAGGGCCTTATGAGGATCCAGAACCCTGGACCTAAATTAAATATGGTTTATCTGCCACCCCCCTAAACAATGGAGAACTGAGCTACACAACTTTCAAAACATCTTGAGGAAGAACTTAATAGTCCCACTGCAGCCAGCTCCCCAAATGCACTGCAAAGCTGGACTACTGCCAAAAGAAGGGTCTGAGGGGTGATATGTGCCCTGCAGCTGTTGCAAAGAGCACAGGATATTAGTATTGGTATTAGCATCTATGACGTTTCCCTTGGAGTGTACTTCCACCGCCATCCAGTCATGCCACTAGATATCCTCAGTCTGGGAGGAGGGTGCTAAGTTTATTCCATAGCAAATATGCAAGAGATGTCTGCTATTTCAAGAGATTACCCCCCCCCCCACAGCATTCTCTTAGTAAATCTAGAACAGGGAGAAGCTGATCAAAGGAGAGGCCACTTCTGATATAGAAATGTAACTGTTAAGGGTACATCTGCCAGGGTCTGCTCTAGAGGGTTCCACAGAGGGGTAGAAAACTGAAGGTCATCCGATACCTATATTATGCATAAAGAATTAAATTGCTATCATGGTAATGCCTCACGTCTGGAAGACTGAAACTACATAAAGCTCATGGTAGCCAAAAGGTCTTAAGATCAGGGACCCTGGTTTTCCATTTTTACCGGTAACAATCACGGAATCCTGCTTGGTTTGCGGATTTTGAATTCTTGTACCGGTGCCTCACGGAAATTGCATGTCACTGCACAGAATCTCTAAGATTTCAGCATCTTTAAAAAAAAAAAAAAAGATATATTTTCTCTTTCTATGTCCCCTTATCACAGCATCAGTCTTCACTTTTCAGAGATCCCTAGGCTGGCTATCCCTTAGCTTCACCCCCAGCTAATGCTCAGAAGCTCCTGTGGTCCTGCCCCTATCCTGCCTGGATTGTACCCCCCCCAGGTGGGAAAGGAGGGGACCCCAGGTCACCCCCCCACACTCCCTTAGTGTGCGTCGGGCAGCTCAGTGGGTCCCTCATGGAGCCTGGTTATGAGGTCTGGAGCACCTGGGTCCCTTCTGCCAGTGGCCAATGTGGGGTGATTCTTCCTGGTTTTCTGGTCTTTGTCCCTGAGGACACTGGCACTACAGGAGATCCAAGGAGGTAAATCACATAGAAATATGCCAGTGCTCCAGATCCTGGCTAGCATCGTCCCCTCCTGATCACTCTGCAGCACCATTGCATCACCGCCCATGGTCACACAGGTGGTGGTAAAGCAGGAGGACCTGAAGCCCACCCTCCCTGGAGGTGGAGGAGGAGAAGGGCAGTCCCCCAGGTGCTCAATCCTACTCCCTTGGCCAGACCTCCAGCAACTCGAGTTTGCTTCTGACCCTGGGTCGCTGGCATTGCAAGCAGTAGTGCTACCACAGCGCCAATGGGCCGGCCCAGATTTCAGCATCTTAAAATGAATGCTGCTGTGCTTTGCATTCTTTCTGCTTTTCTGCATATAGAGTCAGTATGGAAATCACCCGCACTGCTTTGTTGTAATCAGCCATTCAGTTTATCCACCCATGCCTAGTGGTTAGAGTAACAAACAGTGAATTAACTGGGTACATCCAGCAGACCTGGTTTTGATTCCCACAACCTCCACTTGCATACTGTGCAACTCCAAGCAAGTCACTTAACCTCCCCAGTGCTTCTAGGTCACTTCTGAAAACAAACATTTCTGCCTAGTGGGCCTTACCTGTTTTACAAAGAATATAAAAAAAATACCAATATATGTTTACTACATCATAGAATAGTAGTCAGGGTACCATGTAATTTACCTGAGTTTTACTTGTGCTGCAATGATTTTGTACAGGTAAAGATAAATGTTCAGATACATTTTATGTTTTATAAGCTTGTTTTTAGATTTTAGTCAGGTTTTTATTGTATTCTTTGCATATAAGCATCTAGGTTGTAGATTGCTAAACGCAGGATCACTGTTACCGACTAGCTTATTCCAGTTTATAATCAGTAGGGCCATCCAAAATCCTCAGTTGTTTGAATGAAAACTAGTCTGAATGAAAGTATGTTCACAAAGAAGAAACTGCCTTACTACTTATGAAAAGACTTCACAGTTAGCACCCCATTTAGGTGAATTGGATAATTTGCACCTTTTCTCCCACCTGCTGTTTCAGTCTCTGTGATAACAAAAAGTTTTCTGATAGACTGCTTCATCAAAAAGCAAATGTTAAGTATTTAAGCATACTTATGTCTGGCCAGTGGATTTTGAAAGCACAGTCAATGACGTACAGAAGGTAAGACCCAAGGGGCTGTATGATGCTGGTGGGCAGAGTGGTGCTCAATTCACATCTGAACAAAGACATGAAAACTGAGAGACACCCTTTTCATGGACACCAAGTAAAAGAAAAGCATCCACATGTCTGGGAGATGCATAAATCCATGTGAAAGTCCTCCACTAATCACTTATGGATTTTTTAGGTGAAGACGCTGTATTTCAAAGAAGCACATTCAAGCAGCTTTTTTTTTGCTCCTCCTACCCCCCCTGGCCATTCACTCTTTCAGGCCTGCCAAGGCACCCTACCGCTGCTGCTGAGTCCCAACCACCATCCACTGCCCCTTACTGCTATGCTACCAGGTAACCCAAAGTAACCCTTCATTGAGTGGGCCCCTACCCCTGTGGGAGGCTACCAGGGGAAGAGAATTGCACTAAAGAGCTTCCTGTGTATCCTGGGCATGGCCTGGGTCAGAACAGACACATGTCTGGGGCTTCCAGCTTATGGAGGGACCAACAGCTGTCCTTTGGTTGGTCAGCAGGTGTTTTCCCATTTTCTTGGGAGTGTGACAGGCCACATGATGTCAAGGCATCACGATCCCTCCTGCAGCGAAGGCTGACATGTCATGCCTCTGGCCTCCATCAGGGGCCAGCAAATGCTGAGCTGTGAACCCAACCCTCCTCCCTCCTCCCAGGAGAAGGTGAGTGGTCATTGGACACCACTCAAACCTTCACCCACTAGCTGGCCCTCCAACACCAAAGTCTGTTCCCTAAACCTGGTCAGCGGTGTCACAGGCAGAAATCCAATTCAGGCAGTTAAATTATAGATAGGAAAAAACAACAGTAGCCCACTTTAGCGGTGATGGTTCTGATTAATTCATATCAGAGTTCAACAAGCAAAGAGACCAAGTCATTTGTAAGTTGTGCATGTCTGGTCTGGGTGTTGAAGAAAGGGGATCATAGTGCTGTCACTACTGCCATCACCCCAGAGGGATGTGGGCTTCATTGTTGCTACTGCCATTACACCAAAGGGGTAGGGGCTGTAGTGCTTCTGCCATCACCACTGATGGATGGGGAATGTAGTACTGCTGCCATCACACCTAAGGGATAGGGGCCACAGTGCTGCTAGTTCTGACACACCTGAGGAATGGTGAATGTAGTACTGCTGCCATCACACCTAAGGGATGGGGGCCACAGTGCTGCTGTTTCTGTCACACCTGAGGGAGGGAGGTCATAGTGCTGTTGCTGCTGCCATCACACCAGAGGGATGGGGGCCATAGTGCTGTTGGTGCTGCCATTGCACCTGAGGGATGGGGTTATAATGTTGCTTCTATCACACCTTAGGGATGGGGCTGTAGTGTTGCTGCTGCCATCACATCTTGTACCTAAACTAACTTTAAATTGGTACAAGGATGGAAGGATGTGTTAATGGTGGAGGTCAAAATTGCTAAAATGCATGTTAGCAGAGTTAAAAATTGTTAAAGTACACAAAACCAAGCACTGGTAAAACTGGATTTTGGTTCAGACACCGGTAACGATACCATTTTTTTACAATGTGCAAATTGGCATATGCCCTTTCTCAATCCCGGTAAACCAGTGTCCCTGCTTAAGAGCAATTCCCTGCCCCTTTCCTAACCACACACATTGGGTAAATATTCTATTCAGTGAAGTGAAGAAACCAGTAGGCACCTGGAGAGGAGACTGACCAAATGATATGAAAGTTTAGGGATTGCATTAAGCTTCAGTTAGTTTACGTTATCCCAAAGACAGTCTTAGTTTATTCCATCTCTCATGTCTGCTTTTGCCATTTCTAAAAATAGAAGACAAGCTAACCCTCAAGGTACTTGAAAGCATTCACTTAATTGGAATTCCCAAGCTACTGTAGTAATACCTTCTGGGTATCCTTAGTATGAAAAGCACTGAATGGGTTGTACTGTTCATCCTAGATTCAAGGGTAGCATTTGGGACTTATCCCTGTTAAATCTGTACCCAAACAGTGAATTATAATCCCAATAATTAAATCCCTGTTAATCCTATTCCCAAATAATGAATCAATCTCCCAGAAACAGTATTACAGCTACCAAGGACTTTATATCTATAAAGAAAAGAGAGATAAGCAAATAATAGTACAGTGTTTTCTATGGGAAAAGGTCCCATCTATACTCCTGGGAAATCATGTGCTACTCTAATTTTCATGACCAGTAGCTCAATGGCAAAAAGGAAAGGGGTATAAAGAACAAGGTTGGCAGGTACCTTTCTTAAGGTGGAATTGGGAAGCAACAGCTCCACAAGGCTGCTCTACTGCTGTCAGTGGGGTGTAAAGGAAGTGACTTGGAGAACTGAAATGGCGGTCAAAGCCATATCTGTTTAGAGACTCAGAAAGGAAGGCCCATTTTACCCTGTTGAAGTTGGTCTTTGAATCCAATGACTGGGTGGCCATGGGAATAAAGTATCAGCATGGATCATACCACTGTATGACAAAACCGCACAGCTGAAAATGCAGCAGTGAAACAGCACTGCACAAAAACAGAGTCAGGCAAAACACCAACCTGTTCCATGCACCACACCCATTGACAACAATGGGTGGTTATATTTTTTTTTGTGGAGAGCTTAGCCCACCACACCCCACAGAACTTAAACTGGGGGCAGACTTGGGGATGAGGAGAAACTCGGGGGCGAATGTTTAAAAAAAAAAAAAAGAAGATCACGCCTGTAAAGGTTTCAGCAGGGGAGACCTGGGGGAGAACTGAACCACAGTCCCAGGTCTTCCAGCTGCACCTTGTGCTGGTACCCTAGCCACTCCACCACAGAAGCAGCTAGACCAAGCACCTAGTAGATAGCTCCTTCTCTCCTTACAGCACTGTGCAGCAACAGGGGCAGCAGTAAATCCCTATCGCAATTCTATCCCTGTCACTGTGATTTCAAGTGCTGCATGTACAGCCCGGTTAATACCACGCTGTCTTACATCTGCGGTATTGACCTGGTACCAAAGAATCTCCCTGTCTGCCAATGTCCAACAGTTGTTGAATATTATCAGTTCCTAGATGGCCTGGGATGAACCCCACTTGACTGGGATGTACGAGGATGGACATTACCTAGCCCATCCAGATGGCCACTGCCTTATAACAAATTTTTGCATCTGCAAATGAAATGGGGCAGAGATGGAAACATAAAATTCTATGTTTACCTTTATTCTGTATAAGGGTTATCAATGCTTGATGAAAGGTCAGAGGCAGAAATCCCCTAGTCTTTGTGGTATTAAGCACTGCTGTCAAGCAGGGAGCCAATATGATGTAAAGGCAAAAAAAACAAGCATTTGTCAATGCCGAATGTTTGCTTGCTGGCATTGGCATTGGCATTGGTAGTGTAGAAATTACAGAGCTGCATAATAGGAATGGCAGTGAAGTATTGAACTGAAGCCAACCCCACCACCACCCTGCAGAGAGTGACAGGCGTTGGGGTGTGCCTTTGGGTCGTTAGGCATAACGGCCACGCCATTTCACCACACCCTACCCTGCAGACACCGACAAGTGTCACGGTGTGCCTTGGGGTCTTTGGCCCTTATGCACACCTCATTCCATCAGAAAATACGGTGAGATGGGTGCGGTATAGGAGAATGGGGTGAACTTTGGGGACAAAGAATCCAAGGCATACTTCGATGCCTCTCACTAGCTGCAGGATGTAGAATGGTATGAGCATTACAGGCAAGAATCCCAAGTCACACCCCTGATGCCTGTCACTCTGTACAGGGTGGGGCATTATGGTTGGAAACCCTAACACCTCAGACATTCGTTGGTATTTTCACTCCAAATTTTCAACGTTTTCTTTGAGACCCCCACCTCATGAACAGTGGCAATATCAGTTTGTTAGCCGAAAGCTGCTTATGCACAGTGACTACAGCATTTAGCACCACGGGTGCAAAAACACGTTCTGAACAGGATGTGAAAAATGACAGCTGTACTGTTCCTGGGGAGGTGAAAAAAATGGCAATGTTGCAAATCTGCAGTAAAAATATTAAAAAAACTGGTGAAGTCACAAGCGTGCATAGAAACTGTGCAACGCACACCCATAATGTAATTAGTTCAGAAACATAAAAACATAGACTTTGACGGCAGATAAGGACCGCTTGGCCCATCTAGTATGCCCATTTTCCTACCTACAGGATAGGCCGCAGATCCTAGTTAACTAACAGCCTATTTCTTCCTACACCCCACAAGAATTGCTTTATGTCTGTCCCATGCATTCTTGAATTCTCCCACAGTTTTAGACCCCACAACCTCCTCAGGAAAGCTGTTCCATGCATCTACTACCCTCTCTGTGAAATAATACTTCCTCACATTGCACCTGAACCGCACCCTCTCTATCTTTAATTTGTGTCCCCTTGTTCTTGCATGTCTCTTTTTCTGAAAGATGCTACCCTCTTGGACTTTGTTGATTCCACTGAGGTACTTAAAAGTTTCTATCATGTCCCCCCTCTCCCTTCTTTCCTCAAGGGTATACATATTAAGCTCCTTTAGTCTCTCCTCATAAGGCTCGTCTTGCAGACCCTGTACCATTTTAGTTGCCCTCCACTGGACTGCCTCTATCCTGTCTATGTCCGTGCGGAGATGGGGTCTCCAGAACTGGACGCAGTACTCCAGATGGGGTCTCACCAACTGTCTGTACAGAGGGATAACAACTTCCTGTTTTCTGCTGATGATGCCTCTCCCTATGCATCCCAGTATACCCCCAGCCCTCCCTACTGCCTTCTCACATTGCTTGCTAACCTTAAGGTCATCTGATATGATTACCTCCAGGTCCCTTTCCTTTTTTGTTGTTATTACTACCGCCACTCCCCATTGTGTATTCTTCCCCTGGGCTCTTGTTTCCCAGGTGCATTATTTTGCACTTCTTTGCATTGAATCCTAGCTGCCATACTTCTGACCATTCCTCCAACCTTGCCAAGTCCCTTCTTATCCATTCCATGTCTCCTTGTGTATCAGCCCTGTTGCAGATCTTTGTGCCATCTGCAAAGAGGCATGCTTTTCCTTCCAGTCCCTCTGCAATGTCTCTTATGAAGACATTAAAAAGGACTGGACCCAATACTGAACCCTGCAGTACCCCCCTAGTAACCCTTCTTTCTTCAGAGTGGACTCCATTTACAATTACCTTCTGTGTCCTGTTGTCCAGCCAATGTTTTGCCCAGGCTACCACCCTGGGACCCACTCCCAGGCTGGTTAATTTGACTATTAATCTTTTGTGTGTGACTGTGTCAAATGCCTTGCTAAAGTCTAGATAGACCATGTCCACAGCCCCTCCTTGGTCTACTACTTTGGTCACCCAGTCAAAGAAATCTATTAGATTCGTCTGACATGACCTTCCCACTGTGAACCCATGCTGCCTTGGGTTCTGTGCCCCACTAGCCTCTAGGTACTCAACTATTCTTTCCTTCAGAAGTGACTCCACTTTTCCTACCACAGAGGTCAAACTGACAGGTCTGTAGTTTTCTGCCTCTGTCTTGGTCCCACTTTTGTGAAGGGGAATCACATCCGCCTTCCTCCAGTCCTCAGGTACCACACCATTCTCCCATGATTTATTAAAAAGAGTAGCCAGTGGTTTCACTAGTTCCCCCATTAATTCTTTTAGAATTCTGGGGTGAATTCCATCAGGCCCCATTGCTTTGTCCACCTTCAGTTTTAGGAGTTCTTGCAGAACCCTTTCTTCTGTGAAAGGACTGGGATCGACCCCACTATCAAGGGTGCTTCTGTTAATTGGATTAGGCACTTCCCCATCCTCTTTTGTGAATACTGAGCAGAAATATTCCTTCAGTATCCCTGCTTTTTCACTGTCCCCCTCTGCCCACCCACTGTTCATTCTATTCAGCCTCACTATCCCTGCCTTCATCTTTCTACGCTCGCTGATGTACCTATAAAAGGTTTTATCCCCTTCTTAACAGAGTTGGCTATCTTATCCTCAGTTTGGGCCTTTGCTATTCTGACTTCCCTCCCTCCCTGCTTCCTTCTGCCTTAACTGGTACAGCTGTCTGTCCTGCTCCTTCTGTGTTTTCTTATACTTCTGGAATGCTATCTTTTTCTTCTTGACTTTCACAGCCACCTCTTTTGAGAACCATAGTGGCTTTTTCTTTCATTCCGATTTGTTTATTTGCTTCACACAAAGGCTTGTTGCCTCTGTGATGGCAGTTTTGATGATTCCCCATTGGTGCTCCACACCTCCTTCTAGCCTGTTTGCTAGTGCTTTTCTGAGGCACTCTCCCATCTTGCCAAAATCAGCCCTCCTGAAGTCCAGTACCCTTACTTTTGTATGGCTTGACTCTGTAGCTGAGTTTAACGTGAATCACACTGTTTGATGGTCACTTGTTCCCAGATGGCAACCCACTTCTAGATCTGAGATCCTCTCACTGCCCCTGTTTGAGAGTACGAGGTCTAAGATTGCTCCCTCCCGAGTGGGTTCCAAAACTAACTGTCTAAGGCCTGCCACCTGTAGGGCATCAAGAATGGCCCTGCTCTTGGATGTGGCTGCAGCAAATGTGGTCCAGTTAACATCTGGCATATTCAGGTCTCCCATCAACAGTATCTCCCCTTTCTCTGCCATTCTAAGAATGCCTTCTATCATATCCTTGTCCATTCCTTCCCTGACATGGGGTCTGTACACAACCCTGTGCTTATTGTGGTGCCCTTTCCAGTCTCCAAGGTGACCCACAGTGCCTCCTCTCCTCCTTGTTTACTCTTTTGTTCAGTTGTTTTATCCTTCCTTTACATAGAGAGCTACTCCTCCCTTCTTCCCTGCCTGTCTCTCCTGTAGGTTATGTACCCTGGTATGTTAACATCCCAGTCATGGTTCTCTGTGTACCACGTTTCTGTGACTGCTACGATATCCAGGCATCCCTCTTCCAACAAGGCCACCAGCTCAGGGAGCTTGTTGCCCAGACTACGGGCATTGGTACTCATTACCCTCCATTTCCTGATGGCTTTACACCTTTTTGCCCCATCCCTGTCCTTCTTGCCTTTGTCACTTTCTCCATTTACCCTTGCCCTTCTCCCTATCGACACCTCTATGTTGGTGTTTACCGCACTTACTACCATAATTTTTTTGGGGGGGGCTAGGATTTCTCTGCTCCTTTCCAGTGCCTCCCCCCTTGGCTAGTTTAAATACTTGCCAATGAAGCATTTAAACCTATCATCTACGATCCTGGTTCCCCTCCTGGACAGATGCAGCCCATCATGCCAGTATAGGCTTGCATCACTCCAGGTGGACCCCCAGTCCCCAATGAAGCCAAATCCCTGAGCTCCACACCAGTTTTTCAACCACTGATTGAATCCCATGGTGCAGAACACCCTAGCCTCTGCTACGCCATAGATGGGCAGCACCTCTGAGAAGGTTACCGTGTGTGCTACTTGTCTAAGGCCCCTCCCCAATTCCACAAACTCTTCCTGCACTTCTCTAATCCCTTTCTTAGCCAGGTCATTTGTGCCTAGGTGGACAATGACATCCAGCTCCCTGCCCTGTGCAGCTGCTCCGGCAATCCTGAGGATTCGCTCCCTGTCCCTCCAAGCCATGGCTCCAGGCAGGCACCTCACCTCCCTCTCCCCTTCCTCCCCCAGTTCCCCAGTCCCCCACCAGGAGTTGTTTCCTTCCCCTGTGGGGTCCACTGCCACCCTCCTGTGGGTCTCCTTTGTGGAGGTTCCCAGCATCCTCCTTGGTCTCCACTGCGGGTGCCTCCGTAGAGGAACCACACTTTGCCAGAATGGCATAGGAATTGTGGAGAGGTACAACTGGAGGGATGTGCCTCTGTTCCACCACCCTCACCCTCCCTGAGCCCACTGTGGTCCAACCGCTCCTCTTTCTTTGCAACCTCTGAGGCAACGGCAGTGGCACAGGTGGTCCCTGGATTGAAGAGGAGGTCCCACAAATCCTGGCCAACTCAGCCTGGAGATGAGCAACCTCTTCCCTCAGCCCAGAGAGGTACCTGCAGATGGGACAACACAGCATCCTCCAGAACGTCTCCCGGAAGACTGCTGCTCCACAGCCACTGCACTACACCACTCCCATCATGTCTTTTTTCTGACCCCTTAACCGTTTGCAATCCTTACTCTTTCCTCTGTTTGTTTTTTTCCCCTTTTTTTCTCTCACTCTCTCTCTCTTTCTCTCTCTCCTTACTTTCTGCCTGTGTGCCCTTTAAGCTCCTGATTGTCCTGTTCTGAGACAAGAATATCCTATATTTCTCAGTAGACCCCTTACTTGCGCAGAGGCAGACCTCCAGCAGCTAGAGGGGGCCGGAGAGCTACTCTTGCCCTTCTAGGATGGTGGTTGTTTGGTGGCTCTGTGATCACTCACTTCCTGCTCCCAAACAGGAAGTTCCTGTTTGGAGTCAAATCCTGTGCCTATAAGAGTAGAACTAGCTTTGGGTGGCAGGGTGGAGGGGAGGGGAGGGAAGGAGGGCAATATAGTCCCAGTAGAGAAGTTCAGTCACATAGCAGTCCTTTCTTCTGGTGTCTTCTGCCAAGTTATAACAGAATCTTTCTAAGGCAGTCTTTACATGTAGCTTTCTTCTAGCTAAGCCACTCCCCCTACTTACTAGATCTTTCTACAAGTAATTTAAAAACCTCACAGCTATCAAGTTCTTTCAGTCACCTGAGATTTACACCTAGATAACTTCAGATAACCATTCAGTTCAGTTAACTCAGACAAACACACACTTTTTTGTTTGTTTTGTTTGTTAGTGTTTTATACCCTAAATTAAAGGTCCAAGTACAAAAGTTCTACTTCTTTAGTCCCAGTAGAGAAGTCCAGTTACACAGCAGTCCTTTCTCCTGGTGTCTTCTGCCAAGCTATATAGTTTGGGGATTTTTTTACAGCAGATTGGCAACTCAGGCATTTTGGTGCCTCCGATCATGAACAGTGTCACTGTGATTTTCTTTATCTGTCCCGAACAATGATTTCCCACAGCGACCACGCATCTCTGCGCTGAAAGTGTGAAAACACACTTCAGACATGTTGTGAAAAATGACAGCTGTACTGTTCATAAGGAAGTGTGGAAAAATGCCACTGGTGAAAATCTGGACTGAAAATATTACAAAGTCATGAACTCACGAGGGTGTGTGGAAACTGCACAATGCTCACTCGTAACAGTCATTTTATGGATTTGTCACCAAATTTTCAACATAGCCATTTTAAGACCTCTGCTCATGAACGGTGTCACTGTGATTTTCTTAATGTGTCCCATACATTGATTTCACACACCGACTGCGCCATTGCGTGCTACATGTGCGGAAACACGTTTTGGGCAAGATGTGAAAAATGACAGCTGTACTGCTCATAAGGAGGTGTGGTAAAATCGCAATGTTGAAAATCTGGAGTGAAAATATAGAAAATTCACAAAATTACGAGCATTCATAGGAACTGTGCAATGCGCACTCGTAAAACAGTCATTTTTAGGAATTTTGTCACCAAATTTTCAACATAGGCTTTTTGAGAGCCCACCTTATGAACAGTGGCAGTGTTGTTTCGTTACTCAGTCCTGAAAGGTGATTTCACGCAGTGACTGAGAAATCACCCTTCGGGCCTGATTAACACTGACAGTGAGAGTATTCATGAGAAGGGTTCCCCAAAACCCCATGTTGAAAATTTGGTGCAAAAATTCCAAAAAATGCCTGAGATATGCAACAAAATTGAAAAAACCCTATCTATCCCATTATACAGCTTATTGGCATTTCCTCAGTTCGCAGTCGGCTTTGAAGAGTGCAGACGTGTTCCCAGTCCACCAAAGATTGTCGTGCCGGAGTCCGGAAGTATGGGGTGAGGGGGGGGCAGGGTGCAGTGGTGGGTGCAGGTGGGGCAGACACAGCGAGGGACCGCTTTTAAGTTTCAGGGTTTTTTTTTTTTTTTTATAATGATGACAAAGCGGGAAGTTTGCCATGCTGGGTGGGCTCCCAGAGTGGCAGAAGGGACGACTGGTTGGGGGCATGGAGCCGATGGGGATTGGGTACCCCAGTCAGCCATAGCATCTGTTGCCATGCTGGGTGGGCTCCCAGCATGGCACCCTACTCTGGGGGACAGTGGAGCCGGCGGGGGATTGGCACCCCGTCAGCTATCTGACATGTAGCCACGCTGGGGGGCACCCAGCGTGGCATATAGAATCTGTTTTTGGGGCGAGCCAGCCGACGGAGGACTGCACCTCTGGCTGCATATACAGTGTGTGATTGGGGGCCAAGCATGCAGCATGTGTGTGTGTGTGTGTGTGTGTGTGTGTGTGTGTGTGTGTGTGTGTGTGTGTAGGGGGAGCACACATGAGCAGACGATATCTGATCACTGCTCACTGAAGAGTAGCTTCCCCTTTCAACTGTACGCCACTGCATTTTGAAGCGGTCATAGACAGCTCAGCAGGCATTGGAGAACTGCGGCTGCGCCTGCAAACACACTGACTGAATTGGAAGAGGGCTGCCACACCTCCGAAAACTCGGATGATGGCACTATGTTTCTTGCACATGTGTGCAAGCAAACATAAAAAGGGTAGAATTCCTATGGTCAACATCAATTTCAAACCTGAATGTCAAATACTGGGCGCTGCTAATAATTTTACTGTTCTTACATAAAATTACATATGCTGTATATTGTGCGCCAGGGTCCATTGTTGATACTTGCATGCATTGCCATCAATACCATTGTTTGGACTCATCTCATGTACCCTATTCTATGCTCTATTGCACTTTGAATATTTTTTGTATTTCGTTTGAATATCTTTTTTGTATTTTGTATCTTGTTATTGGCTGCTTCCAGTGTCTTGTCTTACCATTGTCTTGTATTGCTCTTGCATCACTGTGTTTGACTTATCACCTATGCTCCATTGTATTTTGAATTGCTGTATTTTCTATTTCATTTTATGTTACCTTTCTATGCCATTGCTGTGGCCCAGGCCATGCCTGAAAATGGTCCCTGGGATCAGTGTACCTACCCAGTTATCAAAGACTTAAATAAAAATATAATATGATATTTATGCTGTGTGAAAGGTGTGTTTTAAAAATAATTTATTGTTTCTGTACTTAATGCCATGGGATTTGCCATGGTAGCCAACCGAGAGCCATTGCTCATGCCCAGGAGGCTGTGTCCCTCGAGTAAGTTTGCAGTATTGAGTGACTTCCCTCAGAGGAAGGGAAGGTTGGTGTTTGGCTTTAACATGTACCAACCAAGACCACCTGGCAGCAAATGTCTAGCCGACTGTGCTGATTGATTGATAAATAAATAAATAAATGGTGGCAGTGAGTTCTCTCCATTGCTGGGTGTGTGTCTCAGTTTGTTCAGGTGGAATAGGGGAAAACTGTGCCCTGTAAGACAATAGTTGAGCTCACAATGCATAGCAGGGTGTGGGCCTTTGTCTTGGGCCTTTGTCTGTGGGCACATCCCCCCCCCCTTGAGTGACACCTGGGCAGGCAGGGGGAGGTGGGATGGAAGGGCACATTGGACCACCCATGAATGGCGGGGGGGGTGGATATGTAGGCAGGTAAGTTCTCTGGGCAGAGGGAGGTGAGAGGCCAGAGAGAAACAGCACCCTTATGTAAGGTTGGTGCCAGAGGGGCTTTTACTTTTTGCTCCTCTCTTCTCAGATGAAACCCACCCTTGACCCACCTTCACAAAAGCGGGAGGAGTGTTAGGTAGGTAGGTAGGGCCTTGCTGTCCAATTAGTGGTGACCACTTTAGGGGTCAAAAAGGTATTTTTCCAGTTCCCCCCACCCCCCAGCAGGTTTTCCAGGTTTTTCGTCTTCTCCAGTGAGGTCAGGCTAAGGCAGGTTAGGGAGTCATGGTATGAAAGCTGTAGTGGTTCTGGAAGGTACAAACTTGTATTTATATGGGTTGGTTGATGCAGAGGGAGTAATGGGGGATCATGGCCTTACATAGACAGATCACGCTGAGGCTGAAAGGAGTGCTGGGCCAAACAGCCGGGGCTCACAACTTTATGAAATTGGTGTTAGCCAGGATGGCAGCCTCTCTGGGTGAGGGCTCGTGGCATTATGGTGGACCCAAAAGAGGAGGATGCAATAGCAGCTGGTTGAAAGCCACTCCTCATGCCCCAGAGGCCATGTCCCTTGCATGGGTTTGCAGTATTGAGTGGCTTCCCCCAGAGGAAGGGAAGGCTTGTGTTTGGATTTAAAGTATACCAACCAAGACCACCTGGTGGCGCACGTCTAGCTGACTGTACTGATCATTGAAGAATTAATAAACACATGGCTGTGGCCATTTCTCTCCATCACTCTTGTTATGTCTCAATTTGTTCAGGTGGAATGGGGGGACTGTACCCTATAAGACAAACACCCTATTTTTTCAATGTTAGTAATGTATAGCTGACAACATGATATGATTTGAGAAATTTCTGATAAATTACCCAAGTTTGTGGTACACTCAAATCTAGACTGTATGTTCCCCTTCACCTCATCAGCTACTGTTCTCACTTCCTTTTGTTATTTCTATGGATTATGGTGACATTAGCCACAAAACTTCATGCTGTTTATCTGAAAGGCCTAGAAAAGTGTTACAGAAATGCACAGGTAGAAAGAGAATTGAAATCAATAGCTACTGAGGACAGATGAATTTAATATCATTACAAAGAGAATGAAATATGAGATTATTAATTTAACAACCGAAGGGGTCTACACTTACTGGAATATAGGACAGGCCCTAAAAGGAAAATAGGAGGGCATATGCAGCTTTAAAACTGTTCTCTATCACAACAGTAGAACACCATACAATGCAGCATGCAAAGGATTAGGTTAATTTACTGCTAGTGGTCTTAATAGCCCTAGCTTACACCCCCCACAGACTGATTTACAAATAAAATTCTACATGACAACATAATTGGTTTGTAACTTGAACATGCAGGTACAACAGTGAATGATTTAATAGAAACTTGTTTTACAAGTATGTGAACATTCAAAACGACTAAAAAAGTACTACCTCAGAACAAAACTGCATGACCAGATAAGAGCTCTGAAACCCAGATTATACAGTCCAAAGTGGGTCAGAGGGCAACCAGAAAATGTCTGACTGGATGTCATTGGGTTTTAGAAAGATTAAGGTGTTCATTTAGAGGTAGCAATATTCCCTTCCTTGCAATAACCATCCCTTTTCTGGTGTGAAGTTAAAGGTGACAACCGGGCAGACAGGCACACATTTGGCTCTTTTGAGCACTTTTCATTTCAGGGCACTTCCTGATCAGCCTGCACTGAAAACAAGCAAACATACTGAAATGTTGCACACTTGCTTGCAATGAGATGAGAAGAAACTGAAACAAACAAGCATTTGTTAATGCTGAATGTTGTCGTGCTGGCATTGGCAGTGGCGGAGGTGGAGAGGCATAGCGCTGTGTGTTTGTGCAAAATCACCTTTTGGGACACATTAACAGTGAGTATGCCACTGTGTGGCAGAGCAGCAGAAATGCTTTTTGGGCAGGCTGTGGAAAATGGCAGCTGGACTGTTGATAATGAGGTGTGCACAAATGCCAGTGGTGAAAATGTGGCATGAAAATATTGCAGATTGACAGTTACAAGAGTGCATGAAACTGCACAAAGCACACTTGCAACACAGTCATTGTCTGGACTTTTGCCACCAAATTTTCAACATAGACATTTTAAGACCTCTGCTGATGAATAGCGTCACAGTCATTTCCTGAAATTGTTCTGAAAAGCGATTTTGCACAGTGACCGTGCAATTCTGCACTGGACATGTGAAAACACATTTCAGCCAGCTGTACTGTTCATAAGGAGGTATGGAAAAATGCCAGTGATGAACAGCTGAAGTGAAAGTATTACAAATTCACGAAGTCACGAGCATGCGTGCAAACTGCACAACGCGCGCTCATAAAACTCATTTTATTGACATTCATCCCTAAATTTTCAACATAGGCATTTTAGGACATCTGCTTATGAACAATGTTTCTGCCATTTTCATAATGTGTCTCGAACACAGGCTTTCCACAGCGACCACACTATTGTGCGCTGGAACTGCGAAAACAGATTTTGGTCAGGATGTGAAAAATGATGGCTGTACTGTTCATTAGGAGGTGTAGAACAATGGCACTGTTGAAAATGTGGAGTGAAAATATAAGTTTGCGAACTTACAAGCGTGCATGCAAACTGTGCAGCACATGCTCGTAACAGTCATTTTATGGAGTATTGTCACCAAATTTTCAACAGGCATTTTAGGACCTCTGCTCACGAACAGTGTCACTGTCATTTTCGTAATGTGTCCCGAACAGTGATTTTGCACAGCGACTGAGTTATTCTATGCCGAAAGTGCGGAAACGCAAGAAAGTGTCAGAGGCTCAGTAGGTAGCACACTCGCCGTTAAGGCCGGGAGATCAGAGGGCTGTGGGTTCAGTTCCCATGTCTGGCACTTGGGTTAATATCCCAGTACTGACACTGTAGTGCAGCATGAGAGGGGTGCTGTCTTTTGGCTGAGACGTTAAACCGAGGTCCTATCTGCCTGGATTGGTGGTAGTTCAGGTGGATGTTAAAGATCCCATGGCACTTATTGAAAAGAGTAGGGGAATTTCCCTGGTGTCCTGGCCAAATTTCCCTCATTCACTAAAACTACCACCAACAGCTTAATCTGGTTCAAGGACAGTTGCATTCATCTGTATCCCCCTCCCCTGGGTCGTGCCTGAAAATAGGCAGGATTTGTCTAGTGCACTTACCCAGTCAACAAAAATAAATAAAAATAAAATAAATAAAAATGACAGCTGTACAGTTCACAAGAAGGTGTGGTAAAATACCAATGTTGAGAATGTGGCATGAAAATAGTGCGAATGCGCCAACTTATGAGCGTGCATTGCACAGTTGCTACACACACTCATAAAACAGTCATTTTTGGGATTTTTCCCACCAAACTTGCAACATAGGCTTTTTGAGAGCCCCTCTCATGAACAGTGGCAGTGTCATTTCGTTACTCTGTCCTGAAAGGCGATTCCACGCAGTGACTGCGAAATCACCTTTCAGGATGGAATAACATCATGACAGTGTAAGAATTCATGCGAAGGGGTCCCCAAAAACCCCATGTTGAAATTTTGGGGCCAAAATTCACAAAAATGCCCCAGATATGCATTAAAGATTTTAAAACCCCTATTCATTCCATTATACAGCTTACTGGCATTTTTTCAGCTCGCAGTTGGCTTTGAAGGGTGCAGACGTGTTCCCGGTCCACAGAAGATCATCATGCTGGACTCCGCAGGTAAGTATGGTGTGGGGGTGAGGGGAAGGGGCATTGAGACTACGAGGGACCATTTTCATTTTACAGGAAAAAAATGAAAACCCCATCGTCGGGACAGTTTTTTTTTTTTTTTTTTGTAGGGGATTTGCATGCTGGGGTGGGCTCCCAGCGTGCCACCTAACTGTTTGGGGGGTGTCTGTAGCAGATGAGGGATTGGGACCCTCATCGGCACACAACACGGGGGAGAAAGTAATGCCGATGGGGATTGGGCACTCCCATCGGCACAAAGAAAGTGGGGGCACGGCCAAGTTTGATTGGGCACCCCCCTTGGCATTCAACAATTGGGGAGGGGTTTATGCTGATGGGGAGTGGCTCCCCCATCGGCACACAAAGAAAGCAGGAGGGTTAACAGACAGGGGTATTGGGCACCCCTGAAGTTGGCAGTAGTTAGGCAGCCACCCGCTCGCCGACCATGCACATAATGGCAACGAGCAAGGCAAGAAAAGGACCACTGTGTATGTCAAGCTTTGCCCTGATTGCTGTGGACCTTTTCTTAGATGTGCTCACCACATTATGTATGTGTGGTGTGGTGCCAGCATGCAGGCTGATTGGGGAATGCGGGACGCACCTACTGGTGCCTGCCCTGCATTCATCCAACAGTGACCCCGCCTCCAAAGCTGCACTGTCCCATTATGTTGGCTGCGCAAGCGTGCCAACATAAAAAGTTAGTGGAGGATCTTACAGATGCCGCTTGACCAACCATAAAAACACAAATTTGCAGTGGTAAAAACTGGAGGACCGAATCTGGACCTAGAAAACCAAATCATTGGGTCAAAAACTGAGTAGGTGGCAACCTTGGATGTCTTAGGCATTGCACACCTGCTTTTACAGCATACACACACGTTTCATTAAAATGAAATTACATCATTATTTAGTGGAATCCACATTTCAAAAAATACATTCAAAACTGTTCCCCTTTTTAATGCTAAATCATTTAGAAATGTTGTTTGGGAGGTCCGATTTCATTCCATCCCTGTTTTGACTTCTGAAACTATGAAAGATCAAATCAGTGAAGTTTTGCAGTGGGTGTGTTGGATAGAAGTGTCATGTCTATTCAAGTACCTGATGAGGTACTGTTTCTAATTCTAATACTATACTTATCCCAGTATTTCAAGAAAGACAACATGCTTAAATACTTGCTTGAACTTTAAAGAGCATGTTTAATCTGTCCAGCAAATATTTTGCTAATTACTTCAGAAATAAATTTTAGTATTCATTTGAGGCCATTTTAAAAAGGAATCTCAGTTTTATGCATGCTTACAAAATCCCAAGACCACTTGAAGTGTGCAATAAGTTCAGTATAGAGTTCTACATTTGTCAAAATGAGTTAACTATTTTGTACCTGGTATAATACAACTAATTGCATGACAGTTTTATATTTGACAGGTAATACAAGGCAAACTGTGCTTTTAACCCTTTCGCTGCTAAGAATCAGAATGGGATAAAACATAAACAGAATTTTACAGTCAGAAAAAGACCTCTGATCCATCAATTCTGCCTGATCACTGCCTTTCCAGAATACGTCACACCTGATTTCAAATTAGAATGAAATACATTATGCTAGCATTCAGTATTCAACAGTTTGTGTTATCTGTCAAAAATCTATGGTTTCTAAACACTCCTTAAGGCTGTTGCAGATTAATCTTAGTTCAGAGATTGAACTGGAGTAATCTTTTACAAAAACGCTAAATCACATAGCAATGTAAGCCACAAGTCACACTTGCTTTCAGAAAGAAGCTTGAAAGTGGTTTGGGGTAAATACTTGCTCTAATGGATGTGCCTCATTTTCTGTTCAGTTACACTTTAAACATTAATTATGATAAATAATGACCTCATCAGGCAGTTCAGCTTACCTGAAAGAATATGAGTTAAAGTCTTGATAGTCAGGAAGTCGGTCACCACATTGAAAAAGAATCCATGAGCTCTTCTATCTGTAGAGTAACTTCACTACACAGCTGTACACCACAATTAACTACTGGGCTGTAGCTACGATGCAGCTTTGAAGCTTGTAAAGGAACTCCCCTTACATCCTTTCAACCAATCAGTTACTAGTAAACATTAGAACACTTAAAGTGCATATCCTACATGTTTTACTCTAATGTACTACCATACAACCCCACTGAGTGATGCTAAATAGATCTTTAATCTTGAAAAAGTGGGTACTCTTCTTCATAGGCTAATCAGTTTAAGACTGACATCTTATCAGGGGACCAGGTTGGTCATTCCATTTCTTTAGCACATTAGGCAGGTATTGTAGACATCCTAAGACTAGTTATTTTTTTCTTTAAGCTGGCTACCTGTTTTGATGCAAACAGTTTCAGTTTGTCTCCTTTTAGAGCCACTGTTTCTAAATGATAAATGGATTGGCCTATGTGGACTATTACATGATCAGGCTCAAACAAATGTGTGTTGTCTAGAGTCTCTTTATCCAGCAATTATCCACACTTTGTGAAGACATAAAAACATAGAAACATAGAATTTGATAGCAGATAAGGACCGCTTGGCCCACCTAGTCTGCTCATTTCCCTACCCGATGGATAAGCTGCAGATTCTAGTTAACCAACAGCTTACTTCCTCCGACCTGCCCCCCCCACTAGAACTGGTTTATGTCTGTCCCATGCATTCTTGAATTCTCCCACTGTTCTTGGCTACACAACCTCCTCAGGAAGGCTGTTCCATGCATCCACAACCCTCTCTGTGAAAAAATACTTCCTAACATTACCTCTGAACCATCCCCCCTCCATCTTCAAATTGTGTCCCCTTGTTCTTGCACTTCTCTTTTTCTAAAAGATGCTACCCTCTTGGACATTGTTGATTCCCTTGAGGTACTTGAAAGTTTCCATTATGTCCCCCCTCTCTCCCTCCTTTCCTCAAGGGTATACATATTAAGCTGCTTTAGTCTCTCTTCATATGTCATCTTCTGTAGACCCTGCACCATTTTGGTTGCCCTCCTCTGAACAGCCTCCACTCTGTCTATGTCTTTGTGGAGATAGGGTCCCTCGAACTGCATGCAGTGCTCCAGATGGGGTCTCACCAACTGTCTATATAGAAGGATAATAACTTCCTGTTTTCTACTGTTGATACCTCTCCCTATGCATCCCAATATCCCCCAGCCATTCTTATTGCCTTCTCACAATGCTTGCCCACATTTAGGTCATCTGATAAGATTACTCCCAGGTCCCTTTTGATTTTTGTTGTTAGTATCTCACCCCCCATTGTGTACTCTGCCCCTGGGTTTTTGTTTTTCCAGATGCATTACCTTGCACTTTGCATTGAATCTGAGCTGCCATACATTTGGCCACTCCTCCAACCTTGCCAAGTCACTTTTCATCCTTTCCATCTCACCTTGTGCATCAGCCCTGTTGCAGATCTTTGTGTCATCTACCAAGACATTTTTCCTTCCAGGTGCTCTCCAATGTCACTTATAAAGACATTGAAGAGGATAGGTCCCACTACTGAAACCTTCGATGCCCCACTAGTTACCCTCCTTTCTTCACTGTGGACTTTGTTTACTATTACCCTTTGCATCCTGTTGTCCAGCCAATTATTTTTCCAGGCTACCACCTTGGGATCCACTCCAAGGCTGGCTAACTTGTATATTAATCTTTTGTGTGGGACTGTGTCAAATGCCTTGCTAAAATCTAGGTAGGCCATATCCTCAGCCCCTCTCTGGTCTACTATTTTGGTCACCCAGTCAAAGAAAACTATTAGATTTATCTGACATGGCCTTCCCACTATAAATCCATGCTGTCTTGGGTCCTATGCCCCACTGGCCTCTAGTTACTCAACAATTCTTTCCTTCAGAAGTGATTCCATCATTTTCCCTACCACTGAGGTCTAACTAACTGGTCTGTAGTTTCCTGCCTCTGCCCTGCTCCCACTTTTGTGAAGTGTAATCACATCTGCCCTCTTCCAGTCCTCAGATACCATCCCACCCTCCCATGATTTGTTAAACAGAGTAGTCAGTGGTGTCACTAGTTCTACCCTTAGTTCTTTTAGAATTCTGGGGTGAATCCCATCAGGTCCCATTGCTTTGTCTACCCTCAGTTTCAAGAGTTCTTTCAAAACCCTTTCTTCTGTGAATAGACTGGTATCATTCCCCCATACAGAGTGTTTCTCTTGTTTGGTTTAGGTACCTCCTCATCCTCTTCGGTTGTGAATAGTGAGCAGAAATATTCATTCAGTATCCCTGCTTTTTCAATGTCGCCTTCTGCCCACATTCTCCCCCAACCCCCCATTAAGTCTCCGTATCCCTCCCATGGTCTTTCTTCACTTCCTAATGTACCTATAAAAGGTTTTATCCCCCTTCGTAACAGAATTTGCCATCTTTTCCTCAGTTTGGGCCTTTGCTATTATGACCATCTTCCCTGCCTCCTATTGCTTTAACTGATACATTTCTCTGTTCTGCTCCTTCTGTGTTTCCTTATATTTCACGAATGCTATCCTTTTCTCCTTAACCTTCCCTGTTACCTCTTTAGAGAACCAGAGTGTTTTTTTTGTTTGTTTCGTTTTTTTCTTGATTCACTTCATGCCTCTGTGATGGCTGTTTTGATTATTCCCCATTGTTCCTCCACCCCTCCTTCTTGCCCATTTGCTAGTGCTTTTCTGGGGCACTCATTTTCCCCAAAGTCAGCCCTCCTAAAGTCCAATACTCTTGCTTTTGCATGGCTTGACTCCATGGATGTGTTTATTGTGAACCATACTGTTTGGTGGTCACTTGTTCCCAGATGGCTACCCACTTCTAAATCCAAGATCCTTTCTCCGTCCCCATTTGAGAGTACCAGGTCTAAGACTGCTCCCTCCCGAGTGGGTTCAAACACTAGCTGTCTAAGGCATGCCCCTTGTAGGGCATTGAGAATGACCCTGATCCTGGATGTGCTTGCAGCAAAGGTGCTCCAGTTAATATCTGGCATGTTCAGGTCCCCCCCCCCCCATCAACAATATCTCCCCTTTTTCTGCATTTTAAGGATGATTTCCATCATTTCCTTGTCCATTCCCTCCCCCTGAGATGAAGGTCTGTACACAACTCCCATGTGGACTGCGGTGCAATTTCCTGTCTCCAGGGTGACCCATAATGAGTCCTCTACTTCATGTTTACTCTTTAGTTCTGTTGCTTTAATCCCTTCCCTTACATAGAGAGCTACTCTTCCTCCTCTTTTACCCTCCCTGTCCCTCCTGTAGGTTGTATATGCTGGTATGTTGACATCCAGTCATGGTTCTCTGTATACCATGTTTCAGTGACTGCCACAATATCCAGGCATCCCTCTTCCATCAAGGCCACTAGTTCAGGGAGCTTTTTTTCCCCCACAGACTACGGGCATTGGTACTCATCACCCTCCATTGTTTGATGGCCTTACCCCTTTAGCCCCATCTCTGTCCTTTTTGCCTTTTTTTGCATTTACCCCCGTCCTGCTCCCAAATGACTTCTCTACCTTAGTGTTTACCTTGCTAATTACTGTGTCTTGTAGGGGAAGGCTGGGATTTCCCCACTCCTTTTCAGTGCCTCCTCCCTTGGCTAACTTAAATGCTAGCCAGTAAAGTATTTAAACATAGATAGAAACATAGAATTTGATGGCAGATAAGGACCGCTTGGCCCACCCAGTCTGCCCATTTCCCTACCTACTGGATAAGCTGCAGATCCTAGTTAACCAGCAGCCTACTTCTTCCTACCCCCACCCCCCAGAATTGCCTTATGACTATCCCATGCATGCTTGAATTCCACCACTGATTTTGACTCTACAACCTCCTCCGGAAGGCCATTCCATGCATCCACAACCCTCTCTGTGAAAAAATACTTCCTTAAATTACCTCGGAGCCGCCTCTATCTTCAAATTGTGCCCTCTTGTTCTTGCACACCTCTTTTTTTGAAAGATGCTACCCTCTTGGACTTTGTTGATTCCCTTGAGGTACTTGAAAGTTTCTATCATGTCCCCTCTCCCTCCTTTCCTCGAGGCTATACATATTAAACTCCTTAAGTCTCTCTTCATATGTCTTCCGTGCAGACCCTGCACCATTTTAGTTGCCCTCCTCTGGACAGCTTCCATCCTGTCTATGTCTTTATGGAGATTGGGTCTCCAGAACTGCACACAGTACTCCAGATGGGGTCTCACCAGCTGTCTGTACAGAGGATAATAACTTCCTGTTTTCTACTGGTGATGCCTCTCCCTATGCATCCCAGTATCCCCCCAGCCCTCCTTGCTGCCTTCTCACATTGCTTGCCCACCTTTAGGTCATCTGATATGACTACCCCAGGTCCCTTTCCATTTTTGTTGTTGTTGTTAGTATCTCACCCCCCATTGTGTACTCTTCCCCTGGGTTTTTGTTTCCCAGGTGCATTACCTTGCACTTCTTAGCATTGAATCTAAGCTGCCATACATTTGACCATTCCTCTAACCTATCACCTAGGATCCTGGTTCCCCTCCTGGACAGATGCAGACCATCGCACCTGTAAAGACCTGCATCCCTCTAGATGGCTTCCCAGTCCCCAATGAAGCCAAAACCCTGAATTCCACACCAGTTTTTCAACCATGCATTGAATCCCATGGTGCAGAGTACCCTAGCATCATCCTTGCCATAGACAGGCAGCACCTCTGAGAAGGTTACCGTACATGCTACTTGTATAAGGCCCTTCCCCAACTCTACAAATTCCTCTTGCACTGTTCTGATCCCATTTCCAGCCATGTCACTTGTCCATAAGTGGAAAATTACTTCCAGCTCTCTCGTGCAGCTGCTCCCGCAATCCTGAGGATTCGCTTCCTGTTCCTCAGAGCCGTGGCACCAAGCAGGCACCTTACCTCCTTCTCCCCTCCCTCTCCAACTTCTACCCCCTGATGATAGAGTACTGGGGTCTTGTACCACCCTTTTGTAGGTCTCCATTGTGGAGGTTACCAGCATCCTCCTTGGTCTCCAGTGCAGGTGCCTCCATAGAGGAAGCACTCTTCACCAGAACAGCTTATGAACTATGGAGAGGTACAGCTGGGGTGTGAACATCTGTTCCACCAGCCTTTCCTTCCCTGAGCCCACCTTGGTCCAACTGCTCCTCTTTCTTGGCAACCTGAGGAAGCGGCGATGGCCCTGGTGGTCCCTGGGTGGGGGAGGTGGTTTCGTGAATCCTAGCCAGGTCAGCTTGAAGATGGGCAACCTCCTTCCTAATACCAGAGAGGTGCCTGCAAATAAGGCAGCATTGCAGCCTCAGAATGTCTCCCAGAACACTGCTGCCCTACAGCCATTGCACTGCACCACTCCCATCATGACTTATTTTGTGTTCCCTCTCCTGTTGCTTTGTATGCTTAACTTTTTCCTCCCTCTGTGTATTTTTCCACTTACTTTCCTACTGCTTATGCACCCTTACAACTCTCGTTCTTCCTGTTCTGGGACAGGAACTTCCTAGTCTTCAGTAGATGAACCATTATCTTGAAACTGCATGCTGCCATGCCACTGCTTGCTTATTAAAATCTTTACTAAAAATTATAAAAGATGCCAGCAGCTAAAGACCTGCAAGGGTCCATCTAGTCTGCCCATAGCAAATTCCTACATAAATCTTTGACCTACCTTCTAAGGGTTATATGCATTGATGCTTAACTCCTAAACCCTACTTCTCACCATTTATCTCTCCCTCAACTCCCTAGCACCTCATCTTGGAATTATCAGCCCTCTATACCTCTTCCAATCTTCTTTTGAATCTATTTAGAGTCTCTGTCCCTACTACTTCCACTGGTTAAAAAAAAAAAAAAAGACAATGTATGTATAGTTTTTATTACAGAGTATGGACCAGGATCTATAGACCGAACGGCAATTGTCAAACATTGGCACTTGCTAGGGGTGGACAAGATCTGGGGAGTGTCTCAGAAATTGTCCCCTTAGTTGTATTCAAGAAAGGTAGATGCTTGAGGAATTTGCTGGTGCAGAGTAAATTCAAGAGAATGTTGCCATCAAATACATGGCTAGGAATTAAGCCAGTGGGTTTCTTTTCATGCAAACATTGCAAAACATGCAAAACCTCTGTACAGGGAAGGATGTTTTCCAATCCTGAATGGCTGGATGAAAGGGAAGTTAAAATCCAGCATTTTACTACGTGTTCCACCAAGTATGTTGTGTATGCCCTGTGGTGCTCTTGCCAGAAGATCTATGTAGGGCAAACCACGAGAAGCCTAAAGGAAAGGATACAGGATCACTACGGAGCCATACAAAAGCATGACTTGGATCATGCTATGGGAAGGTATCTTATGGAGCAAGATAATATAATTCAATGCAGGATTTCTTACTGTGGAATAGACCATGTTTCCTTTAAGTACAGAGGGGGAGACAGACATTTGGAACTAGAGAGAAAGGAATCCATGTGAATTTTAAGGTCAAAAACTCTGAAGCCACATGGCTTCAATGATCAGATGAACTGACAACCCCAAATACATTAAACTATATGGGTCTCAATTGTGCTGGGAATACATTGTATAAAAATAAAATGTTGATTTTCTTTCTCTTTTTTGATACTGCAGTGAGTATGAAATTAATATGACAATGTGGTAATTTGGTATACTGTGTATGCATAATGCATTTCAAATCACATTTTTAAGCAAAACGTTTCTGGCACACACAACTTCAAAAGAGGGATGCCCAAAAACTTGACAGATGGATATTTAGTTACTACATATTTTATTAAACCCATGACAACTTTGTCCGGCCTGACATGTTTCGGATTGCCATAAATCCTTTTACAAAAGCTAAAGGACAAAGAAACAGACCAGGCCTATATAGGGCTAAGGTCCACATGTGACAAACACCCACTCCCTCCATAGGAGGGGTTAAACTCAGCAAAATATAATTTAACCTGTGAAGTGCCAATTCTGAAGACTCTAAAAACTCAAATTTAATTCATAATTTTGAAATTCCTTAACAGTGCCTATAATCAAAAGTGAACATTGATAATACATACATTTAAAAGGCCATAAAGCAGAGATCAAACAGTACATATAACAAATTTATGACTACTTCTTAAGTTCTAAATATGAAAAATGCATAGTTACAGATATCAAATTCCTGATTTCTAAATAAGGCAAATAACTTTCTGGACAGTAGGCAAACAAAATTTGTTGCTAGGTGGAGATCACGTGATGCTTCCTGCCTGATAGGACGCATGATACCAAACTCCCACTCCACTCCTAAAAGAAAAGGACTTTTATAAGAGCAGCATTGTGACTTAACAGCCTTTGAAAGATGCCTTGCACTTCCTCCATGACTTGGATAATGCAGGGAGCATTCAACAAAAGAAAGACTACAATTAACTTAATAAATGGAAGTAGACATGCGCCAGGCCCTCCCAGCCCACACGCCACACCAGACACTGGAAAAGAATGCAATGCACTCCAAATCTCAGCCCACAGTAGCAAAAGTTCCGTTCTCTTATTGGAAAATAAATTTCTTACTGAAATGGTGCCGTTCAAAGCAGCTTTTCTGGAATTTTCCTCTGACATTAAAACCATACAGTCTGAGCTTAGAGACTAACCAAAAAATATCCGATGTCGCTGCATGTACAACCTCACTAGAAAATTTACGAACTCGCCTTGACCCAGAGATGGTAGCACTGAGGCATAAATTAAATAAGGTAGAGCTTAAACTGGAGGACCTTGAAGGGAGGAACTGCAGAAAACCTCATTTTTGGGTTGCCTGAAGAAGCTGAGGGTTCCTCCCCATTACGGTTCACACAAAAACTCCTGGCAAAAATTTCTGGTCTGTCTCCTCACTCCAACAATTATAAAGTTGGAAGAGCCCACCATTCATTAAAACCTCGTTCTCCACCTAACACTACTCCCAGACCACTTATTCACCTCCTGAGCTACATCAACAGGCAGCATATCCTAACAAAAGTTAAGGAGCTGCAGGAAATTAAATGGGGAGATGCTCACCTTCAAATCTCACAGGATCTGCCAGTGGCTACCAGACAGAAACGGGCTGCATATCATGCCTCTGTCTCTAAGCTGATCACTGCCGGAATTAGGTTCAAAATGATAAGTTATTGGTACAGTATCAGGGTGGATGGAAATAGTTTGAAAATGCTGAACAAGCGGCTGGAGAACTTCTCACTTTGTACCCAGACCTATTTGCTCATTGTTGATTTGCAGATCACCTGCTTGGAACGCAACGAGCAATGTATTGAAGATCGGTGTGTGAGTTTCTAATGGCTCCTCTGATGTGACTACTTTTGCTGGTATCAGTCTGACCATCTAGAGTTTGGCTACGCTGCCTTTCCCTCTTTCTTCCTTTTCCTGGTTTCCTCTTCTTTCATATTTTTCCTTTTTCCTTACCTTTTCTCTATCCTGATTTCCTCTGGTCTAACTGTGCTCCAAATGGATCCAAAATGCTGGAACTCTACAACCTGAAAGAACAAATGTTGCACAGCCTGGGAATCTTTCACCTACCAAGCAGTTTCCTCGAGCCTAGATTTTTTAATCTCTCTCTTATCCCTGAGATTTGCAGCTCCAGTCAGTACTCAAGAAACCTTGCCCCAAAGCTCATCACCGCTGTGGTATTTGATCGCTTTACCAATTTCTGACTCGGTGAAATACCATGCTACTCAACTGTGCGCACCACTGTAAAGCCTCCTGCACTATTATTCGATTCTCATAGTGGGTGCTGGCTTTGTGAATGAACACTACCAATGATGGACCTGACTTTCCTAAAGGAGATTACTCCAAGATCTTTTAGTTTCATGCCAATATTTTTTTGAAATCATACTTTTTTCTTCTTTCAGTTTTAAGTGTAAATTGGGCATGCCAGAACCAGACACATGCTCACATATTAATTTTCCAAATACGAGTTCATTACCCAGCAAGTGGATTTATTTGGGTTATTACCCTACCTTACTAACCTTTCTCCCCCTCCCTTTATTGTTTTGCATTTTTTTTTTAACTCTTCCTTTTTCTTTACAAAAACAACTAATGTCTCAGATCCCTAGAAATTTAAGCAGACACACACTTAATGTGTATAGGTTTTGTTGTTATATGTTAATGCAGTTAGTTTAAACTAAGTTTATAGTTGATATGTGGTTTTGAAAGTTATATAAAATACAGGTTGGGATTCCCTTCCTGTTTAAGTTGATTATCTGTTAATAAATGATCTACACTTCTTGAGTGGGGTGGGGATTCGAGGGGTAGTGACGTGTCAACTGAAGGGAAGCAGTCATGTCTTTGTTAAGGGGTTTATGGCCCCCAGTACTAATCTTGCCCTTTTTGGGTTTACCTTTCCTTATTTACCGATATAACTGAGGGGTTTGGGTTTACCTTCTTATGGCTCTTTTCTTTCATACTACAGATTTTTGGGGTTTATGAGAGTGGGGGTCAGCAATTAAGGGTTATTGGGTGGGATGACACTGCCACTGGTAAAGGAACCACTGCTTTATCATTTCCTTGGGATCTAATTACCTGTCCATTTACAAAATATGAATAATCAGTTACAAAACTAAAATGACTAGTTACCATTTCTGTACATAGAACATTAAAGGGGCACAGACCCCCACCAAAAGAAAGAAAGTTTTGCTACACTTACGTAACCTCTAAGCAGACAGTTTTTCTACAAGAGACACCGGCTTTCTTCCCAACTACACTAATTCCATTGAGCTTAGGTGGGACAAGTGTTTGGTTCTGGATTTAGTTCCTGCAAGCGGGGTGTAGCCATCATAATTGCTCATAGAATATCATTCTGTTTGATTCAAGAGATGTCAGACCCAGAGGGCCGCTATGTTATCTTACGGGCCATTTCAGGACATTCAGAAGTTATACTCTGATCTATTTATGGACCCAACTCTGATGACCCAGAATTTTTACTAGCTTAATGACTACACTAGTTATTCAGACTTCCATCCCAATACTTCTAGGAGGGGATTGGAATAAAGTTTTCTCTAACCAACTTGACAGATCAGGCTTACCCAGATCTGCCCTATCACCTGCACAAAAAGCTTTGCATTAACTAATGCATTCTTTAGGTCTTGCAGATCCTGGGAGAATAGCTTATCCTGATAGAGAGAGAGATAGAGAGAGATTTTATCTCTCTATCTCTCTCTCTATCTTTATCTCTATCTCTCTATCTCTCTATCTCTCTATCTCTCTATCTCTCTATCTCTATCTCTCATCTCTATCTCTATCTCTATCTCTCTATCTCTCTCTCTCTCTCTCTATCTCTATCTCTATCTCTATCTCTATCTCTCTCATCTCTATCTCTCATCTCTATCTCTATCTCTCTCTATCTCTCTATCTCTATCTCTCTCTCTCTCTCTCTCTCTCTCTCTCTCTCTCTCTCTCCTCACCAGTCATTTTCATGTATAGACTATTTTCTCCTTAGTGTGGACCTTCTTACCAGGGTTGCATCAATCTTCTATTTGTCTAAGGTTTTCTCAGACCACCATATTGCATAATTAGATCTTAACCTCCTACCTAATGTTCAAAGGGACAGAATCTGGGCTCTCAATAGTCAAATCCTAAAATCCGAAGAGTCTGTGCAACTTCTGCACACATTTATATCTAACTTTATCACAGAAAACTCTTCCTCTATGCCCAAGATAGACATACTATGAAGCTCATTGAAATGTGCTGTAAGAGGAGAAATAATTTGACTGACATCCAAATGCAAGAAGCAAAGGAATCAAGCCCTCTCCTCTCTCCTTGAACAAGTCACAGTAGCTGAGGCAAATCTGCCAGTAGCATCCCCTGCAGAGGACTGGGAAAAGGCTGAAGCCCTTAGAGCCCAATGTAATCAATTATTGGCTGAAAAAGCTGAATTTCTTATGCTTTGATCCAAGATATTCTATTTTGATCAGGAAGAGAGGGCTAGTAAGCTCTTGGCCCTTCAGCTTCAGACATAGGCCTCTGATAAGATTGTCACCTCAATACATCCCCCATCTGGGGATCTCATCACATCCCCTAAACTTATTTGGGAGGCCTGTAAAGATTATTACAGTAGTCTATACTCTCCATCTACCCTGTCATTTTCCCCACAAATGTTGGAATCATTCATTGCAGATATCAACCTCCCAACACTATCAGACTCCTAAATTAGCACCTTACAAGCCCCAATTAATTTGCAAGAAATATTTGATGCCATCGACTCCCTCCCACTAGATACAGCGCTTGGCCCAAATGGTTTTCCCCCTAATTTTTGTAAAGGTCTGAAAGATACGTTAGCCCCCATTCTTTTGAATACATTGAAATATTTTTGTTAAGAGTATCTGATATCTCCTTAACTCAGGCTACCATTGAGGTCCTCCCTAAATCCGGCAGGGACCCTTCGCTTACTTCTAATTATAGACCCATCTCACTAATTAATATAGACTTAAAAATCTTGGCCAAGATCCTGGCTACAAAAATAAGTCAGGTCTGGGACTTGTTAATTAGTGCAGAACAAGTTGGTTTTGTTAAGGGACATCTTTCCTCTGATCACCTTAGAAAAATAGCTTATTTCTTTTCTGTGTCTAAGGAGTTACCTATTACATAGAAACACAGAAACAGAATTTGATGGCAGATAAGGACCGCTTGGCCCACCCAGTCTGCCCAGTTCCCTACCTAATGGATAAGCTGCAGATCCTAGTTAAACAGCAGCCTACTTCTTTCTACCCCCAGCCCCTAGAATTGCCTTATGACTGTCCCATGCATGCTTGACTCCACAACCTCCTCCAGAAGGTTGTTCCTGGCATCCACAACCCTCTCTGAAAAAAATACTTCCTTACATTACCTCTGAGCCACCCCTCCCCCTCCATCTTCAAATTGTGCCCCTTGTTCTTGCACACCTTTTTTTGAAAGATGCTACCCTCTTGGACTTTGTTGATTCCCTTGAGGTACTTGAAAGTTTCTATCATGTCCCCCCTCTCCCTCCTTTCCCTGAGGCTATACATATTAAGCTCCTTTAGTCTCTTTTGGTGCAGACCCTGCACCATTTTAGTTGCCCTCCTCTGGACAACTTCCATCCTGTCTTTGTCCATGTGGAGATTGGGTATCCAGAACTGCATGCAGTACTCCACATGTGGTCTCACTATCAGTCTGTACAGAGGGATAACAACTTCCTGTTTTCTAATGGTGATGCCTCTGCCTATGCATCCTAGTGTCCCCCAGCCCTCCTTACTGCCCTCTCACATTGCTTGCCCACCTTTAAGTCATCTGATATGACTATCCCCAGGTCCCTTTCCATTTTTGTTGCTGTTAGTATCTCAACCCCCATTGTGTACTCTTTCCCTGGGTTTTTGTTTCCCAGGTGCAATACCTTGCACTTCTTAGCATTGGATCTAAGCTGCCATACATTTGACCATTCCTCTAACCTTGCCAAGTCCCTTCTCATCCTTTCCACCCCACCTTGTGCATCAACTCTGTTGCAGGTCTTTGAGTCTTCTGTAGAGAGACATACTTTTCCTTCCAGTCCCTCTGCAATGTCACTTATAAAGACATTGAGGAGGATAGGTCCTAATACTGAACCTTGCGGTATCCCATTAGTAACCCCCCTTTCTTCAGAGTGGACTCCATTTATTATTACCCTCTGTCTCCTATTCTCCAACCAATTCTTTACCCAGGCTATCATCTTGGAACCCACTCCCAGGCTGGCTAACTTGTATATTAATCTTTTGTGTGGGACTGTGTCAAATGCCTTGCTAAAGTCTAGGTAGGCCATGTCCACAGCCCCTTTGTGATCTACTACTTTGGTCACCCAGTCAAAGAAATCTATTAGATTAGTCTGGCATGGCCTTCCCATTGTGAATCCATGCTGCCTTGGGTCCTGTGCCCCTCTGGCCTCTAGGTACTTGACAATTCTTTCCTTCAGAAATGATTCCATCATTTTCCCTATCACGGAGGTTAAACTAACAGGTCTGTAGTTTCCTGCTTCTGCCCTGCTCTCACGTTTGTGAAGGGGAATCACATCTGCCCTCCTCCAGTCCTCAGGTACCACCCTATCCTCCCATGATTTGTTAAAGAGGGTAGTCAGCAGTGTCACTAGTTCTACCCTTAGTTCTTTTAGAATTCTGGGATGAATCCCATCAGGCCCCATTGCTTTGTTCACCTTCAGTTTTAAGAGTTCTTTCAGAATCCTTTCTTCTGTAAATGGGCTGGTATCAACTTCTGTATCCAGCTGTTCTATTCCAGCCGTTCTGGTCTCCTTAGATGCAGAAAAGGCATTTGATAGAGTTTCCTGGGACTACCTCTTCCCTCTGCTCCCCAAATACTGTATCCCCCAGAATTTTATAAATTGGATTAAATTATACTTCTCTCCCTCAGCGCGCATACAGTGTAATGGCATGCTCTCTGCCCCCTTTTTACTGTATCAAGGGATGTGCCAGGGCTGTCCCCTATCACCTTACCTTTTTAACCTTTTTCTAGAACCTCTAATTGAAAATTGAAGCTGCCATCACTTGTTACTTGTCTTGTAATCGGAAATCAGGAATACAGACTTTCTTCATATGCGGATAATATACTGCTACATATCACATCCCCTCTCAATCTCTCCCAGCTACAATTCAGATCATCTCGCAATTTGGTATATCTAATTACAAATTAAATCTTGAGAATGCAGAAGTTTTTCCCCTCAACAAATATACCCAGAAAGTGGAACTAGAAAGCCTAGGACTTCAGCAGCGTACAGATAAGCTTACTTATTTAGGTATTAATCTCCACTCCACCCTAACGTCATGAAAAAACTCAACTTAGATATAATTATAAGTACTATAAAAGAAGACACAAAGCATTGGTCCCAGTTACCGCCATCTTTGTGGGTCACATGAGTATCATGAAAATGAACATTATGCCTCACATTCTATATCCCTTACAAATGTACAGCTGGGCCTTACCATTATCATGGTTTTCCCCATGTTCATAACATTATTAGCTCCTTTTTGTGCACCGGGAAGACATCAAGATGAAACTATATAAAACTTACCTGACACAAAACAGATGGTGGCCTACAAGCTCCTAATTTCTATTTATACTACCTAGCACTTCATCTCACTAGGATTCAGTTCTGGTAACTTCCCTCAAGCAGTTCTTCTGCCTCCTCTTACAGCCCTCTCTGGTTAGAGATTTAACGATGCCTATGCCTGGTGCAAGGAGTAAACCCGAATGCCCTTCCCTTTACAAAGGGATAACATTTTTCTATCAAGTTGAAGGAATCACCATTAGGTTCTGTTCTTCATATACGTTATCAACTTAATACTCTTCTAAAAACTGAGGGCTACAAGGATACTGAACAACCACTCTTTAATAATCCTAACTTCTTAATTTCTGGCAAACCCCTCAAAGATGACTCCCATATTAGGCCAAAAGAGGTTGAGACTGTGGAGGCCCTGGTTAACAATCATAAATTAATGTCCTTCTGGGTGGCTCATGCCTTTTATAACTGGCCCTCCAATCAGGTTTTCAAATATCTATAGACATCCCACATGTTAATGAAGTATTTTGGTACTGGACAGTGGTATAAAACACTGTCATCCATTCTCGCCCCCTACGTTAAATCTCTCCCATCTTTTCATCCAATATCATATACACATAAATTCTTGCAACTACAGTTTCTGGACTAGAGGGCCAAAGATGCTATTGGTAGGACCAATCATTGCCATCTTCTACTTCACCTAGACCCTGCCCAAGAATCTGGAAACATCTATATAGATATATTAAATGGGACTGTTAGAGGTATATGCAATTTCAGATCAACCACAATTTATATTATACCCCTATTAAATTACATCGTATGGGGTCCCTAGTATTTAAACTCTGCACAAAATGCTTAAAAGCCCCAGGGGACATACTACACCTGTTATGGTATTGTGATAAAATTTCCCCTTTCTGGAATTGCATAAAATCCTGTTTGGACCAATTACTGTCCATCAGATAAGTTTACTCCCGAAATCTGTATTTTAGGGGACTACATGAACCTCCAGGGTCACATTCAAAGGGCACATATGGCATTAATTTCAGCTTGTGCCAAAAAAGTTATATTAAGACACTGGATGGACACCATCATGCCTTGTCAAATGGAATGGTATAGGGAAATCATGTTTGCTATACAGGCAGAACATGTCATAGATGGTATGTCAAATAGGCTGGATAACTAAATGGCTCTTGGATCCACGTTTTAACCTACTGTTGATTCAGCCCAATTATGATACTTCAGGAGTCAGTGTCCCCTCTTAGATCTACTTCATTAAGACTGGTACATGTTTGAGGCTTATGAAGACCTGTGTAACTCACCCTAGTGGCAGTGGGGGGGAGGGGCACAGATATCTTATATTCAACTTCATATTTTTTTCAGACATCACTCTCCCTTAACAATTTAATGTCTCTAATACAATGTTAGACTGGAGATGTATGGTTATAACACCTGCATGATGTCTGTGCACAAAGAATTGTAACCCCTTTAATAAAGCATATTTAATGGGGGAAAAATGTGTTACTGGGTAAATAAAAATATTCCAAAAAACAAACAGTCAGTGGTTTTTAAGATATGGGCATAATTCCAAATGGGCATTCAGACCAGGACTTTTAGTAGCCCGGAAGGTCAGGATCCAAACATTCTGAATAAAACCAGATTGTCATAGTCCCCACCCCATGGGTTGTGGCAAACTATCCATTGTCATGAATCCAAAGGAAGGAGGGACCCCATCTGTGGCTTCCATAATGTGGACTGGAGATGAGCAACCTCCCCCCTCAGCCCAGAGAGGTGCCTGCATATGGGACAACATTGCATCCTCCAGAATGTCTCCTAGAAGACTGCTGCTCCACAGCCACTGGACTCCATTGTTAGGAAGGTAGAACTGGGGGAGGAAGGGGAAAGGGAGGTACGGTGCCTGCCTGGCACCATGGCTTGGAGGGACAAGTAGCGAATCCTCTGGATCGCTGGAGCAGCTGCACAAGGGAGGGAGCTGGATGTCATTGTCTATCTAGGGACAAATGACTTGGCTTAGAAATGGATCAGAGCAGTGCAGGAAGAGTTTGTGGAATTGGGGAGGGGCCTTAGACAAGTAGCACACAAGGTAACCTTCTCGGAGGTGCTGCCTGTCTATGGTGTACAAGAGGCTAGGGTGCTCCACACCATGGGATTCAATCAGTGGTTGAAAAACTGGTGCAGAGCTCAGGGATTTGGATTAATTGGGAACTGGGGGTCCACCTGGAGTGATGCAAGCCTATACTGGCATGATGGGCTGCATCTATCCAGGAGGGGACCCAGGATCCTAGGTGATAGGTTTAAATGCTTCATTGGCAAGTATTTAAACTAGCCAAGGGGGAAGCACTGGAAAGGAGCAGGGAAATCCTAGACCCACCAAAAAAGTCACTGTAGTAAGTGCAGTAAACACCAACATAGAGATGTCGATAAGGAGAAGGGCAGGGGTAAATGGAGAAACTGACAAAGGCAAGAAGGACAGGGATGGGGTAAAAAGGAGTAAGGCCATCAGGAAATTGAGGATAATGAGTACAAATGCCTGTAGCCTGGGCAACAAGCTCCCTGAACTGGTGGCCTTGATGGAAGAAGGATGCCTGGATATTGTAGCAGTCACAGAAACATGGTACACAGAGAACCATGACTGGGGTGTTAACATACCAGGGTATGCAACCTACAGGTGAGACAGGGAGGGGAGAAGAGGGGGAGGAGTAGTTCTCTATGTAAAGGAAGGGATAAAAGCAACTGAACAAAAAAGTAAACAGGGAGGAGAGGAGAGGAGGCACTGTGGGTCACCTTGGAGACTGGAAGTGGCACCACAATCCGCACAGGGGTTGTATACAGACCCCCAGGTAGAGGGAAGGGAATGGACAAGGATATAATAGAAGCCATTCTTAGGATGGCAGAGAAAGGGGAGATACTGTTGATGGGAGACCCGAATATGCCAGATGCTAACTGGAGCACACTTGCTGCAACCACATCCAAGAGCAAGGCCATTCTTGATGCCCTACAGGTGGCATGCCTCAGGCAGCTAGTTTCAGAGCCCACTCATGAGGGAGGAATCTTAGACCTCATACTCTCAGATGGGGACAGCGAGAGGATTTCCGATCTAGAACTGGGTTGCCATCTGGGAACAAGTGACCATCAAACAATGTGGTTCACGTTAAACTCATCTACAGAGTCAAGCCATACAAAAGTGAAAGTACTGGACTTCAGGAGGGCTGACTTTGACAAGATGGGAGAGTGCCTCAGAAAAGCACTAGCAAACAGGCTAGAAGGAGGGGTGGAGCAACAATAGGGAAACATCAAAACTGCCATCACAGAGGCAACAACCCTTTGTGTGAAGCAAATAAACAAATCAAAATGAAAGAAAAAGCCACTATGGTTCTCAAAAAAGGTGGCAGGGAAAGTCAGGGAGAAAAAGACAGCATTCAGGAAGTACAAGGAAACAGAAGGAGCAGGGCAGAGAGTTGTACCAGTTAAGGCAGAAGGAAGCAGGGTGGGAAGTCAGAATAGCAAAGGCCCGAACTGAGGAAAGGATAGCCAACTCAGTTAAGGAGGAGGATAAAACCTTTTATAGGTAGATCAGGGAGTGTAGAAAGACAAAGGGAGGGATAGTGAGGCTGAATAGAATGAATGGTGGGTGGGGAGAGGGGGATAGTAAAAAAGCAGAGAGATACTGAACGAATATTTTTGCTCAGTATTCACAAAAGAGGAGTGGGAGGTGCCTAATCCAATTAACAGAAGTACTCTGGAGGGGGGGGGGTCGATCCCAGTCCTTTCATAGAAGAAAGGGTTCTGAAAGAACTCCTAAAACTGAAGGTGGACAATGCAATGGGACCAGATTGAATTCACCCCAGAATTCCAAAAGAATTAAGGGAAGAACTAGTGAAACCACTGACTACCATTAACTAATCATGGGAAGATGGTGTGGTACCAGAGGACTGGAGGAAGGCAGATGTGATTCCCCTTCACAAAAGTGGGACCAAGACAAAGGCAAGAAACTACAGACCTGTCAGTTTGACCTCTGTGGTAGGGAAAGTGATGGAATCACTTCTGAAGGAAAGAATTGTTGAGTACCTAGAGGAAAGTGGGGCACAGGACCCAAGGCAGCATGGGTTCACAGCTGGAAGGTCACGTCAGATTAATCCAATTGATTTCTTTGGCTGGGTGACCAAAGTAGTAGACCAGCGAGGGGCTGTGGACATGGCCTACCTAGACTTTAACAAGGCATTTGACACAGTCCCATACAAAAGATTAATAGTCAAATTAACCAGCCTGGAAGTGGGTCCCAGGGTGGTAGCTTGGGTAAAACATTGGCTGGACAACAGGACACAGAAAGTAATTGTAAATAGAGTCCACTCTGAAGAAAGAGGGGTTACTAGTGGGGTACTGCAGGGTTTAGTACTGGGTCCAGTCCTTTTTAACATCTTCATAAGAGACATTGCAGAGGGACTGGAAGGAAAAGTATGCCTCTTTGCAGATGACACAAAGATCTGCAACAGGGTTGATGCACAAGGAGGCATGGAAAGGATGAGAAAGGACTTGGCAAGGTTGGAAGTATGGCAGCTAGGATTCAGTGCGAAGAAGTGCAAAATAATGCACCTGGGAAACAAAAACCCAGGGGAAGATTACACAATAGGGGAGAGGTAGTAAAAAAACAAACAAGCATTTGTCAACGCCGAATGCCGATTGCGTTGGTCTGTTGAGCTTGCTCAGTGGCCCTGTGTCACTGGCTCAGTGTGTTTGTCTCACTGCTGCAGGCTGCTCTTTTGTACTGGGCTGCTGCCTGAGTTGGCATCTTGTTCTGCTGAGGAAGAAATCCACAGCTGTCCTGACAGAGCTCCATTGAGGTGGCTCACTCCCCCTCTGTCAGTCGCTCATTCTGTTTCTCCTGGCGCTGCAGGCTGCCCTTTTGTACTGGGCTCCTGCCTGTGTTGGTGGTTTTTTCTGCCCACAAAGAAATCCACAGCTGTCCCAACAGAGCTCCCTTGAGGTCGCTCACTCCCCTGTCTCACTCAGTCAGTCATTCTGGCTCTCCTGGTGCTGCAGGCTGCCCTTTTGTACTGGGTTCCTGCCTCTGTTGGCGCCTTTTTCTGCCCGCAGAGAAATCTGCAGCAGTCCCGACAAAGCTCCGTTGAGCTTGCTCACTCCCCTTCTCTCACTCAATCATTCTGTTCTGCCGGCACTGCAGGCTGCCCTTTTCTACTGGGCTTCTGCCTGCGTTGCTGCCTTCTTATGCCCAAAAAGAAATTTGCAGCAGTTACAATACAGCTCTGTTGAGCTCACTCACTCACTCATTCTGATTTTCCTACCACTGCAGGCTGCCCTTTTGTACTGGGCCTCTGCATGAATTGCTGCCTTTTTCTGCCCACAAAGAAATCTGCAGCAGCCCCAACAGAGCCCTGTTGAGCTCATTGACTCCCCCTCCCTCACTCGCTCATTCTGTGTCTCCTGGTGCTGCAGGCTGCCCTTTTGTACTGGGCTCCTGCCTGCACTGGTGACTTTCTGGCCAGACAGAAATCTGAAGCTGTCCCAACACAGCTCCACTGAGCTCGCACATTTTCCCTCTGTCACTCTTGCATTCCGTTTCTGGCAGCGCTGCAAGCTGGCCTTTTGTACTGGGCTCCTGCCTGCGTTGCCGCATTTTCTGCCCACAAAGAAATCTGCAGCAGTCACACTAGAGCTCCATTGAGCTCGCTCCCAACCTCTCTTTCATTCGCTTGTTCTGTTTTTCTTGGCACTGCAGACTGCACTTTTCTATGGGGCTCCTGGCTGTGTTGGCACCTTTGTCTGTCCACAAAGAAATCCGCAGCTGTCCCGACCGAGCTCCATTGAGGTCGCTCAGTCTCCCTCTCTCATCGCTCATTTTGTTTGTCCTGGCGCTGCAAGCTGCCCTTTTGTACGGGGCTCCTGCCTGCATTGGCACCATTTTCTGCTCACAAAGAAATCCCAGCAGTCCTGATAGAGCTCCGTTGAGCTCAATAAGTCCTTGTCTCACTTGCTCGCATGGTTTCTCCCACCACTGCAGGCTGGCCTTTTGTATTGGGCCCCTGCCTGTATTGATGTCTTTTTCTCCCCACAAAGAAAAAGACACAGCAGTCCTGACAGTGCTCCGGTGAGTTCGCTCACTCCCCCTCCCTCACTTGCTCTCTCGTTCCGTTTCTCCCAGTGCTGCAGGCTGCCCTTTTGTACTGGGCTCTTGTGTTGGGGCCTTTGTCTGAACACAAACAAATCCGCAGCAGTCCCAACAGAACTCAGTTGAGCTCGGTCACTCCCCCCTCTCACTCGATCGATCTTAATCTGTCCCAGACACTGATGTCCCAGAGTGACCGTGCTATTGTCCGGCAGAAGTGCAAAAACATATTTTAGCCAGGATGTGAAAAATGACAGCCGTAGTGTTCATAAGGAGTTGTGAAAAATGCCACTGTTGAAAATGTGAAAATGTGGCATGACAGTATCACAAATTTGTGAAGTTACAAGGGTGCGTCACCAAATTTTCAACATAGGGATTTTAGGACCTCTGTTCATGAACAATGCTACTGTCATTCTCTTAATCTGTCCTGAACACCGATTTCCCACAGTGACCACATTATTCTGCACTGGAACTGTGAAAACACATTTCGGGCAGGATGTGAAAAGTGTCAGCTGTACTGCTTATAAGGAGGTGTGAAAAAATGGCACTATTGGAAATCTGGTGTGACAATATTACAAATCTGCGGAGTTACAATGGTGCGTGGAAAGTGCGCAACGCACACTTGCAACACAGTCAATAGATGGGCTATCATCACCAAAATTTCAACATAGGCATTTTAGGACCTCTGCTCATGAACAGTATCATTGTCATTTTCTTAATCTGTCCTGAACAGTGATTTCCCACAGCAACCGCTCTATTCTGCGCCGGAATTGCAAAAACGCATTTCGGCCAGGATGGGAAAAATGACAGCTGTACTGTTCATAAGTAGGTCTGGGAAAATGGCAATGTTGAAAATCTGGGATGAAAATATTATAAATTGAAGTTATGAGCGTATATACAACCGCACAATGCATTGTGAATAGTCATTTTATGGAGATTGTTACCAAATTTTCAACATAGGCATTTTAGGACCTCTACTCATGAACAGTGTCATTTTCTTAATCTGTCCTAAACACTGATTTCCCACAGCGACTGTGCTATTCTGCACCGGAAGTGCAAAAACACATTTTGGCCAGGATGTGGACAATGGCAGCTGTACTGCTCACAAGGAGGTATGACAAAATGTCAGTGTTGAAAATCTGGCATAAAAATATTGTAAATTTGCGAAGTTATGAGCGTACATAGCAACTGCGCAATGCACACTCGTAAAACAGTCATTTTTTGCATTTTTTTCCACCAAATTTGCAACATAGGCTTTTTGAGAGCCCACCTCATGAACACCAGCACTGTCGTTTCATTAATCAGCCCCAAAGGGTGATTCCACACAGTGATCATGAAACCACCTTTTGGGGCCGATTAATGCCATGACAGTTCAAGAATTCATGAGGGGGGGTCCCAAAAACCGCATGTTGAAAATTTGGTGAAAAAATTCCTAAAGATGCCTGAGATATGCACTTAAGTTGAAAAAACCCTATTTATTACATTATACAGCTTACCGGCATTTCCTCAGTTTGCAGTCAGCTTTGAAAAGTGCAGACGTGTTCCTGGTCCACCAAAGATCATTGCACCAAGCTCCAGAGGTAAATATGGGGTGAGAGGGGTGTGGGAAGGCAGGGTGCACAGTGGGTGGATGCGGGTTGCTGGTGGGGGGCAGGGTGAGCACTGAGGGACAGTTCCCTTTTTTTCAGGACAAAAAAAAAAAAAAGACATCAAGGGACTGTTTTTGCCTTCACAGGGATATCTGGCATGCTGGGGTGGGCTCCCAGCATGCCAGCAGAGCCTTCAGCTTGGGGGGCAAGCAGTAGCCGATGGGGGATTGGGCACTCCCGTCAGCAGGAACAAGGGGGGTTCATTATGCCAATGGGGATTGGGCACCACCGTCAGCAGGAACAAAGTGGGGGGGTTATTATGCCGATGGGAATTGGGCACCTCGTCAGCAGGAACAAAACGGGGGGGGGGTTACAGAATGCTGACGGGGAGTGGGTTCCACCGTCTGCAACAAGTAAACACGGTGGGGGAGAGGGGGTTATATTGTTTGTGAACTCAGCGGCAAGCCACCTCCATGTTCACAAACAATATCAGGGGGTTTTGCATCCCGCCCTGGAATGATGGATCACTCCCTCATTACAGCGGATGGCTGACGCTGCAATGACGAGGCAGCCACTGATTGCAGCGGCTACTTTTTTACAAGGTTGTGGCACGCTGGCTGAACTAGTGTCAGTAGCAGCATGCCACGGCATTGGGGGATAGGGGACAAGCCTCTGCAGGCTGTGGGGGCATTGGGCACAACAGTGCCATGCCTCCACAACCTGCTTGTGGAGAAAGCTGACGCAATACGTTTCTTGCGCATGCGCGCAATCAACATAAAAAGGAAAGGGACTCGGGGGTAATCATATCAGATGACCTTAAGGTTAGCAAGCAATGCGAGAAGGCAGTAGGGAGAGCTGGGGGTATACTGGGATGCATAGGGAATAGCATCACCAGCAGAAAACAGGAAGTTGCTATCCCTCTGTACAGACAGTTGGTGAGACCCCATGTGGAGTACTGTGTCCAGTTCTGGAGACCCCATCTCCACAAGGACGTAGACAGGATAGAGGCAGTCCAGAGGAGGGCAACTAGAATGGTGTAGGGTCTGCAAGAGAAGCTGTACGAGGAGAGACTAAAAGAGCCAAATATGTATACCCTTGAGGAAAGGAGGGAGAAGGGGGACATGATAGAAAATTTTAAGTACCTCAGTGGAATCAACAAAGTCCAAAAGAGTAGCATCTTTCAGAAAAAGAGACATGCAAGAACAAGGCGACACAATTTAAAGATTGGGGGGGTGGTTCAGGGGCAATGTGAGGAAGTATTTTCTCAGAGAGGGTAGTAGATGCATGGAACAGCTTTCCTGAGGAGGTCAGAGTCAAAAACTGTGGGAGAATTCAAGAATACATGGGACAGACAAGGCAATTCTTGTGGTGGGTAGAAAGAAATAGGCTGTTGGTTAACTAGGATCTGCGGCTTATCCTGTAGGTAGGGAAATGGGCAGACTAGGTGGGCCAAGCAGTCTCATCTGCCGTCAAAGTCTATGTTTCTATGTACTGCCTCGCTAACTCAGTATATATCATGAGGTGTAAATTACACAGTAATTTATAAAAAATGTTTTCTTTATATTTGAAAGATAAACAAGATTTATATTATAGAGTAGATCAATAATAAAAAAAAATTTAAAATGGAAAAGAATAAAGAAGTGTCAGTATTTATTAGGGGTTCAAAATCTATGGTGCCATAGTTTTAATGGTTCTGGGTGGTCAGGGAGCTGGCATCAGGGAACCTGCAATCAGAGTGCCAGTGAGAGGTCACCAGCTGGCACAGCACTGCACCACACAGCCACAGGGGACCTGGAGCACCAACCAACATGGCACAGCCAGGCAGTGTCACACAATATGATTCTATATGTAACTTACAGTACAATACTTATAATGCCTTACAGCACAGTGGCAAGGTTGCAATGCAATGGAAACATCTGTGACAATGATAGGTAAATTGTTCAAACAGGTGGTCTACAAAACTCATTCTGAAGAAGAAATGCTTAATGGTTCATCTTGCCTGCAGAGATGAGTTCCATGCCTTATATGCTATGCTTTTGAATTAACATTGTCCCATGTCGGAGTTACATAAGATGATATACAGTAGATCATTAACTGTGAAACTCAAGTCCCTCGGGCATCCTTGCGGTTTCAGTAGTTGTTTTAGACATTCATTGATTCATGCTGCAGATCCTGCTTTTAAAGAGAAACATGCACATTAAAAACTTTATCCTCACCACCAGGACAGTAAGGGTAGGTCACTGTAGACAGAGCTGTCATAACTGTGCTAGCACCTCAGGCAAAGCAACCAGTTCAGTAGTACAGCATCCTTAATCTGGCAACTCCTTTTCAGCATAGCCAAGGAGCACCACTGTGATCAATGCGCTAGGGACAATGCCCCCATAGACCTGATGCACCTGGGAGCAGGGCACCATGCACAGGATCACATGGCATAGCCACCGTCCTACACACCCAGCACCACAGTAATGCTGCACTCAACACCGATGGCCACCAACAGTGGAGCCAACCACACCACAGCTGGGAGACATATATAGAGGACGGGCCACCATGCGAGGCACCCCTCCCCAAGGAATGAAACTGACCATGGTGATGGTGGGCAGGGGTAGTGATGCATGTGTGCTGCATCATACTGCTCTAATCGCAGGCAATGCTTTATACTCCAGAGTGCTGGGCACTCTGTTACACAAGTGCTCCAATTGAGGGGGTGCCTTTGCTGTTTTCATCCTCTCACAGGAGCTCTGATTGCCAGTGCCCTGACCTCCCAGAACCAGTTTTAATACATACAGTTAGCATAAATTCTGTTTTAACCATGTCTTGTTTTTGGGGATGTAACCCGGTCAATCCAGTAGTGATGTGAGCATGCTAAAGGGGAATTCTCCATTGGAGACTGATTGTATTTTGTACCTCTGGTGAAAGGAGGCGATATACCTTGCACTGTACTTTTATTTTATTGTTCTAGTGAGTGAGGACATTGGAGGACTGAAATATAACACTACTGCCAGGCACACTTCAAAACGCCTTCTAAAACACTTGTATTTTCTTGTTATTTTAGCATTCTTGGCTAATATCCCCAAAAGCCACCAGGGAGAGCCTTTTTAAAGGCTAAAAGTGCTATTTTGTACTTTTAAAACCCCGCTATTATGAGCATGAAACTGGAAGTTGTGGAAGTCTAACTCTTCCGGTTTTACCATATAAAATCACTCGCTCTAGTGAGCGGGGTGAGTGTGTGCAGGGCCGCATGCAGAGACGCGCGTTGTAGCACGTGTATACCGTGTCCACTGTGGACACTAGGACAAGGGCATAATAGTATAAGCTGACATTATCTGTTTAACTAGCTAAAACTCCATACCTAGGGTTACTGGTTGTAAGTATTAATTATGAAACAAGCTAAAAATTGCTGTTCTTCATGTAAAATGTATGCTATTGGGAAACAATCCCCCTAATTTTATTTGTGATAAATGCCAGTTGGTTACCACATTGCAAGAGGATATTAAACACCTCACAATTAGATCTACAAGCGGTACTGAGATAGAAGCACTTGAAGATTATATAGACCAGATGTCAATGTTGTTAAACGTTGAGACATCAACAACTTGTACAAATAAATCTACTATAGGACAAGAAACAGATTCTATATTACACAGTGCCCCTCACTATAGAGAACTGTATAATAAGTTCTACACCTGCTAATATAAATCCTGAGTTTACATCTCAGGCATTATTGCCCCTTGAAAGAGATGAATGGGTGACTATTCCAAATAATAAGACTAAGAAACACTGTAGTTGCAAGTCCATTGTTGCCCCTATATTACCAACGCATAATTATTTTCATCCTCTGTCCTTTGTAAATGATGATGGACTAAATAGCCCTGAAATCTTGAATGAGTGTCCTACTACATTGGGAACTAGTACAGTAGTTACAACAAACACCAATTCCCTCCTTCCCTTAGTATTTTCAAAAAATGATGATCAGCCAATGCAGCATAATATTCCTTCTATTTCAAATAAATCACAAGAGAAATATTTCCCCCCTGAATCAAAAGACATACAAGTTTTTGTCTTGGGTGACTCCATTATTAAATTTACCGATGGAGCCATTTGTAACCCAGATAAAATCAATAGCACTTGTTCTAGTTACAGGGGGGCTAAAGTGTCTGACATAACACCTATGGTAAAATCCATTTTGTCCCAAGCAGGAAAAAATCCTCTAGTAGTTATCCATCTTGGGACTAATGACATCAATAAAACACCAATTGAACAATTGAAACAAGACTATTTTGTTCTCCACAATATTCTTGAAGAAAGAGGGTGTAATATATGTTTTTCTGAGATTTTACCAGTTCCCAGAGCATCCCCCCATACTTTAAGTAAAATCAAAATTATCAATGAATGGTTATGAAAATGGTGTCTTAGGCAGGATCTTCCTTGCCTAACCCATTGGGAAGAATTTAATGGCTACCCATCCCTCTTTTGCTGGGATGGTTTGCATCTCAGCAGCAGAAGAGGGAGTACACTGTTGGGACACAAGATCAGCACTTTTATTCAAAACCACTTAAACTAATACTAGTGGGGGAGATTGGATTTAAACCTAAATCTCATAATATCTCTAGTCCTTTACATAAGCAACAACAACTTAATATTCTGTCCTTTAATGCTCCTTCTCCGAATACTCTTAAATTGGCTGAATTAGAAGTTAAAATTCAACTCCATAATCTCAGTTTAATATCTATAACTGAGACATGGGGTAATTCAGATAAATTATGGTCAGTAAAGAAACCAGGATTTAAACTTTGTACTAAAAATAGATTAGGAAACAGGAAGGGCAGTGGGGTATGTCTCTATATAAAGAATGATATTCCATCATTTGAGATAACTTCTAATGCCCAAAATGAAAGTATATGGGTCACCCTTCAATTATATGGTCAACCAAAGATGGTAGTAGGTACTTGTTATTGACCTCCATCTTCTGACATGGATTATACTTTATCCTTTACAAAAGAAATATTTTCATTGGCTACAAATGGCATAGTCCTCATTTTAGGTGATTTTAACCTACCATCTATTGATTGGGAGACTTTAACCGGCAGTTCTCAACATGACAAACTTTTTTTTTTTTTAAATCGACAATTATAGATCTGGGTCTTGTTCAATTAGTTAGGGAACCAACCCGAGGGAATAATATCTTAGACCTACTCGTCACTAATGATGAAAATAAAATAACTAATCTCAACATTATAGACCCTCTGGGCAGCAGCAATCATATGGCTGTTCAGTTTTCCATTTCTTATGATTCATATACTCAAAACAATAAACTTCTGATCAAACAATATGAAAAGGCAATTTTTTTCAAGATCAATGAAATTTTAAATACTGTAACATCGATTGGGCAAATAGGCTTTCAACTCTAAAGTCTGAAAAAGCTTGGACATACTGTAAAACAAAAATTGATTATCTTGAACATCTGTATGTTCCAATAAAAAATAAAACAAAAAAGGAAAGATACCCTTGTGGTTTAACAACACCATCAAAAAACAAATTAAACTTAGTCATCTTTTAAAATCCTAAAAAACTGTGCTAACAATGTTAGAGAGGAAGCATTACATAAATATAAAAATATCAGTTAAGGATTTAAAAAATTCTACAACTACAGCAAAACGTAATCTTGAATTTAGAATAGTTCATACAAAGGATTCCCATAAATCATTGTACTCCTATCTTAATGAAAAAAGGGAATAATAGATCGGTAGGTCCAATAGTCATTAATGGCTCAACAATTGTTTCCGATACAGAAACAGTAACAGTACTTAATGATTACTTTTGTTCCGTTTTCTCCCAACCTGATAATTGCAATCAATTTTTCAACTTCATTACTTGCCCCAATGACTATAAAATGTCCTCACACAACATAATGACTGTACTTAAAGCTATAAATAAAACTACTAGTCCTGGTCCTGACAATATTAATGCTAAATTTTTGTTAGGTACACTAGATACCATTATTCTACCACTCACTATAATATTTAATAAATCTTTACAAGAAGCTAAAACTCCAACAGATTGACTTTCAGCTATTGTCACTCCTATTTTTAAACAAGGGACCTGTTCCAAAACTGAAAATTATAGACCTATAAGTCTCACCTCAATTACTTGCAAGGTGATGGAGAAAATTATCAAAACCATAATTGAACATGAAATGGCCTCCTTAAATATTATAGATACAACTCAACATGGATTTAAAACAGGGTTAATCTTGTACTACCAATTTACTCACTTTTTATGAATATGTAAGTAAGCACATGGATAATAATATTCCTATTGATGTTATTTTATTAGACTTCAGTAAGGCATTTGATAATGTATCCCCCGCAATTCTGGTGGACAAACTCACCTTTTTGGGTTTCTCTCCAGTAATTGTTAGATGGGTGCATTGCTGGCTGACAGACAACACACCGTTTATCCCGACTCTCTGTGTTCTGTCAGACAGTAGAGGAGTGACTAGTGGTGTCCCCCAGGGCTCAGTCCTGGGACCCACCTTGTTTAATTTATTTATCAGCAATATGACTATAAAATCAACAAATATTGTTGTCAAATTTGATGACACAAAACTAGGAGGAAGGGTGGATAATCCAATAAATCAAAAAATACTTAAGCAAGACTTAACCACCATTGAGCAGTGGGCAATAACAAATAAAATGTGTTTTAATGAAAACAAATGCTTGGTATTACACATGGGCAAAAATAATCGCAGACAGACATATATACTTAATATAAATATCAAATCAGCCATCAGTGAACGAGATTTGCGAATGTTGGCAAATTACAAATTGTCATCAATAAATCACTGTAATAGAGTAGCTAATATTGCTAATTCTTTACTTAGATGAATAAATCACACTTATTTCTAAAACTGAGCAATGTATAATCACTTTATATAGATCCCATATTCGGCCATATATGGCCTATGGGTCTCCTTTTTGGAGCCCTTATTTATCTGCTGACATAAAAAGGATTGAACAAATACAACACAGGGCAACAAAAATTATTCCTTATTGATCTCACTTAAACTATGAAATAAGATTAGAACAAACGGCCCTCTATTCACTTGAACAAAGAAGGGAAAGAGGTGATCTTCAGTTGTTTAGGATTATTCAGTCCCCAGTCTTAATGGACTCATGTGGTATTTCTTATGCAACAAGGAAGATAGTATCAAGACTACACAATACACAGTTATATATCGGAAGGGCAAGAACAAATAAATGACATAACTTTTTTTCTATTAGGGCATCTAAATTGTGGAATAAACTACCACAACATTTAGTGGACTGTTCGAATATATCCGTCTTTAAAAATCAATTGGACAACTGGTTCTTTGATTAAATTATCATGGGAAACAATATCCCACTATGTGGGGGGCAATCTCAATGGGCCTTGGCCTTCTTTTGTCTCTAATACCAAGTAACATGCTCCATCACTAAGGAGAGCTGGATTGGAGGGGGAACAGCCACCAAATTAAAGGTCTGGTTACACTATATGCACTGTGTGGCACTTTAAATGATGTGATGTGTAATGATTAGCAACTGAATCACTATGTATTTAAACCACTCGCATCCTAGGTTTGGTCACGTTGCCTGACAAAGGGGAGTTAGTGCCCCAAAGCATGGAGGCTGGAAGTTTGTTGGTTGTGGAGCTTAAACATACAGTAACACTTCACGCATTTCCTTTTGTTGCTTACAGTTTGTAAGTGCTTAATTATTTACTTCAATAACAATACTCTCACTGAATGTATTGAGAGTCTGGAGTGCTGGATTTACTTAGTTCTCTGTACTTCCACTGGTAATGTGTTCCATGGCACCACCACTCTGTGAAGTGTGCATGATATACAGCTTTGCACTTCAATCCTCAGTTTATCCTGTAATTTCCTAAGTGTCCATTTCCTCTTTAGCAGGTTATCACAGACAGCCACCAGGAGTCAGTACTGTGCTTCCAACCACTAGCTGCCTTCTAACTTGCTCCCTACCTCCCTCCTTTTACTTTTATTATCTGCCCTCTTTCTCCTGTTTGGTTATTACCTCTCTGGGTGGGCTCTTCCTTCCTTATTTCCTCTTGCTTCCCCTCTCCAGCCTTGAACCCTGTACCCTTTGCATCCAAAGCAGTAACCCTACCACTACTCTGTTTGACAAGGATCACTCAGGAAGGCACACTGCTATTCTTGAGTCCCTGTGGCCTGAATGTCACACTATCCTCTTGTGGTTTCTTCTCCTTAACTCATCTGTCTCTCACTTTGTCCTCCTCCCTATTTGTTGGAGTGCTGCTTATACTTGTGTCCCCTGTCTCCTCCCCCCCCCATCAAATGACTTGCCTGATAGTCCTGCAGGAACCCTACATCACACCCACCCCCAGGTGTGGGATAGCCAATTATACCCAACCTGCTGTGCATATATAGTAATTTCCCATTGGCCAGAGGACAGGACTCTAGTCCTGCTTACATCCCCAGCCCTCTGGGTGGTCACTTACATATCCACCCTCCCTGTACCAGTATCCACTAGCTTCCCCCAACTCTTGGCCTCAGAATCCCAAGCTCGTAAATAGATTGCTCAGACTTGCTCTCCTTTGACATGCTCTCCTCCTAATATCTGGCAATGTGCACCCAAACCATGGCTCACTCCCATCTCTAAGTTACCCAAATGGGCCGTTTGTTGGTCTACTCATAGCCACCATCAATATTTGTAGCCTCCAGAAAAAGCATGATGTCCTGCAAGGCTGGATGGGACTCATCTCCCAGGATATACTAGCAGTAACTAAGACCTGGCTTGACCCAGACACACCAGACTCTGACGTCCATATACCTGGATACTCTATCCTCAGAATTGACACAGGTCAAAAGGGAAGGGAGTTGTGCCTTATACTACTGTTACCCTCTTCAAGCCTCTAGTCCCAGACACCCCCACCCCATCCCATGGGGCCCAAGCCCTCACAGTCAGGCTACAACCTGATGCCTCAGGAAAAGCTCTCCACATAGTTATAGTATATACCCCACCCCCCGGAAACAAAAGATTGCATTTTACTCAGTGCTGAACTGCCTTGCCCACCTGCCCTCCTTTAGTGAAATTATTGCCTTGGGTGACTTTAATGTCAATTGGCTCGCTGCCTCCTCCACCCCTACAAGGATTCCATAAATTTGTTTTTCCACTCTGCTGCTCTTCAAAAAGTGTAACCTTACCACCAATCTCCATGTAATTTACTATACTGTACCATTTTTCATCTGCTACTTATTATTTCTGTACCTCTATATTTCTATATCCATGTCTCCCTGTTGCACTATGTACCCGGGTCGCACCTGAAAACGAGCCTCAGCTCAGTGTGCCTTTCCGTCAACAATTTTAAATAAATAAATAAATAAATAAATAAATAAATAAATAAATAAATAAATAAATAAATAAATAAATAAATAAATAAATAAATAAAAATAAAAAATTGCTGCCCTTGACCTCACACAAGCTGTCCAGACCCACATAAGACTTAATCATAAAACAGGCACCTCCACTCATTGACCTCATCCTCACAAACAGGCCCACTCTCCTTTCCGAGGTTTCAGTACTCCCAGATGCTTTGAGCGACCACTCACCAATCCTCTGCAAATGAACCTCAAAAACATCTCCAAAATGGCTACCGAAATTTACCCCTCATGGTTGCTTAAATAAAGGAATCCTTCCCCCAGCTTAAGCAGTACCTGCTGCATTGTGACTGGTCCCCAGTCAACTCTGCACCCACCATAGACCTCGCCTTGGACCACTTTATGTCTATGTTTAACTCAGCCTGCGACTGCTACACCCCAGTCTCCAAGCAACTGATTTAAAATTGATACCCCCTGGCTCTCTCACACCCTACCTGACCTCATGAAGCAGCGGGACAACCAGTGGCACTTAGCCAATGAATCAGGCAAACCACACAACTGGCAATTATAAAGGGAACTCGGGAACAAATGCACCTGGGAAATTCTGAAAGCCAAAATTGCTCACTTCCAGGAGTCCCTTTCCTCCACCTGGAGCTTGGGGTGCAAGTTCTGGAATAACATTAAAGAACTTAGTGGAAAAATCATCCCCCCCTACCCTGGGCCCAACTGCTGATAAATGACTCCCTAGCACAAGGACCCTTTCTAACCGTGGATACCCTTAACTCTGTCTTTTCTGACTTCAGTGGTGTCCTTCCCTCCCAATTTTTCCAACCCAGCCCCTGAGCTGCCCCCAAACCCCCCCATCCTACAACCACCCCCAACTTCAGGCTCCATACACTTTTCCCCCATGAGGCAAGACCTTACCTTACCAAGGCCCTGAGCAAATTGAGCTTTAGTAGTGACTCACAGGACCTCAAACTTGTCCTGCTCACCCTAGACGCTATAATCACTCCCCTCACGGACATCCTCAACTGGTCTCTCTGCCTTGGACAATTCCCAACACACTGGAAATCAGCCTTCATCACCCCAAGTCTTAAAAGTGGGGATTGTACCTACCCTGGCAACTACCACCCCATCTCAATTCCCCCCCCCATCTCTAAGGCTTTAGAAAAAATAATGTCAGACCAACTCACTGACTATCTCACCAAATAGGACCTGCTCTGTCCTGAACAACATGGCTTCAGGAGGGGACACAGTACTACTACTGACCTTCTTGAATACACCACCTTCATCAGCAAAGCCCTTGACCAAGGACACTTGGTTGACTCTACCTATATTGATTTAATCAAGGCTTTTGACTGTCAGCCACATGCTTCTACAATCCCTGCCCCTATTGGGGCTATGTCTGGAATCCACCACCTGGTTTAAAAGCTATCTGAGTGACAGAACCCAGAGGGTCAAGTTAAACACCACACTCTCGCCCAGTAAACCAGTTCACTCTGGGGTCCCCCAAGGCTCTGTATTGGGCCCCCTCCTGTTTAACATGTTCTTGAACACCCTGCCCAAGGCCTGCTTGGGTCAGCTGCTTCTCTATGCCTATGATGCAGTCATATTTGAAAGTCACCCTGACCCCCTTTCTCTTCAAGCCTCTCTGCAGTTCTCCTTCACTGAGGCTGAAGCCTGGTTCTTGGATCACCGCCTTGTCTTGAACTACAAAAAGACCATGGCCATGCTCTTCACCCACAGACAAAACAAAACTTTCCCCTCACCATCTTCAACTCCAAGGGCTCCCCGCTTGACCTGGTACCCACCTTTAAATATCTAGGCATCACCATTGACTCCTCTTTCACTTTCCATGAATACATCAATCTCCTCTGCTCTGCTGTCAGTGCTAGAATAGTGCTTTTGTATGGGCAGAGAGGTTGCCTGCCATCAAACACCCTAAACCTTGCTGTGACATTTTTGGTGCTCTCACTTATTGACTATGGGATTGTCATCTATGGCTCTGCTGACCCCACCACCCTACTCCGTTTTAAGGTCTCCCTAAATACAGCCTGCAGACTTATCACAGGATGTGACCAGTGGACCCATACCTATGAGCTCTACCATTGCACCAACTTGCTTAACTTCGATGGATGTCTCAGATACCAGATCCGTCTCTTTGCCAGAAAGCTCCCACTTTGCTCCTCCCTCCTGCTACTTTGCCATCTTGTGCAGCAGTCCACCCAACCCAGATAACTCGAAGCTTTCAGTCTGCCCCTCTCTTAGTACTCTATTGCAGGACTTCCATGGGCCAATACTTTTTCCACAGGCCCCTCCCCCCGCCGGTTTAATGAACTACCTCCTGCTGTCTCTCTGGAGCAGCATCTAGCCCATTTTAATCCAGACTCTGCTCGGAAATTCTCTCCCATGCCTGCTGTGACTGCACCTAGTCCCCATCTGCAATGTGGACACAAGTCACCCACCACTTCCCCTTTGACCTGGGGTCTGCCCCTTACTGCTTGACCCTGCAGAAATTGTAACCAGACTATAGTTTATTTATCACTGTCTTTTAATACTGTAACTATTATTCACTGCTCACTGTCTGACTCTGGCTGGATCTCTCCGCCCTTGAATTTTGTTACTTGCCCTCTTTTCAGCATTGTAATATTGCTCTGTTCTTGTCCTTCTTGTACCTGTTCTGTTATTTCATTTTTGACATGGAGCCTTTGTAATGGAGTCCTTGACTGAAAGGTTGTAATTCCGATTGTTTCAATAAATAAATCAGTAGAAATTTCTTACGTCACTTTTGAAGTTTTCACCAATTTACCACCATTTGTGTCCCATGTTGCTGGCCCTATTGTTTCATATAAACAGGTCCTCACTCTTCACACTAGTTATTCTCCTCATAATCTTGTACATTCCTATCATGTCATCCCTCTCCCTTCTAGTCTTAAGAGAGCTCATGTTAAAGGCTATCAGCCATTTCTAATAGCATTTGATCTACTATCTCTATCATCTTGGAGAACCTTTTTTTACTGAGCTGGGAGCTCATTTTCCAGATACATCCGGGGGGGGGGAGGCAAAGTTGTACCAGGACTTTGGTAGAACAAGGTCATAGAGGTACAGACATTGGCAGACCATAATTATATTGCATGCCTTTGTGACATCCAAGCTTAATTACTGCAACGCTTTTTCTTCTGTGTCTCTGGAGGTACCCTCCGCTTGCTGCAGCTGGTGCAGAATGCTGCTGCCAGGTTAGTGACTGGCCTTTCTAGGTCCAGTCATGTGACTCCAGTTTTACAGGCTCTGCACTGGCTGATGGTCGGGGGAGGGTCATCTTCAAGGTGACTTTACTCACCTATAAGGCCCTACATGGACTAAGCCCTGGCTATTGGTCTGACCTTTTGACACTGGCTGTCTCGGTCCGATCCCACCAATCCTTCACCAGGGGCCACCTTGTGGTTCCTAGGACCCATCTTAAAACTACTGTTGATCGGGCCTTTAGTGTCACTGGTCTAGTCCTATGGAATGCTCTTCCATTCCATATTAGGAAGGCCACATCAGTGGAGTGCTTCAAGACTGGTCTCAAGGCCCACTTACTTTCATTGGCCTTTCCAGACAATGTGTTTTAACCAGCCCTTAGATCTGATCTTACTATATTTACTGTTTTAAAATTGGTTTTACTATATTATTTTCTTTTTTTGTACAATGTTTTGGTTTTATTTTCCCTGCATTGTGTGTTAGGTGCCCAGAGCCTCTGTGATTGGGCACCCTACAAATAAACTTAGCCCAGCCTAGGGAGTAGAGTAGCACTCAAACATAAACATACATTGTGAGTAGTAACAAGACATGGCAAGACATGAGTAACAGGGAAAAATCAGTTGGCAAATCCATATACAGTGCAGACAACACACTAGTTGCAAAAAAATAAGTTGTCAATCATTTCCAGCCAGTAATGCAACCCAATTTAATACAATTGAGAGATGAAGGTACAAGTGCATGGATTAGCTTAGTCAGAACATAAGTGCCTAAAATCACAGTGGTTACTGACTTGGAGAAGTCAGAGGAGAGCTGGAGAGTGGAATTAGGGGCAATTGCAGGAGGAAGAGGGGTATTACAAGGGAACTGTACAGGTGTAACCACCTCTTCCAGTCTGCACTCCAGTCTACTCCCATTGCATGTTAGCATCCTAGTTGCTTTACTGTATGCTTTGTTGTGCAGACTAGATTGTTTGAGGCAGTGGCGGAGCCAGGTTTAGGAGAGTTTGGGAGCCAGGGGGGCCATTCAGTCAATCACAGGCTCCACAATGGGCACTCTACATTGAATGAAGTTGGTGGCAGGGCACCACTACTCACACTGGGGCAGCCAGGAGGGGCGACCACCCCTCCCTGCCCCCCTTTAGCTCCGCCACTGGTTTGAGGAGTTAGTAATGACTCCCAGATCACTTTCTTCAGATGTGGTAAACCTAACCTTCCCCCATCCAATGATCTAGATGTGAGGTTTTCTTCCCCATGAGCATAACCTTGCACTTTTTGACATTATGTAATCAATAAGACATGACACGATATGTATTGCACAGACATTACTGCACACCCAGTGATGTAGTGAGGTATGAGACTGTAGGCTGATTGCCTTCAGCTCCTGGAAATGTGGCAATATCTGTTCAATGCACACCCTCCGAGTGTCTTATTGCACTGATAAAATGGGCTACTTTTTTGAAGTGTTTACAGTTAGGAAAAAAAAATGTATTTATATAAAAATGGATATTCTTATCAGAATTTCTGATAGTCTTTCCACCAGGTATAAGATGACATCATTGTATTTGGTATTGTGCTTTTCCTATGAACCACTCCATCACTTCAGCGTTATTGTGGTGGAAGACAAACCAGGACAGGAACTACGGTGCTACTGGGTGTGCTTTTTTCTTTATTAGTGTGTGTGTGTGTGTATATTTTTTTTAATGTTTTTATGAGCACAACTGATTGTAGATCATTTCACAGGCAGATGATTAAGCAGCCCCTCCTCTTCCATGACTGTGAGTGTCCTTACCGGGTGAGTGAAAGTACCTTCTCATTGCCACCTTCAAGTACCACTTATTAAATAGAAAAATAAATAACTATTTCACTCGCTAATGTGTATATTAGAGTGTTGGAGAATGAGTTTTCCTACAGGCAGGATATTGGGGACAGAAAACGAGACTGGTTGAAAAAAAAAGATGACCAACAAAGGTGGTCAAGTAAGAGTAAAGACGCACAGCAGGGCTGACTTTTTTTTTTTTTGAACGCTTGTCTTGTTTTCTGCCAAAAGGGCAAAAAAGTTAAGACTGGCTCCAGAGTTTCCCTGATCGGCCACAAGTATGGTATGAGCAGCGTTGACATGGAAAAAAAACGGTGACATTTAAAAATATGATTGTTCTAAAGGCACACTGATTTTTTTTTTGTACTGTGGTCCTGCTGTTAAATATTTGCTTTTACCTGTACATCAAATGGATTTGATGCATGGGTAAGAACCAATCAAAAAGCTAGATTTTCTCTCTTCATTTTATAAATTTTGATTGCCATATTTTGGACCATCTTTCCAGCCTCTACAGGTCCCTGTTTAGCTACCTTATTCTTTCCTCATGGTCTACTCCAAGAACATAAGAATTTGCCAGCAGGCGGGGACCTCTTGATCCATCTAGTCTGCCTAGAATATCTACCCCCTCCTTGTAGACCATTTCCTTGCAATATAGTTTTGAGTCATCTGCAAAGAGATGCAGCTTACCCAGGATAACTTCTCCTGTATCACTAACATATTAAAAAGAACTGGTCCCAACACAGAAACATGTGGCATCCCACCTGTCCCCCCCCCATTTTCTACTTTTACTCTGCTTACTACCATCCTCTGTTTCCCCTCCCAACCAGTTTCCAACCCATCCGATTAATTCAGTCCCTACTGCTAGGTCTTCTATTTTCTCATCAGCTTTCTTCGTGGAACCAAATCAAAAGCATCACTGAAATCAAAGTAGAGTGAATCTATTGACTGCCGTCTAGCAACAGCCCTAGTAACCCAGTCAAAAAAATACTATTAAGCTGGTCTGGCACGACCTACCAGACATTAATCCATGCTGCTTGTTAACTTGTAATCCATTTTCCTCTAGGTAGGCTGGCTACTAGTCCTTTGAAAAGAATCTTCAGAAGCTCACCTATAATGGAGGTATGACTGATAGCCTATAGTTTCCCCAAGTCTTCCTTGCCTCATCCTTTATGAGGCAGGATCACATCCACATATATCCTATCCCATGTACCACACCCAACTCCAAAGAGCATCTGAACAGCCTAGCCAGTTCAGAACCCAGTTTCCTAAGCACTTTCAGGTGTAATCCAGCTGGGGCAAGGGCCATCTCTAACTTGATGGCTACAAGCTCCTTCCTCACCATGTCTTCAGTGATCACCACCCAACCCATTTTCCACACACCCATTATGGAGGTTTTAATATCACTTTCTGGTAATGGTCCTTTACTCTCCTCTCTGAATACTGAGTAGAAGTGATTTTTCAAATATGTTCTTTCAGCTAGTCATCCTCCACTATTCTCTCAGTGATAGTCAAACAATTACCACTTTCTTTCTTCCCTGCTATTCTTAAAAAAAAGAAAAAAATCATATACATACACACACACACACACACACACACACACACACACACACACACACACACACACATCCAGCAGCCTGCAGCTGTCTGTCTTTGCCCTCCTGACCACCCTCTTCACCCCCTTGGATTTCACCCACTATTCCTCCCATTCCTCATCCTTTTGCTTTTTCTTTCATCTTTTAAAGTCTCTCCTGAAGGCGTTCACTGCCACTTTAACTTCACTGGAGGACAAAAGAGACTTTTTAAATTTACTTTCTTCATGACTTTCTTCATATAGGAGTCTGTCACCTCCAGTGTGGTCCTCTTTATTAATACCCATTGTCCTATACTCCTTTTACTCCATCTACTCCTTGACGTTTTACCATGACCCTCTCCCCCATTTTGCTGGAGTTAGCTCTTCTGAAGTCCAGGACCACAGCCTTTGAGGAAGGTCCAGAGTTGTCCAGGACCAGTTCAAACTGCACTGTATTGGGGTTACTGTACCCTGGTAGTTTTCTCACCATTACACATTCCACCACCTCAGAATTGGAAAGTATCAAATCTAAGATTGTCTCTTGTCTTGTGGGTTCCCCGACCTATTCTCCCAGGAAGCAGTTCTGCTCTGTGTCTAGCAGTGCCTAACCTATGGCACTATTTGCTGCTGGGGTAGCTTAGTCAACATCTCATCAATTCAGATCACCCACAACCATAAGTTCTTTTGCTGCCCCTATCCATATTTACTCTTATATTTCAATCCCCCTTCTGCTTTTGCCATGGTGGTCTGTATACAAACTCATCCACATTTTTTTTTTTTTGCATTATTTGTTTATCACCCCCCTACGTCCGACCGGCCTTTCCTTCAGGCCTTCTGCCAAGGACTTACCCCCCTGTGTCTCCATTCTGAACCCTCCCTGATGCCAGCTTCCCCCGATCCCAGATCGCAGCCAACCAGGGTAGCCCAACGTAACCCTTCGTCGGACGGGTCCCCTCCTTCCGGAAGGAAATTGCCTTCAGGCATTCTTGCTCTCGGCCCTGATGCTGCTGGTATTCAGTACTCCCCTGGCTCTTTGGGTGTTCCATGGAGGCGGGGAGTCCAGGCGGCCATCATCCGGTGGCTCGGACGCCATTTTTCCACTTTTCTGGTTTCCCTGACGTCACACCGCTTCTTGTAGTGCCTCCGGTCTCCACCAGGAGCCGCTACAGAGCGAGGCATGACCCTAACCCACCCCCAGAGAAGAGAGCAGTCCTTAGAATGCTCAATCCTCTCCCGTCCCCTGCCGACCCCCAGTGACCAGAGTCCATTCCCGAACCCGGCTCGCCGGCATGGTTTGAGGTAAGGCGCCAGCACCTCAGCCCTTTGCGCCACCGGGCCGGTCCACATTTTTTTTTTTTTTTTACCCACTGCTATTCTCAGCTTCACATGAATAAATTACTTCTTCCCTTTCTACTTTGATAACACGGTCCTCTGTGGCTTCTATGTACTCCTTAATATAGAGATGTAAACCTCCCTCTTAAACCATCCTCCTATTATTTCTGTACAGTGCATAATATTGATAGTAGAGTTTATTGGTGCCTGCATACTTCACTAGACCGGCTTTTATATTTACTGTCTTATAGTACAAATATTTTTGATGTCTCTCAATGTAGGCATTCACAACTTGATAGTTGTTAAAGTGACACCAGTGGTTTCAGTCACATATGTCAAAGTGTGCGTAAATCTATTGGACAAGTGCAGTAGATCTTTTCCTAACGATCTAATATGGGCAAAACGTTGTGTCCTTCCTCATTTGTTGCTGCCCTTAAAAAAAAAAAAAAAAAAAAAGTGTGCTGTGTTTATTTGTAGGTTACTGTTTATACAAACAAATATTCTAAAACAATTAAAGTTGTGTGCAGTATCACATTGTTTTATGAGATGTGTTGGATTGTATCATGTAGTAAATGTGGGGTCAAATTTAATTTACAATTGTTTAGGATGGACAATAAGTGCTCCCCATTAAGGTACTTTATAAATTGCTATCCTGAGAACCTTTTATCCACTCTAGGGGTTGGAGACCTGTGGTGCAGATATTAATATTTAAACTAAGGATTCCAGTAGTTATTGTGTGATGACAGCACACAGAACTGCAACATACAGATATGTGCATGGTGCAGAACCATGTATATTCATGTGTGCATCTTCCATCAGCTGTACACCTCTCTCTGCCCGCTCAACCCATATCTTATGCCCACTTCTGAGCTATTTCCAGTGTTTTATCATTTTCTGATCTCACTGGTAATCCAGTAGGCTACTGAATCAACCTCCACTTTATTCGTATCCCTGATAGTCAATTGTTATACCCCAGCATATTCATATACATGTAGCAACTGAAAAATTGGTCACCGTGTGATTGCCCCACCAAGACCATCACCACCTCTGTGCACAATCTAACAACATTGTGCCCTTTAACAGTTGATAATTAGGGGCCATCACAAAAGTGCTGTGATGGGTGTATTGAGGTAAATTAGCAATGTGAATGGCACTGTGTGCCATTTATAAGCCAACTCTGCACACTCCTGTGCACTAGTGCATGTTAATGTGCACTGGTGTGGAAGGCACCTGGGTGCCCTTCTAAGCATTGCTAAGCATACCTCAAGGGGTTCCAACAAAAGGACTGTTGCAAAATTGTTTTGAAATAATTTTCAGAGAGTCCCTTGTGACTGAGAATTGGGCCTGTACTTCCTTCGTTGCAGTATGTTCTATCAATATAATTTTGTGATTAAGGGGACTATTTTTTTGTACTTAATTTTGCAAACTTACGATGTCCCTCTGAGGTCCTGTAATACAACTACCGCACCTGGGGAAATAGAACTTCAATAGTAATGGCATAGTTAGGAGAGAGAATATTATATATATATGCATGCCATTTTCAAAATAATTTCAAACTAGTTCCTGCTAATTCCTGCTTGACTCTTGGACCTGAAGGAACTGAAGATTGTCATTTGAGAGTCTGCAACCTAAGTGCCAACCTAGTATCACAGAATCTGCCAATACATTAATTCATTGTACTTCCAGATTGTGCTTTCCATTTGCTTAGGGTGGATCTTGTTAGGGTTACGTTTTTGAGACCAGCAGCAGAACTTCACAAGCATGGAAATATGTATTTGTCATGGATTTTAACACTTCTGAAAGATGAAGCTAAGAGTTCAAGTATACAATGAAACATTTTTATTACTGTATGTATAATACTTGACCAGAAAAGCACATGGAGCTGATAACAGCTTTTTTCCAGATGTGTTCTTTGTGAAAAGGAAAAGGGGACCATCAATAAAGAAAAATAATTGAATAATATAAATTTACAATAAAACACTGAACATAGTACATCATTGTGAAATATGAGAATAAAGTGCATGATCTAGAATAAGGACAATACACACAATAACAGATTTTAATGCTGTAGAAATTAGAAATAGTGGTTTCGGGATAGTATGACACCTTTTCTTGGACTAACATATGTCTTGTACAAAGATGGTGTGGTACACAAGCTTTCAGGGCCCTGAAAGTCCCTTCTTCAGGTGTAATAGCAAACTAAACAAAATTAGCAGAAGTTATATACAGTGTGATGCACTGTTTCAAAATAATTGGTGACAGGATAGTGAGAAGTCTTGAAAGGAATGCTGAGGCGGACTTCAAAGGACGGCTGGGCAATGAATAGGAACAAGTCAATTGCTATGATAATTAGCAGGAAGCACTAAGATATTCATAAGAGAGGCCAAATGGATGCATTGATGTGTTAATTTGAAAGGTATCCTGACAGGAATACAGGATAGTAATAATCTGAGATACACAAAGTGTGGGGGGCAGACACCAAAAGAAAAAAAACAAAGTTTTTCTTTTAATTTACTTATTTGTTAACTGGGTGGGTACACTGATCCTAGAGACCATTTTCAGGTATGACCCAAGCCATAAAGATGGCACATAAACGGTAAAAGGAAAACTGGGTACAGAAGATAGAAAGCACAGTAAGTAGTTATAATATAAATTAAGTGATATGAAACAAAAGGAACAGAACTGGGTAACTTGGGTATAATATATACCATGTAAAATTACATTTCTTCTGCACCTTTTTGTTACTTCTACTGTCAACATATTTGTAAGGACTGCTGCATGATGATAACCATGGCTGTAACCTGCTCACACACCTGAAACTACTCTTTAACCCTAGTCTTTCTCTGTATGAAAATACGTATTGTTATCCTGGGTTGACCCTGAAAAAGGGACCTTCGGGCTCAGTGGGCCTACCCGGTCACCAAATTTTAAAATAAAAAAAAAAAATAAAATATAAATAAATAAAGTGAACTATGTGAGAGAGAGATTATAGTGCAAAGAGTCTATGTGGCAGTAACATACAGTATTAGTGTTTTCCATAGTGTATCAAATCGAATTTCCCTAATTGTACCTGTAACAGAGTAAAATTTATTTATATTAATTCCCATATCCTTCTCTCTTGTGTGTTGTTGAAGTTGCCTCTTAGTATTAGGACAGACAAGTTCAGGAGAGAATTGTCTGGTTGGGAAAATTTATGTGCCGACTTTGCCTAAAAGAAGGCTTTTTTGATAACAGCAACACAAACACAATGTAGGAGGACAGCACAAACACATCATCAGAATAGACTTCTTGGAGTGGATGCAGCCCAAATTAGATGCCTTCATTGACTGGTTCCATAATATATTAATTTCCCTAATCCTATGTCAGTCTGACTTTCAGTTGTCTGTGGAAGCTGAAAACCTTGCTACACTGCAAAGAACAAACCATAACTCCACTTAGGATATGGAAACCTGGTGAGGCATAATACTTGTACAGAAAGGGAGCTACACTTTCTACAAAAAGTTTCATTTTTTTTTCCTTATTGACATTAAGCAGAGAATTGCAGTATTCCATTAAACGTGTAGTCATTTTATAACCAGAGGGAGTGAGATACAATTGAATTTGCTTGATTGTTGGGGTTGAGACCTAGGATTTGGAAGGATATTTTTGCAACATTTTAAAAGTGTCCTGCTGGCTGAGGAGTAAGTTAATTTTTATCCCTGGACTCAGTAGAGTGATTTGTGCAGGATATGTGGTCTAGTTAATTGTGGTGTTAGTTGAAGTACTATAAAGGGCAGTACTCACCAGGGTGGTGGAGCAGTTGTGCATTTGATTGTTTCTATCAGTCATCAGGACAGTGGTAAATAGAAAAATAGACAAGGACAGTAAGAGCAGGGATGGGGGAAAAAAGGATAAAGCCAACATTAAATGGAGGGCAATGAGTACCAATGCCCGTAGTCTGGGAAACAAGCTTCCTGAGCTAGTAGCCCTGATGGAAGATGAACAGTTGGATATTGCGGCAGTCACGGAAACATGGTACACCAAGAACCATGACTGGGATGTCAACATACCAGGGTACACAATCTACAGAAGGGACAGGGAAGGTAAAAGAGGAAGTGGAGTAGCTCTATACATAAGGGAAGGGTGAATACCTGAAAAATGCACTAGCAAATGACCAAAAAGGAGGGGTGGAAGAACAATGGAGAAAAATCAAAACTGCCATCATAGAGGCAACAAGCCTTTGTGTGAAGCAAATAAAGAAAACAAAGCAGAGTAAAAAAACACTATGGTTTTCAAACGAGGTGGCAGGGAAGGTTAAGGAGAAAAAGGCTGCATTCATAAAGTATAAGGAATCACAGAAGGAGCATGACAGGGAGCTGTATCAATTAAAGCAGAAAGTGGGGAAGGCAGTCAGACTAGCAAAGGCCCAAACTGAAGAAAAAATAGCCAACTCAGTTAAGAAGGGGGATAAAACCTTTTATAGGTACATTAGGGAGCATAGAAAAGTTAAGGGAGGGATAGTGAAGATTAATAAAGGACAGGGGAGGTGGGCAGAGGGGGACAGTGAAAAGGCAGAGATTCTGAATGAATACTTTTGCTCAGTATTCACAAAAGAAGATGAGGAGGAGTTACCTAAACCAGACAATAGAAGCACTATGGGTAGGAGGGTTGACACCAGTCCATTCACAGAAAGAGTCCTGAAAGAACTCCTAAAACTCAAGGTGGACAAAGCAATGGGGCCTGATGGGATTCACCCCAGAATCCTAAAAGAACTAAGGGAGGACCTAGCGACACCACTGACCACACTTTTTAACAGATCATGGCAGGATGGGGTGGTACCCGAGGACTGGAGGAGGGCAGATGTGATTCCCCTTCACAAAAGTGGGAGCAAGGCAAAAGCAGGAAACTACAGACCTGTAAGTTTGACCTCAGTGGTAGGGAAAATGATGGAATCACTTCTGAAAGAAAGAATTGTTGAGTACCTAGAGACCAGCGGGGCACAGGACCCAAAGCAGCATGGATTTACAGCAGGAAGGTCATGTCAGACAAATCTAATTGATTTCTTCGACTTGGTGACCAAAGTAATAGACCAGGGAGGGGCTGTGGATATGATCTACCTAGACTTTAGCAAGGCATTTGACACAGTCTCGCACAAAAGATTAATAATCAAGTTAGCCAGCCTGGGAGTGGGTCCCAGGGTGGTAGCCTGGGTAGCAAACTGGCTGCACAACAGGACACAGAAGGTAATGGTGAATGGAACACATTCTGAAGAAAGGGGGGTTACTAGTGGAGTACCTCAGGGCTCAGTACTGGGTCCAGTCCTCTTTAACATCTTTATAGGTGACATTGCAGAGGGTCTGAAGGGAAAGGTATGCCTCTTTGCAGAAGACACAAAGATCTGTAACAGAGCTGATACACAAGGGGGTAGAAAGATGAGAAGGGACTTGGCAAGGTTAGAGGAATGGTCAGACATGTGGCAACTTAGATTCAATACAAAGAAATGCAAAGTAATGCACCTGGGAAACAAAAACCCAGGAGAAGAGTACACAATAGCAGGGGAGGTACTAACAGCAACAAAAATGGAAAGGGACCTGGGGGTAGTCATATCAGATGACCTAAAGGTGGGTAAGCAATGTGAAAAGCTGGTAAGGAGAGCCAGGGGGATACTGGGATGCATAGGAAGGGGCATCACAAGTAGAAAAAGGGAAGTTGTCATCCCTCTGTACAGACAGTTGGTGAGACCCCATCTGGAGTACTGCGTGCAGTTTTGGAGACCTCATCTATGCAAGGACAGACAGGATGGAAGCAGTCCAGAGGAGGGCAACTAAAATGGTGCAGGGTCTGCAGCAGAAGCCATATGAAGAAAGACAGAGAGCTTAATATGTATACTCTTGATGAAAGGAGGGACGGGGGGGACATGATAGAAACATTCAAGTACCTCAAGGGAATCAACAAAGTCCAGGAGGGTAGCATCTTTCAGAAAAAGATGTGTAAGAACAAGGGGGCACAATTTAAAGATAGAGGGGAGACGGCTTAGGGGTAATGTGAGGAAATTTTTTTTCACGGAGTGGTGGATATATGGAACAGCCTTCCTGAGGAGGTCCTTGGGTCTAAAACAGTGGGGGAATTCAAACATGCATGGGACAGACACAAGGCAATTATAGTTGGGGGTTGCAGGAAGTAGGCTGTTGGTTAACTAGAATCTGCAGCTTAACCAGTAGGTAGGGAAATGGGCAGACTGGGTGGGCCAAGTGGTCCTTATCTGCCGTCAAAGTCTATGTTTCTATGTAAGCAAATAGCAGAAACTTTTGTATAGTATCATACCACTGGAAGAGAGGGTAATACAATCACTGAAAAATACCCAGAACATCATAATAAAACAAGCTGATGAAGGAGCTGTAGCTGTGATGAATACAAAGGACTACATCAAAGAGGCACACAGACAGCTGTCAGACACAACTTATTATAGAGAGAACACACAGTGGACCCCACTATACAATATGCAGGAGTACATAAAACAAATTAAATTGCTACCAAATATCCAAAAACAGCTAAATAAACTAATTCCAAAAAAATCCAACTCCAGAAACATTCTACAGCTGCCCAAGATACACACACCTGGAAACCCAATTTAACCCATTATCTGTGGAATTGGCCCATGCACTGAGAACATTTTAGGACTCAAAGAATCCAGTTTAAAATCACTAGTGTCAGCTACCAGCAGTTTCATTCAAGACACCACAGATTTTCTCCAGAAACTGAAGTAAATTGGTCAACTACCACCCAGCACTATCCTAGCCACAATGAATATCAATGCCTTTTACATGAATATCCCACTTGAAGATAGCCTATTAGCATTTCAGAGATTTTACAGGACAACAGATGAACAAGAGACAATCCAGAAACCACCATTAGCACCTTAACAAAATTCACTGTGACACACATCAGCTTCACATTTAATGACAAGCACTTTTTACAGATCATGGCTGCAGCAATGGAAACAAAGCGGCACCAACATATGGCATTCTTTTTATGGTCTGTCAGATTATTTTTTAAAACATCACTCCTATAAACAATTATTTTACCTCTGATATAAAGATGACATGTTCCATGTTTAGACAGAAGGTGAACACTGCCTTAAAAATGCCCATCAGAATTTCAATAATGTTCACCCCTCCATAAAACTCACCATCGATTACTCCACAACCAGTATACATTTACTGGATACCACAGTCAGAATCACCAATGGTGAACCTATACAACCTGCAGTTTACAGAAAACTCACTGACAGTCACCAATACCTGCATAAATACCACCTTCTACCCAAGACACACACAAAAAAGTCTGTGATCTACAGTCAGGCAATTCAATACCTTAAAATCTGCTCAGATGACAGAACAAGAAAGACAGCTCACCTCACTTCATAATTTCTTCATCCAGCAAGCCACTCTCCAACACAGCTTGACAGAGAAATGGAACATTCTCTACAAATACTATATGAGAAAATCTCCTGGAATACAGGCAAAAAATATGAAATCGATTGCAAATCCCTAGTTTTTACTTACAGTCCCATGCTAACACCCCTTCAGCAAATGATTAAAGAAGTACAACCCATGCTGAGTGAAGATGAAAGACTTGGAGACATTTTCCATGAACCACCTGCCTTTGCCTACAACACCATGCAACAATACAAGATTTAACACCTGCACCCAACTATGCACAGAAACTGCAATTGAAACAGGGCAGAACACCACAAAAATAAAATGGATCCTACATATGTCAATCAAGCAATGTGGTTTGCCTATTTTAGTGCAAAAAGTGCACAAGTGGATGCTATGATGGGCAACAAGGCAACAACTACAAGCCAGGATGAACTACCACTGACAAAATATTAAACCAGATCAGCAGCACTGCAGTGGGCAGCATTTTTCCCCAATCTTGCCATTCCGTCTCAGACTAGTCTGTCCTAATACGAAGAGGCAACTTCAAAAACACACAAAAGAGGACATAGGAATTAAAATACATCAAACAATTTAAAACAAACTGTAACAGGCACAGTCTTGACACTGGATTTATAACACACAATGGAAAAAACTTTAATAGTATACTGTATGTTACTTTATACAAATACTTTTTTTTTCTGCACTTTGTCTCAGGTCATTGCTATCTTGTGTTCCTTTCAGAACGCCTTTCAAATGAAGACTTCAAGGTGTATTCAGCCTCTTATGAATAGCTTAACACTTCCTACTAAACATCCCCTCACTGCTATAGACCTGTTCCTATTTATTGCCCACCCACTCTTCCTTTTAAGCCCTTCTCACCCTTCCTTTCAAATCTTCTCACTATCCTGTCATAAGTTATTTTGAAACAATGCATTGCAGTTTATACAACTTCAGCTTCTTTTGCTTAGTTTGCTATTACATCTGAAAAAGGAACCTGTGGTGCGCTGAAAGCTTATGTACTATAGCATCTTTGTACAACACATATGTTGTTCCAATAAAAGGCATCAAATCTTCCAGTGACTCCTTTTTTCCAAGGACCAATGTGGCTGAATTTTTTTTTTATTATTATTATGATTAAGTAACACAGTGGTTAAAGTTCAAACAGAACACTAGCAGGCATTTGGGTTTTGAATGAAAAACAGCCATGCATTGAACAGCAGGGACATCCCTGGAGGAAAAAAGGAATGATCTGTGGAAGGTAGATGGAGAGGAGAAGAATGGAGCAGGGAAGACAAAAGGGAAGGGAGGCGGGGATTTGATACAAGAGTAAGTATTGATACTGTGTTCATAAGGGAGGGCTTTCAGGGTTGAAGGGGAGAAGGAAGAGCAGAGAGAGAGAGAGAGAGAGAGAGAGAGAGAGAGAGGTTAGTTCAGATAAAGGAGAACCTATAGGAGCAGGTGATTTGCCCAGCTCAGTTTTTACAGTAAGGGAGAAATACAGTCACAGTTTCTAAGACAGCAGACTGAGGTGTGAAAGTGGTCCAGCTCCCTCCTTTACACTCAACTCTGTATTTACCCACAGTTTGGAGATTAAAGAAATACAGCAAGAGAGAGGCATACCCTTCAGAGAGTGAAGAGAGGGTTATGTATAAAGTGCAGTGATGGGTATGGAGCAGAAAGTTAAAGGAAAATTACAAAAAGAATCAAGGAGGTGGTCCAGTCTAGCCAAAGTAAATTTAAAGGCTGCACTATAAACCAGTCCCCTTTAGTTAAATACTAACAGGACCATTTGTCCATTACTCTCATGGTGTGTGTGGGGATGAGGATACACTCCTTGTTCTGACATAGTGCATCTTGCTAGGGTAGGAGTTTCTTATGGTTGTATCTACAGTATCCAACTTGAAAACGTGAGGTGATGAGCCAGTCATAGATTTTTAAACTGGGGCACTCTCTGCATCAGGGTACCATCAAGGGTAATGCACGCAAAGGGTGAGAAGGGGTTTGGCTAGCCCAGTGTTGAATGCCAAATGCCATGGAGTTCATTTTGTGGGCAACTTATACAAAGTTGGTTAGCACAGACCAGAACTGGTCAAGTTAAATGCCCCTTTGAAGCTTTGCTGCCATCCAAAAGGCTATAGGTCTGCAGGCAAAAAGTGTAGTGTTATCACATACATGTGAATGTGTGAGGAGAAATGGAGTTTGGGGAGATAAAAAAATTAAAAAACAGAAGAAGTCCAGGAAATAGCCTTGGTGACACCATACTAAATAGGGAAGTTACAGGGCATCTATTGTAAGAACCTCCTGGGACCCAGACAGGTAGGACTTGGCCCACTTGACCAAATGGAGAGACCCACTCTACCAAACATTTTGAGGAGAAGAGGATGGGCTATAATGCCAAAGGCTTTGGAAAGGTTGACAAAAATAACAGGTGAAGAAGCCTTGGTCCATCCCTTCATTATGTAGTCCTTCAGCCTAAAGGATGAGGAGGATGTAGAGTGGGTTTTTCTAACACAAACATGGAAAGGGGAAGGAAATGGTTCTGAAGAAGAAGGAAAGTTAGGATAGCATGAGGTGAGCATTATTCAGTGCTGGGGTCAGGGAGATGGGGCAGTAGTTCAAGACAATTGGGGGATTTGCCCTTTATATAAGGATAGGTCCTTAGTCCTTTTCCAAGCAGCAGGTAATTTACCACTGTGGAAGAAGAGGTTAAGGAAAGCAAAGATGGAAGCTCTATGGAGATGCTACATAGCATTCAGAGCTTTAGGACAAGCAGTAAGTTTGGAAGAAATCCAAAAGAGGTGGGAACCTTTTGCACAGGTACCCCTAGGAGTGCCATGGGTATCCAAGATGGCATTGAATTTGGAGCTGAAGTAAGCAAGAGCATTATCAACATCATATGTTGAGATGGGAAAATAATTAGTATTGTGAAGGTCAGAAAGGGAAAAGGAAAGGGAAAGGAATGGAAAGATGACCAAAATGGCCCCCAAAAAATAACAGGATTCTTAGAGGTACTGGAGAGAAGCCAATGGTGATAGTATACATGGGAACAATGAGCTGTAGGTAGGAGAACAGAGGAGGACATCAGATAGGATTTCAGGGATCCATGAAAGGACTTTATGAGGAAGGGGTGTGAGGTTATAATTTCAGAGATCCTTTCTGTAAGATAGGCTGCAGCAATGAGACAGAAGGCAATTAAAATGATTAATGTCTGGTTGCATAGTTAGGCACTGATGAAGGGTGAGCCTTGAGCAACTGAGAAAGCTTCTGGCATAGGAATGACCTCTAAGTGAGAAAGTCTTCATCTAAATAAGGAAGGATCATGGTGCCAAGGTTAAAGTTAAACTGAATTGCAGAGGAGAGTTTAAACTAATGGGGAAGGGAGGTAAAATAGTCCAGGGAGAAATAGAGTGGAACCAACCATGTATTCCCGGAAAAACAGAAACAAAAACTAGAAATCAAAGTGATAACACTGAAAATAGTTACAAGACAATGAAAATGGGAAAAGAATGCAGTAATTGGAGTTGTAAAATGGGCTGAGGATACTGCTCAAAAGTTCCATGCCATGGGCAAGTTTGAATTGAACATATGTACCAAGTGTCAAAAACAAGTGAGAACATTGTATCAAATCTTATGGGAATATGATAAATTAACCCCTTTCTGGCACACTATTCGATATTTGCTCAACCCGTTAGGTCTATAACATAACTCTGCTCCTGAAATGTGCATTATTGGTGAGTTTAATAGTCATCTTATTGGCCACCAAAAATATTACATGGCTTTATTATCAGCTTGGCCAAAACAATAATTCATTATTGGCTAGATGCAGATCAACCTAGCTTTAAGGAATGGCATTGTGAAATGTATTTGCATTAAATGTAGAAGAAATGATCACTAGCATGACCAACCGTTATCAGGCCTACCAGAACATCTGGGAGAAACTGCTTATTCTGCTACTTCTACCTCAATAAAATAGTCTGCTGTGGAGCTTGTACTTAACACTCCTCAATTTTTTTCATACATAATATGAGCAGCCCAATTGGGTATATAGGGATCCATTCAGATAGGCTTAATTTGTCTATTGATTTTTGCATCGTACATTGTACCCGAGGAGAAAGGGGAGTCGTTTCTGTAGTGTCCTGGTTGTTGTGTTGTGTATTATATGCAAACAGTTTAATAAAGTTCATTAAATTAAAACAAATAAAATGGGTTGAGAAATGCACTGAAAATCTCTAATCTTGATTGGCTAAAACTAGTGATGTGGGCATTGATTAATGCCTAGTACACCAAGAGCTTTACTGCCTGCCTACATATGCTGTCATGTAAAACTTAATATCAAAAAGTGAAATCATGCCCCATTACATTCAGCCACTGAAATCTGCACCAAATTTCAAAAGTCTGCTTAGCAAGGGAAATTGAAATCCGAAATGAGTGACTAAGTAAAAATTTGATCTAGGTCTGGGTTGCCCAATCCACTGTTCGCCTATCGTGCACTGTCCCCCAGCTGTGCTCTCAGATGGCTGAATGTTCTGCAGGTTTACAGTCTGATGGCTGTAACTTAAAGAGTGAGACAGCAGCAGCTGTTGGACAACAGGGATCACTGCCACTGACTGCTGGTAAGGAACATTTTCTCTGAGGGATAAAACATGATGCCCCAGTGTCACTCAAGTCATCAGCATGCAGAGTAGTAGAAAAAAAAAAAATCTCTGCTTTGCAAGTTAAGCATTTGTTCAGCTTGCTTTACGTTGTGGTCTGCAGTTTAATGGTTTGTGACATCAAGAAATATAAAAATTGCCCCAAAAAACCCACCAGATAATTTTTTTTACATTAATTCTGCAATAATGTATTATAAAACTAATTAAACTGTCATATGTTGTTGCAAACTACTTTTCCATGCAGCAGGATGCATATAAATGTCTCCAATTAAAAAATAAACAAAAACAAACCTTTTTTAATCAAATAACCCAGTTTATAAGTGCAGTAACCCACTTCAGGCCATTGGTGGGGTGGCAGGTCAGGAACCAGATCAAACGTGATGGTCTCCTGTTTATTTTTTGCTCTTTGAACTTGGCTATGGACTAACTTGTCCTTTAGATTGATTGTCCTTTTGAATGAAATTCGAGGAGCATTTCCTAATTCAATTGAGAGATCAGGGTCAGCCTTTAAAACTGGTCACAATTGCCTTAGAATATCGCCTAACTTGCTACCAAGTCTGTTATACTCAGTTAAAGCATATTACTAATGTTCACTAAGGTAATTGAGGAGCAAGGAGGCTACAAGGCCCATAAGAGCTCCTGTACTGATTCATTGGATAAGTCAAGTTATGCCCTGAGATTATTAGGTTAGAGGCATTTTTTGGAATTCTGTTTTGTTCTTGCCAATTATAATGTCCACAGGTGTATTATTCTTTGTGTAAAAAAAAATGTCATATTTATCCAATTAAATCCTTTATCTTTAAGTTAGAGTGGGTGACTGCTAGTATTGTAAGAAACGTTCTTAAATTCGAATCCTAGCTCTGTCATAATGTACGGATCTTGAATAATATTGAATAAAAATAGAAGGTCATCCCTTATAAGATGTGTGGCTAAATTCATAAGATTTAATGAGAAGAGTCTGATATAGGATTAGTTTTGTAGTCCCTGGATATATTTTGGATATTTTCTTTGCACAGTTTCCAAAATGTTACACTCAGCTTTTTTAAAAAAGGACACCACAGCTGAGAAGTGTATTCCAAATGTGGCCTTAAGTAGGCTCTAAATAAAGGCATTATGACCTCTGGGTCCCTAGATTTTATATTACATTTAACTGACCATATCACTCTTGTTTTATTGCTCACATTGTTAATATGTTTTGAGCGTTCAAGGTCATGGGAGATGTTTACCCCAAGATTTTTTCTTTGGTGGTGGTAACCAGAGTAGAATCATCAAGTGTGTAACTAACATTTGGGCTATTCTTCCCTAAATGCCTAACCTTGCATTTCCCTGTATTTAACTGCATACCCCAATTATTAACCTAGACTGTAATTTTATCTACATCCTGCTGAATAGTAGCAGATTCAGCAGATGTGGCACAGAAACCACCGATTTTAATGTCATCAGCCTATTTTTTTGAGGTAGAGAAACAATTACATATTAAGTCAGAAATAAATGCCTAAAATAAGCAAGGTCCCAAGACAGAGCCTTGCGGGACCCCACTAGTGATGTGCGGCAGCTTAAATTTATGTCCAGAGATAAGAACCCACTGGGATGTATGGTTAAGCCAATTACTAATCCAGTTTATTATGTTTTTATTAATATTAAGTTTGTGGAATTTAGTAATGAGAGCCCAGTGCGGCATGACATCAAATGCCTTGTTAAAGTCAATAAATATAATGTCGCAAGGCAGTCTTCTGCCCAGGTATGAGCGGATAAGTTCATAAAAGCACATCAGGTTAGTGAGGCAGCCTTTACCTTTCTTAAAACCATGCTGGTTAGGCTCTTGAGTCTCCAAGATTGGGACAATTTCATCTTTGATAAGACTTTCAAGTATCTTACAGGTTGCGAATGTGATGCTAATAGGCCTATAATTCTCACAGCTATTTTGTGGTCCTTTTTTTATATGGATAGGCACCTCATTGGCCAATTTCCATTTTTCAGGAACAAAGTTTTCAGATGAACATCCCACACATGGGTAGGCAAGACAGTCTGCCAATAAATATAGGAGGTGACCAGCTATGTTATCGGGCCCAAGACTAGTTCCCTTTCTAGGAAAGTAATGTTTGATAAATTACATAATCAGAAAAATAGGTAGGAGTATCACAGTTGTTAGGGGGATGTGGGATATTTATTTGTTGTGGGGTGAACATTTTACAAAAATGATTATTAAATACATCAGCCATGAATCTGGGGTCATGTATTAGTTTATCATCCAGTAATAAAGGGCCCACTTGGCAGACTGTTTTTTAAGCAAATTTATATAGGAGTAGAAATACTTGCCATTAGATTTATTGGCACAGTTAGTGAAGTTGTACTCCCATCTAATTTTTGATTTCCTAATGGCAGACAAATTTTTTTTGAGCTTTGAGATGAGATGCCAAATTTTCATTTGTTCTTGTCTTAAGGTACCCAATATATTTTTTGTCTTTTAATTTCACTAATCTTTGTATAGCTTTATCCATCCATTAAGGGTAATGTTTAAGGTTATAATATTTCTTTCTGGATGGAATGTGTGTCTAAGTCCAATAAATATATCCTGAAGGATGAGCCAGCTTTCCGGAATAGTGTGACTGCTAAAAAATGGAGTCCCAATTAGTGTTTTTAAGTACAGATTTGATTGTAGGTATGTCACCTTTATCATATAGGAAAATGTTCATTGAATTAGAATTATAAACATAATACCTTGGTAATGTGAAATAGATAGAATTATGGCCACCATTTCTGATTGGTGGACCTACAGTAATGTTATTCAAGACCACTTCATCATTCCAATAACCAGGTCTAGTACGTTATTCCCTCTAGTAGGTACAGTAATGCATTGTATTAAATGTAACTGGGCACAAGTAGACAAAATTACTTCCCTATACTGGATGAGGCCAATAAATCAGACCAACAAATATCTGCACGATTAAAATCTTCCAAAATGATAATCTTGACTTGTTCTGCTGCTTCTTCAAACTCAGGGATTGCCTCAAAAATCTTGGTTGAAGAATTGGGTGGATGATAACATGCTCCTATTATTAGTGAATCAGAATCCTTCAAATGAAGTTTGAGCGAAAGTATTTTGGTAGAGACACCATGAGTTTTAATAGTCCGAGATATCAGTAGAACTTATATTGCATGAAACGAATAAGGATACACCCCCGCCCTTACGGGTTGTGCAGTTAAACTTATAAGCAGTGTAGCCAAGTAAAATAAAGTCCCAGCTGGCTTTGTCATCCCCCCAAGTTTCTGAGATGGATATAATGTCTAACTTGTCCTGGTGTGACCCAATTTTCAATTCATAAAATTTATTATTCTGGCACCTAGCATTGAAGCTCAGAAACTTTATATTGTTACTCATGTATGGCTTGTTATGAACATAAGTATTAAGTGCGTGAAATACATGGAAAAGAGTCAGAAAAGCAGCACTCAGCTACACGGCATGCAAGACAACTGCAGAATGAGGCATGCACTAACAGGCATGCAGGATCTGCAGACCCTGGAGGTGGGACCACAAGGGATACCCTACACCCCATGCAGCCTACCCTGGGCAGGCCAAGGATATGCGGGCACTCTACTTGACCCCACCATATAAGGGCAAGCCTACCACCCCACATGGATGTGTGGACATGAATAGCATGTTGGAAACCAACGTTAGAGGCAATGGCAGAGTGCCAGAGATATGCAGAACCCAACACCACAACTTGTGATGTTCAACAGGGTGACCTAGAGAGGTTAACAGAGCCACAGACGTGTCCACATCTGAGGTGGTGCATGCCCCCGTGCATCAAATTTCATTGGTCACCAGTTGGCAGCAATGGTCAGTGACATTATGGCCCATTACACCTACTGTATGTGGCACAATCCCTGTTAATGGCCTTAGATGTGAAGGCCCACTTATGGCTTGGCATAAAGGCCAGCATGAATGCTGCTGGGCTAGAGGCATGGACACTGGCAGCAAACAAGCATAAATGGCCTGACCTGCATGCAGTAGTGAAAAAAAAATAAAAAATAAAAAAAAGCCTGCTGTGGGTGCACAGTAGCACCAGGGGTGCAGGTCAAAGTCCACCCAGTGGCACATTAACACTGACCCCAATAGAGAGGATGGCTGCCGACACCCTTACAGAGGTCAGTCTCCATGAGGAGGCAGAAGGCATAAACACCCTGGTAGGCACAGGTAGGGACAAGAGTCCTGAAGGCATGTACACCAAGCATGTCCCAGCAACTGTGTGTTGCACCCCACAGACCCCAGCAAAGAGGGACGCTCTAGTACAGGTTCACCAGTGCCTGGCCAGGACCACATGGCACAGCATGTTGGAAGCAGTGATGACAGGGAGGACACCAGTGCACATGCAACCCAAAAATAAGCAACTAAAAATAGACCTGGCACAGCTAGCATATCAACCGTATATCTCCCACACGTACCGCGCAGGCGACTGAGACACAGCTGGAAATAGAAATGGACCTGGAGAGCATACAGGCAGGGCCATATCAGGAGACAGAGGAGCCTGATGAGGAGGCGGACAAGGGAAGCGGCAGTCAAGTGAAGCAGTACACCCCGCACAGACAGGCACACCCCACAGAGGACAGGTTGGTGGGCATACACAATAGAAGTGGCACAGAACATCCACATATGAGTGGCATGGCCATGGGCAGGATGACAGCAAGAAGCCCTGGGGACAGTGGTGAAGAGGGCCCATCAACAGAGGCTGTGGGCTAGCCATGGACATCGGGAACCTGAGGAATCATACACATATGTAGAGGCATGGCAGCTGGAGCAGGACAGGCTGGAGGTACAGAATTGGAACAAAGAGGCATTGATGGGTCTAACTGAGGAGGTGCTGGTCATGTGGCATGGAACTGACAAGGTGGGCAACCTCATGGAGAGACTAGTGGACCACCTGGTGGAAGGATCAGTGCCACGTGATCAGGCAGCCACCCCCAATTTCATGTGACCGACGCCTATGCTCAGGATGCAGCCAGCATGGTGCCCGCTGACCAGGAATAGGACAGTCAGCTGTGGGACACAGACAGCACCCTAGAGGAAGGGTCTCAGGGTGCATGCACTGCCCTGGCACACAATTGGCACACAGGGCACAGACAGAGGAGCATGACACAGCCCTCCCCAGATGCCATGCATTAACACCCAGAGAGCTACAGTGCAGCACCTGGGGAAGGGACAGAGGAACAGCAGACACCACCCACACATGCAGCTGGGCACCATTGTGGCTAAAGTTGTTCACAGGCACCAACCCGGAGACTGGGCACATGGTCATCTGCACACCTAAAGGAAAAGCCCTATGATAGAACAGGGCAGTGAAAACACAATCATGTACATAAACAATGTATAGTACAAGCACAGTGACACCCCCTTGCACACAACACAAGGTACACTGCCATACACAACACCGCTGTACAGCCACCCCCCAACACACAGAACCACTGCACAACACCCCACCACAAACACCAGACATCCACACACATGACAGCAATTCCATGTAACACCATCCCCACACGTAGCAGTACGCACCCCACCAACTAACAGTGGTTCCCCCACAACATGTCAGTACCCCAACCCACACCATTGCAATACCATGCCCCCCATAGAATTCTCCCCCTGCAGTTCCTCTCATAGCAATCCCCCCACCATGATAAGTTTTCCACCAAACATAGCAGTCAACTCTCCTGACCATAGTGGCACCCCCCCCAGATGGGCGCAGTCAGTGTGTGACAACACACCAAGCACCCCTGCTATCCACCACCCACACATACTCGGACAGTGCTATCCACACCTGCCATGCACACACCAAAGCCCCATGATGCAGTCCTGAACACAGTGGATGCTGCCCTACATGGCCCATGTCCATCTGGTCTGACATTGTGCAGATGGTCATCCTTGCCAGCAGAATGAGCCCTGCATAAGGGCATCATGTGCTGCACGGCCACTCGGTCTCTCTGGTCCTGTGCCAGGCTGCCCGTCGTCCACCTCCTGCAGTGTGCACAGCTGTAGGTCTGTTGGCATGGGTACATGATGTTGTAGGACAACGTTATGGAGCATGGCACAAGCAGTGAAAACCTTGCATGCCTTTCCTGGTGACATCAGGATCATTCCACCTCTATGGTCCAAACACCTGAATCTCATCTTCAGTAGTCCAATTGTCCTCTCAGTGACAGTCATTGTCTTTTTTTGGGCATGGTTGTATGTCTCCTCTGCAGCACTGTGTTGCTCCAGGAATGGTTTTATCAGGTACAGCAGTAGTGGGTATCTGCTGTCACCTATGCAGGGGACAACAGACAATTAAGTGCTGGTTGCAGGGATCCACACTGTGCTACATATGATGCCACTGTATACTCGCCTAACAGCCAGCCTTCAATATGACAAGAACTGAGAAGGGCACTGGGTTGTGACCCATCTAGTATGTATGCATCATGGAAAGAGCCTGGGTACTTGACACACATTGGTGAATATGCCATCTGCATCACACACAATCTGACAGTTCATCCTGTGTAACCCCTTTCTGTTCCTTTATCCCTCCTTATTCACAGACAGTAACACTGAATGAGAACCCAAACCCCCTTCTCCTTGACACCAACCTGATCTACCCTCAAGGGGCTCAAGACAGCCCATATGAATATACAAAGTATTCAAAGTAAAATACCCGAGCTTGAAGCATGGGCTAGATATTACAACCCGGAGGTACTATGTTACTGAGTCTTGGCTAAAACCTCATATGCTCCCCCATGAAATTGCACTAACTGGATACACCACTTTTAGGAAGGACCGTCTCTCCAAAAAGTGTGGGGGTGTACCTATCTACATCAAAAAATGAGCTCTCTACCAACATACTTCCACCCGTCTCAGACACAATTGAACATGAACACATACTAACATACTAAAATGCCAGCAGAGTAGGCCTAATGGTCTTTCCTGTCTGCTCGTTTGGTCAGCCCTCATCCTGGGAGCTGACCTTGCTGCCCCCCTCGCCTTCTCTGGCTTCTCCCTTCCCAGTTCCGGATATTCTCGCTGCACTGGATTTTGCTTCCAGAACCCTTCCCCTGTACCTGTCCCACCCCCTCTTGAACCCCTCCACCGTCTCTGCCTCCACCAGCCCCCTGGGCAGCACATTCCATGGCTCCACCACCCTCTCAGTGAAGTAGCACCTCCTCCTTTCTCCCCTAAATCCTCACCCCTCCAGCTTCCACCCATGCACTCTAGTTACCCCCTCCTCCTCCTTCCTTTGAAGCACCCTGACTGCTCCTCCCTTATTTACCCCTTCATGTACCTGAAGGCCTCTATCATGTCCCCCCCATTCCCTTCTGTCCTCCAACATGTACATGTTTAGCTCTTTGAGCCTCTCCCCTAAGGTCCTGTCCTCCAAGCCCCAAATCATTTTGGTTGCCCTCCTCTGGACCCTCTCCAGGAGTTTAATGTCCCTCTTTAAGTGTGGCCTCCAAAACTGCATGCAGTACTCGAGATGTGGCCTCACCAAGCAGTTATACAGAAGGAGTATCACTTCCCTCCTTCTGGAGGTGATCCCCCTAGCGATGCATCCCAGAATCCTGTTGGCCTTGGCTGCTGCCCTCCTACAAGTCTCTGAGTTGTTCATCTTGACATCCATCACCACCCCAGGTCCCTCTCAGCCATCAAGACTTTTAGCATTCCCCAGGGTGTACACTTGACCCAGTTTCTGGCCCCCAGGTGCACTACCTTGCATTTCCCTGCATTGAACCTCAGCTTCCACTTTGTAGACCATCTTTCCAGAACCTCCAGGTCCCCCTGTAGGACCACCCTCCCCTCCTCCCCATCCACTACCACCCCCAGTTTTGAGTCATCTGCAAAGAGACTCATCTCCCTCCTGATACCTGTCCTTATGTCAGAGACATAGGTGTTGAACAGGAGGGACCCAAGGACCGATCCATGTGGGACCCCACTAATGACCCTCCTTGAGGATGAGACTATCCCGCCAACTATGACCCTCTGGGTCCGGTCCTGGAGCCAATTGTCTATCCATCTGATCATCTGGTTCCCCACCCTCATTTCTCCCAGCTTATCCAACAGGCCCTCGTGAGGAACAAAGTCAAATGCCTTGCTGAAGTCTAGAAAGAGGATGTCCACTGGTCTACCCAGGTCCAGGGCACTCGTCACCCAGTCATAGAACTCCACAAGGTTTGTCTGACACGATTTCCCTGGGACAAATCCATGCTGTCTATTGTCCAGGCACCCTGACTTTTCCAGGTCCCCCCATCCTCTCCTTGACAATGCCTCCATCACCTTGTCCACCACTGATGTTAGGCTGACAGGCCTGTAGTTCCCTGCCACCTCCCTTGATCCCCCCTTCTGGATAGGCACTATATGCGCCACCTTCCAGTCCTGGGGCACCCACCCCGTCCTCAGACAGATGGTGAAAAGCTCCACCAGGGGTTTTGCCAGGACATCCGCAAGTTCCTTCAGCACTCTGGGATGTAGTTTATCCAGCCCTGGTGCTTTCAACGTCTTAAGGGACCTGAGGGCTTCCCTCACCTCACTCACTGTCTCTCTCTGCTGTGATTTCCACCTTGCTACTTCTTCTCCCTGCTTAGCCTTCCCCCTCTTCTGCCAGCGATGCCTCCCCCTCTCCCCAGACCCGCTGGTCGGTAAGGGCTCCCCCCCCGTATCACTGTCTCCTCCCATGTATGATGCAGCACCCCAATTTTTCTTGGTGAAAACTGAGATGAAGTACTCATTTAGTACCTCAGCCTGCTCCCCCAGGTCTTGTGCCCATCTCTCCCCTGTTTTAATCCTGCTAATCTGCCCTTCACCCTTCATTTTTCCCCAATGTATCTAAAGAACCCTTTGTTCCTCTCCTAATTTCCCTGGCTGGGTTCTGCTCCTTCCTTGCCTTAGCCGCCTCACCACCCTAGTGGCCCTTCTAGCCATCAGTTGCTTCTCTCAATCCTTTCACCCTTGAGCACTTGAATTGCCTATAGGCTGCCTTCTTTCCCCAGACCACCTCCTGGACCTCCCTGGTCCACCAGCAGGGTTTTTGGGCCCTACAACATTTTTGTCGTACGCTGGCACAGGTGTTGGTAGCATCCTGCACCCCTCTCCTGATTATTTTCCACCTACTGTCAGCGTCCATGTCTGACCCAATCACATCCAAACGCTCCTTAAACATCCTTGCCATTTCTTTAAAATCCACCCCTCTGAAGTCATTTACCTCCATCTTTGAGCAGCCTTCTACCCCACCTAGGTCCAGGCAGAACCAGACCATGGTATGGTCACTCCCCGCCAACGGGTCCCTTACCTCCAGGCCCCCAATCTGGTCACTGTCTGCCAGGACCACATCCAGTACCTGCGCCTCCCTGGTTGGTTCCTCCACCTGCTGAGTTAGGAATGCATCTTGAAAGACATCCAACAACTTCTGTTCCCTGGCCACTGAGGATGTCAGTCTCCCAGTCTGTTCCTGGCATGTTTAAGTCCCCCAACACCACCACCCTTCCCCTGCTCAGTCTGCAGTGTCTCCCAATGTCTGCCATCAGACTCTCCTCCAGCTCCTCCGCCAGCGCAGGGGGTCTATACACCACTCCTATTTTTACTCTTGCCCCCCACAGCGCACCCAAATTGCCTCCATGGTTCCTCCACTTCTCTACCCTCTATGCCAATGCAGTTTTTGACTATTATTGCAACCCCTCCTCCCCTTCCTTCCCACTTGTCCTTCCTGAACATAGTGTAACCCTCCAGGTTCAGGTCCCAATCGTGTCCTGCGGTGACCCAGGTCTCAGTGACTGCTGCCACATCCACCACTCCCTCAGTTAGCATCACCTGGAGCTCAGGCATTTTATTGTTCAAGCTCCTGGCATTTAGCAGGACGACCTTCCACCCTTTCCCTATATTTCCATTTCCCCTGCTCGTGTTCCCATGGGGATTCCATTTTCCCCTGGTCTGCACTTTACCAATTGGCCTTTTCCCGCATTCCTCCAGCTCCCCAGGGGAGTGGAGACAGAGTCCCTCCTTTAATCGGACCCCCGTCAACAGCCTTTTCTCCCATCCTCCCCCCCCCTTCACAAGTTTAAACCCCACTTTTCACCAGTGAACCCTTCTATTTTCAACTTAAGGGTTCCCTTCCCCTCCAAATTGAGATGGAGCCTATCTCTAGCATACAGCTCCTTATCCTCCCAGGTCTCCCCCCAATCCCCAATCCCTCCCATCAACCCATACCATCTGGCCTCACACCACTCCCTGAGCCACTGGTTTATCTCCCTAATCTTCCTTTTGTGTTCCCCACTAGCCCTTGGCACCGGCAGGATTTCTAAGAAGGAAATTGTGCACCCTATGTCATGACAGACCCTGGCAAGCTCCCTGAACCTTGCCTGTATCTCTAACTCGCTATTTTCCTCAGTGTCATTTGTACCCAGGTGGACCAGTATGTCCGGGGAACCCCCACAATCCTTTGCTAGCTGATATACCTTGTGCTTGGCCCTGTGCACCATTAGTCAAGGGAGACATTTTGTTCTAACTGGCCAGGTTTCCCCCTCCCTATCCCATTTGATACCTCTGATCATAGAATCCCTCAACAGGAGCACTCTGACCGCTCCTTTTCCTCCACTCCCCCCCCTTCCACATCCCTCATCCTTTCTAGCGGCACCTCCACCCAGCCAGCTCCTTGTTCCTCCCCCTATCTGGGTGCCACATGCGGCCCCCTCATTTACCCTGGCCATCCCCTCCTCTCAGATCCTATGCCTCTACTCCTCCAGAGTATCCTTCTGTGCTTCGCTAACTCCCCCCTCACTGCTTGCGACTGGTCCCTCTCCCCCATCCACTAAACTAGCCTGGCTCGTCCTTCCTTCCTTCCTGTCTCCGTTCAGTCCTTCCTTGCTTGTCGTGCTCCCCTGGCCTAAACCCTCAGCTCCCTTTACTGTATCCTCTTTGTACGTTTGGTCCTTCATTGCCCTTTCCTCCCAATTGGTCCTTCTCCTTGCACATTCCTCCTTCTTCCCCCTGCCCCTCCTGCTCTGATCCACTGCTCCCCCCATTTTCCTGCATTCCAGGTTCCTCCCATTCCTCCTGCTATCCAACCCCTGCCTCCTGCCCCCATTCCCTTTCCATCTCTAACCACCCCTGCCATGGCTACATCACCTCCCTCATCCTCAAGCAGAAGAAGAGAATTGAAGCGGTTACGGAGCGTAAGGTCCGATCCACCTCCCGACCTTGCTTCCTTCTGTCCAGCACCACCCATCTGCCTACTTCCCTGAGAATGTTGTCCCTCTGGCCCCCCTTTGTGAGGGTCCCCAGTTACCTGCCCACTTCCTTGGTAGTGTTCTCCATTTGGGCCCCCTCTGCCAGGGTCCCTATGTGACCCCAGAGTATTCTCCTGCACTCCTTTCCCTATGCCCACACCCCTAGTGCTTGGTGCAACCCCGTGGGAGATCCTCTGTCCTCTTCCCCAACCATATCTCCACCCTTCCGCCAGCTGTCTCTTAATCCCCGCAACCTCCTCCCTAAGCTGTGCCAGCTGGTAGCACACTGGGCAACCACTGAGCTTCCAAGCCCAGTCCAGTATCATGTCTGCCCCATACCCTGTGCACCCCACCACCCTCCCAAAGATGCCAGCCCTAATGACGTGTGGTCCCATCCCCCTCCAAGTAGGTTTCCTTGGGTGAGCCACCATTCCCCACTAGTCCAAGATACACCCCTACTGACTAATCAGGTCACCCACTAATCCTAGATACAGTCCCACAGGAAACCGGTAACCCTGTTACTAGGTGCAGTACAACACAGTAAACTTATAAGGGAAGTGAACAACTCCCTAAGCTCCTCTCTCCCAGCCTTTAAATCCAACCCCCAGTGGCTAGAACTACATGAGCTGCACCTGCAGCTTTTTCCTCCAATTGCAGGGCAGGTGTTCCCCTATAAATAAGCAGAGCTCGGGGGAGAGGGTGGGAATAGGGCCTACACCCAACTCTCGAGGGAGTGCATTAGCCCAGAGTCTGCCCTCTAGGCCCTGCAACCAAAGAAACAGCCCCAAGCAAATCCTACTAAATAGGTTTTAAATCAGAAGAAACAGGCCTCCACCAGCGCAGCCTGTTCCACAGTGAAACATTCAACAAATGAGCCCACTTACAGCCACCAAACCAGTTTTCAAACTTCCAACAGCCCGAAAAACAATACCCTGCCAGCCCCTTAGAAGTAGTAAGAAAGAAAATAAATAACCTACCAAGTAAAATCCACAAGAAACCCTGTAAAAACAACAAGAAGCAGCTACTGTACTGAAACACATCTGATCCTGTCCCCTTCTAGTTCCTTCATCCTGATTATCCTAGGTCAAGTCACTAAGTTAATGGTTGGGTGTGTCCACCTGCCCCTGGACCTTGTTTCTTCAGCTTGTTTGGAATTCCTAACCAATCTAGACAAATTACACCATGATGACCTGATCCTAACCAGGGATTTTAATCTGAACTGGTTTAGTGCCAAAAGGACAAACTACCTTCCATTCTAGAGGATGAAAAGCTAGTACAAATTAATCCACCACCCCACCAGACTAAACATGAAATCAGGTAATCAGTGTCTCCTAGACTGGGTTTTAACAAATAACAGCCAGCATGAAAAAAAAAAAAAAAATCATTGCAGGATTATTCCCAGATGTTTTTAGTGATCACTCCCCTACCTACTGTGTCTAGAGAAATAATACCCAGAAACCCCCTCCTAAACTCATTAAAACACATGACCTAACTAAGTTTAGCTCTGAGGCCTTTGACTCCCATCAACCGCCTCCCTGATGTCAACCAGGCATTAGACTACTTCATAAACTCTTTCTCAGCCATCTTAGACTCCCTAGCCCCTATTAGGTCTCAAAGAGCTAAGGAAATAAACTCCCACTGGCTGTCTCATGATCTTAGAGCACTGATGCATTCCTGTGACAAAGCTTGGAAGGAGTTAAAAAAAAAAAAAAAAACAACAAAAAAAAAAAAACAGAACAGGTGTCTGACCGGCAATAGTATCATCAATAGCGCAATGCTTGCAAAACCCAGACCACAAAGGACAAATGGACTTGAAATTCGCCTTGCCAAAAGTACCTACTACAAGAACCTCCTAAAATCCTCATCCGAGAACCCTCAAAAGTACTGGGCCCAAATAAAGGAAATTCAAGGCAGTGATAAGCAGCAGTCCCCAACTGACATGAACATTCAAGGCGTTCACTGCAACAACCCAAGTACAATTGCCAACGCCTTCAATTCCCTCTTCTCTATGTTACCTGGTACAACTCAGAATCTGCCTCAAGATTACTGTCCCCATGCCCCTTCCTCATCCCACACTCCACCCACCCTTGTGCTGGCTCCAACCACATACCCAGAAGTACGTAAGCTACTTAACTCCCTCCCGGCACGTGGGGGCCAGGGGCCGGATGGCATCCATCCTGGTATACTCAAGCAGTTTGCACCATGGCTGGCCAAGCCTGTCACCTGGCTTTTCAACCTCTCGATCCGCACGTCCACTGTCCCATCTACTTGGAAAACGTCCAGAACCATCCCTATTCACTAAAAGGGTGATGTCAAACTTATGACCAACTACCGACCCATCTTTCTTCTACCCATTCTCAGTAAGCTTCTTGAGAAAATAGTCCACCGCCAGCTAGCTGAACACCTTGCCAAGTTTAATCTCCAATCCCCATGCCAACACGGATTTAGGCTGGGTCACAGCGCCACTACGGCTCTGACACAACTTACCAGCGACATCAAATGTAATATGGACCATGGCCTTACGAACATATGAACATACGAAATTTGCCAGCAGATAAAGGCCTAGAGGTCTATCAAGTCTGCTCGAATGTGCAGCTAGCACCCCTTATTCTGCAGCTGCCCCTCCCTTCCACCCTTTCTCTTCATTAACCCTCCCCCTTGTCCTGTCCCATCCTCATTTGAAGCAGTGCACTGTTCTACTGCATACCACTTCAGCAGGTAACGCATTCCACTCAGCCACCACCCTCTCTGTAAAAAAGTGTCTCCTCATCTCCCTCCTGAACCTTCCTCACTCCAGTCTCATATCATGGCCCCTGGTGGCCCTCCCTTCCCCTCCCTTACTTTGAACAGCCCCTCTGTACCTGTCTTGTTTATTCCTTTCATGTAAAGGTTTCAATCATGTCACCCCGTCTCTCCTCTCCTCCAGTGAGTACATGTTCAACTCCTTCAACCTTCTTTCGTATGATAAGTCCCTCAGCCCCTTGATCATCTTTGTCGCTCTGCGCTGCACCCCCTCCAGTAACTTAATGTCCCTCTTCAGATACGGACGCCAGTACTGCACGCAGTACTCCAGGTGTGGTCTAACTAATGACCAATACAGTGGCAGAATCACCTCCTCCCTCCTCGAGGATATACCCCTTGCAATACAACCCAGCATTTTGTTGGCCTTTGCAGCTGCCTTCCTATATTGTGCAGAGTTGTTCATTGACCCTGTAATGAGCACACCCAGATCCTTCTCCTCCTCTGTCTGGGCTAGCTGCACTTCCCCTAGCTGGTAACTCCTCCTTGGGTTCTTCATCCCAAATGCAGCACCTTGCACTTTTGGCATTAAAGCCCAGTTGCCAGGTGTCTGACCAGGTTTCAAGCTTTGCCAGATCATCCTGCAACCCCTGCCATCCCCCTAGGTCATCCACCACGCCTACCTTGGTATCATCAGCAAACAGACTGATCTTGCTCTTGATGTCCCATGATATGTCTGCAATGAATATCCCAAACAACACTGGTCCCAACACCGAGCCCTGTGGAACACCGCTCGTCACTGCCCTTGGGTGAGAGCTCCCCACCCACCACCACCCTCTGTTGCCTTCCCTGCAGCCAGTTTCCTACCCATCTCACCAGCTTTGCACCCGCCTGTGCCTACCAACTTCCTTCCCAGCTCTCCATGTGGCACTAAGTTGAATGCCTTTACTGAAGTCCAGATACAGGACATCCACTGCATGGCCTCTGTCCAGTTCCTAGTTACACAGTCATAGAACTCGACCAGGTTGGTTTGGCAGGATCTGCACAGTGTGAAGCCATGCTGTCTGCTGTCCTGTAGTCCTTTGGCCTCTAGGGAGGCACCAGCCTCCCCCTTCAGGATAGTCTCCATTAGCTTATCCGTGATGGATGTGAGGCTCACTGGTCTGTAGTTTTCCGGTTCATCCTTGGGGCCCACTCTTGTGGAGGGCACCACATGAGCCATCCTCCAGTCCTGGGGTACACATTCTGAATGTGGTGAGGCATTAAATAGGTCTGCCAAAGGTCCATGGACCTCTGCCAGCTCCTTCAGTACCCTGGGGTGGATGCCATCTGGGCCTGGCGCCTTGTCCACCCTCAGTGCCTTCAAACCCTCTCGAACTCTGCTCTCCATGATTTCCCCATCTGTCACCACTTCTCCCTGCTTCTGCCATTTCTCCCACCTTGGGTGTCACCTCCCTCTTCTCTTTAGTAAATACTAGCGACAGATGCGCATTTAGTGCTCCGCTTTATCGCACCCTGCTCCACCCAACCCCTCTCCTTCCTATCCTTACTATGTGGTCCTTAGCAGCTCCTTTTTCTCCCTGATGTACTTAAAGAAGTCCTTCCCCTCTTAATACCTTGTGCCAGCCTGAGTTCCGTAGATGCTTTGGCTCCCTTACCACCCTTTGTCACCTCTTCGATTCTGTCAAGTACTCCTCCTGTCCTCCACCCTCCTGTTTCTTGTACTTCCTAAAGGCAGCTCTTTTCTCCTTACCTTTCCATGACCTCCTTGCTCAACCAGATTGGTTTCTTAGCCTGGCCTTCTTGCCCTGGGCTTGCAGCAGGTTTTGGTTGCCTCCACTATCCCCAGCTTTATGAGCTCCCACCTCTGGTTAGTGTCCATACTAGATTGAATTCTGGCCAGGCACCCTTTACCACTTCCCCATCCTCCCAAAGTCGGCCCTCCTGAAGTCCAGCACTATTGTGCCAGATTCCACTCCTTCCTTGCCCATATCCAATGTGAGCCATACTGAGTGGTGGTCACTCCCTGACAGCGGTTCCTCCACTGCAAGTTCTCTCACAAAGTCCCCATTTGCCAGCACAAGGTCAAGGTTATTCCGTAACCTGGTTGGTTCACTGACCATTTGCAGCAGAAAGCTGTCCTGGAAGGCATCCAGCAGTACCTGCTCCCTTCTGTTCCTGGTTGTTGGGGTGCTCCAGTCCACTCCTGGCATGTTGAAGTCCCCCACAATCACCACACTACCCTTTTCGCAGGTCCTCCTGATCTGTCCTGGTAGTTCCCTGTCCAACTCCTCCGTCTGAGATGGTGGCCTGTACACCACTCCCATTCTAAGAATCCTTTTCTTGGAATCTTGGATTTGCATCCAAAGTGACTCCATACTATCCTCTTCCCCTTCCTCCCTTACACACTTCAGTCCTTCCTTCACATATAGTGCCACCCCCCTTTCCCAATCACCCTGTCCCTACGAAATAACCTGTACCCTGGTACAGACAGGTCCCAGTCATTGTATTGGGTGGCCCATGTTTCGTGATGGCTGCAATGTCCACCTCTCCCTCTGCCATGAGAACCTGTAACTCTGCAGTTTTCTCCCAAGGCTCCTAGTATTAAGGGTAACCACCTTCCACCCTCCCCCATCCTGCCCTCCTTTCCTAGCATCACCAACAGTACTTGCCATTTATCCTTTGTCATTGTTATGGGGGTAAGCTCATATGGTTTCCAACCTGTGGTCTCTGCATATCTCTTTCCCAACTGCCACCCCCCACTCCTAGTTTAAATTCCTCAACTTCCTTCCTCTTTTTCACCGGAGCTGTCTTCATAGACCTGTCCAAAGCTTTTGGCATGGTTCATCACCCTTGTGTTGAAGAAGCTCCAATCCATTGGAGCATCTGACCCAACTATCCTGGTTCCGCAGCAACCTGGACAATCGCACTCAGGCAGTAGCTTTTCACAAGACCCTCTCCTCCCCCATAAAAATCTCACGCGGAGTCCCACAGGGGTCCACGCTTGGACCTCTCCTTTTCTCCCTCTTCATAAATGATATTCCTGCTCTTTCCTGACACAGCTGCACCCTTATGTATGCTGATGACCTTGTACTCTACTCTGGGTCTAAATCGATAGAGGACATCAATTCCACTCTCTCAAATGACTTTCAAGTCCTTCAACGCTGGCTCTCGTACAACCATCAAAACCTTAACCAGGACAAAACTCGAGCTATGCTGTTTGGTTCCTCAAAAAAACTGCCCTCCACAGCCCCCAGGCTCTTGGTTCACTGCCTTGATGGTTCCCCTATCACCAGCACGGCGTCCTTCAAATACCTGGGGGTCACACTTGATCCCTCCCTTGACTTGTCATTACATGTCAACACGGTTTACCGAGCTGTCAATGCAAAAATTGGTGGCGCCTATCATGTGCGCCACTCCCTCACTCCTTCAGCCAGATTAGCAGTAGCAAGGGGAATCCTCTTACCCCAGCTCCAATATGCTGTTCCCCTCATCTATACTGCCAGCTCTTCTATACTCAGTAAATGGGACACAGTCTATAACATCTGCAGATTCGCCTTAACTGCCCCTCACCTTAATCACTGCCTCCTCTACTCTGGTTTAAACTGGCTATCATCTAAGGATCTATGGGCCTACTCCCTGGGATGCTTTATTGACTCTCTGACTAGACCTCCTAGCCCTGACTGTCTGGCAAACCTGCTGACTCCTGCCTCCCATACCCGAACCCTCAGGTCTTCCTCTGTCCCTATGCTCTCTACCAGACCGTGCGCTACAAAAATGTGCAAACAGGCATTCTCTCACTTTGCTTGTAAGTTCTGGAACTCACTCCCCCTTCAGGTTAAAAATTCTGCCTCCCACCAGGAATTTAAAAGCTTGCTATTCTCTCACCTGCATGCCCGTGAACACTGCAATTGCTCGTAATCTGTTTCACCCTATTGCCGGCCTGCGGCACAGACACAAGCCTATTCTTGTTCTATATGTCACTTATTATGCACTGTATTTTGATTTTGCTGCTCTAATCACCTATGTATGTTGTTAACTGCTCCTGCTGTCTTATGTTTACCCAATTGTCATCATGTACTACTGTAATATGTATAACAATGTCCTGTACTCTCCCGGGTCGTCCCTGAAAATAGGCAGGTTTGTTGCCTAGCGCACTTACCCAGTTACCAAAAGCTAATAAAACAAACAAACAAAAACAAACTCAAAGACTTTTTGGACCCAAATAAACTCTCTCTTTAAAGGAAAGGACAGAAACTTTCCCCAGTCCATGGTCACAAATGATGCCACACTATCGAGCTCCACAGACATAATTACTGGTATAAATCACCTTTTCACTGACCTGGAGAAATACAAAAAAGACCTGCCTCCCATCCCAGCTGACTCAACATCATCTGACCCAAACTTTACCCTCCCCACCTTCTGCCTAAAACTGAGCACAAGGCTAGTGGTCCTCAAACTACTAAAGTGTCTCAACCCAGACAGTGCCCGTGGATATAATACCCTTCATCCAAAATTCCTTAGGATAGGAGCACCTGCTATGGTCTACCCGGTAATGGTATTCATAAACAAATATTTCCTTTCTCAGACAAATCCGGACAAATGGTAAACTGCAGTTGTAGTCCCTGTACTTAAGTGGCCCCACAAACGTAGTAGAAAACTATAGGCCTATATCTATCCTATGCCTCCTAGCCAAGATCCAGGAGAGAATTCTTTATAAGCTCTACTCACATCTCAAACTCAACAATGCCTTAACTATCCATCAGCATGGATTTCGTAAACTGCATGGCACAGAATCAGCAATACTACAGGTAACCATGGACATTTTTAGGGCAATGGAACGAGTTGAGGCTACAAGCATCACCTTTGTGGACCTGACAAAAGCCTTCGACCTTGTCAAACATCAACCTCTCCTCACTAAACTCCATCAACCAAGTCTTGACCCTGCATCCCACTCCTGGCTAGGCAACTACTTAAACAGGATCCAGCATGTAAAATGGTCTGGTACCACGTCCTCTCACTCCTATAACAGATGGTGTTCCACAGGGCTCCATATTATGACCATTCCTATTCTCAATTTTCGTCAATGAACTCCTACTCAACTGTGGGGCTGCAACAGTTCAATTATATGCTGATGATGCCATTCTATACATATCTGCTAAGGATATCAATGTCAACTGCCAACCCTGAGAGTGAGTTTCAGGCTTTGTAGACCTGGTTCAAAGTCAACCTGTTAGCACTTAACACTAAAAAGATTCGAGCCATGCTATTCCACCACACCCCCTATAAACTTGATAACCAGCAGGGCTGCTGCTGGAATGTGTCAAAAGCTTTAAATACCTGGGTGTCACCTTAGATGAAAGCCTATCCTTAGAGATCCATACTAATAAAATTATAAAAATCAACTCACCAGAAACTAGGATTACTATACTATACTATACTGCCCCCACCTCACTTCCAAATCCATAAAGACCATCTCTACTGCAACCCTACTCCCAGGTCTCTTCCATGGTGCATCCTTACTTTCCACAATGAAGCCATATATTCTGAACAGACTTAGGCAAGCATATCACCATATTTGCCACTTCAGTCCTGGCCCAAACTCACCACTGCTGTGCTAAGCACCTTAAATTGGCCACGTTCAGGTAAAGTTAGACTACCTGTTGCTGTGTATCACCTTAAAATTAACCTCCCCTCCAAGCCCATCTAACCTACTGACCCAGAAACCATTCACCAGGTCCCTTAGAACATCAACAGATATTACCAAGTATACCTAAAACTTGTTTAGCACTTGAAAAGAGATCTTTCTCATATGCAGCTGCACATAAATAGAACAATCTACCAACAGAACTTCTATACTGCACATCCCTCTCGCAGTTTAAAAAAAAAAAAAAAAAAAAACAGTACAAGGACCTATTCATTGCCACTGGCATGTGTAAATGTAGATAACTCCCTGCCTAGCAGGCAGGGGTTGATCCTATCTCATGCTCTCAAGGTTTCTCCAAACCCTTTGTAACCAATGAGTCTGAAACTTGTTTATACCCTAAAGTGTATGATGTTTCTCTGTGTTATGTACTTAACTGCATCAAATTGTTGAATATTTCTGCTTGTTAATGTTACTACTGTTTGTATCACTGTTGGTAATATGTTTAATGTCTATCATTTGTGGAATGCTTAGTTTCCCACAGTTGCCACTGAAAAAGGGACAGTCTTGTCTCAGTGGGCCTACCCGGTCATCAAAATTCAAATAAAAAATAATGATACTATCCTTATATGGGAGCAGTCTATTGTACCTATTATATTTGACATGCCATGCATGCCATAGAATACTTGGTTTTGTGGCACATACAGTGGTGACCCCAGGATGAAACCCAATTCTGCAGCACTCTGCAGAATGCTGCAGCAGACCTGCTGAATAAAGCAATTTAATTTCAATGGCAATCAGTCCCTTTTGTCATTCAGGAAAATGTGACACTGCCAGGATGAAGTGAATGCTACAGTTTCCTGCATGACAAAATGGACTAATTGCCATTGAAATTACATTGATTTATTCAGTAGGTCTGCTGCAGCATACTACAGAGTGCTTTAAAAGTGGGTTTCATCCTGGGGGATGGCACTGTACCTTGGCCTGTGATGTGGGGAACCTAATATGGTCCTGAGCATTTGCCAGCAGGGCATCCATCACCTGCGCCAGTGTCTGGGACACAGAGGACTGACTGATGCCAATGACATTTCCAGACACCCTCTGGTATGATCCTGTGGCATAACAGAACAATGCACATAGCACCCTGATCTCCAGTTTCACTGCCTGGACTGCCTGGTCCTGGGTGCAACATTGTCATGGACCTTGTTGCACACCTGTTGTATTGTGCCTCAGCTGACCCTGAAGTGCTCTATGCAGCGTGTGTCCTGTATGGTCCGTTTGGCCAGCCATGCTCAAAATACACTTGGCCGTGGCCTCTGCTGCCTCCGACGCTCTTGTTCCACTTGAAGCAGGAGCACATTCATTAGGAAGCCAAGACACATCTCCCACTCCTATGGATACCAGTCTACCTGTAAGTGTCCTGATGTCAGCCTTTTATGAGGGCCAGACACCTTGTAAGTCCCTTTAAGAGGGCATGTGTTGGCCCCATGCATGTGGACAGTACCTGTCCAGGTGTCACATGCACATGCCTCATGTAGAGATGATGGCGATGGCTGAGGCTGTTAAGGACACCGACTGTTCGGCACTACAGGTTGGGAGACTAGGGCTGTCCCCCAGGAAACTGTGTAGGGTGGCAGAAGACACATACTTTGATGACCCAAATGGGGTGGCATCTGGAGACTGGAGGTTTCACTCTGGGTATGTACCTAGCCTGCAAGGTGATGTGTGGCACAATAGGGTGGGTGTGGTATCAATGATGCTGACTGCTGTTTGTGCTTTTCATTGTCACAGGACCACTTTGGGATCCTGGATGAAATGGACTTTGTCAGGGAGCAGCAGTAGGATGGGGCTACCTGTGTGGTGTGGACACCAATATACTGGGGGCGATGGCATACCAATGCACCAGCATACCTGTCCCAGAGGGTGGGGACAACAGACACGTGGTACAAGGCCCACAATGTGGAGAAGTGACAGGTGGTGCAGCCATCAAAGGAAGGCATTGCAGCCAGTGGCATACCTGTGCCATCTTATACTGCTGTTAGGGATCACCATCTGTATTCCGCTCATGCCTGTACTCTGTGTTGTCTTCTCTTTGCAGCATTACAGAGTACCCCTGCAATGGTTGGTATTGCTACCATGACCATGGACTTTCACCACACCACTAGGATCCAGTGAGGACTCCAAGGAGGAGGAGTATTAGGGCATGATTGACAACACTGTAACACCCCACCAGCACATCTGAAGACCCATGCGATAAAAGGCAGATTGGAGATGTCATGTGGACTGTGTTCCATTGTGGTTTAATGTTTTGTATGGCGGGTTACAATTTACCTGTGTGGATGTTGCACTCCTGCATTCTGTGATTATGTTATTACCTCCATTTTATATATTAAAGGTGCTGTTTTCCTATCGAGGTTCACTGTTGCCTCCCCCACAGTGGTTTGCCTGCTGCTGAGGGTCGGTGGGACACTATTGTGGATGTGGGATGTTATGGCATCTGTAGGGGCTCCGGGGGTGGGGGACTGGGTGGGTAGTGGGGTGTAATCAGAAGTCAGATTGATGGTAGTCTCATGATATGTGCCCTGTGGGGGGCAGTGTTCCCATGCCGGTGCCTCTGCTGGCAGTGGAGCAGCATTGACCAAGTTCTGCATGCCTGAGTAGGGTGCTGTCCCCTTCATGTTGGTTCCACACCTACATACCTCTCAATTGTTCCTTATCTGGGATGTCCCTACCATTGCCTCACCTTGTTCCTCTGACCATTGTGGCACTTGTGGTTTTGTGACTGGACAACGGGGTGTGTATGTACACATTACTGACATCGGCTATAGTGACAGACATGTACTTCTGTACATGCTTCATGCCCTACTCCTTTTCTTTCAGCATTCTGACTGTATAGTATCACATATTCTGCTGTGTCCCTGCCATTGTGCATTTGTCCCTGCTTAATTTATGCCTTGACCTTGCTATATGGGAACCCGGATGTGAGGTATGCACAAACCTGTGAGTCTGTGCACCTGCAGGGTGTTCCCCATCATGGTGCTTGTTGTGTGTCACATATGGGTGCCCAAGGTGGGGCCCAGCACAGTTCTGCATCATCCTGCCCCTTCCATGGCATACCATTCTGTCTGGGAGCCACTACCTCCTGTGCATAGCAACTTACAGCAGTCCTCCACCTGTCATAGGTGTATGGCCCTGTCACAGCCCTCCTGGTTGTCTTACTAGGTGTCATACATGCATGTTCAGGATTGTTGCACACACACCCACATACAGTATGTGTATTGTACAGCAGACATGCTGCTTGTGTGCTGCCTACACATGCCTTTGTGTGCTGCCTACACATGCCTTTGTGTGCTGCCTACACATGCCTTTGTGTGCTGCCTACACATGCCTTTGTGTGCTGCCTACACATGCCTTTGTGTGCTGCCTACACATGCCTTTGTGTGCTGCCTACACATGCCTTTGTGTGCTGCCTACACATGCCTTTGTGTGCTGCCTACACATGCCTTTGTGTGCTGCCTACACATGCCTTTGTGTGCTGCCTACACATGCCTTTGTGTGCTGCCTACACATGCCTTTGTGTGCTGCCTACACATGCCTTTGTGTGTGCTTCATGCATGCCTCTCCTGTGTGCCGTGTGCATGGTCCATGCGTATGCCTTACACATGCTTGTTGCTCACCCGCACCCATGCCGTGTAGACTTTGTGCATAGTGACCATTGGCCGTTTCTCTGAACTGATTGGGTTTCAAAAGGTCTGGTCTGTCTTGAATTTGACTTTCCTTATGGAATGTACAGGTGTGGCAAATGTGGTGTCTGCAGTAATTTCTGTCAGACCAAAACTTTGGATGTTTCCACCAATATGAAGAAAGTAGAAATCACAGAATTTCTGAACTATAACTGTTAATTTTATTTAATTATTTAAATGTTTCACCAGGAAGCCACACTGAACAACAAGTTACTCATCTCACGGGGTGTCCTGGGGAAAAGGGTAACAGGGGAATCATACATTCATACATACATACATAAATACAATCTATACAATGATTCATGGCAGTGTAACAGTACAGAAGATCACAGAAGGTAATGTACATTAAAAGTGCAGTAACAGATAAGTGCTACCTTCTAATGTAACAGCTTTATCCAAAGGGAGCCAAATTACACTGAACCAGCTAGCAGATGAACAGAGCAGAGTAAGGAATGGTAAAAAGGAAATTAGCTGCAGGTACAATTTACTGAGAACAAGTTTTATAGGGCTGAAGAGATAGAGTTGGGAGAGGATAAGTGGCAAATCTGGTGAGGAAGGGTATTCCATAGTTTAGGGAAGCGATGTGAGAAAGCAATCTGGTCTACTGCAGTATACCAGTGAGGAACTACATTTTTTTTTTTTTTTAATTATTATTTTTTAACCAGGAGCAGCACACTAAGCCGAAAGCTTTTTTTTTTTTTATATACAGGTGCGGCCTGGGAGCACAGGGAAGTTAAGTAACTTGCTCAGGGTCACACAATATGCAAGTGGAAGCTGTGGGATTCAAATTCAGGTCTGGTCTGCTGGATATCACCAGATTTGCAGCTCAGAGCCTTAAACCACTGCACTATACTGCCTATTGAACGAGAGTCATAAATGGTCTGGAGGAGGGAGGATGGACAGAGAGGAAGATAGATATTTGGGAGCATTCCAAACAAAATTTAGATACAAATTTGGTGCAATGGAGGTGGCACCAATTTTCTAATGAGGAGAAAGCCAGGCAGTGGTAGAGATTACAGTGGTGGGTGAGAGGAGGAGGAGGAGGAGTTGAGAGTGAAGTGGCAGAAGGAATTAAAAGGGGTATCCAATCTGGTAAGGAAGACTTGGGAACAGCTCCGCAGACTACATCACAGAAGTCAAAACATAGGTGGGATCATCTGGACAAGTTCAGACATAGCCAGTAGCAGGAGGCAGCTACGGTTCCTGTATAATGCACCAAGCGTAGTTTCTTCAGAATGGTGTCCACATGTCCAGTGAAGTATGTATTATATATGTCTGTATTATATCCCATTGTTCCCTACCCCCCCCCCGGGTCACATTGGGTGATGAGCAACTTGTTGCTCAGCATGCCTTCCTGGTGAAACATTTCAATCAATCAATCAATCAATAAATAAAAATAGAAGTTGAGGTGTTGGTCAAGCCAAATCCCCAAGTTCCTAAAGGTTGAGATGTCCTCAAGGATGGTCCTGTCTAAGGTATGGAAGGAGGGCAGGGAGGGGAGCCTAGTGAGTCTCTGCCTAGTTGCAAAGGTCATTGAGACAGTCTTCTTGGCATTAAGGAAGAGTTAATGGGAGCTGAACTCTTTGTAATTCATGATATTTGGTGCCCATTTAAAACACTAAGGGGCCAATTCACTAATGGTGCGCATGGGCTACACGCTGCGTAACCCAGGTGCATAGCCCACCTGCATGCACCCACCACAACATTCCCAAATGAGTTATGTCCCCCCGCACCAGATCCTCGGCCGAGCACAGGGCTCTGCACGTGGGCAGGCCGGGGTCTCCGCGGGTGAGGGAAGCATTCTGGCACTCCGCCCCATGCACGAACAGGCAGAGTGCCTTATGCAGGGTGCTGGCAGCTGTGCATCTGGAAACCAGCCATAACAGTTATGCACCTCCTCCAGTTGCTGCTGCTGCTGGTGGGGGGGGGGTCATTGGATCCCCAAAGGAAGGTGCCCCTGTGGTCAGGGGATGGAGATTGGGCTGGGGCGGGTGGCCAGTATATGCCCCCCAGGCCACATTGCTGAAGCTCTACACCCCCCCAGCAAGATGGTGCCATTTCAGTGCAAGGGATGCACTGCAGGCCCAGGTAGGGGGGCCAATTGACTGCCGTCTGGGTTCACATTCCTGCCCCCACATGATGGGTACACGGAAAGGAGCTGGGTGGAGACCACTGCTTTGTGAATGCAGTCTCTAGGCTTATTCACTATGGGACATGGAGCAAGTGCTCAAGGTGAGCGCAGCTCTGGACCCGCGGAAGAACCACCGGTCCACCTTCCTGAGGGGGTCGGATGACCCCCCCCACCAACACAAGTGGGTCCAGTGGTAGCAACTGGAGAGGGCACATAGCCGTTATGGCTGGTTTCCAGATGTGCAGCCACTGGCACCCTGCGTAAAGCACTCTACCCATTCGTGCATGGGAAGGAGTGCAGGAACGCCCCCCCATCAGAGACCCCTGCCTGCCCACATGCTGAGCTCCTAGCTCGGCCAGGGGATCTGTTGCGGAAGGAGGGCATAACTCATTTGGGAATGCCGCGGTGGGTGCGCATGGGTGCGGGTGGGCTATGCACTTGGGTTACGCAGTGCGTAGCCCATCCTCACCATTAGTGAACAGGCCTTCCAGCATGGTTCCCACGTGGGTGTGGAGCTATGTGAACCTTGCACACTAGCTCTGCACCCCTAAGTGATTAGGCCCCTAAAACACCAGTTGGGTTGCATTTTCAGGAAATGCATCAGGCGGATCACAAAGCACTACAATTTATAGCATTAGAACTTCTCCCTCTCTTTAACAGTAAGCAGTAGTCTGAACAGATCAAAAGCTAGTGGTCTCAATGAAGAATGAATTTAAAGCCCTTTTTACAAGACTAAGGATACTTAAAGATTTGTGGTTATCAGACTTGGGTTTGAACCATCTCTAGCTTAACTAGTACTTAACCCTTAGGCTGCCGACAGAATTAGAATGCATAGTAATTCTAGACTGATATATCAGTCCGTGGCACAGCAAGAGTTAAGATAACAATATTCTTCAGTTGCTTATGTTAAACCTTATTGTGTTGCCATTTTAAAACCTCAGTTATTTAATTTATTTGGCTTTTTTCATGTTTTAAGTTGCTTCACCTGGAAGGGCTATCCTCTCTGCTTTAAATCCCCTACATTGAATAAGGAAGCATGTACTTTCACGAGTGGGATAGCATTTGAGAATTTAAACCACCCCAGGAACTGGCCAAAGCTCTATTCACTTAATATGCTGAGATTTCACAAGAGCATACACATCAGGAACAGTACCTTACATAAGGAGTTTAGTTTGCTAACAGTTTGAAAATATCCTCTCTTTATATCCTTTTTGCCACCACCTGTTCTGCTATTAACATTAATGATGGTTATAATATGTGATAGGTTAAACTAGGGAAGTGTGGCTGTTCATGTTGATAATATGGGCATGTATTATTGAGCATGAATTTTATAATGTATCATGTCATAATGTCATCACACTCCTAGTATTTAAGGCATGTATCTACTAAAAGGACCCTGCTGTCCGAGGAAGCCTTACATGGTCAAAATGCCAGGTTGGTTGTTGGTGTTGTGTTTTCACCAGCATTACTTAAATCTTGCATTTTCAGCTGTGAGTGTCTACAGACCCGTTTTTTAGCTGGTGAAACAGTGTAAGTGTTCTGATTGCCAATATGGAGCTCGGTGAGCCAGAGCAGTTTTTGCATTTTCTGTCTTTAATTGTATCCTAATGAGTGAGCTGTTTTGACCTGCTTATCTGTTATGTGGGGATGCTAATTCCCCAGTGGCACCCGAACCAGCACCACATAGCATGGTTCCATCACTCGCCTTCCTGTATACTGTGTGACCCTGAGCAAGTCACATTGGTTCTGAAAAAAAACTTCATGATTAAGTCTCTGTGACTGGAGTGAGACAAACAGTTGGGCTTCAAAAAAAAACAAACAAAAAAAAACCAACTCTGCATCAGTGCTGTTGTAAGGGAATTAGCAATATATTTTACAACTCCTTTCTTTTCCTTCCTGTAGAAAAGGAAATGGTCCCTTGCCGTTCTCATCCCCCGCATACATACCCCGCCCTGACCTCCCACTCAGCACCCATCACCCCACCCCTCCACTCCACCCGCACACTCACTTGAACATGTCCCATGGCATAGATTCACTCTCCAATCAAAGTCATGTCTTGCTGCTGGAACCACCAACTGCAATATGAGAAATGAGGCATGCGTGGTATAATGCATTTCTGTGGGGGTTAGAACTTTGATTCATAACTTTGACATTTTTATATAATTTTGACCCAAACTTTTCAACATGGCCTTTTTTGGACCAAACCTCATGACCAATGGCAGTGGAATTATGCAAATCTGGTTGAAAAAGCAATTTCATTGTTGCTTTGTGATATCGGGGCTGGGGGTGTCCCTACACTATGGAAATGGGGATCGGGTTTATATTTATTTATTTATTATAGTGATAGGGGCTGGAAAGGAGGTCCCTATACTATGAAAATGGGGAAAGGGGAGTTGTGTCATTTTCTACAGTGATGGGGACTTGGGGGCGGTGACTGTCTACCTGATCCTAGACTGTGTGTGGGGTGCCAACCTACCCCATGCATAGTGAAAACAGGGTTTCAAAAGTGTAATCATGCGCTGGCACGCCGGTCATTTTTATGATTGGAAATGTTTCAACATTGTGATGCATGGCTATTTGCATGAGGGATCTCATTTGCATAGGCACATCACAATTTTGTGTACATCGGTGCAGTCAGGGGTACATGGTGCATTGGTGGTCTTTGAATATACAACACCCCCAATGACCCGCGCAAGTCCGGGAATGCACAGCACATCCAGGGATGCACTGTACATCTCGTCTGAATATGTGGGCCTTAGACTGCACCATGATTTTGCTGTATAGGAGTGAAATATTTGTTTTTAATTACTTGCACTAGGGTGTTTTTGTAATTTTTTTTTATATAAAGGCATTATTGCAAGCTTATGAGTTATATCTCTTTAAATATATCAATTGCAATGCTTTTAAAATGCTTAAAATGTTTTATTTGCTCGGCTTGAGAAAAACCAGTCTATAGAGTCTTCCCTTGCTATTATGAACCCCAGTACAATGAACGCTCAGCTAGAATGAAATCTTTCATGGCTCCCATCATGCTGTCCATCAGCTGACTGTCAGTAATTGACAGTACTAGAGAGCAAATTTCAGCACTTCCATCAGCTGAGTGTCAGGCTGACTGGTAGTCAGGTGAAGGTAATTACTGTAACATACTTTGCAGCACTGTAATTACTTTACCTTGTGGCACTATATAAAAATTTTTACCTGTATGGAAGTCCCATCATTGTACAGACACCAAGTTCAAATTCACAGTGAAGCATTCTGTGTACTCAGTGGAAACGAAGCTGAAGATTATGGATCATCTCAAGGCAGGAGAGAGTCTTGTCAAACTCACCTGTGAGACAGGGTTTTCCAAATCCACAGTTTGTACCTGGTGCAAGCAAGATTCCTCTAAGAGTTTGTTGTTGAGTGTACTGGCATTGAGGTGCTTTAGTGTAAAAAAATCTGGAGAGCTGATGAGATGGAGATTGATCGTGCCACCCAGCTCTGCTTTTCCCAGCAGAGAGCAAGTGGTGTGCCTATCTCTGGCTCGCTTCTCAGGGAGAAGGTAGCACACTTCCCCCGTGAGGTTCACAGCCCTGAAAGCTGCTTTAAATCCTCAACTGGCTGGCTATAGCAGTATCAACATCATCATCATGGCATTCACCGTATTGCAATCACAGGTGAGGCTCGATCCTATGATGATGCTACTGCAGAAGCATTTCTTCATAAACTTAAGGATATGTTACATGGATACTGCCCTGATCATATTTGTAATGGAGATGAGATGGGGCTTTTCTGGTGATGTCTCACTGATGTAACAATTGCCACAAAATCTGAGGTGCATGCCAACAAGGGCTTTAAAGCAAGCAAAGATAGTCTCACCTTCTTGTTTTGTAGTAACGCAACTGAAAACCATAAACTTCACCCTATTTGTATCAGGAATTTACCCCCAATGCCTACACCATGCTAACATGATCAGAGATTTTTTTGATCTAAAGGTGATTTTTGGAGTGTGTTGCACTATTGGTGCAAGTGCTGGTTCGGTACAAAGTATGTGCCACAATGTCTGCACTGTTTCTTTACTATATTACTTTTAGTACAATATCTGGTTATGAACTGAACTTCCTGGTTCTCATTACCTAAAGGTTTCTGTTTATGTGTTAATAAACTGTCTCAGAGTGTGACAGACCTCCATTTCCTTCTGTGCTGTAAGAGTGGAACTATATCTCCCATCTATAAAACGTTGTTTAAGTTCTGAACTCCTGTGCTCGTAACTACTATCTTCCGAGCACACCCGTTTGATTCTCAAAAACTGATTTAGGGATGTTGTTGATGGTGTGGTGGGGGTGGCAGCTGCTGGCAAGCAAAAGATTTCTACCTGTTGGTTTCCCTAAACAAATCTGTTGTAAGAGTACCATCCTCCATCTTATTAACTATATCCAGAAAGGAAACCTTCCCTTTGCTCATGTAAGTGGTAAATCCAAGATTTGGATTTCAATTCCTCTAGATATTGGACAAGCAGCCCTCCAGCACATCGTTAATGTATCTGCGCCACATATCTATAAGGTCATAGAATGGATTTTGAGCCATGTCATAAATATACATCAGTTCCCACTTTGCTATACTATTTACCTGTAAAAAGTATTGTCCTTGGTGGGGGGGGGGGGGACAAAAGAAAAAAAAAAAAATCAGTAAATTCTGGAATACAAGTAGATGCATTTTCTCACCAGAATTTAGGTGCAGATAGACCACCATCATTAGGCACATTAGAATAGACGGCCTCAACATCCAAAGAAATCACAGCTCAGTCTGATTCCATTCTTAGATCCCCAAGGGTGTTCAATATACTGTATGTGTTGAATCTCTTATATAAGATCTTAAGTCAGGTACCAAGAAATTAATTTGCTGGTCTACAAATGTTGATAATGATTCAGTAAGAGAACCAATACCATATACAATAGTATGCCCTGGAGGAGCCATCAAACTTATGCATCTTAGGCAAAACATATATAGTTTGCCTAACTGGATATGGTACCCGAAAAAACTTATCCTGCAAGGTATGAACAAGTGATATACAAGAATCTGTAGACACTGAGTTATGAATGTTTTCTATTATGCACTTTATGTATTGATTCATTGTTTATAATTTATATTAATACATTAGTGTAAGTTAGCATGCAACACACACACACACACACACACACACACACACACACACACACAGCCATTAGTGAGACATGGTTTACCAGTACCCACACTTGGGGGGACTTCAGTACCTGACTATGTATTGTTCAGAAGAGGCCAAGGTGCAAAAAGAGGGGGGTGGAGTGGCCCTTTATGTCAATGAAAATAGCAAAGGTCACTCACACTTGCCTGCTCTACTTCACTGCCAACCAACTCACCTTTGAGGAGTGTCTGCGCTACCAGACCTGCCTACTCACCAAAAAATCTCTTCTAGGGCTCTCCCCCCACCCAGGGGTCTCTGCTTCTCTATGGCATGCATTCTCATCTGTTGCCACCTGTAGCTCTGTCAAGGCCATCTTTCTGGTGCCCAGAACCAGGACCTTGCTAGCCCAGAGGTTCTTCCATTACTGAGCCCCTGCTTGGTTCAGCTCCATTCCACCCTGCAACAGACACTGCCAAAATTGGTCCTTCAAAATTGCTCTCTGGAACCATCTCTTAGATGCTCATTGCTATAGATGCACCTAATTAATCCCACTGTGGGATCCTCCTGTCAGGCCTCCCTGACTAGATAATGTCCTCTGGACAGCCTATCCTTTCCCCGCCTCCTCCCACTCCACTTCCCATCCCTACTGCCACCCTCTCCAGGTATTATCTAGGTATGTCCAAGGCTGCACCCCCAATGTAACCCTTGGGTACCTTGTATGACTAACCTATTATAAGTAGCATTATGTAACCAATGTGTACTCTATGTTTAATGTTCTGCACCTCTGCAGTTCTCACTGTTGTAACCACACTCTGCAACTCTGTCTACCCTCCTGCAATGAGGGGCCTTTGTAAATGAGTCCATGACTCAAATGTTGTAAATCTGACTTTTCTAATAAAAATAAAACAAAGCTACAGGAATTCAGAGTACACATAGGGAGCCAGAAGAACTGTGGTTCACCCTGGAAACAGGAAATGGGGCAGCCATATGAACTGGGGTTGTCTACAGGCCTCCAGACCAGGGGGAGGACATAGACACATTACTTTTAGAAGATATACAAAACACAACAACTAAAGGGGAGGTTCTGATAATGGGAGACTTCAACATGCCAGATACAGATTGGTCAACACCAGCAGAAAGATCTGCCAGAACTAGACACAACGGATTCCCTGCAGGAGGAGGGCCTCAAACAACTGGTACAAACAACCCACAAGAGAGCAATCCTAGATCTAGTACCAGCTAATGGAGAAAGGATCACAGATCTCCAGGTAGAAGGTCACCTTGGAGCCAGTGACCATCACATGGTATGGTTCAATGTGGCCACTGGAAATAAATCATCTTATTCCAAGGCAAAAATAAGGGACTTCAGAGGAGTGGACTTTAACAACAACATGGCCAGAGTTACACTAACCCTGGCAAAAAGAAATAAAGGTGAGGGGTACAAGCAAAGTGAGCAAGCATTAAGAATGCAGTACTTGAAGCAACATCCCACTGTGTTAGAGAGAACAGAAGTGCAAAACGAGGAGACCACTTTGGCTCTCAAACACAGTAGCAGAAAAGGTCAGAGCCAAAAGGCTGGCCTTCAGGAAATAAGGGAACAAAGTGGGATGAAGATAGGGAGGCATACCAAACTTCCCTAAGGGAAGCAGGGAAAGCGGTAAGGCAGGGAAAGCCCAAACTGAGGAAACACTAGCACAAACAGTAAATGAAGGTGACAAGCCTTTCTATAGATACATTAGTGAAAGGAGAAAGTCCAGAAGGGGTATTGCTAAGATCAAAGGGGATAAGGGGGCATGTGAGGAATAGGAGGACCACCATGTAAAAGAATCTATCCTAAATAGATACTTCTGCTCAGTATTTACTGAAGAGAAATTAGGGCAGGGTCCACAGCCCGTCACCATAGACACAGGGGGGAGAAAGGAGTGCTCTAGTCCTTTCACAAAAGAAAGGGTCCTACAAGAGCTCTATAAGCTCAGGGTGGACAAGGCAATGGGACCTGATGGCATACATCCCAGGGTACTAAAGGAACTAAGGGTGGAACTAGCAGAGCCATTATCAGAATGGTTTATTGAATCTCTTAGCACAGGAGAGGTCCCAGAAGATTGGAAAAGGGCTCATGGGATCTCACTCCACAAGACTGTAGCAGGGAGGAGGCAGGGAACTACAGACCAATCAGTCTTACCTCAGTGGTGGGCAAGATTATGGAGGCACTCCTTAAGGAAAGGATAGTGCAACACCTGGAATCCATAGGTGCACAGGATCCAAGACAGCATGGGTTTACAAAAGGAAGGTCCTGTCAAACTAATCTCATAGATTTCTTTGACTGGGTAACCAGAGTGGTGGACTAAGAGAGAGCAGTTGATGTTGCCTACCTTGACTTCAGCAAAGTTTGATACTGTTCCAAACAGAAGCTTGATTAATAAGCTAGGCAGGCTAGGGGTGGGTCAGACAGTCAACTGGGTGGCAAACTGGTTGACAGGCAGAAAACAGAGTGGTGGTAAATGGTATAGTCAGAAGAGATGCAAGTCACAAGTGGGGTACCTCAGGGATCAGTCCTGAGGCCAGTCCTCTTCAATGTCTTTATCAGTGACATTGCAGATGGACTGGAAGATAAGATATGTCTGTGCAGATGACACCAAAATCTGCAACAGAGTAGATGATCCAGATTGGGGGAGCAGAATGAGAAGAGATCTGGATAAACTGGCAAAATGGTCAAAAGAGTGGTAACTGGGGTTTAACTCAAAGTGGTACAAGATCATGCACATAGGGAAGAGAAACCTTGAAGTCACCTATAGGCTGGAAAGGGAGTTGCTGGCAGTCACAAGGGAAGAAAGAGACTTGGGCAGCATCAGCAGCAGCATCAATGACTTGAAATCATCCAAGCAGGCCACTACAGCAGTAGGTAAGGCTAGGGAATGTTGGAGTGTATTAGTAGGGGTATCACAAGTCGTAAGAGGGAGGTAACAATTCCTCTTTACAAGACACTGGTTAGGCCCCATCTGGAGTACTGCATGCAGTACTGGAGGCTACACCTTCACAAGAACATTAACCAAATTGAGGCAGTCCAGAGAAGGGCAACCAAAATTATGCAGGGACTGCATCAGAAAACATAAGAGGACAGATTAGTGGAGCTCAATATGTATACCCTTGAGCAAAGGAGGGAGAGCGATGATATGATCAAAACATTCAAACACCTTAAGGCATTAACAAGGTGAAAGAGTAACATGTTCCAATATAAGAAAAATAGCAGGACAAGAGGACACAGCATGAGATCAGAGGGAGGCCGATTAAGAGGTAATGTGAAGAAGTTGTTTTTCACAGAAAGGGTGGTGGATGCATGGAATGGCCTACCTCAGGAAGTGGTGGCTATGAATACAGTGCAGGGCTTCAAACAGGCATGGGATAGACATAAGGGAGCAATACAGATAAGTATGAATAGATAGGCCATTGACAGAGCAAAGGCTGATGGCACATTCATAAGGTAGAAAAAGAAATGGACCGACTGGATGGGCCTTGTGGTCCTAATCTGCCATAAACTTCTATGTTTCAGTGTGTTTGTTGTTCTTTAAAGTTTTTTTTATACATATTTTGGAGCAGTTTACATTACACATTTTACCATACATGTGTGTCACCCCATGTTTGATAACATTAATTAAGTGCTGTAATTTTAAGATTGGGATATAAAAGTAAGATGCACCACCTGTTGGAATACTCCCTGATACTCTGAAGCAAAACCGGTAGGAGGTTGTTGGGTCTCACTGTGAGCTCTCATTTTGAGAGTCAGTATTGTTTTATGGCTGTCATTAATAAATGATGTTTTAAACATGCTTTACAGCTTGTTTTGATTGCATCTTTGAGCTTATTTTGCCTTTTCTGCAGTGGGTGGTGCTGAAGTTGCTGTTCATTCTTTCTTAGGACACGCTGCTGTTTTGGGGCGGCTTTTTGATATTGTCCTAAAGTGACAGCAACCACGATACATCACTCCTGGGTGGCGACACTTGGGCCCACTTTCCTACTAGACATTACGAAGCCAGACACTGTTACTGATAAAATTGATGTGGATGACACTCACGAAATTGCTCATACTGCCACTGACCTTAATCTAATTGAAAATAAAAATGAGGTATCTGAGCTTATGGATGCATGGATCGTTAAAGATGAGATGCTACCAACAATGGAACAGCTCTCAGACTTCAATATTGTGAACACCATGACAACAGCTGAAAAAGCACCAGACATGCACTCTGATGAGGATGATGCCGATGACGGCGAGGAAGAGACCATGGGGCAGCCATTAATGACGGAAGCTGTACGTAAATTGGAGGCAGCCTTAGTGTTGATGGAATGCGAGGATGCAGACCCAATGAAAGTTATACAGCTTAGACAGTTTCTGTCCTATGCAAGGAAAGCTGCAACTAAACTTAAGGCAACTAATTTTTTTTTAAGCTAGGCCAAACTGAGAAAAATGATCGATTTATGTAGATGGGAGACTGAATTACACCAAGTCTTGAAACGTGCATTATGAATTTGTTTGCACCACTGTGTGTTTTTTTTTTTTTCTTTCTTTTTATGATTTCTTTGTAAGCATAATGCACGACAGTGCTCTACTAGGGAATTAATGCCCAGTTTGGGGTTGGAGCATGAGGCTGAGCGCCTGTGTCCTAACCACCAACCGGGCATTAATTCCCTAGTAGAGCTCGACTTTGGAGTGCATTAATGCACTTGTAAAATGGCAAGGGCTAAAAGAAATTTGTATCACACAATTCCAGTTTGAAATAAACAGATCTTTTTAATGAGTGCGGTTGATTTTTCACCAAGCCAACATCATTCGATAGTGTGGGTGCTGGATACAGTCTTATAACAAACATACAAAATGTGCAGTAGTACTAAAACACTGAAAAGTGCTACATAACTACAGTCTTCTAAAAAATACTTGTAACTTTGCATATGTCCTGGTGATTTGCTTGTTTTAACAATATTTTCAGCTTATGGAATTCTGGGATCACTAATTAACATACTGCGAGACAACATTGCCGATAGCAAACAAACATGGGCACCTATGGCTAAAATCAATAGCAGGCACTTTTACGCCTCAGGAAACTGTTTTAACTTTGCTGTCCTGCAGACTCAATGAGGTGTAATCCACAGGTGATTTTCTTTATAGGTTTTTAGCGTCATTTACAGTTTGCCGCTCTGGCAATCGTAGGATTCACAATCTGCTGCAATGCAATAGTGGCCGCTGGGTGGCTGCATGGGAGGTAATTATTTTAACTGTTGCTCGGCTAGCGATTTTACTGTGGACATTTACAGTACTGCACAATGAAGCAGGCATTACTAGAAGAAGATTAATACCCACTTCATGTTGCATCATGGGTTGCCTTTCCACCTGCATTGAAGCATGACAAATTTTGCCATGTTAAAAATGCTAATAAACTATGTTCTTAACTACCAATATGGTTACGTGACTGAGTTTTGTTTCCAGTTATCAAGTTTTGGCATCCCTCAATATAATGAACAACCTACTAAAATGAATGCAGAACTTGGCTCCCAATTGGTTCATTATATTGAGGGAAGACTGTATATTTAAAGTGCAAGAAGTGGAATTTCTCATGTCCAGATGCTATTTTACTTCATGGTTTCACAAAAAAAAAAAAATTCCTCACACGTTTTCGGACAAGCTGGCAGAATACTGGGTGACTGCTAATGCCATTCAAGCAACAATGACAATTTTCTTCAAAGTCCTACCAGCTCAATACATACAGAGTACATCAGATTATGACATTCAAAAAAAAAAAAAAAAAAAAAAAAATCAGTCTTTGCTTCCAATTTTCTGATATTGGCCTTTATTAAAATAGAGTTATTCCAATAAAACACCACGGCCCCATATTTAAAAAGGGGGGGGGGTGTATCTAGATACGCCACCCAAAAAGCTGCATTGGCACAACCAAATGGTGTATTCAGATAAGATGCATGATCCCAACAGATCATGCATCCCCTTTGAATATTCCAACTTTGGCAGGTGGTGCAAAGGGGAACGGCCGCCAATTCGCCTGGCGTATCCTGGGGATGGGCTGAATACTGCCAATGGGGGATGCGCCAGTGCATCCCAGATGTGCCGAGCCCCCAAAAGGTGATATTCAGCTAGGATATGCAAATGAGTCCATTGGGCATGCATGGAGCAAACAGGCCTCATGCATACCCATTATGGGCACATTTGCATGTCTGCGCTGGCCAGGAGGCGCTGGGCCAGCCGACCCTCCCTCCATTGCCAATCCACATCAGGATGTCCTACTGTGTGTGGCACAGCTGTCCATAAAGTAGGGTACCCACCATGTCCTATGCCCCAATGCCCTTGTACTAATACTAAAAACCCATTTCCATAGTGTAGAGTTCCCCCCTCCCTGCCTGATCCCATCTCAGCATTATAATAGTCCCAAACCTCCTTTTCCATAGTGAAGAGTGTCCACCACCCCAGTTCTCCAATCCCTATCTGGAAAATAATCCCACCCCATAACGTTTTCCATAGAGCAGGGTTCCCCAACCTCATTTCTGATCACAAAACCCTGATCACAAGAAAAAGACGGCCGCCCCGCTCCAAAATGCCCATTGATTCAGAATTCCAATCCACAAATTTTTCATAGTGTAGTAGCCCCTCACTCTGATAGGAAGGATTCCCACCCCACCACCCTGCACCACCCACACCATTGACTGGCAGAGCCCTCCACACCCTGCCATGGCCAGCCACCAACTGAAGCATACAGAGCTATACTGTACATAGTGTGAGCTCATACTATGTACAGTACAGATCTGTACACTTCAGTGGCTGGCCATGGCAGGGTGTGGAGGGATGTGGCAGTTGCCAGCGTGGATGGTGTGGGGGGCATGGGAAGGGGGTCCTGCCTACTGGGGTGGGGGGCCATTACACTATGGAAAAAGGGACAGTTTGAATTGAATGGGCACAGTAAACAGGATGAGGTGAGGGGTCCACTACACTATGGAAAAGGGGAATTATGTATTGAATGGGCATCTGGGAATGGGTGGGGGATCCACTACCCTGTGGAAAAGGAGAATTATTTACTGAATGGGCAACAGGGAACAGGGCTGGGAGGGGGGTCTACTGAGCTGTGGGGGCTGGCAGGCTGCTGTGCTCCTGTGTGCACTACTGCAGCCTGCCTGTTTTTGGCAAGAAGACAGCATGCTTTTTCCATGCCTAACTTTGCACTGCTCATCTCATGCCTTTCAGCTGCCCATCTCTTCTGAATATCCCATTGTGCGGGATATTCATGGGCACGCCCCCTCAACTTGGGCCACATACATTAACTTTGGGTCATGGTCCATCTTGATTTGGGCAGCACATCTTCCTTCTTTGAATATGGGAATTAGAAGCAACTATTGAGATGGGTGGCTCACCCCCATTTTTTTCCAGAGATGCTTCACCCATCTCTTTTGAAAATGTGGGTCCACACGTAAGTATCTGGCAATTTCCCCCTAAGTTGATCACCAACACTTTGTGCTCATGATCACCTACTCCCTCCCCCCAAAAAAACAAGCTGACAGGTTCTTAACATGCATATTTGTTTCCTTTGTTCTCTTCTAGTTGTGAATGAAGACCTTACAGCTTCCTTCTCATCTCAAACAAAAGTATTGTCCAATAAAAATGACAGATTAATCTGTAAAAGTAATTTATCTGTAATGCTGTATTGAGAAAATTCAATAGACCAAGGAACTCGGACATTTAAAAGTAAACATGAATTTTTGCCATTTTACAATCTGATATGCAGTAGTGCGTGTGTGTACTGACCTGCCAGGACCTTGAGGAAAATTATGTAATTGTTGCCTGAATTACATCAGCACAAACCAAAGATTTACCAGCTGGTCTAAAAATGTCTAAGTGATTTTTTTGTGAAACCATTAATTAGGAGAGCATTAAAACTATCTGTAAATGACACATGGCAATTTCTTCAATTCATATGTAATAAATAAGGCCTGGTTGTTCTTACGTTAGGGGAAATGAGTACGGCTTGCAATATGTTTTATAATACATCTGCAGTTGATCTTTAAGTTAGGACTAGAAGGGTAAAATATGTATGTTAACCATTTCTGCTGAGGAAGACCAGTGGTTCAAGCACTGGGACTTTTTTTCAGCTTCCATACATTTATGGACTCACAATAAACCCTCACTAAACTAGAATTCTGAGTTAGAGCATCCTTCCTCCAAACAGAGTGCTTCCTGCGGATTATTTTGTATCGCTACAGGGACTTGGCAGTCTAGGAGCTGCACTAGAACACTTTTCTGAGTGCAATGTTTCTTCTAGGTTTATAATTTAAAACATATTTATTTTCCCCACACAATCCACCTCTACGCAGACATGATTTTAAAAAATGAAGTAATGAAATACTTACATTTAATTCTGGGGTCTGTTTGCTGACCATGAAAAATCTTTCCTGTTCTTACCTGCTTACAAGGGAAATCTCTGCTGTTTAACCTGTTACAGATAAAACAGAAGCCCTGTTCCATCTGAGGTCTTCTCTTGTGTGAGTGTGGGGCAAACACTCTGCCAGTAGAACTGAGCAGAGATTTAAATTCTGGTATTCCATCCATAGTAACTAAAAATACCACCAACAGCTTAATCTGGTTCAAGGTCAGTTGGCATTCATCTGTATCCCCTCTCCCCCGGGTCGTGCCTGAAAATAGGCAGGATTTGTCTAGTGCACTTACCCGGTCAACAAAAGCTAAATAAATAAATAGTAAGCATTCCATCTATTGCACATAGGAAAGATAGAAAAGAAACCAGAAATGGAAAAGGGAGGAAATAATATAAAGGAGAAGGAGGAAAAGTGAGTAAACATGTAAATGGGGGTGGGTTGGGGAAACTTTTTTTTTTTTAATTTTTTTTTAATTTTATTAATCAGCCTTTAAACCCTCTATGTATTTTGCTATACATTATATTTTAAACTGAGATGGCATGTAGGTGCTGGGATATGTTGTGACTATTTTGTTTGCAGTGGATGAATGTATTTTAAAAAAGAATCATTAAAATGTTTAGCATTTTATTTTTGTGCATTTTTTCACTCCACAAAACATCTTGAACCAATTTTAAAATTACAATATGACAATCCATTGTGTGCTTTGTGGTGGGAGATAATTGGTGATGCCTTCTGTCTCACACTCAAGGTTTGCTGTTATCCCACAATGCACAACCTGTTATGTCTCATTAATCATCCTGCAGCTTCTCACATTACCTCACCAAGCAGCTTCTTACATACATCATCCAGCAGCCTCTTACCTACATCCCACAGCAGCCTCTCACACATTCCACCAAGCAGCTTCTTGCACATACTGTATTATTTAACCTCTCAAATATCTCACCCTGTTGCTTCACACATATGGGACCCAGCAGTCCTTGAATACATCTCCAATCAGCTTCTCACTTATATGGCCCAGCAGCTTCTCACATACCTTACTCAGCAGTTTCTTACATATGTCACCAAACATCTTCTGTCATGTCATCCAGAAGACTTATATACACAGTATATCACCCAGCTGCCACTGTCATATCTAACCCAGCACCTCTTACACATATTACCCAGTAGTAACCAGGATCTCACATACATCTAGAGACTCTCACTTGCATCATGCAGCAACTAATCACATATATCACTCTATAGGCTCTCACATACAGTACTTCACCAAACAGCTTATTGCATACATCATCCTGCAACTTCCAAACATCACCCAGCAGTCTCTTGCATACTTCACCCTGCCACCACTCATATACATCAACATGCATTTTTCACATTCGTCACCCAGTACTTCTCACATACATCACCAAGTACCATTCACATGCTGTACATCACTCAGAAACCTCTCACATAAATAACCCAGTAACCTCTGGCATGCATCATCCAGCACCCTCTCACATTCTTCACCCTAAACCTCTCGCTTACATCACCTATTCACTTACATCATGCAGCACCTCTCACATACTCTATATAACTTCTGTCAGTCAGATATACTGCCCTGCACCTAGCACATACTGTACCACTCTGCCGTCTCTGCCATCACACAGCAACTATCACATATATCACTCTTCTGCTTCTCACACATACTCTCCTTATTCCAATCTGGCTTCTGGAAGCATCACTCTGCCATCCCTTCTCAGCTGTGTGTAACTGATCCTGTTTTCCTAGGGATCACTGGGGCACATCACAGGTGTCATTTTCATTGATCTGGCCAAGGTCTTTGACTTGGCATCCCACTCTCTCCTCTTGGATAAGCAGAGTGCTGCTAGCCTGTAGCTCCTGCTGCAGACTGGTTCTGTTCCTACCTCTCTAGCCACCTATATAGTCAGGACAGGTCAGTAGGGCCCTGTTGCTGCCACTTTCCATCCAGTACGGCATCCCACAGGGCTCCATTGTGGAACCCAAGCTGTTCTCCATTTTCCTTAAAAACCTCCCCACAGCTTGTGCCATTGTGCATATCCACATGTATGGAGAGGACAGTCATTTACATCTTTGGTCCCTCCACTATAGCCATGGGAGGTCTGCTTCAGCAAGACTTCTACCATGACCTGCACTGGTTTCAATCTAACCAAGTTCAGGTTAGCACAAAAAAACAACTGTCTTGATGACCTTTGATACCAGCCAAAAACTGACCAGACTCCCAACTCTGCCTACTCCTCCATTCATGGCAACCCTATTGAAGTGGTTCATTCACTCAAATACCTTGGTGTGTGACTGGACAGCAAACTTGACAACTCTGCCCACATTGACACCATCCATGTCAAGCACCACCCTAAACTTGGTGTCTTGTACTGCAATAAAAGACAGTCTCTGCAGGTATGCCATGAGCTTTTCACCAAAATGGTGCTCCTTGTCTTTCACTATGTGGATGTGGCTGGTGGCACCACTTTCTCCAGCTCCCTGGCCAGACTGAATACCCTCTGCAACACCTTCTGTCATTTTGCTACCAACTCCCCTTTTGTACCCACCATTGCTCACTCTACTCCACATTCTTCCTCTACCTTCACGTCGCCAGTGCCACTGCCTCATTCATATCCAAATACTGTCTGGGTCCCTTCCTTCCTGCCTCTACTTGCTCTTCTCCTCCATTACCTGTGCCTCCTGCTCCCTACATTCCAGGGATCCCCACACTTTCATCACTCCTTATCCCCACTCCTCTGATAGTCAGTCAATTAGCCTTTTCATATCATCTCCCTTTGCTCTGAAACCTACTCCCATCCTTTCTATGTCACTATCTCCCTGGTTTCCCTCAGGTACTAGCAGAGCTCCTTCCCTCCCTCCACTCCCATTTTCCCTTTACCTGACTGACCACCTTACATTTGCCTTGTACCCCAGTGTAGATGTGTGTGAATTGTCCAATTTTTGCAGTGTGCTGTTATTGTGCTTACTTCTGTTTCAAATATGTACTTTATTTGACTTTACTGTAACTGAACTGCGTCAATGACATGTACTTTGTCTGTGCTATCTATGCATTTGCTTCCCCAATACCCTTCCCCCAGGTTGCATCTGGAAATGAGCCTTGGCTCAGTGTACCTTCCCCAGTCACCAGTTTTCAAACAAATAGAAACATAGAAGTTGTTGGCAGATAAGGACCACAAGGCCCATCCAGTCTGCCCATTTCTTTTTCTACCTTATAAAATGTGCCATCGGCCTTTGCTCTGTCAGTGGCCTATCTATTCATACTTAAATCTGTATTGTTCCCTTATGCCTATCCCATGCCTGTTTGAAGCCCTGCACTGTATTCATAACCACCACTTCCTGAGGTAGGCCATTCCATGCATCCACCACCCTTTCTGTGAAAGAATTTCCTCACATTCCCCCTTAATCGGCCTCCCTCATTTTAGACTCTTTCACCTTGTTAATGCCCTTAGGGTATTTGAATGTTTAGATCATATCACCTCTCTCCCTCCCTCCTTTGCTCAAGGGTATACATGTAAAGCTCCGTTAATCTGTCATCATGTGTCTTCTGATGCAGTCCCTGTGCCATTTTGGTTGCCCTTCTCTGGACTGCCTCAATTTGACTAATGTCCTTGGGAAGGTGTGGCCTCCAGTACTGCACGCAGTACTCCAGATGGGGCCTAACTAGTGTCTTTTAAAGAGGGATTATTATCTCCCTCTTACGACTTGTGATACCCCTACTAATACACCCTAACATCCCCCTGGCCTTACCTACTGCTTTAGAGGGCTGCTTGGAAGATTTCAGGTCATCCGTGATGATGATGCCCAAGTCTCTCTCTCTCTTCCTTTGTGACTGCCAGCAACTCCCCTCCCAGCCTATAGGTGGCTTCAGGGTCTCTTTCCTATGTGCATAATCTTGCACTTCTTTGCATTAAATTCCAGTTGCCACTCTTCTGAACATTTTACTAGTTTATCCGGATCTCTTCTCATTGTGCCCACCCCATCTGGATCATCTACTCTGTTGCAGATCTTGGTGTCATCTGCAAACAGACAAGCCTTACCCTCTAGTCCATCTGCAATGTCACTAATGAAGATATTGAAGTGGACTGACCCCAGGACTGATCCATGAGGTACCCCACTTGTGACTTGCATCTCTTCTGACTGAATGCCATTTACCACCACTCTGTTTTCTGCCAGTCAACCAGTTTGCCACCCAGTTGACCAACTTCTGACCCCTCAGAGCCTACCCAGCTTATTTATCAATCTTCTATGTGGAACAGTGTTGAAAGCTTTGCTGAAGTCAAGGTAGGTGACATCAACTGCTCCCCCTTGGTCCTCCACTCTGGTTACCCAGTCAAAGAAATCTATGAGATTAGTTTGACAGGACCTTCCTTTTGTAAACCCATGCTGTCTTGGATACCGTGCACCTATGGATTCCAGGTGTTGCAATATCCTTTCCTTAAGGAGTGCCTCCATAATCTCGCCCACTACTGAGGTAAGACTAACTGGTCTGTAGTTCCCCATCTCCTCCCTGTACCACTCTTGTGGAGCGGGATCACATGAGCCCTTCTCCAGTCTTCTGGGACCTCTCCTGTGCTCAGACACTCACTAAAACTAAACAGTTCTATTAATGGCTCTGCTAGTTCCACCCTTAGCTCCTTAAGTACCCTGGGACGTATGCCATCAGGTCCCATTGCCTTGTCCACCCTGAGCTTAGCAAGCTCTTGTAGGACCCTTTCTTTTGTGAAGGGATTGGTGCTCACCTCCCCCAGGCGTGTCCATGGTGCTGAGCTATGGGCCCTACCTTCTCTTCAGTAAATACTGGCAAAAGTATCTATTTGGATAGATGCTTTTACAGGTCCTCCTCCTCACATGCCCCCTTTTCTCCTTTGAGCATAGCAATAACCCCTCTGGACTTTCTCCTTTCACTAAAGGTATCTATAGAAAGTCTTATCACCTTCTTATTGTTCGTGCTAGTGTTTCCACAGTTTGGGACTTTGCCTGCCTTACTGCCTTCCCAGCTTCCCTTAAGACAGTTGGGATGCCTCCCTATCTTCATCCCGCTGTGTTCCCTTATATTTTCTGAAGGCCAGCCTTTTGGCTCGGACCTTTTCTGCTACTGTATTTGAGGACCAAAGTGGTTTCCTTCTTCTTTTGCACTCCCTTTTCTGTCTAACACAATGGGATGTTGCTTCAAGTATTGTATCCTTAATGCTTGCCCACTTTGCCTGTACCCTCCCTGTGTTTCTTTTTGCCAGGGCTAGCTTAACTTGTTGGCCATCTTATCAAAGTCAGCTCCTCTGAAGTGCCATATTTTTGCCTTGGAATGGCATGATTTAGATGTAGTGGCAAAATTGAACCATGCCATGTGATGGTCACTGGCCCCCAGGTGACCTACCTGGAGATCTGTGATCCTTTCCCTGTCAGTCAGTACCAGATCTAGGATAGCCCAGTCTCTTGTGGGTTGTTGTATCAGTTGTTTGAGGCCCTCTCCCTGCTGGGAATCCACCATGTGTCTAGTTCTGACAGATGTTCCTGCTGGTATTGACCAATCTGTATCCGGCATGTTGAAGTCTCCCATTATCAGAACCTCCTCTTTAGCCGTCATGTTTTGTACATCTTCTAACAGTAATGTGTCTATGTCCTCCCCCTGGTCTGGGGGCCTGTAGACAACCCCAGTTCTTATGGCTGTCCCATTTCCTGTTTCCAGGGTGACCCACAGTTCTTCTGGCTCCTTATGTGTAATCTGAATTTCTGTAACTTTGATATTTTCATTGACATACAGGGCTACTCCACCCCCCTTTTTGCATCTCTGTCTCTTCTGAACAGTACGTAGCCAGGTACTGAAGTCTCCCAAGCATGGTTACTGGTAAACCACATCTCATTAATTGCTACTATGACCAGTTTAGCCTCTGAAATTATTGCCTGCAGGTTTGGGATCTTATTTCCCAGGCTGTGAGCATTTGTGTACGTGATTTTCCATTGGCCAGATTTCGGTACGTTAGTTGTTGGGTGAGGTTTGGCATTTCTCCTGTGTGTCGTATGGGGAGATGGACCTTTTTTCTTACCTGCTGATGGAAATGAACTGCAAACATGCTGAATCCCTGTTTGACCGCTAGCTGAGGGGGGAGGGGTGTTCTTCCCATTCGACGTATGGGGTGCTGCACCCCTCTCCCCATTTGCTAGTTTAAATATTTTGCAAAGACGTCAAACTTCTGCCCCAATGCACTGACTCCCTCAGTCAGATGCAGTCCATCAAATTTAAAGAACTTTCATTCCCAGAACTGTTGCCAGTTCTACAAATCTGTGTCATTTTTCCTGGCACCAGCCCTTGAGCCACATGCTTAGCTCTGAACTCCTGTCCATCTGCCCCCCTCACCCAGATTGGCAGGATCTCAGAGAAGATGATGTCGGACGAAATGGATAATAGTTTGTCACCCAGCCTGTTCAGGTGTTTCTTGATCTCCACAACTGACCAGCTGGCGAGATCATTAGTCCCTATGTGTACCAGGACGTCAATGTTTTCTCCTGCTTTGTGAAAAATTTTAGCAATGCAGTCAGTGTCTCTGCACGCTGATGTACCTGGGAGACATCTCACCATTACCCCCGGCTGGAGATGGCACCAACTCCCTGAATCATGGAGTCTCCTATGATCAGAAGTTTTTTGGATTTCCTTTTTGCTTTTGTTTTGGTTCCTGATTTGGGAGAGTTTTGTTGTGCTAGCTCCTGTGATGCAGTGTCCTGTTCTGCAGTGTCCTCTGCCCCTTTGATTTTGGAGATAGAGGTAGATACCTATTTGTAGTGTTTATATGGTTTTTGGAGGCAATATGTTGGAGCACAGAGTGGTGGGGCACCCGATTTGCCCCTCCTAACCACCTGCCAACCTCCTGGACCAACTACCCTCTGCGGTCGAGGTTCTTCTGTTGGGTGTTGGGGAAATAGCTGGTGATTCTTATGTTTTTCCTCTTGAATATGAAATTTGAGGCATACAATCTCCGCCCATGCTGCCCAGAGCTGAGCCCTAAGATTTCCAATGGCCCAGCATGTAGGACAGTGTCTTAAATCCTGTAAGACTGTCCTGAAAAGTGTTTCACAGTACCTGCAGTTAATGATATCCATTCCTGATAAATTGCTGTGTTTATAATCTGGTCAGAGTAATTAGAAGGAAAAAAATGCAAGTAATGGTTTGATTTTGTGTTTTGTTTTCGTATAACATGTTATAACAAGTTCAATTACTAGTGCCCCTGTAAATGAGCTCACCTTGTGGATGCCCCACTGACCCGCCCCTTCCAGCTTTGCCACAGGAAATGTTTCAACTGTGGTACCCTATAAAAGGAGTGTAGTGTGGGGTGGTTGGGGATGGGGGTGGGTGGCTGGGCCCTTTCCCTGCTGAAAAAGAATCAGATGAAAGAACAAGGAAGTAAGAGCAGAAACAATCAGTCAACAACAAATGTAGGAACCCTGACAGCTTATCCTAATGTTAGATAAAACTGTAAAACCTGTAAAGCACCACCTGTAATAATTTCAGAGAAGATACACCCTGTAAGAAACACTTTGCTACAGAGAAAAATAAAGCAGTAACAGAAGATGTACCTTGCAAAAGACAATTTGAATCAGAAGATTACATCAGTAATCTTAGCACACACCTGTAGGCACACCTTGTAATAATGCAGAAGAAGGTATACCAGCAATAACAATTTGAATCAGAGAAAAATAAAGCAATGAAATGTTAGCAACAAACAGTAGCAATCCCTGTGAGTACAAAATAAAAATAACACAGTAAATCTGCTTAGCCAAAATAAGTCTTAATCTGTTTCCCTTGCTCTGGTAAGGTTCTCTGCTCTGTCCTTTCAAGCAATCTTAGAAGGAAAGAGCTCAGGTGAAGCTAGGTGCCTTGGCCAGCAAATCAAGTCTTCTACCTCCAAGATATCAACTAATAAAGAAAATACAATACAATACAATACAATACATACACCTAGTCAGGCCCTCCCTCTCCGTCTCTCCCTCTCAGTCTCTCCCCCCTCCCCACAGCCTCCCACATGCTTCAACCCAACAACTTCACACCCTACCTCACCCACATCACCAGCAGTCTCCTACTTACATCACCTAGCACCTCTTATTTACATCAGAGAAAATGGCCAGCTGTTAGTTATATGCTTATAGATGTTTGTTTCAAAGTGTATTCAAAATCCTGTGAATATATACCTTTACATATTTACAGTGCCCTCCTCCCCACCAGTGTTCCACTGGATTTATAATGTATTTATTATGTTGCAAGTTGTACCTTTACAAATATCTTTACATTAAGTGTGCAACTCTTTCCTCACCAGTACACACCTAGAAATTAGCTTAATTCATCTGTGTGCCCTCTTTGCCAAGTATTTTCAATTAAATAATATTTCACACACACACACACACACACACACACACACACACACACACACACACACACACACACACACACACCCCTCAACAACTTGTTACACGTTATCAAACAGGGTCTGCAATAAGACACACCAGACAGTGTAATTATCAGTACTTGCACACCTCTAGTTTGCTGTTAGACAGGAAGCCCTTGCACTGAGTGCTTTCAAACACGAGTTAAGAGTACAATTACTGACCATAACTACGCATTCCTGAACATATTGTTTTGCACTTATAAAAAAGTAGTTTTATGATTTTTAGTATGAAAATATTTATTTTTCATGAAATTAGTTGAAGATATGACAGTGGCAATGGCTGTGTATTAATTCTGTAGCCCAAGCTCATACACAGGCTAAACAAGAACAAGAGTGAAATTATGGACAGATAATTATATTCCGTTACTTAACTTTTAGCTGGTCAGTTGACTAGAATTTTCCTACCCATGTGATATTATTTAAGTTTATGCCTGCTCCTTCTTATCACACACACACATATAACACTTGCTAAGACTTGACAAAGTATACATTCTGAATTGATATGTTTTCAAAAACTGGAACACTATGCCTTGGCAGTCTTTCATACCAAGTTGTTATTAATGACATCTGTATAATTGCCTCAGCAGTATAAATTATTAATGGAACTTATGAATCCATTTCACTCTGATGAGTCAGAATCATTTGGAAACTGTGCCAATGTTGCATGGTGCAATTGTCATTTAGGTCATCAATAATTAAACTTTCATGGGACAGTATTAAAGCAGCAAACAGTTCTTTTTATCCCTAGTACCACAGATCATATTTTCTCAGTAATAAAGCTGCAATTTAAAAATATAGAAGCTGAACCGATGTAAGTAGAACATGTTTACATAGAAACATACAAGATAATTGCAGAATGGGACCTATGGTCCATCGAGTCTGCTCAAGTGAGGTATCCTGGGACCTACTGTGTCCCTGTGTACATTGGGTGGTCCTCCATACCTGTCGCATCCCCTCCCTATCCCTCATTGCACTGCCTCTACACACTACCATCCACACCAGAGATTGGCGACGGTGCTCCATACGTGCTGTGTTGTGAGAGTCCCAGTGACCTGGTCATCTGCTGTGGTCATGGCAGGGACCAGTCCATTGTCGCCCTGTGGATACAGCCCTGCTGTAGTATAACATGGTTTGACATGGGTGCCACCTAATGGATGTCTGGTCCCACGTGTGGTGTACAGGGGTCCAACCTGTTGTGCACACTCCGCTGAAGGTACACCAGTGTGCTGTAGCCCTGTAAACATGTCTGTATACTCACCCTGTAGGCACAGACTCCTCTCAGTGTCCTGGACTCAGCCTGCTGAATTGGGAGCATTTATGGTTCAGGGTATGCAAATGAGGCCTGAGCACCTGTTAATGAGATGCTAATTGGCTGAGTTGCCCATGCATGGTTGATGAGGCTGTTTGGGGTGCATGCTCTCTGAATAGCATAATTGCTCCCAGCTCATCTCTTTGCACGGAGCATCTGTGCGATGTGCCAATGCCCACATAGCACATGCATGGCCTGGTTGGTGCACCTGCATGACTTGAGGGTTTCTACACAGCGCATGTGCAGTGTCCATGTGTTGCAGTGCATCTCCCATGATGCACTCTTCTGCTGCTGTCTGGGTATGCTATTGAAGGCCTGACGATCATGGTGCTGTATGCTACATCGTGCAGCATGTCCCACAATGCGCTGTCCATGCTGCACTGATCCGGCCCTGCCCATGGATTGCGCACTGTGCACGGTACCTATTCATGGCGCATGCCATGCACAACATGGCACCTGCATGCGTAACATGCATGCATGACCGTGTCCTGGCCATGCAGTGCCATTGTGTGATGTTTGCACATGCATGGGCTCATCTCCAGTGGCCATTTGTGCTTCACATTCAGTGCATACAGTGCTGCACGTACCTCGCTGTTTCACATAGCGAAAAACGTTCGCTAGACAGCGCTTTTCTTGTTTGGACTTTGCTACTGTCTGAACCCAGTTTAATATGCCTAGGGCAGGGAGAATGGTGCCTAGGGCCATGGCTGTGGAGGGGTGCCTGTTTGGAGAGGAGGACCTTCATGTGCCCAGGACCCAGGTGTGAGCCTCCACTGCATCGTGGATTGTGCACTGTACTGGGGTGCCACGCACAGGGGAACAGTTCAGGTATCACTATCACTACCTCCAAGAGGTGGAACCCAGAACGGCTTGTGCAGCTGTGGCGCCGTGCACACAGTGGTGCACTGCCACATCCAGGTAGGTGTTTTTCAGCCGTCTCCTTGTGTGGCACATACTGGGTGTGTATGTAACTGCCCTCATGGTGCTCCCATGCTGCATTGCCCTGGTGCCGGGGGGCAGGGCATGGCTGTGTGCCTGCTAACACCAGGTGCTTCATGGCCTGGCATCACTGTCTGCTGCATGGCCACGTGCCTGCAGGGGGCTGTGGTACAGCATCCTGCACGGTGGCGATGTTCACTCATGGTGCTGTTTGTTGCATTTTGCAGGACCAGGGGCCAGGCAGCAGGCCACAGATGCAGTTGAGGAACAGAGGTACATGGGTGCCAGGCCTGGTGCCCTGCTGGGGGTGGGTGAGTACCGCTTTCCATGATTGCGGTCTTTCTGGTTCTGTGTAGTCGGTGGTGGGTGGGGGTGTGTTCCATGTTCTGGCCCTCAGTGTGTGTTCTTTCTGTCATTTGCTGTAGGTGTTCTGGCTCAACGTGCTGTTGCAGGTGGTGGTGGTGCTGCACCAGTAGATGTGGACCGGAGTAGCCATCCAGGTGGCCCTGCACCCTCTCTCATGGACTGTTCAGTGCCTGTCAGCTGCCCTGTGGGGTGCATGCAGTACCTTCCAGTCCATGCCAGGATGCTGCGTGACAGGGCGCATTGCCGCTAGTGTCCCCCTGCCACTTTCTGGAGGACATCCCATGTAAATAAATAGTTACCCTACCCTGTCTCCCATTTGTCCCTTTCCTGTCCTCCTTCCTGTCCCTGCTCCCCCCCTTCCCCATTTGTTGATGCTGTTGTTCCATTTTTGACTTTTGGTTTGTACAGTTTATATGCCCATTACCTTTTATAAACATGTTTTACTCTACACTTGTGTCCGTGGGTCTGTTTGTTCTAGCTCTGTGGCTGCTCCTCTTGCCCTGCTATTTTGTTCCAGTTCTGCCTAGCTCCCTTGTGTGGCTTCAGGGTATCCTGCTTGCCCTGGCACATCACTGGTTGTGCTAGCGCATCTGCGGTTGCGCTGTTGTGTCCTGTGGTGATTCACAGTGGTGTTGCACTTGGTGCTTGGCATGGCACATGCCTCTGTGAATGGCCATGCGTGGGCTTGGCACATCTGAGTTGCGCCAGGCTCATCTTCTTTGTGAAGCATGCCCTTTGTCTGTACCACATTTCTCTGTTATAGCCATTTCTCTTTTTTCCATTTGTTTAATGTATGGTATATCTGTTTTGTATTCCTAGATGTACTATATTGCGTACATATGTTTCTTACATCAGTTGTATTACTTTAGTTCCCCTTTGGTGTCAATGTAATGCTTTTCTAATAAATCAAAAACTAATCAAAGTGAATGTCAATATTTTGAGTAAAGAACAGTGAAGAATAGTAAGAGATATGTGATGGTGAGGGGTTTGATGTGTAATAGCTCATCGAGTGGCATGTGAGCTTGGAGATTATCATAAGTGGCTCTGCATAGCAGAGCCACAAGTGATTTTCCAGAGCTCATCTGCCTCGAGTTGTGAAAATACACATATTAAGCCCCTTACCATCACATATCCATTTTATACAATAGGGGCTTTTAATAGTCATGTTCGTATTTATTAACTTATCTAATAGAGTTTTTATGGTACCTGCATTTTCTTCCTGGTCTTCTTCCACAGCGTTCGACTGATAGAGTAGCTGACGTAGAGAGGACTACTGATATTTTGTGCCGACATGTACATGGTACATTTATCTGGTGCATTCTCACTGTATACATATCAGCTTGCCGATATCAATATGCAGTGAGAATATTACTATTTATGAGATTTATGGTACACCAACTAGCTTTAGTGTGGTTTTACTGAACAGAAAAATAATGTTTGCATTCAATCACTCACAGGATGTATTGCTCAGAATGGCTTTTGATGAACACAATGCAGGTTGTATTCTTACTTTAGGCTTAGGTGACCCACAATTATCTACAGTTTCCTTATTTAATGAAGTGTTTGTGGCAATCCCACTCTTAGCATAAGGCATATGTGCTGGAGCTCTTCTCTCTACAGGCAGCAAGTGATCTGGACCTTTCCTTCTTGCTGAAAATCCAGGTCTTTATACCACTTCCTTAACCATGTGACCTGCTTTGTATTACCAATTACTGTTTTTTGTGGCCATATAGGTTTATATAATATTGTAAAACATAGCTCACAGGTGTATAGGACTTGTGTACCAATATCAGTCTTTCACTGGTGCTAAACATTTTCCATTTCAAAGAAATATATTTATTTTAAATTAATGAGCTGCTAAACCCTTAGAAATATAGGTGTGCTATGTGCATGCAGAATGCATGTCACATGCTTAATTGTAACATGTTTGTATGCAACTCGCATACAAAGTGATCCCAAGGGGACCAGGTCTAAAAAGCAAATCAGGATCGCATGCTGCGAGCTTGACATGTGTGCAGCAGGTAAGTTGGTGTGAAGATCATTTAAACATTACATCAGGTTCACATGCTGCATGCTTTCCATGTATGCAGCAGATAAACTGGTACAAATCTTAAAAAAAACAAACAAACCAAAAAAAAAAAAAAACCACACACACACACACACACACACACACACACATTTCTATTCCTTATACCACTGCTACCAATTAGTCATTAAAATACATTATTTTGTTTCCCATAAAAATTAGGTAAACTCATTAATTCTGATCCTTTTGCAAGTTGTTTAATGGCTTTTGATTTTTGTCATTAAATCACTATTCATTTGCAAAGTATTGTTTGCTTACTACATTAAATGCCTAGGATATAGCCAGCCAACATCCCACATTCCCAATGTAAGAAGAGGGGCCTCTGTGTTGTGAAGCCTATCCTTTTTGTTTCGGCCATGCAAATCCCTTATGCATATTTTGGGCTACAAATGTGTTTCTCAATGACTGTTTCATCACACTTACTTTCCCCTTTGTCATTCTGTATGGAGCATACACACTATGGCCATGCTCAGCACTCTGCGCCGAGTAGGGTCTTGGAAACATGCACCATACCTCATATTTTGTAGCCAAAATGAGGGACATGGACACTCAAAATGAGGCACAATAAACACTAACCAACATGATGACTAGGACACATCATGAAACATGGAGATGCAGTACCTCAGAACACAATGGAAACCATTGCATTAACACCTGAAAATAAATTTCTACCATTAGCAGTGGTGCTATTTAGGTAGGGCAGAGCCAGTTGCACCCCCCCCCATTTGTGCCTAGGTTGTTCTTATGGTGCAGCAATAATGGCATTAAATGTGGATTTAAATCTTTTGCACAATAGGTGTCCACCTGGCCTGTGTGCTGATGCTGCAGGTACTCTCCAGACTCTGTGTCTATTGTGTCATCCACTCTCTCGTCCACTCTCTCCACCTATTAGTGGCAGCACAATCACATGTCATGTGAATGAGCCCAGCCAAGAAACAGCACATGAATCTTTCAAGCATGAAACTGTCTTTCCTGCCACAGAGTAGATAGACTGCACACTACAGCTTGGAGGAGTCAGTGAGCACTGAACACTCAGTGTTGTAGCAGCATATTTTTTTGGTCTTCTTTTAGTGACTCTCCATCTCCCCTGGTGGCTGAAGGGGCAGAGGATGAGCTAGAAGCTAACTCAAGACTAGGCTACCTACTTACTCTACTAGGCAGCTTGCCATGAAGAGAAAAAAAAAAAAAAGAAGAAGAAAAAGGCACACAAACCTCTACAGCAGCAAGCTAGGCTTAGCAGCAGTGGTGACAGTGGTGTGGGTGGCCTTCATAGGCCTTGATCAGTGCAGTGCAGCAGCCAAGCAACCCAGATTCGGTTGGTGAGACAACTTGGTCGCAAACCATGTAGAGGACCTGTGATGGTTGGTTCTAGCATCCAGCTTCTGGTGGCAAGAGAGGGGGAGCAGACTGAAAACTGGGATGGTGGCACACTGTGCCAGACTGCAGGTTCTGGCCACATGGCTGGGTAATTTTTTTTTTTATATAAATATAAACAGGGGGATTGAGGAAGAACTTAAATATTGATGCATTTTTACATTCTTCACCTTTGGGCAGCTTCATGACCCATGAGGGATGGGTATTGAATAGAATGGAGTTGGGAAAAAAAAATCAGGACAAAGCTTTTTTTTTTTTTTTTTTCTTTTTTTTTTCTTCTCCTCTCGGGGCAGTACTTCAGCCAGGAAATAAATTGGTTAGTAACTGGCTGGGTTTAAGCCCAAATCTGATGCACTGCTCTAGGGTATATACAAATGAATCTTATACATTTGAATTTTTCCTGATTTGCATATCACTTTCAGTTAAAACAAATAAGTTGTACCTTTTAGAGATGTTAGACATTCTAGAGCTGTTTCTTGCATTCACGGACAGTTGAGTGGTATGGTATGCACAAACTATAGGACCCCCACTATAGTCAGGCTTATGCCTCCACCCCAGTGAAGCTGACCTCCACATTCCCATGCTCAGGCACATTATGACAAAGGGCAAAGGAGACTGCAGGTGTGTGCACCATTACAATGAATGGGGGTATTTTTTTTTAATTACTGTTTTGCACATTATTGATGGAGAGTTGGAGATTAATGAATGCTACCACTCGACTAACAAGGGCCTTGTTAATAGAACAGTGGCCTTCATTATTCTCCAACTCACCATCATAAATGTATAAAATAGTAACAAAATATAACTCCATTCATTTCAAGGGACATGTCCCAGCACTCTGACCTATTGACCTCATCTCTTAAAGACTCCTGCCTCTGGCTCCCTAATACTCAAGATGTTTTACTTGGATCTATACATAGGGTCAGTTGTCTGTAGCAGTATGGCCATACCCGCTACAGTGTCAGTGTGCATGGGGGGAGAACTGGCCATGTTGCAGTGGGGTGTCAAGTTATTGCTACTTTTGTGTTTGCACCATAAAGTCTGTTTGTGTTGAAGCATTCAAAACTATGGACAGAAAATAGATGTACAGGCCAGACAGAAGTAATTAAGTGGTTTGGTGGGTAGGTTTGTGTATTGGGGTGGAAAGAAAAACACATGTATTTCTAGTTGTACTGTATGTGTGCTACAGTTCAACTGTGAAACTGAGATGAGCAAGAGAAGAAAGAAAATTGAAAAGCATAAAAGTGACTGCAAGCATGCTTCATGCATGCAGATGTAGTTAGATACAGTATATGTATTGAAGTACAAGTGAGCCATGTGTGCAGACAGTATGGCTTAGTGGTTAAAGGCACTGAACTGCAAGTCAGGATACTTGTGGCATGAAGACCTGGGTTTGAACCTCAGCCACTCTTGTATATGGTGTGATGCTGAGCAAGTCATTTAACCTTAACGTGTGCAGTTATCAGTGACCACTTGCTTTTTTCATGCATGCCACATGCATGCAATCTTTTCCAATTTAACATAAAAATCATGGCTTTCAAACTTGCTTGCTGCACGCTTGTCATATGAATGCAATCAGTTCAAATTTAACATTTGAATCATACTTGCAGCACACATATCATTTGGGTAGTTTTATGTATGCAGCATGGAAACATTTCATATAACTATTTCTGTAAGGGAACTGTGCCTCAAACTCCTCCAGATATACACCTCCTCTTAGACACACAGTAAAACTGGAGAGCCATCTCAGCCTACTGGAGCTCAGCTTCTCAGGTAAGCATATAAAGTACTGTACATTATACTGTTTTGAACTTATTTCTTTTTCTGTCGCTTACTAGAACAGAAAAAGAAGCAGTTTAAATGAATTTTGCAAACAATGCTTGTATTGGGTTTTAATTTGTATGCAAAAGTGATGAAAATGTTCCTGAGCAAAAAGAAAATATACATCAGCCACAGCTTTTTGGCTAGAAAGGGTAGTAAAATAGCTAAGCATACTGGTCTGCATTCCCCATTGTTATTTAAAAAAATAGACAGAGACAGACAGACAGAGACAGAGACAGACAGACAGAGACAGAGACAGAGACAGAGACAGAGACAGAGACAGAGACAGAGACAGAGACAGAGACAGAGACAGAGACAGAGACAGAGACAGAGACAGAGACAGAGACAGAGACAGAGAGAGACACACACACACACACATGGAACAGATAATCCACTAAATGGTGTGCAGCCATGCTCTGATATAGGCACGGTAAAGGTGCAGTGTGAGGCATGAAGCTGCAGATCAAGTGTGTCCAAACCACCCAAGGTATGCGTATATCAAAGCACAACCACATGCCCTGTAGTGAAGTATCCATCTATTGGAAAGGGGGGGGGAGAGGAGGAGGAGGAGGATTGGGTGAAAAGCAATGCCTGTCTTTCACAGATGTGAAGGAATTTTCATTTTGATTGAGTTGATTTTGATATTTAAATTTTACTTATCTAGCTGTTTATGGTAGTTAAGAAAAACTTTCCTGGTTGATATGGCCATTTTCCCTGTCCCTCACTCTTCACACTTTCATTGTCTTCTGTAGTGTCAGGTTTATTTTGAGTAGCCTGACTGAGAGACTTCTTGCCTTTAAAAAGCATTGAGGAATTTTGCAAAATATGCAAAAATGTCAAAGTTATGCAGCACAGTTGAAAATGTTCTTATTAACATCCAAATGAAAAATGCAGAAGCGAGTAACAAAAGGATTTTAAAAAGTTAAAATACACAATTCAGGCTCATTTCTCCAGCAGTTAAGTGCAGCATCCACCTAATGGAGTCATGATGAGAAAGATGCGTGTGTTGGTCTTTCTGCAGGATGTTATTTTCATAGGTTTTGGATTCCCTCTTTTTTTTTTTTTTTTTTTTAATACAAAAAACACAGAACACAAGATGGTAGCAAACAAAAAAAAAAAAAGATTATTTCATCACAAAGAAAGGATTGGACCCAAACGATAATTTCCTACAGCTATTTTGAAGTGCTTATTGAGCAGTGAAATTTTAAAATAAAATAACTTTGGAATGTATTAATATTTTTTCACCAAACCAGCCAAATGTCCATCTGTGGGTCAAGCCCTTTCTACCTTGAAAATTGCAGACTAAAATTCCAACCCATCTGGGTGCAAGGTGATGACAAACAGCAAAAACAGTAATTTTTTTTTACCTTTCTGCACTATCCACATCTTGGAATCTGCACATCTAACAGGAATGAAATTTGGCACACCAAGAGATCTACTCTACCAGACTACACATGCAAACCTTTGTGCAAATCTGTTGCATGGTTGCAAAGTTATTAGAGAGAGACAGACAGAATGAGAGAGAGAGAGAATGCTGGCACAGTTGAGTCAGTATAGTTAGAGGAGGGGAGTACTACTGGACCACCAGACTACATTCCATCATTACAACAGCCCATGATTGGGCAGCAGAAGGATCACTAGACCACCAGGTTTCAATATATATTTACTACTGCATGTGATCGGGTATATGGAAGGGGTAAGCTGCACTAGCCCACCAGGGGAGCCAAACCCTGTCAGCAGCCTGGTAGGGTGCCAGGCACATTTTGCTGGGATACCCAGTGCACTGCATGCAAATGGGGCCATAATGACATGCAAATGACCCTATTTGAACCTTGCATAGATTATGGCCTCATTTGCATGCCCCTGGCTGAATAGCATTGGTGATGCACCTAGTGCAACTGCACTTGCACTGGCACATCCCTGTGCTCCCTCTCTGGCTTGCATGGTGCAGTGTCACTGTGCCATGTGCAGTATGGGTGCTGGTGCCATATTCAATGGTGCTGAGCCATGGCACATCACCATTAAATATTGCCTGGTTCTGGCCCTGGTGTAGCCCTGTTGCACTATGCCCAGGCTTGCGCCACTGCCCGGTGCAGTCTTAATATCCAACCCATAGTAGATGCACCATTACAGATTTTTACATATAGTAGATACAGTGTGTTACAATCACTCAGGAATTCATTTAGAATGTTCGGCCTCAGTACTAGTACTAACTATATTCATATTCAAATAACTTTAAAATGAAAAAAGATAGCATAATACTGTGACCATGAAAGTTGTTCAGCACAACGTCTACAAAATGAGTGGGGTTTCATTTATAGATACCTTAGATTTGTTTAGAATTAGCAAAAGGAAAACAGAAAAAAATTATTTATCACTTTTTGACAAACAAATGCAAAGAACTTAAAAATGAGAAAAGTAGCATGAAACTGTGTGCATGCCATTTGTTCAGCACAATGTTTTCTACAAAATGAGTGGCATTTCATTTACTAGCAGCCACTACACTAGGCGGACATACACTAGGAAATTAACAAAATGTCCTAGAAATTATTTAAATAAAAATTGGAAGATGGATATATAGTCAAAAGCAAATGTCCCTGCACAGAGAAAGCATCTATATTGCATAAATGAAATATAAAATGGTGAGTTGTCAGATAAATGATCATCTACTCTTGTGCTGTTTGGCCTTCAACACCTCACTCATGGCTTATGCCACACGTGATGTTACCCAAAGTCAAACAGCAGTTGTGCAGATAAATGATTTACTCGACAGCTCACCACTGCATATCAAATATACATGCACTATACTTATTGCAAAAACTGTTAATGCACCATTAGGGTTGCAACATCAAAAGTAGGGAAGTTCAATCCTGAGACGACAAGGGTAATATTTTCGAGAGATAAGGGAACAGGCATGACAGATGTATTTTAGCATATTTAACCCCCAATGCTCACCTCATTGTTCTATACTATACCCATCTTAAGTTACTCATGGAACGGGGTGAGCATTAGGGTTCATAATGCCAAAACATATCCATCATGCCTGTTCCTGCATGCACAGTGGGGGTGTGGTGTTACCCTTGTCAACCCTAAGGTTGAATTTCCCTACTTTTGATGTTGCAACTCTAATGGTGTGTTAATGCAGTTTTTTGCAATGAATCTCCCTTATTTTTGAGAAAGTGTAATGTAAGTGGTATGCCATGAATATGTAATGTTATCAGTTTCTTAGAGTGTAGGGCCCACCAAATATCCATAACTGTACAGATATTGTAATTAACTCTCATGTCCCCGTGGGAGCACAGGGCTGGGCCTTCCACTCCCATTTTTTGCATAATGGTATACATACGTGGGAGCATAGGCCCTGTGGGTCTTGCGCTCCCATTTACACAGAAGTACAGAGACATAACTCAGGCCTAGAGACATGAAAAAGAACCCTTGTAATGCAAATTTGGCAATATGTCAGTAACCAAAGCAAGTATGGGAAAATGCCACTGCTGTTGTAATCATGGCTTGGAATCCTCCACACATTTAGGTTACCTAAAAGTGGACTAAATGGCGAGTAGCAAAAAATTTGCATCTTTAGCAGTTTGAGATATGGGCACTGAAATGCAGCGTAGTGGTATACTATGGGAAATTGGCCAACTTCAGAGTGCTGTAACCATAGAACCATTGTAAATTCTCACTAAACCAGAAAGAGGCCCATCTCTGGGGCAAGTGCTTGCCACCCCATATATTTCAGCCAAAAAGTCCAAAACAATTTTTTTTTTTTTTTTGCTATCACATGGCAAAGCAATGTGTGGTTTGGGGCTGGTTTTCAGTGTTACTTTCATGAAAGTACCTGTATTTTCACAAAAATACCATTGTTTTGCATGCGGGAAACTTTCATGAATGTACTGAGGGACTTTTCCAAAAAGTTCCCCCATGTAAACCAATGGTACTTCTGCAAAACTGCCCGATACTTTTGTGAAAGTTATATGGATATGTGGGAGAGCAGGTCCTCTGGGCCCACCGCTCCAACTTACACATAAGTACAGAGACATACCGCAGGCCTAGAGACATGAAAAGGAACCCTCATAATGCAAATTTGGCAATATCTCAGCAACCGTAGCAACTATGAATGAAATTTCACTGCAGTTGTAATCATGACTTGGAAACTCCCATGAGTGCTTAGTGAGTAGCAAAAAATCTATATCTTGAACCGTTTGAGATACAGGCACTGAAAAGCCATGGGTGGCTCAATATTATCCTATGGGCATTTTTGGAGAGCCGTAACTATGGAACCCGTATGAATTCTTTCACCAAGCTACCAAAAGGCACATCGTTAGGGCAAGGGATTCTACCCTGCAAATATTCTCCCAAAAGCCCTATCCATTCTTTTGCTAGGAAGTGGCAAAGAAACATGGGTTTACATACACTTTTCCCCATAGGAAAAAATGGGAACTTTAAACTTTAATAACTTTTAAATGGATTAATATTTTTTTACCAAACCTTTCGAAAGGCACTTCCTGGACCCAGTCCGCATATACCCTGAAAAGCTCGGACCAGATGGATAAACCATTCAAGCTGTGGAGATGAGCAAAGAATTTCACAAAGTTGAGAATTTCACATTTTTTCCATACTCCACAGCTCCCCAACTGCAAATCTGACCAGAACAAAAAACTTTCCTGGTCCAGCGATCTATGGTACCACACTGTGTTTGCAAAGTTTCAGGCAAATAGGACAAATGGTTGCAAAGTTATTAAAGTGCACAATATTGAGTTTTAACATAGAAATGACTGTGCAACCCTACTATACTGGCCCCACACACAACCACATGCACCCCTATATTTAGGGTCCTGCTCTGCTATCTGCTGTCCCAACGCCTTCAACTACTGCAAGCTGCTGACGAGAGGAGGGGAGGCGTGAGTGACCTACACCGAGGGTCCCCCCCACAGCTTGCTAGTTGTGGTGATCTGTTCCTTTTGGGGCCCTACCATACGGGGTGTCCTGGTTTGCCCCTTTTACAGGTTTTCAGGAGCCCTGGTTTGCTCCTTTTCCAGGTCTCCAGTTGCCTATAATATGTGGGGGTGGTTACTACTGTCCTTACCATGGAAGAACTGGAAGCCACCTCTCCTATGTTCAGGAGGGGCCGGCAGGTCGGTTTTACGACACTAATAATTATGATACTGGCCCTGGGCTAGTCCTCCCTTATTGTGCTACTGACTCCTAACCTATTTATTGACCCAGGTTGTGGCCCCTCCCATGATGATACTGATTTCTCCTTTTCCAACCTACTTGTAACTAAGGTAATGCACTACGGTACTGTCCTAGCCATGACACTAGATGCCTTATGTGTGCGGCCAGGGTGAAGAAAGTCCAAGCATGCACAGGCCTGGAGGTAGGCTCACTGTGAAGATTGTTCAGTCCCGGCTAGCCCTACCTCACTTCTTATGGCTGGAGATATTGAGCTCAATCCTGGGCCATCTAAGCTGATCTCTAATATTCCCACCACCTGGAATGGGAATAAGGGACTAAAAATAGTGCATATGAATATTAGGAGCTTGCTTCCTAACCGAGATGATCTCGTAGCGTGGACAGAGCTATACAAGCCAGACATCCTAGGGATAACTGAGACTTGGCTCAAACCCTCGATTCCTGACTCTGCCTGCTTCCTAACAGGATACAAGTTCTCTGCCTAGACAGGACTGGGGGTAGGAAGGGGTGGCACCCTCATCTACTACAGATCCCATCTGAAAATCTCCTGGTGGCACAGAGTAAACCTGATCATCCACCTTGTGAGTTTCTTCATGTGCTCCTGCTGCTGGGCGATGCTAAGAGCTGCACTTGGTGTGCGCTATAACCCCTGGGGGGTCTGACAGGACTCACTTACCTCTTAGATGCAGTTAGGCCCAGTATAGGTGACAATGAACTCATTATTATGGGTGATATCAACATGAACTGGGAGTGTGGCAATATTAGGAAATGCGAATCACAACTTGCCTGCCTATCCCTTAACCAACTAATCCATTACCCGACGAGACAGGCAGCCAATGGTTCCTCAAGTTCCCTGCTGGACTGGATCCTGACCAACCAGCCGGAGAGGATTGCCTCATCAGGCATGCTATCAGACTCCATATCTGACCACTCCCCAGTATACTGTGTCTGGAAAATCCCCTCCCCTAGAATTCCACACAAAATCATTCAAGTCAGAAAATACTCCAGTTTTGACCCTGAGGCTTTCCTGGCCAATCTAGGATGTACTGACTGGACCAGGGTGCTTGAAGCCTCTGACCCCTCAGTGGCAGCCTCCTGCTTCATACATTCCTTTGGTGTTCTCCAAGATAGACACGCCCCCAGGGTCACCCGGAGGGTGAGGGGAATAGCCACCTTCTGGCTGAATGGTGACTTACTTGCCCAGATGCGGGAGAGAGACAAATGCTGGGCAAGTACTAAGGGTTCCAGAGATCCTGCTAATCTCTTGAGATATCGGCAACTCAGGAATCGGTGTAAAAAAGCCATTAGGGCTGCCAAAAGTAACTTCTGTAAATTGGCACTACTTAGCTCTGTCAGAGATCCTAGGAGGTTCTGGAGGAACATTAAATCCTAGTCAGTGGGCCCTCTCACTCTGGTGTCGTGGACATGATTATTGATGGAGTCTCGAATGCAATTCCCACACTATAGCCGGTCACTCAGTCTCCAGCCTCTGACCTTCGGCCTCACCTCTCATTTCACGCATCATGGGGGTCGTTGCTAATATCACTCCGATGCAGAGTGAACATCCTCCTCTGAGAGTATTTAATCTTAAGGCCGTGTCTGTCCTTGATGTTCGGAACAGCTTGGCTGCCCTCTCCCAGCACTCCAGTGCAGGGCCTGACAACCTTGAGCCCAGGCTTCTCAAGCTGGGAGCAGCTTACATTGCCCTCTGATTGCCCATATCTTTAACCTATCCCTTAGCTCGGGGATAATCCCTGACATCTGGAAGGAGGCAAGGATAGTCCCTGTTCTGAAGCAGGGAAATCCCAAACTCCCTGACAACTATCGCCCTATTGCTATACAACCATCCCTTGGTAAACTCCTGGAAAAGGTTGTGTCGGAGCAACTCTCGGAGTACGTGGATACCCATGAGCTGCTTTCTGGGGCCCAACATGGTTTCCGGAAGAGTCATAGTACCATTACTGCCCTGATTACTGTAACCTCTAGTATTAGATCTGCCATGGATCAGGGCAAACTGTCAGGTGCTATATTTATTGTTGACCCGTCAAAAGCTTTTGACCTTGTCAACCATGACCTACTGGGGGAGCAGCTCAGGGCTCTCAGGTTTTCTCCGCATGCCATGAGTTGGATGATGGGCTACCTAACGGGTAGAAAGCAGCGCACCTGCTTTAACAAGGTCCTCTCGGAGCCTAGGACTGTGACCATGGGAGTTCTCCATGGTTCGGTACTTGGACCTCTCCTATTCTCACTTTTTATTAATCAACTCCAACGGGTGACCTCTCATTGCCAAGTCACGCTTTATGCAGATGACCTTGTGCTAGTGGCCCATGCTCGTAATGCTGCTGACCTTAACCAGTGCCTATCTGAAGACTTCAGCAGCGTCTCGGCCTGGATTACCAACCATAGACTGGTATTGAATCCTAACAAAACTCAGGCCATGCTCTTTGGTTCCATGGCCAAGTTAAAAGCCCCATCAGCTATGCTCAAAATAGCTTGTGATGGAGGCCCCCTGTTGCCAACAGCGAGCTCAATTAAATATCTTGGGGTCACCCTCGACCCACAACTTGACATGGGAAGCCATATCCAAAACATCTGCAGAGCCACCAGGTGTAAGCTTGGCCTTGCCTACAGGGCCAAATACAACCTGACTCTGGGAGCGCTTCTCCCCTCCCTTAGCTATGGATACCACCTATTTGCCAGGTCACCTCAAATCCATCTTAATTGGTAGAACACGGCATATAATGATATGTCGTTTTGCACTTGCTGCTCCCAAACTCACCCACTGATGTGAGCTCTATGACAAACTCAACTGGCTCCCCCCTGCTGAATTCCTGATCCTTGGTGTAGGAAACTTCACCAGGAAAGTGCTTGCCACGGGCATACTGTCGGGACTGGCACATCTCCCAAAACTGGACACCATCCCCTACCAGCTCAGGTCACAGACCGCCGAGTTGCTTAAAGTTCTCCCTACTCGGACCCTTATGGGGGATCGTGACTTTGCCACTTTTGTGCCTAGGCTCTGGAACTCCATTCCGGACTCTGTTCGCTCTGCCCCTTCCCATGGGACCTTTCGCTCCTTCCTGTGGTCCCACCTAAAACAAACGACAAGATGTGACTGCTCCTAGTCTCTGTATTGTAATACTATGCAGTCCACTATTGTCCACTCCGAGTCCATGATGGTCTATGAAATATGTATTCAGTGATTCTAATGTCTATCTATGTCCTGTAACAATTTGTACTATGTGTGGCAGTATCTCTGCCCTTATACAAGCGTTGTTATAGCTGTTTTTTACTGTATCAAGCTGTTTCGCCAATGTTGTCATGTATGTATACTGTATGTTTTGTGCTCTCCCAGGTCATTCCTGAAAATAGGCATACTACTTGTCTAGTATACTTACCCGGTAAACAAAAGCTAAATAAATAAATAAAATAACTTCTATGTTAAACTCAAAACTGTGTGTGTTAATAACTTTGGACACGTTCAACAGATGTGCATGAAATTTGGCATGTGGGGTGAGGCATAGTAGATCTCTATTTGCCAGATTGTTTCTGTAGGACTTGGTTTTTGTGCACCAAAATGCTGAAAAATGCACTTTGACAGTTTTGTGGGCAGTTTGGATTTTGTTTGTGGTGCTGTGTGGCCATTATGTGGCATGCCACTCTGCAGCTTGGCAAGTTGAAAGAGATTGGGTCAAGGAACATGCCACTTTGTTTGGTGAAAATATATTAATCCATTCAAAAGTTATTAAACTTTTAAGTTCCCACTATAAGTCTATGGGAAGACTGATATGGTTATTTTGACAAATAATGGAGTTTTGGCCATCTGATCCCTCCTCACAATCAAAAAAAATTTGCAGGATCACGATCAAAGAATCTTTGATTGCAACAGCCACCATCTTGTTTTCATTTTGCAGACAGAAAAACAAATATCTCGGCTCAGGCATGACTTCTGAAGTAAAACTGATGGATTTTGCTCAGGAGTCTTCCCTCTATCAAGCAATGCTTGTGGTTTCTTGGAATTCTGTCAAAAAATAGAGTTTCAAAGTTTTAAATTCTTTTATCGTGGTTCGCCAACGATCTTTGATCGTGAGCCTGCAAATTATTTGATTGTGAGATTCTTTGACCATGATCTTTTATCACAAGGGAGGGACTAGATGGCCAGATTTAAAAATCAAATCTCAGCCCAGGGGTGACTCGAGCCAAACTAGGATGGGTTTTGCTCAGGGTGCTTTGTTCTATCAAGTCATGACAATGGTTTAATGTATTTCTCTGAAAAAAATGGAGTTAACATTTTTTAATTCTTTGATCGCGATCTTTGTTCGTGAGGGAGGGACTAGATGGCCAGATTTGGAGGGACCAGATATATAATTGTAAAAGTTGTGAAAATTGGGCTCTCAAAAACAGTTTAGTCTTTTAACTTGAAATTTGGAGAGTGTTGAGGGGGATGTCCTGTATACTGTATATGAATTATGGTGTTTAGGTGTCAGAAAATACATTTGTTGCAGATATATTTTGTGGCACATTTTATGTTTTGCAGAGAGCGTGTTGCATTGTGGTACTGGCTTCACATTTATAGGGTAGCTAGCCTTACTGCCATGGAAGTAAGTTTCAGTGGTTAGGTGTCCAAAATGTCAACTGGTGTGGAATTATGGCACTCCGATGAATGAAACTTTGTTTTGCTTCAGGCCACACGCTCCCACCAATAGATATGATTTGGAATACTTGTATTGTTATGTTAGGCAGAAATTTGCAAGTTGGTGGGAGCATGGGGCCTGCTGCCACCAACTTGTGTGACTTTGTGCTTTTCTATGCTTTCTCAAAAAGTTAGGAAATTCTATGCAAAAAAAAAAAAAAAAAAACACTGCGTTAAAACACAAAACATCAGGAAATGGACCTTTTGGGTTGCTTCCCCGATACCCCCATCCTCCCGAGATTGACAGATGCTGGGGTGGAATATCGAGGGTTGAGGCCTAAATGTCACCCCATTCTTCTTTACTGTGGCTTGTGAGCATTATTACACATGGAATGGGGTGACATTTAGCCCTCACAACCACAATGACACACCCCGCATCTGTCAATCTTGGGAGGATGGGGGTACACAAGGGGAGGCAACCTAAAGGTCTCATTTCGACTTTGTGTTTTAACCTAAACGATGCATTAATGCAGTTTTTGTGCACACACACACACACACACACACACACACACACACACGTTGTAAATGTTTGAAATAAAACCATGTATTCTCTTCGGAGGGAGATACATTTTGCTGATATAGACACTGAAAGTTATTTACTTTTACACAGTGTCTACATCAGCAGCTGATATTCTCACTGTGGTTACATTAGCAGCAGCACCTGCCTGACCCAACTTCTTGTCAGTACAAGTAACGTCTGAACACAGTACACAGCCAAGATGTGCAAAATTATCTTCTGATACACGTATAGCATAAATGTGCCGAAAATAACTTGCTTCCTAAAAAATGTACATACGACTCTGTTAGGCAGTATTATGACTCGAACCACTCACACAAATACAAAGATAAACATATATAATCCCCAGGCCTTCCAACAGTTGTTTCAGGTTATGAAAATTACCTTCTACATCTTTTCTGTGTTGCTCAGCATTCCTCCAAATGTGGAAGAGTCTGCAAATCGAAAGTAATCCACCTGGACCGCAGGTGAAACAAACTGCAATGGACAGAGAACTAAAATAGCGACACACCATATGCAGCACCACAGTCCATGAAAATAAAGCAAACAGAATTAAATAATTCCAAACACATCAGTAACCATTAAAATAAAAACCTTTGCATGCGACCCTGTTCAGAAGGACACCAAACTCCCACCCACTCAACAGAAACAGCCAATCGCATCTCACAAACATAACCAATCATACACGACAACCAAGACAAACCACATTCAAGCTTCCAATCAATCACGGTACAACAGTGAGTGCCATTCAGAAAACAGACCTCAATAATAAAAACAAGCATACATTTACTGTAAGAATACCACAGAACAAAAGAAAACCACAATTAAAAATGCCATGACTGTATCCCTTATTGTATGAAATCAACACATGATTGGCAGGAGCAGGATATGGAAAATATTCTCACTCCTGCTGAGAGGTATAGAGATGTCACTCTGCAGGACTGAGTATAAATTTTCATATCCCACTCCAGAGACAGAGACATGGGCACAGTAGCTCCCCTATAGTTAGGGTTGAGTAGGTAGTTTAATGTTAAATTATAAACAGCAAGCAATTGCACCACTCCGTTAATAGCATGCAAAATGTTCAGCTTTATTAAAATGCAATGAAACACTATTGGAGGGCATCATTATGAACAAGGAACTGGAATTTCTTGGCGTTAGCAAACCAATCAGACCTACTGTATATGCACTACCCAAAATACATAAAAACCAGGAGAATCCCCCAGGTGCCCCATTGTTGCAGGTATTGGGTCCGTTATGGAGCCCCTGTCTCACTATGTGGATGTACCCAAGTTAAGATCTTAATGTAAGGGATACGACATATTGGAGGTAATAGCAGAAATGCAACTTGAACCAGACTACGTATTAGTACTGATGGATATAGCCTCACTTTACATGAAAATACCCCATGAGGAGGGTATACATGCCCTTAGTATTGGTTGGAATGTGATGAAAACATGGATGTGAGGAACAGAAAATTCCTCCTTGAGGTCACTGAAATAGTGCTGACCAAAAATCCGTTTCTGTTCAACAAAGATTTCTATTTACAGGTCAAAGGGACAACTATTGGTGCTACACTTGCACCCAACTAAGCGAATCTCTATTTGGGCTATAGGAAAAGATCAGTAATCTATGACAAACAGTTCAATCCTTTTTACCATAAGATTGACCTGTGGCATTGTTTTATAGAGGACCCAATTCTTGCATGGAGGGGTACCCGAGAGGAGCTTAGTGGATATGTTAACCATTTGCAAACTAGTAACCCAAATGTTATGTTTTCGGTCCAATGTCACCAGGGCAGAGTGACATTTCTGGATTCAGAACTCACCAGGGATGGGGACAACTGTTTACAGACAGCCCTGTATAGAAAAGACACTGACTAGAATTCACTGCTGCTAGCCTAGAGTTGCCACCCACCACGCATGGTGAGAAATATTCCCAAAGCCTAATTGTTCAGAGCCAGACAGAATTGTAGCACTGATACAGACTTCATTGTGCAAGGGATGGATGTGTGTGATAGGTTTTGCCAGAGGGGGTATTCTACACCTTTAGTCAGGAATGCCACGATGGAAGCTATGAGTAAATCAAGGGATGAACGTATGAGCACACAGGAATGCAGCCATATACTGCAAAGGATGAACTTTGTGAGCAAGTAGACAATCCAGGGAGATGGAGTATTATTTACAAGCATTTGTCAATACCGAATGTTTGCTTGCTGGTATTAGCATTGGAAATGCAGGAGTTTGACAGATGCAGAGTAGGAATGGCAGTGAGGTATTGAAGTTCACCTCCACCCTGCAGAGATGGACAGGCATTGTGGCATGTGTTTGGGTTGTCGTCCATAACGTTCATGCCATTTCACCTCACCCTATCCTGCAGACACTGACAAGTGTTGAGGTGTGCCTTGGGGTGTTCAGCTTTACTGTCACCCCACTCCATAAGGACATATGCTGAAATGGGTGCAATATAGAATGGGGTGGTCTGTGGGGCTGAAGAGTCCAAGGCACAACTCGATGCCAGTCAGTGGCTGCAGGGTGGAGGTGGGGTTGGAATGGCATGAGCATTACAGTCAGCAGTCCAAAGGCACACCCCTGATGCCTGTCAGTCTGTACAGGGTGGGACATCACGGTTAGAAACTGTAATGCCCCGGGCATGTGTTGGTATTTGCAGTACAAATTTTCAACATGGGCATTTTGTGGCACCCACCTCATGAAAGCATTTGGGACCTCTTCTCATGAAGAGTGGCACTCTGATTTTGTCAATATGTCCCGAAATTTGAGTTTCCACAGTGACTGTCCCATTGTGCACCAGATGTACAAAAACACAGATCAGGCAGGATGTGAAGAAGGACAGCTATACCATTCACAGGGAGGTGTGAAGAGATGGCAATGTTGAAATTCTGTAGTGAAAGTAGTAAAAGTGCTCAAACTTCCAAACGTACATGGAAACTGCACAATGCATGTGTGTAAGTCATTTAGTGGAATTATTTCACCAAATTTTCAACATAGGCATTTTGTGACCTCTGCTCATGAACACGGTCACTATGATTTTCTTAATCTGTCCCGAACATTGATTTCCCACAGCAACCGCAATATTCTGTGTAAGATGTATAAATGTGTATTTCGGGCAGGATGTGAAAAATGACAGCTGTACTGTTCATAAGGAGGTCTTAAAATTAAAAAAAAAAATGGCAATGTTGAAAATCTGGTGTGAAAATACGACAAATTTTTCAATGTTACAAGGGTGCGTGGAAACTGCATCACACACACTTGTAACAGTCATTTCATGGACATTTGTCACCAAATTTTTAACATAGGCATTTTAGGACCTCTGCTCATGAACAGAGTCACTGATTTGACATACGAATCTGCCAGCAGCTAGCACCCTAGATTGCTGCCTCCCCCACCAAGTCTTCCTCTTGCTTTATCCCACTCCTCCTTAAGGCTGTTGACTGTCCTATGTGTTACCACCCCCTCTGGCAGCACATTCCAACTAGACACCACCCACTTAGAGAAGTGGTGCTTCCTTATTTCCCTCTTGAAATGTCCCCCTTTCAATCTTAGTCCATGCCCGCTTGTCTGTCTTCCACTCCTCATTTTAAACACCCCCTCAGTGCTAGGTTTAGTTACACCCTCAGGTATTTAAATGCTTCAATCATATCCCCCCCATCCCTCTCCTTCAGTGTGTACATGTTCAGGTCCTTCAGCCTAAATCATATTTCTTTCCATCCCCGTTAACATTTTTGCTGCCCTCCTTTGCACCCCCTCTAGTAACTTTATATCTCTACTCAGGTAGGGCCTCCAGTATTGCATATAGTACTCTAGGTGCGGTCTGACCAGTGATCTGTAGAGAGGTAGGATCACATCTTGGTGTCTGGATGAGAACCCCCTTGTGATGCACCCCAGCATCTTATTTGCCTTCACTGCTGCTCTCGTGCAGTGGGCCGAGTTGTTCATGATCCCAGTTACCAAGACCCCTAGGTCCTTCTCCTCCTCTCTGATCCCCAACCAATAGTCCCTGTTCTCATTCTTAGCCCTGAAGTTCATCACCTTACACTTCTTTGCATTGAATCGTAGCTGCCACTTGACTGATCATGTCTCTAGTTTGGTCAGGTCCCCCTGCAGTTTTCCCCCATCCATCCTCTTAGTCCACCACCACCACCACCACCACCACCACCCCCCCCAAGTTGGTATAATGTGCGAACATATTAACCCTGCTTCCAACTCCACGTGCTATATTGGAGATGAAGGCCCAAATATCACCGGGCCCAGCACAGACCTCTGCAGCACCCAGCTTGTCACTGCTCTGGGTGTCAAGAGCTCCACCACCATCACCCCTCTGCACCCTCCCCTATAACCAGTTCTCTATCCATTTAGTCAGCTCCCCCCAACCCCCACTGCAGTCAGCTTCCCCCAGTCTCCCATGAGGCAATGAATCAAAGGCCTTACTGAAGTCCAAGTACGGGACATGTACCTCATGGCCCCTGTACAGCTCCCTTGCCACCCAGTCACAATACTCTGTTAGGTTGGTTTGACAAGACCTCCCTGAGATGAACCCATGTTGCTGCCCATCTTAGAGGCCATTACTGTCTAGGAATGCTACCAGCCTCTCCATCAGTATTGGCTCCATAAACTTACCCACTATGGACGTGAGACTTACAGGCCGATAATTTCTTGGCTCATCCCTAGGCCCACTCTTGTGTATGGGCGCCACATGGGCGCCACACACACACACACACACACACACACACACACACACACACACACACACACACACACACACACACACACACACACACACACACACACACACACTTTCCAGGGAGATGTTGAACAGATCTGCCAGCAGCTCAGCCAACAGCTCTGCCATCTCCCTGAGCACCCTGGGGTGGATGGCATTGGGACTTTGTGCCTTGTCCACCCTTACTGCCCTCACCCCTCTTGCACCCTACTTCCTGTGATCACTTTGTCAGTCACCTCCTCCTCCCCCCCTTTCCCCCACAGCTCAAGCCCATTCTGGTAGTGTGCCATCCCTCTTAGTGAAAATGAAGCAGAAGTACTCATTTGGAATTTCCACTTGCTCCTCCTCCTTTTCCAGCCAGTCCCCCCTCTGCTTTATTCTCACAATATATTCCTTGCACTTCCTCCTTTCCCTGATATGCAAAAAAAGTCCTTTTCACCTCTTTTTATGCCCTGTGCAGAACTTAATTGCCTGGAGGCCTTAGCTTTTTTCTTCCTCCTGGCAACCTCCCTTGACCAAGTCCCGAAAGCCTCCTTATCCTCTGCCTTCCCTGTTCTCCTGTAGTTCTGGTATGCAGCAGTCTTTGCCCTCACCCCTTGCAGCACTTTCTTGTTCAGCCAGCATGGTTTCTTGCCTCTGCTCTTCTTACTCCTGGCCCTGGTGCAGGCTATTATGGCCTCTGTTAGCCCAGTCTTTATGTCTCCCCACCTTTGTTCTGCATCCATCCCCGGCCTTATATCCTAGAGTCTTCCTTGCAGTATTGCTCCCATCCCCCCCAAAGTCCACCCTAATAAAGTCCACCACCTTAGTGCCCATGCCACCTGTCTCCCTACCCAGCATGACAACAAGCAACACTGTTTGATGGTTGGTACCTGCTAGTGGGTCCTCCATCCTTACCCCTCTCACCTCCTCCCCATATGCCAGTACTAGGTCCAGAGTGCCACAAGCCTTGTAGGCCCACTTACCAATTGCATCAGAAGGCCATCCTGGAATGCATCAAGGAGCATCTGCTGCCTGGTACTGCTAGTGACTGGGTGCTCCAGTCAACCCATGGTAGGTTAAAATCCCCCACTATCACCACACTCCCCCTTTTACACACCCTCCTTATCTGCTCTGCCAACTCCCCATCCAGTTCCCTGGATTGGGCTGGTGATCTGTACACCACTCCCAGCCTCAGCTTTCTGCCCTTAGAGTCTAGGAGCTGCACCCAAAGTGCCCCTTTCCTCTCCTTCTCTCCCTCATTCATTATGCATTTAATCCCTTCCCTCACTTGGAGTGCAACCCCCCCCTTCCAACCCCCCATTCCCTCCTGTATATCCTGTATTCCAGGATTGCCAAGCCCTAATCATGGCACTCTGTGGTCCAAGTCTCTGTCTCTGCAGCAATGTCCACCTTCCCCTCTGAAAGGAGTGCCTGAAGCTCTGCAGTTTTGTTCCCCAGGCTTCTTACGTTGAGAGAGACCACCTTCTACCCGTACCCCTCCTTCTCCTCAGCCTGTGTCCCTCCTCCTGGTAGTCCATGCCCTTTCTCCTCTTTGTTACTGGGTGGTGGTGGTGTCTTTATTACACTCAGACCACTCTGCCTGCCCCCTGCCAGGGTTACTACACTTCCACCTTTACCTATATCTAGGTGGGTGAACTCATTAGGCTCCCCTGCCCGGACCCTTCTACTAACCTCAGTCTTTTGGCCACCCCCTCACTAGTTTAAATCCACCTTAGTAGAGATATGCCCCTCTAATCTTGCCTTTAATACTCCCTTCCCCTTTCTGCTCAAGTGTACCCTGTCCCCCGCATGCAAGTCACTATTTCTCCAGACCCCACCCCAGTTAGTCACTAACCCATAATTTTTGGTGTGGCACCAATCCCTCTGCCCCTCATTGAACTCCTCAATCCTTCCCTTCCTCCCCATGCTTTCACATGATATGGGGAGTAACTCAGAATGCCACAGACTCCCCCAGCCACTCACACTTCTTGCCCAACTACTTGAACCTCCTCCTCACTACTTCCACAGTCTCCCTGCCAAATCGTTTATACCCACATGCAACAGTAAATTAAGTTTCTGCCTCCCTCTTGCTACACACTTGAGTAGTGCCTACTCTGCCCCGATTAAGTCAACCTGGGGATAGCTTCAACCCAAATTCGGCTGTGCCTTCTCTCCTTCCACCCCATGTCACCCCTTTCAGTATACAATCCCGGAGGATGAGTACCTCCTGTCCCTTAGCCCCTTTCCCTTCTAATGCCCCTTCCACCACTCCAATATTTGATCTTCCCTTACCTCTGCCAGCTGCTCCCTCTGACTTCTGTATCTGTACCCCCTACTTCCACCTCACCCCTTTTCTCTGCCTTATTCCTCCCATCCCCCTTGAACCCCTTCCCAGCCTGACTACTTCCTACTGGGCTGCCCATGTCGACATCCCCTCCTCCCCTGCAGATTTCCAACCCCTCTCCTATCCCCACTGTTGTCGATTTACAGTCCCTATTCTCTTCTACCCAGATAGTAATTCCCCTCCCATCCTTTCCCCTTCCTGTAACCTTCTCTCCTGTCACAACCCCCTCCTTCCTTACTAGCCAGCCTTCTACCCTTTCATCCTTGCCATCTCTTCCCCTAGTTGTTGTCCTCCCCCCCTTCACTATGTTCCTGCTCCCCCTTTCTCCCGCCATAGCAGAGGCTCAAATCTATTCCTATTTGATACCCCTCCTACATCTCATCCCCTTATTAGTTCCCCCCTCCTACTTGTTTCCCTCCATGTCACCCCTGGTCCCTCCCTACCTGTGGCCATCTGCCCTCTCCCCCGGTACTCCTCGTGGTCTCTTCCTCCCAACAGGAGACCTCCTCTTGCCCTCTCTTCTGCTAGTGCCTATGATGCTGGGGTCAGTTTCAGTCCCTAGTTCTTCCTCCATCCACCCTTGCAATCCCCTATTCCCCCAGCCAAGATGCCTACCATACTCATCTGCCCTGCCACTCAGACTCCTCCCTCACCTCCACATTTCCTCCCTCAAACTAGCCAGTCATCTACAGACCATGCACCCACTATCCTCCAAGTTCAGTCCAGGATCATGGTGGACCCACACCCTGTACACCCCACTACCCTTCCAAAGATGTCCGCCCTATTGACATGTGGCACCTGACCCATTTTGGCTCCATCTTATCTTATGGGCCCTTACTCCCAGGTTCTGTACCCTACTACAACTGTTAGGCCCTTATTTACTCAAATTCCTGTCTTCCGCCACACTAATCCCTCTATTGGCCTCTTGCTGACCGCGGTAATTCACTCTCAAATCTTCTCCATTAGATACTGTATTACTGTAGCAATCCTAAAGCTACCTTGTCAGTTTTTCACCCCTCAGCCACCATATCTTTTGTTCTCAGCTCTCATATAGTTTCACTTAGCCCAGTTAGAAATCCTATTGCACTCCAAGTATTACTCAGCTCAGCTGGAGAAATAAACAAAACAACTAAATCTGTATTACAGCACTCCTTGAAGTATCCAGTCATTGCTTTGTCTCCACCCCAGAGACCCTGCTGTAATATAGGACCACAGAGGAGCCCAAGCGGGAGGGTGGACAACTCTAAACTCCCGGCAGAGCTTCATTGAGCTCGATCACTCTCCCTCTCACCTCGCTCATTCGGTTTCTCCCGGCACTGCAGGCTGGCCTTTTGTACTGGGCTTCTGCCTGCATTGGTACCTTCCCCCCCCCCCCACAAAGAAATCTGCAGCAGTCCCGAGAGACCTCAGTTGAGCCTGTTTACTCCCCCCCCACTCAATCTTAATCTGTCCCAAACACCGATTTCCCACAGTGACCATGCTATTCTGTGCCAGAAGTGCAAAATACATTTCGTCCAGGATGTGTAAAATGACAGCTGTACTGTTCATAAGGAGGTGGGGAAAAATGCCAATGTTGAAAATCTGGACTGAAAGTATTACAAATTTGCAAAGTTATGAGCGTGCATGGAAACTGCGCAATGCACGCTCATAAGTCATTTTTTTGGATTTGTTTCACCAAATTTGCAACATAGGCTTTTTGAGAACCCATCTCATGGACAGTGGTGCTGTCATTTCGTTAATTTGTCCCAAAAAGTGATTCCGTGCAATGACCACGAAATCACCTTTCGGGACAGGACACAATGACTGAAATTCATGAGGAGAGGTCCCAAGAACCCCATGTTAAAAATTTGGTGCCAGAATTCCCCAAAATGTTAGAGATATGCACCAAAGTTGAAAAACCTTATTTATGCCATTGTACAGCTTACCTGCATTTCTTCAGTTATCGGTTGGCTTTGAAGAGTGCAGACGTGTTCCTGATCCACTGAAGATCATCGCGCTAGGCTCCAGAGGCAAGTATGGGGTGATGGGGATGTGTGTAGGGAGGCAGGGTGCACAGAGAGTGGCCGCAGGTTGGGGAAGGGGGCATCAAATTCTACGAGGGACCGTTTTCTATTTTACAGGTTTTAAAATAAGAACCACATCGTGGGACTGTTTCTTCTTTTCAGGGACATTTGGCATGCTGGAGTGGGCTTCCAGCATGCCATCCAAGTGTTTTTTTTGGGCTGTAGCCAATGGGAGATTGAGCACCCCTGTCAGCACATACCAGTGGGGAGGAGAAAGAGCTGAGGAGGATTGGCACCCCCTCAGCACACAGCAAACTGAGGGGAGAAGAGGGATATAATGCCGATGGGGAGGGGGCTCCCCTGTTTGCAAATTGAACTGGGGGGCTGAAGCAGATGGGGACTGGGGCCCCTGTCAGCAAAGAAACACTGTTGATGGGGGGGTGGGCACATGCTGCCGAGAGGGATTGGGCACCCCCTTGGCACACAAATGGGGGGGTTACAGTGTGCCAATGGGGAGTGGCCCCCATCGGCAAATGTACTGGGTAGGGCAGTGTACGGATGGCAAGGTATCGCTTCTGCAATAACGGGTCACTCCTCATTGCAGTGAAATGGCTGATGCTGCAATGACGAGGCAGCCCCTCCGATTGCAGTAGAGAAAATGTTTTAACTTGGTGGCACTTTGCAGAACCAGTGTCATCAAGACACTGGGCCTGCATTGGTCCACCAGTACCAAGCCCTCAAATGCAGTGCCCCGTTGGCTGTCGGAGTGCCCCACCTCCACAACCCGCTTCTCTCCTAAGCTGCCACATAATGTTTCTTGTGCATACCTGCAAGCAAACATAAAATGCACTGAGGATTTTACAAACAGACCCCACTTTAAGGGAAGTTACAGCTTTAACATCTAGAATGACATACTAAAGAGGAATGACCTTGAAGGATAGGGTAGTTCAAAGCTTACACAGGAATAGGAAGCCTAGTACATCAGAGGTTACTGGTTAAACCAAAGGGAACATTTCCTTGTAGAAATTGCAAGTTTTGTGCATTTATTCTAAAATCTAACATTTACCACAATAAATGCAGCAAAGGATTATAAGGCTAATTCCTTTTTTAGCTGTGTCACAGGTAATATGGTTTACCTGGCTACCTGTGGTTGTCAGGCATTTTACATTGGCAAGACTACATGAGCATTTAAACGGAGGATGGGGGAACATATTAGGAGCATATCTGAAGGGGATAGGACAAATGCGCTTGCTGTGCAGTGCATGAACAGGAATCAAGAGGTGTTACAGTACACAGGTTTAAGTTCTGTGAAATCGAGCAGGTCAAATTGGGACCCTGAGAGGGTGACCTAGAAGATCTATTACTTGAAAGAGAGGTCTATTGGATCTATACCTGGGGGATTAAGACCCCCAGGCCTGAATGATAAGAGATCTGATGACTGAGTAATAGGAGAAAAGTTAAGGTCTAGTACGAAAGTACACACTGTTTGTATGTAATGCAAAGAAAGAAAGAAAGAAAGAAACAAACAAAAATGTATAGTGTGTAATGTTATGCCTGGAAAACGACTTGTCCAAAGTTTTAATTACTGAAAGTAACTAATATATGCTCTGTTTTCTTAGAGTACCAGAGGGGAACTGGAGGTCTCGGATTTGACTTTCTGGAAACTGTCAGATGAAACTGGAATTTGGTATAACAAGTACTGGTAGTTCAGAGAGAGATTTTTTTAAACAGTAGAAATAGCTTAATGCTGGACATATATAGGCTAACATGCTGTTTTTTTGCTGATGCTTTTGTGATATTGTCCAAGTAATTTGCACAAATATGGAATATGAAAAGTGGATTTATTAACTATTAAGAGGAACAAGAGATTGTATATAGTATTTATAATGAGTGTAACAGACTCTTAAAACATTTGGTCACTGTCACTTTAAACCTTATATTTTAAACACTGCTGACACTTGGCAGACCTAACTAAGGTGTTCAAAACAGGTAGAGGTTGTGTAGCCCGAGCTGTGGTGGTTTGGAATTGTTTTTACACTTTAATAAAAGCTGAACATTTTGCTCTGTTGCTTGCTGTTTGGAACTATACTCAGTTGCAACAGGCACACCAGTGCAGCTATTGAGCTGGACCTTTTCTGCTAGTCTAATGTTAATCCCCAAATTTTGCACATTAACTTCTCAACCGTTCAATGGATTCATTAAATTTATAATACATGGTCTCAGATGGCATATCTCTACATTTGCGAAGATGTGTTTTGATTGAATTTGTGGTTTTCATGCAGTGAGGTGCCAAAACACATTTTTTCAGCAAATTTCAGGGTCATTTTTCAACATCACACTGTGTCCACACAGTTTTGAATTTTGGTCTGAAATTCTCATGATCGAAAACAGATTAATACTTTTTCATAAACCCAATGCTGGATTGTTCCTTAGGGTTATAGTTCCAAGTTTAAATTTTGAAAGTTTGGTTCTGAGCATGCTTAGTTCAGTCTTTGAGATAGATGCAGTTTTGATGAAGTATTCTGGCCGTGAACAGGGATTGGAAAATCTCAGAAAATCCCTTTCTTGAGAAAATCCCTGTTCAGCCTTCATTTTATTTTCTCACTTAGAAGGGGAGAAAACAAACCTTATAACTTGCCCCAGGGAAGTATTTTGTAAGAACCAAGGATAGGTTTGATGGGGAGTCTCACCCGTCATGCTCTACTTTTTTGGTTTAAAATGGCAATTTTTTTTTTTTGAATAATCCTTTTATTCAAGTATACAGTACATACAATTACAAAACAAACAAACAACATACAGATGCAATCAGACATGTAAAATTGATCTAATCATATTCCCCAGAAATCAGTGTATTAGGTCGAATTATCTTACTATAGATTATATGTTATGGGGACCTGAAGGATACTTTCTCATCAGTATCCTACTAATTTAATACCTTACCTCCCCAGTGAATGGGTCTAGCAAATGGATCTATTTCACCTTGTAGTACTTCCAAATTCTCTAACCCATACTTGTCCTCAGCATTAGTTCCTCCACCACTTGATGACAGGAAGAGGGCCCATCCCCTTAAGAGTGATTCCTCCCTCTCCAGGACCACCATTGTTAATCTTTCTAACGCCAAGGTGTGCATAGTTAGCTGGCACCATTGTAGCACTGTGGGCTTCAAGTTGGAAACCCATGTATTCTGAATACAGTGGCGTGCTAACATGAATAATGTTAGCATCCATCTTGGGAAGGGGATCCACAGCTCTTCTAGTTCCACCCGAAATAAGCATGTAAGTGGGTTTCTTCTTAGTGGTACACCTGCCATCTGAGACACCTCCCCTACTATCTCTTCCCAAAACTTGACAGGTCCAGAAGCAGTGTATGTAGGTGCCCCTCTCTCCCCCCCCCCCCACACCTCCCACATACAGGAGATACCAAAGGTTGTGCCTTATGCACAATGGCATGGGGTAGTACAACCTATACAAGAACTTGTAAAAAGCTTCTTTAAACTTATTAAAGATCATAATTCCTTCCAGCATGTGAAGAATCACCCTCCAGTTTTCCTCCGATATACCTTGCTCCAGGTCTCTTTCCCACAGAGCTTTCATTTCCCTTGTCATATCAGACAACTCTCATTTACCCTTTTTAGCAGCTTTCCCCAGAAAACCCTTAGGCTCCGTCTTGGCATGATAGACCAACTGTTCTACCAGGTCAGGTTGAAACATATTCTGGCTTTCCCTATCCAGTGTTCCCACAAATGCATGAACCTGCATATACCAATCTGCCAACTGTAAACTTTGTTTTAGTGTCTCAAATGTACATAATTCTCCTTTATCCACCAAATTTCCCACTCTACCGACACCCTCTTCCTCCCATTCTTGGAAACCAACATCCTCCAAGCCAGACAAAAAAAAAAAAAAAAGGGTTCCTTGCTACTGGTAGTAACATGGTCTCCCCTTGACCCACCAATTTTAGCCTATTAAGTCATCCCCAGGCCTCCAGAACCGCTTCTACCAACAGGTTGCAATTCCCCAGTGCTCTATATGCCTATAAACTTTTGCTATGTAGATATGCAGAGAGTCTCCCTGGGGCTCCCTTCTGCTCCAGGTTTACCCAGCTAGCCACATTCGGCCAATGTACCCAATCCGCCACACACCATTGTTGTATTGTCATATAAAAGTTGTCAAGGTCTGGAAAGTTGAGTCCCCCCACCCCTCTTAGCTTTAAGTCATTGTAAGCAGATTCTTGGCTCCCCCATATAAACTCAGAACATTTTCTACTCTTGATGCCCCTTGGTCAGACCCAACTGCAGTATCTGCAATGGATACAGGATCCTGGGGAAAATATTCATGTTAATCAGATTTATCCTCCCCAGCCAAGATATTGGGAGCTGTGCCCACCACATAAGATCAGCCATAATAGTTCTTATTAGGGGAAGATCATTCAAACTATACAGGGAGCCCGGCCTATGACCTATCCTTACCCCCAGGAATGTAAACCCATTCTGTGCCATTTTTAGCCCCAATTGTTCCACTACCCTATCCCCCTCAGGGAGACACATCAATTCCAATTTTTCCAAGTTAATCTTATAGCCTGAGAAACTGGCAAATTTCTCTCAAGAACAAACAGTGAGGGTAACAATCTCTGCAGATTTTGGATGAACAATAGCATGTCATCTGCATATAAAGTGACTTTATGCACAGAGTCCCTCACCCCCCCCCACCCAGTCATGCTGGCATATTGCCACTGCCAGAGGTTCAATCACCAAGGCAAACAGAAGAGGCAATAGGGGCACCCCTGCCTTGTCCCTCTTCCCAAACTGAACTGCTCTGATACACCCCTGCTCACCAGTATTCTTGCTCTAGGACTTTCATACATTGCCCTCACCCACCACCCCACATACAAATCTCCCAGACCAAACTGGGCCATCATCTGAAATAGATGATCCCATTCTATGCAATCAAATGCTTTTTCTGCATCCATGGTTACAATACCCACCTTCTCCTTCCCTTGATTGGCCTTCCATATAACATTAAGTAACCTACACAAATTATGATGTGATTGGTGGCCTATAATGAATCTGGTTTGGTCTGGGAGGATCAAGTCCTGCAGAACTCCTTCCAGTCAGGTAGCCAACACTTTTGCTAATATTTTGATAGCGCAGTTCAGCAGGGAAATGGGTCTATATGCAGCGCACTCCTTCTCATCCATGCCCGGTTTGGGTAGTAGGCACATGATAGCACCGTAAAAAAAAAAAAAAAAGTCACTGGTAGCCTAGGTATCTCCACTCTCCTCCTTTGCCTGGAGCTCACACACTGTGTCCACTATTTGTCCTCCCCAACAATTTATAATACTCCACAGGGAAGCCATCTGGGCCACTCGCTTTCCCCTGGTGCAGCTTCTGAATTGCCCCCATAGTTTCTGCTCTGGTAATAGGCAGACCCAAAAATTCCTGTTGTGGTTCTTAGACCTTAGGCAGCTGTAGATCCCTCAAGTCTTGTATGTCCCCCTTTCTACCCTTATATTCTGTCCTATATCATTTCTCTTAAAAAGGATGTGAAACAACCCCCAATCTCCTTTGGGTCCATACATAACAGTCCTTTCCTGTTCCTAACCCCCAGGATGCATGTTGCTCCCCTATCGCCCTTCATTAAATGCACCAAAAGCGGACTTGCTTGTTCCCACATTCAAATATCCACCGCTGACAGTGAAATCAAGTTTTCCCAGCCTACTACCTGAGCACTGCATTCAAAGTTTCCTGGCGTTGCTAACAACTTTACCAGCTCTCCTCCCCCACTACTCTTTTCTAAGCTTTTAACTGCTATTCCAGCTCCCCTTCTTTGTTTCCATTTCTTGATTCTGGTCATATATACCCCCTCCATGAATGCCTTCCCCACCTCCCAAAAAATAACCTTAGATGCATCAGTGTCTGCGTTTGTCTCGACGCAATACCCCCACTGTTCCTCCAAGTATTCTTTGAAATCTATATTTTTAACCAAGTATGTGGGAAACTTCCATTGTGGGGGCCCTTCCCTGCTCCTGCCACTATGTAATTATAAAAGTGACATGACACACGTATGTATGTATGTATATTATACACACACACACACACACACACACACACACACTTCGGGACCAGATCTTATGTGCATTAGAATAAGATGTATATTCTCTGGCTCCTGAGTTGGCAGTACGCCACCCATCCACCAAATCCAAGTCCACTGGTCCCATTTGCCATTGAGCCATTGCTTCAGATTATCTCCCCTTTCCCTCCGAGTGGTCCATACAAGCATCCACTGTCCAGTTAAAGCCCCCTCCCAAAATTAACCCCGGAAATTGTTCCCTGATAATCAAATCCAGTAAAGATATATAAAATTGTTGTTCACGTAGTGCTGAGGCATACACACATCTGAAGGTAACCTGCTCCCCGCTCAGGATTCCAGAGATAATATAACTTCCACCATTTGGGTCTTTCACTATCCTTTTAACTTTAAAAGGGAGGTTTCTGTACAATAACATTGCCACCCCACGTTTGAGAGAGGAATAAGATGCAGAGTAACATTTCCCTATCCAGGTCCAGACTAATTTGGCATGTTCCACTTCCATGAGATGAGTTTCTTGTATTAGAATCACCTGAGCCCCAGACCTGAAGAAGGGCAGTCAGAAGCGAAGATCTCTTTACTGGATTTGCTATGCCCTTAACATTCCATAAAACAACATTTACATTTTGTGTATTAGCGATATTTTACCCCTTGTTTTCCCCTATACCCACCACACTCACAACCAAGCCACCCTTTTCAGCATTACTGTGCTGTCAGCACAGTCCCTCAGACCCCATGTGCACTGTTCAAGAGAAAAGTCATACACGTCTATAATCACATCTGTAAATATACAAACAACTATTGAAATATCAACATGAACTTTCCCCTTCCCCTCTATCCTCCCTCTTGTCCTGCTTTAAATTGTTGTCTACCTCCCTTCCCTTAGTTCTCTTCCATCCATCACCCCCCCACTCGACGATTCCCCTGTCCCATACCCCTTCCCTCTGTCATTTTCTATTCTGATGCATCTTACCCCCATCTTCCTGTGGATATCCTTCCTCCACTTCCCTCAGATATTCCCACCTCCAACCTCTTTCATCCCCTGACACTAATTGCCATTTCAAGCATAAGTGTCATTAGATCTCTACCAGTGGACAATAGCACCACCCTTCCACAGAGACTTTGAGTGATGCCTTTGTCTCTCTTCCTTGATTACACAGCTTACTTTAACCTCAACTGTCCCCAGTCATGCGAATCCTCGTTTCCATGTTTCCTTTAAACTCAAGCAGTCTCCTTATAGTGCACCTTTCCACCTTTGTTCTCTTATCAATCCATGCCTCTCTCCTTTGTCTATGCCTTCCCTTTACCGTGCTGATGCCCCTGCCCCCCAGCCGCCCACATTGCAACCTTGAACCCCACCTAGTCCATCATGTATCCCAATAACATATCAGTCCTGCATTCTTGTAGACCACACTTCTGATGCGCTGCACCAGATAGTACCCCAAATGTCAGCCGGGGCGACCAGACGTAGCCTTAAACAAAACAAAAAAAAAAACATACACATACACAGCCCGCTGTCCCACTGCCACACACGGACTGGGGGCAGAGACAACACCACCCTCAAAACATCTGCGTCACAGCTGATGGGACTCAGAGGCCCAGTGCAGTCTCTTTTAACTGTCTTTGGCAAGCCCATAATGTCTAGAGTCTTTCGCTCGACACACAGCGGTCATCCACACAGGATTCAAAAGCTGAGGGAGTTAACAGTTTCAGTACCAAACAGTTTAATCCCTCTTGGCCCTCCGAATGACTGCAGGCCCATTTCTACATATCAACTGTAAAACCAAGGGAGGCAAAGAACATGCCAGCCCTCAAACCCTCAATGCCAAGAAATATTGAAAAAGTAACTTGCGGTGAACCACAGCAAGAGAGTATTAAACTCAGCCACTCCGCCTCATCTTCATCCCACTTTCTTCTTGATGGTCTTCCAGTTCCTCAGCCCTCTCCACTTCCCAGAATAAGGTCGATCCCTCATGCCAAATTTTTAAAGTAGCAGGATACACACGAAAGTTCTCCACCTTCACCCCCCTTAGTTGAGCCATGATGACATTAAATATTCTTTTTTTAAGCAAACAAGCTGAATAGTCCTGTGATATAGAAGAGTACCCTCATAACTGAGCATGCCCTTCTCTCTGTACACCCTTAAAATCAGTTCATGATCTTGAAAGTGATGGAATCTCATGATCTGCCTCAGAAGTTTGTCTGCTGGAGGCCATGGCATTATGGCCCTGTGGGCTCTTTCCAACTTAATTTTCCCATATTTAGGCTGCAGCCCCAAGAACTATATTCAGCTACAAAAGTCTAGGGCTCCCTCTCCTTCCCGACCTTCTGGAAACCCTCTGAGACGCAAATTAAGACATCTCCAATAATTCTCCTGATAATCATAGGCTTCTTTAAATTCCTCCAACTCTTTTTGAAGGGCCATCACTTGTCCTGGGACTTGCAAAACCTCGTCCTCTAGCTGGGAGATTCTCTCTTCAGCCTCCGCTATCTGATTTCCCTGCTGGGTTTGTTGCTCCAACACTTCCTGAAGACAGGAGTCCAATTTACTCTCCAATTTTAACAGCAGTGGTTCCAAAGCCACTATAACATGGCCAGTGAGCTCCCGACCAAGTGCGGTAACCTCCGTGGTGGAAAGCTAGACTAGGCCTGCATTTTCCGTGGAGCCACTCACCGCTGCCTTTTTGTTCATTTTTCCAGCAATCTGCTGACTTCTGGCTGGGTTAGGGGTCAAATACTCATCCATTACACCTTCCAACAGTTAATTCTGCTGCAAGTGAACTGCTATGAGGCATTTAAAAATCTGAATCTTAATTTTAAATTTATTTTAGGCTGCAGACATGGAGCGACAGAGACGAATCTGTCAAGTTAGCTGCTCAACAGCTCCCCAAATGGCATTTTTAAAACCTTAAACCCCTTTCATAATCCCTTTTCACCAGATCAGCTGGCAAAAGGGATTGTGAAAAGGGATTCTTAAAGGTCCCTATGCAGTTTCCCTGATGTCTAATGGACCCCCGACTCCTTTATAAAATTAATTCCTGGTGTCTAGTAGCCCCCACCCTCTGATCACCTCCCTGGTTTTATTTATGTTTTTCCAACACTGGAAGGCCAACCCCTGCCCACAGCCCATTATTTTTTAAATGTGGACATAAGGGGCCCAGTCTAGTGTTGGCCTTTACCCTCAACTCCCCCCGTTATTGGACACTGGGGAACCCACCCCCAGTGTCCCAAAATGTTTTTTTTCCAGGAACATTAAAAAAACTACACACCATCAGCCCATCCCCACACCAACCTTCCACAGACCAACACTGGGGTGTGCCTTGTGGTTGTCTGGCCCCTCACCCATTTCTTTATGCTGTAATATGTCAAGTTTCTTACACATGGAATGGGGTGAGAGCACAGGGCCCGATGACACCCAGGCACACCCAAAGCATGTTTGTCTGTGAAGGGTGGGGGTAAGGGTGTTAGGGGCTCAATCCCAACATCTCATTTCACTATTTTTCTTGCTTCAACTCCAACTGATGCATTAATGGCATTTTTTGTAAGTATGTATGCAAGTATGCACTTACACGTACACACAGATGTTTAAATATTAAGCACGCATTAGGATTGAAGAATGCAAAGCGGACAAAGTAAAGAAATGAAAACCATAAAGATTTGGAGTATCGGGAGTCTTGGCGAATAAGCGGTGTTTTGTTCTTTGGAGCCGTCAGACCAAATGCACACCCCATCCCCCCTGTCTGAAGCACAAGGTACAGCTCCAAGTCAGCACATTACTAGGCATATACTCTGAAGATAGAAGTATGTCTTACCACATGTAAACAACAAAATAAGTTGTACCTTTCTTTCATTTTTCTTTGGTCTCTAGACTCCCCCATGCCAGAGGTTCCAGCCATCCGCCCCACTCACACACCCCAGCTTAACCCATGGGCAGAGCCTCTCCAAAGAATGCAGTCTCTTAGCCCTGGCTTGCCCCCCAGGGCAGAGCCATGGGAGCAGGACCCCAGAGCAGGCACAAGTCACAGTGGGAGTGGTAGTGGAGGTGGGGAAGGGAGCCATCATTAATGGGCCTGGAATTTTTTGACATGCCGAAGATCCCTTTGGGGGGGGACAAGCGCCGATGCCGGCATCTGCCTCACCCCCCCATAGTGTGAGGTGCCGGCAGCATCAATACCCCAAGCTTCCGCTAAGATCCACGTGGCATATGGACACTCTTCTGCCCTCCCCCCCCCAGAGAAGGTGAGCAGTCCCTGGGATGTTCAATTCTTTCCCCCCCTAGCTGGTCCTCCAACTCCTGAATCAGTTACTGAGCCTGAGATGTCGGTGCCACAAGTGGACGCCTTGCTGTTGCACCAGTGGACGGCCAGTTTTACCTTCATTCAGGGTCATGTTCACCCTGGGTGAAGCAAGAGATTATGTTAGTTTCCTTAGGAGAGTAGTGGACATTAGGGTTGACTACCCTAAGGAACACCATGACACCAAACCTCCCAGAGACTCCAAATCCCCAATGGTTTTCATTTCTTTATTTTAATCCCTTTGCATTCTTCAACACTAATGTGTGCATTCTGTAGTTTGTGGCACTGAGTTTTCTGTCTTTATGATACTGGAATCATATCCTCATTCAGTCAAGTCCTGACTAGATCCACATAGCTCTACAATCAAGGGAAGAGTCGGTCTGTATGCCAGCAGAAGTGCAGTGCACTCTGGGCCTTGCACTTCCATGAAGCTACGGATGCAAAGAATATGTGAAGTTGTCTGGGGACTGCAGAAGCTGTGTGTGGTTACAGAGCCATGCACAGGGCCAAGAGTCCATCTGGTTGTGGAAACACAAGGCCTTCTGAGCCCTGCACTTCCATACAGCTACAGAGGAAGAGCCACAGGGCACTCTGGCAGTATGTCAAGAAAATACTTCTTTTCACGATGTGGTTACTTGTTGCCAATGCAGTCAACTCTGCATCATTCTTCTCAGGCTGGGAGAGGTACCACACAGCAATGTCTTACTCTAGTCTTGGACACACAGCTGGCTCACTGAACTTCCTCCAGAACTCGGCTAACTGGCATGGGATTGCAGTGCACTACCCACAGGGCCAATGGTCAGCCCTGCACACAACTCTGTTTAATATTTGGGGACAAAATGTCAATCACTTTATGACTCCGACACTGAACATAACAGGTTTCATTTATACTATATTGGCTAAAATGTTATTTCTTGCCACAAGTGCAAAAACATGTTTTGGCCAGGATTAGAAAAAGGATACCTGTAACATTCATGACCCATCAAGCAAAAACGATTTAGAATATTCTTCCAGAACATTCAGGGTAGAAGTGGCTCAGCCCAAAGATGTGCCTTTCAAAGGTTTTGTGAAAAAAATATGTATTGGTTCTCAAGTTGTAAAGTTTTGACATTTGGTTTGAAATGTGGTCCCTCTCCACAAGAGCAGGAGCCGGGAGGAGATTGGCAACCATAGGCCAGTCAGCCCGACCTCAGTGATGGGTAAAGTAATGGAGACACTGTTAAAGTAGAGGAGTGTGTCATTCCAAACAGAGTGCAGGATCCAAGGCAACATGGATTTATGGCAGGTAGGTCATGTCGGGCAAATCTAATAGATTTTTGACTGGGTCACAAGGGAGGTAGATAAGGAAAGGTGGTGGATGTGGCCTAATTAGATTTCAGCAAAGCCTTCAATACTGTCTCACATAGAAGGCTGGCAAACAAGTTAGACAACATGGGGGTGGGCCCCAAGGTGGTGAACTGGGTAAGAACATGGTTGAGGGGCAGGACACAGAGGGTGGTGGTGGTGGTGGTGGTGGTGAACGGTGTATAATCTGAGGAGAGGGAGTAACTAGCGGGGTGCCAGTGTCGTAGTAGCAATTTATCGTTCTTCCAATACAAAAGTAATAGACATAAGGTTGAAAAAAGAGCAAGCAAAAAAGTGTCAGTATAAATAAATGCAAATTAACAAACAATATTTATCCATCATTTAGTTATTCAAACATTTATCAGATTGATATGTGCAAAATTAGCAAAGTCCTAAAATTTTGTGTTAAGAGGCAGGAGAGTGTTTTCTTTTAAGATGCATCACATTAGCAAAACAATTTTGCTGCTGTCTCGGCATCATCTCTTGTCATGGGGTGAAGGATGAATAAAGGATCATAATCCAATTCTGCATACCTCACCAGAAAATCTTTGAGTATTTTGATCACATGTGGTCATAGAGAGGACATCGAATAGTGATGCAAGGTTTCAAAAAAGCCCCCCATTACATCAATGGTAGTCTTGTTGTGGAGTTTCAGCGTTTGACTTGTTGAAGTAGACATATTTTTGAACACATAGTGCCAAATCTGGCCCAAGTAATAGCTTTTCTAACATTAGGAGTTAGTGGGAGAGTTAAACAGTCTTTTGAGAGACAAATCTGTCTTATTTATACGAAGCCAGGTGGCTTGCTTCTGGGCCTTAGTCTGATCCATTTGATATAACTGTGCAGCTGTAAAGAGTTTTATATTTTTTAATTTTTAAAATCTTTGAAGGTAGATGAGATCAAAATCCCCTTCTGAAAATCTGACCATAAGTGACTTAGAGAAGAATTAGCTATTATAGATACAAGGGCTTTTAACCAAGGAGGTGAAAAATTTGAGGCAGACCAGCTAATTTTCTCCTGCATACAAGCTGTAGGGAGTGATTATCCTGGTTGTTTAGAATTTTGATCCAGTAACATGCCAGGTGTAATTAGACTATTGCAGTTATAGGTAACATAACCAGTTCAGCTCTAGCAACTAAAGCTAGTGGTTTACTGGGGTGCATTGGGAGAGGGCTCACCAGCAGAAAGAAGGAAGTGGTTATGCCACTGTACAGATTGCTTGTGAGTCCTCAGCAGGAGTACAGTGTCCAGTTCTGGAGATCACATCATTGTAAGCACAAAGGGACACTGGAGGCAGTTCAAAGGAGGGCTACAAAGGTCATGCAGGGACTGCATGAAAAGCCCTACAGGGAGAGGCTAGAGGAACTCAATATGTATTCCCTGGGAGGGGGGAGAAGGAAAGAAGGAAAGAAGGAAAGAAGGAAAGAAGGAAAGAAGGAAAGAAGGAAAGAAGGAAAGAAGGAAAGAAGGAAAGAAGGAGAGAATGAGAACATGACAAACTTTCAAGTACCTCAGGGACTTTAGCAAAGTGCAAGAGGGTAGCATCTTTCAAAATAGAAAATGTGAAAGAACAATGGGACATGAAATGAAGTTTGCGGGGTTCAAGGGCAACGGGAAAAAGTACTTCACTGAAAGGGTGGTGGATACTTGGAACAGGCTCCTCAAAGAGGTGGTGGGGCAAAAACAGTGGGGGAATTCAAGAATGCATGGGGTAAATGGAAGGGTACCCTAGGGACAGGAAAGAAAGGGTGAGCTGCAGATCAACTGGGATCAGAGGTTGAAAAAGTTAGGAAAATGGGCAGACTGGTTGGGCCACGTGGTCCTTATCTGCCATCAACTTCTATGTTTATGTTTCTGAGCATGCTCAGTGGCATTTTCAAGATAACCCTCTGATGCAAAAAAATAATTTTACTTTCATGAGAAAATGTGTTACTTTTGCAAGAAAATTGTTACCGTCAGTAATATGAGCCTAAATAACTCTGGTGCTTCTCACTGAAATTGCATTAACTTTTGCCAAATTTGTATGATTTGGCAAGTTTTCATGTCTACTTTCTCTGCACCCTGTACTTCCTGACTGTATTGTACTGTTTGTCTCCCCGGTCATCCCTGAAAAAGAGACCTTCGGGGCTCACTGGGCCTACCTGGTTATCAAAATTCAATAAATAAATAAGTTTTGACACACTGCTTTTCCAGATTCCAAGACCTAGGGTGTGTACAAATGAAATAAAGCACTTTTTTTGGTGCCAGTTTTCTTTTTTTTGGGTCGCATCTAGATCAAAAATTAATTTAAAATTGTTTCTGATATTTTCAGAATTTGTTTTCCTGACATGCTTAAGATAGAAGTGGCTCAGCCCAGTTCTTAAGTTATAAGATTTTAAAAATCTTGCTTCTGAGCATGGATTTAATAGGCATTTTAATGTTAAACCCCCAACTTTTGTTTTCAACTTAATAACCAGATTTTGCACTGTGACAAAATTGCATGAAGTTTCTCATGTGTAGTTAGGGTACCATATTCTTAGGATTTGGCAGGCTCTATGATGGCTATTTGCCCATATTATGAGATCCAGGGAGGGTAAAACATTAACAAATGTTTTTGGCTTTTTTTTTTTTGTTTTGTTTTGTTTTTTTGCTCACATCTAGAGCAAAACTGGCTTGGAATTTTGTTCTAACATTTTTAGGGTAGAAGAGGCTCAACCCAAGTAGATGTCTTACAATGATTGTGAAAAAATATTAGTCAGTTCCTGAATTATACATTTTTTAAATTTAGTTTTGCCTAGCCTGCTGGCACAGAGGATTGAGGTGCTGGATGCCACACCTTTCACCATGCCAGTGACCCAGGTTAAGGAGTATACTTGGAGTTAGGTGGTTGGCTTGAGAGACTAAGTAGCCCACTGACCCCCCCTCTTCTCCCATGAGAGAAGACTAGCCACACTACTTTTACACTGCCACCATGTGAAAGTGCAGTGGCAGGGTAGCAAGTGTGACTTATGAGGGGATGGCCAGCAAGAGATGCCATAGTGCATGTGCACCTCCATGCGCGTGCACACCCAGCTTCACTGCACACTTCCAGTGTAGGAGAGACCAGAAACTAGGAAACTGGAAACAGACATATGAAGCCTTGCTTACCCACTCCTACTGTTCCTCTGCTCAAGAGCCCCATCAACGTCTGGATGTGTGTTCTGGGGATGGGAAGGACAGCACCCCTCCCCTCCCCTGCCCTGCCACGGGGATGGGGGGGCATTCTATGATGGAACATAGGTGGGTGATTTGATAGATGTAGGGTATGACAGGAGGGGTGAGGAGAGGCAGAGGATCTACCTGTAACCATTGTAGAAAAAAAAAAAAATATATATCTGTATGGAAAAAGATGTAGCTTCTGAGCATGGGTTGAGTAGGCACTTTATTATTAAAAACAGGATATCTGCACCTTAATGACTTTGGCACCATTAGACAAAAGTGCACTAAATATTGCATGCATGTATCAGATGGCGAGTTCTTAAAACTTGGAAATGTGGTGATGACCATTCATCTGGATTCTCAGATCCAGAAAGTCTGTAAAAAATGCACTTATTGCAGTTTTTATTTCAACACCTATGGAGCAAAAAGAGTTTGGAATTTTGTTCCCAGATTATCAGGGTAGAAGGAGCATGGTCCAAGAGTGTGTCTTTTAAATGTCATGTGAAAAATATTTAAATCAGTTCTTGAGTTATAAGGTTTTACAATTTGGCTTCAGAGCATGCTCAGTAGGATTTTTTTGGATAACTGTTTTGTGTGAAGAGTTTTTTTTTTCTCTCCTCCTCACTACACACAAAATTTGCAACAGTCTTATCTTTTTAAGGCCTATACATGAACTCAGTGGGTGACAACTGTCACTTCCACCACAAAATGTAAAAGTGCTAACAAAGAACTCTGCCTGCAACATAAAAAAAAAAAACTGAACTACCAATTACTTGTTTACAACATACAAGAGTGCGAAAAGTTTTGTTCATGACATAAAGATGTGGATTTTTTTACCCCGGATCAACTCTTACTCTTCACTTGGCCATTTGTTTATATTTGTGTCACCAAATTTAAACACTATTTTTTTTCCCCCAAAACTCTTTTGGCTCTGGCTGCAGGTAACGTAGTACCCCAACTCTGTCTCCACTCACCTCTCACCAGCATTTTATTTATTTATTTATTGCATCATATCGGAATTAAAATCTTTGCGTCAGTGACTCTTTTACAAAGGCTCCACGTCAGAGAATACAGTAGTTAGACATAGGTTTAGACAATTACAGAGTATAAAAACAGTGGTGTGAAGAATATCACACAGTACAATAGAGTAAAGTGCATACAGGGGAAGTGGTTAAGGACATTATCATCCCCCATTGGTGGCTGGGGTTGGAGGTGCCATAGCTTGCCCTCTACAGTTGGGCTCCCACAGGAGAAACTGAGATCCACCTGGTTGTCTGCCTGAGACTTACACTTCCTAGGGTTATTCAGTGGAGGTTGAGAGGCATCATGAAGAGCTGACACACAGGGTTTTACCTTGTGTTGGTTTCCCCATGGCACAGACATGAATTAACGTCAGTGCTCCCATCCATGCCCTATAAGATGTCCACTGCCATCATCCCTTTTACTCATGGTCCTGGCTTGGTGTACACCCAGCCTCCATGGGGTTTCACTCAGTTGTCGGATGCCACCATCAGTCTCCTTGGAGATGGAAAGATGTCTCTGGGATGCTCATCCAACCTCCTCTGGCCGGGCTGGCCCCCTGATGCACCGGGTTCACTTCCAAACCTGGGTTATCAATGTTGTAACCAGTAGCTGTACCACTGCACAGGTGCTGGCAACAATCTTGTTTATTTAAGGTCCTTAGACACATACAGTGGGCGAGAACTGTCACTTCAACTTAAAATCATATTTTTATGTCGCAACACAATAAAATCACTTCAGAGATCAGATTTTAAGTCTGTCACTTCTGTGGAAGTTGCAAATGCTTAACATAAGTTCTGAGAATGTGGGATGTAGTCATTGAAAAATGGGAAGTGCGTTGCAGTGCAGTTCTGCTGGTATGCATTTAATGCTGGACTACAGGAATTGTACACACCATTAAAGGCTCTGCACAAATTCTGAAGATGAACATAACAGGGTGGTAAACAATATTCATGGGGGCCAAAGTGCACTACACAAATAGTGTATGCATGGAATGGCCAATACATACATTAAGCTAATGTATACAAGGCTGCTGTACAGTATCCGAGTAGGCAACCATATGCAAATCACATACCCACATAATGCATGTGCTGTGCTTCTGCACCCAGAATTGGGCTGTACTTGGGATACTGTGGATTTCTATCTGCAGCCACAAGTGGTTGTGTATATCCTGCAGTGTTCATGTATCATGGTTACAGAAGCACTTCTGCAGTCAGTAGTACTGTTGCAATTTGAGTCTTAACTTTCTCAAAAAGAAAGGAAGTTCATTGAAAAAGACTGCATTAATGCACCAGTTAGGATTTAACTTAATGTCACAAAAGTAGGAAAATGAGGCATCAGAGTTTACACCTTAACTCACCCCCTCCCCCAAGTGGGGAAAGGAAACAACCACACAAGCAATCAGACAGCCATCATAAGGTAAGAAGTACAAAATACAACTATTTCTAGATCACACAAATGCAGAATTACTGAACTGGCACCTTTGAAAATATGCATACAGAATGCTGAGCTTTAATAAAAACATACTCCATCAGTGCTGTTTAGAAATGTAATAGTGTGACTGAAGAGGTGTGTGCACATGCATGCATGTGCATTTTGCAGTATGCATGTGTATATGTGGCTACAGAAGTACTGGCACTGCAGGGACCTATGCTTCTATAGACAGAAGTAGTGTTGTAGTTTTGGGTATTGTTTATTTGCATATGTGGCTGCAGAAGCACTTGCCCTGCAGAGGCCTCCACTTTTGCAGTCAGAAGTAGTGCTGCAATTTGAGTACTGTGGATTTGTATTTGTAGCCCAAAGTTTTATGTTTTGCACTTTGCATGGGTATCAGTGGATGCAGAGAAGTAGGCATAGCATTGGCCTACACTTCTGCAGATAGTAGTGTTGTGATTTGAATATTATGAATTTATATCTGCATCCAGAAGAGTGAGTGAGTGAGTGTGTCTTACAATGTGCATGTGTATCCATGGCTGCAGAAGCACTGGACTCTGATGTTAAGTGTTTTTAATATATCTTCTGGAAACAGTTGTATGCAATTTGTCTTAGCCGATGATGGCCACTTGTGGTTTCTTCTATAGTCTTGTCAATTTTCTGCTGGGGGGGTTCAGGTTACAAACACCCAACACCACATTTTCCTACATTTGTAACCTTAAGTTGAACCTTAGCTAGTGCATTAATGCATATTTTGCTATACATATATACATATACATATACATATACATATAGGGAGAGAGACACACATATATACTGCAAAAAACTAGATTAATAGAGACACTGGGATTGAAGAATGCAAAGTGCACAAAGTAAGACATTTGTAAAATCGGTGACCAGGAAGGGCACACTGTGCCTAGGAGAGTTTCTAGGAATGACCCAGGGGAGAGGATCATAGGATCAAACCAAAGCTTAGACAACATACAATGTTGCAAACAGTGCAAAGTCAAAGCAACAAAGATTATAGAAGTGCATTATGTTAAATAAGATGGTACACCCTGTGAGAAGAACTGTTAATGGGAGGGGAAGCAGGAGGAAGGGCAGGAGGGAAAAAGTTTCAGTTGGTATCGGAGAGAGGCAGGGGAGGCACTGAACCAGAGGGAAGAGAAGCTGGTTCCAAAGTGAGGGGAGATGACAGGCAAAGACCAATTGGCCAGCAGAGGTAAAGGGATGTGGTCAGGCAAAAGTGTAATGGTCCCTGGAGCAGAGGGAACAATGCAAAAGTGTGATGAGGTAGGAAGGAAGTGATCCAAACCAATATTTAGATATGAAGGAGACAGTTAGTGGTGGGCAAAGTGGCCAAAATCCACTACACAAAGCAATTTGTGAATTAAGGTGGAATCCATGAAGTAATCCACCACGCGAAGCAGAGTACTTCATGTCATAATGAGGAACGCGAAGTCCACTGGAAACAATGACTTTGGGTTACTCCGCCTTTCCCCAACCACTTCTGCACCAATTTTAATGCAAAGTACATGGAAATCAATCAATGTACTTCGCCTTGTTGGTGAGCTCCAAAGGTGAATTTTGCAGTGATTCATGGGACTGCAGTTCACATGGGCTTTAGATTGTTTTGCACAGCCTCAGTTCTGTGTAGTGTGCGCGTAGTGGAAGTTGAAGACAGTTTGCATTCAGAGCTCTGAGATTTAAACCATCTAAAAGCCATTCAAAAAGCCTTTGAGACATTTGTTTTCTTCAAAATTTAGTACATTGATATGAGCACAGGGTTTCCTACAATCAGAGTGTGTAACAGGGTGCCCAGTTGTGTTAGAGAATGGCAAGGTCCACATGTGTAAGCCACCCCCCCCCCAATATTTCCCTTCACTGTCCTATCCCCTTATTCTTTTTCTATTACTCTCTTTTTCCTTTTCTTTGTCAGGGTGGCCAACCCGACAAATTAGCCTTTCAGCTTTGCTATGCCCTTTTGCCAAATTTCTGTACCCGTATGCACATTGTGGTACCGGTCTCCAAGAAAATGTCCCCAAGTAAAAATAAATGAAAGGTGTACAACACCAGTTAATAAATTCTTATTTATGATCCCTTTAAAAAGCCCCTAGAGTGTCCAGAAAAGGAGAGAAACAATGTATTAATGTGCAGGACAGCCCAGAAATGTTGCAACTGGGCTGTCCAAATGTACACATAGGCCCAAATGAAAAATCTTAGCAGTCAGCTGCAATTTCAACCGTTAGAACCTTTCTCATTCATTCCTAAAATAGTACAGGACTCTGTGCAGCTAAAAATAGTCCTGCAAGAAAGAAAGATGTATTTGCTAGAGTGGGATTGCCAGTATTAAAGACAAGGCAAGACAAAGAAATAATAAAGTGCATGTCCTGTACCTTTTAAAGCCAGGCAGTCCCCCTCTTATAAACAGCTTGCTGTCCCAAAAACACACGGTGAACAAGATAATTATAACAAGGGCTTAAGCAAAGGCTATAGTTATGTTCCTAAAAGCCTGGCCCTTTTTAAACAAACTAAACTTTTTACCTTTTAGTCCTAGGTTGTGCTGTGTAGCAAGTTGGTAGTCTGGTGGGCCAAGAAAAGCAGGCCCAAAAATCCAGCTTTTGGGTTTGTAAGGGTCCTCTGTTGGGCTGGCTGCCCCCCAAAATGACTGTTCTTATAGTTATAGAGGTGTGTGTGTGTGATGTCAGACAGAGGGAGGAGCTTATGATGCTTAATGAGACTCAGAGGGAAAGGTATAGAAATAAAGAATAGCTGCATAAAGAGATGGGAGAACTATGACATGTTACAGAACATAGTTATAGCTACTAACAAAAGTAGATGTAATCCTAATCAAGAACCTTATGCTAGAGAAAAGCTTAACTGTTCTTTGTGCCCTAGTCAGACTATGTCAGTTTGGGAGGGATATACACCCAATGCCTGAAGGAGCAGACAGGTAGGCCAGTAGGTTACTGGTCATCGAAGGAGATAGAGGTGGAGGTGTGCAAGTGTCCACACCAGGAACTTGGCAAATCACTAAGAAAAAGGTGATTAAAGCAGAAAGCTTCTGAAGTTTGTTTTAGGTGTGCTGTCTAACACCAAGTTTTTCTTTTGATTTCTGTAAATATTTGACCAAAGTTTTGTTAAAAAAAAAAAAATTGTAAATGCACGTTGGCATTTATTTTATGCATTTACCTCCTGCCTGAGTGTCTGTTTATTCCCACCCCATTACAGTGGTGTCGGAAGTGGGATTCTGTTGGTGTCTAGACTGCATGGGAGGCACCATCAGGGGTACTGTATCTAGTACCCAGCAGATGCAAGATAGGCAGGAGAAGGTCATCCATTTGATGAGATCTGACTGAAAGGACAGGGATACCCCCTGGGCTGGATAGGATTTCAGTGTGAGACCGAAGATGAGGTATGATGAGGATACTGAAGAGGATGCACAGGAACCAAAGAAGATGGAAGTGCCAGAGAATACCAGCGAGTTGCTCTGATGACTGCGTAGAAGGCAACAGGAGATGGAATGACAGAAGTAAGAAGACAGACGACAGCGGGATGAAGATCAGCGGCAGCAGGAAGAGGATAGTCAGCGACAGGAGGCAAAGTGGGAGGACATCATCCGAATTATCCAGGCCCCTATTCCAGGACAACCAGGCCCTATTGTGCCAAGGGACATAAAACTGACAAAATTAACTGAAACGGACAATACTGAGGCATACTTAACTTTTGAATGCATAGCTGAAACTTGTACCTGGCTTTGGGACCAAAGGGTGATAAGACTGGTGCCGTATCTGTTTGGTCATGCCCAAGTAGTTTATAGCCAGCTGTCTGGACAAGATGCAACCAGTTATGACTGAGTAAAAGAAGAAATCTTGTGTAGATGACAAACAAAGACTTATCAGCAAAGGTTTCAAATGTTGACAATGTCATATACTGATGCCCCCACAGAAGTCTGTGCCAAATTAAAAGACTATTGTTGTAAGTGGTTACAACCTTCTACCAAAACCATGACCTAACTAACAGAACAGATCGTTACCAAGCAGTTCCTTCCCCAAGAGGTACAGGTATTGGTTTGAGAACACAAGCTGGGGACTGCAGAACAGACCAAACTTGTAGAAGATTACCTGGCAGCAAGACCATCTTGACCCAGAGGACAACATGTGGTACCCCAAATGACAGAGGTGGTAAAGACCTTTACATTTTAACCCCCAGAGACAGTCTTCCTTCGTAAGATGGGATAGAGGTGGAAGGGTGGCCATGTCTGAAATCATATGCCATGGGTATTTAGTAAAAGGGCACATGGTCAGGAATTGCCCTAACAAACGTACTGAATACTCCCATTTAGCTTTAGCCAACATTGGATATGTTACTTCTGTGGGAGTGGACAGCAGAAGACATTGGGCGTTTTAGACTCTGGGAGCCATCAGACATTGATGAGAACAGATCTATTGCCTACCCCAGACACTTTCCAAATTTATACCGCAGTGATCTGTGTTCACGGGGATGTGAATAAATATCCCACAGCAGAGGTACAGGTAACTGTCAATAATCGATAACATTGTTCGACTGTGGGCTTGGTGCCTAGACTGCCAGTGCCTTAAATGATAGGACAGTACTTCCCTAACTTTTCCGCAGTACTACTTGATTATCCAGCTGGGGACAAACTGGTACCTTGGACTACCCGGTCCCAGGCCAAATTAGAACAATTACCTAATATTTTTCTCTTTGATGAAGAGTTGTTAGATACTCCAGGGAAGGACAGAAAATCAAGAAGGTAGAAGAAAAAAAAAAAAAAAAGACATTGGATAGAGACTAAAAATGCTGGCAGCCTTGAAGTAGTACCTGGATTGGCCAGTAATGATATTAAGAAATATCAATTGACTGATATATCAATAATCCCCTCTCCCAATAAGAAAAAGAACCTCCACGCTTTGTTAAAAAAAAAAAAAAAAAAAAAAAAAAGTATTATATCGAATTGATGAACCCAGTTACCCAAATGTGTGTAAAGTAAAGTAGTTGGTGCCTTTGGTATATAGGGAAAGATTAATAGAGATGGCACATGAGATACTATTGTCAGGCCATGAAGGGAGGGATAGAACCCTGGGGAGGTTAACGTCCAGATTCTTTTGGCCAGGCATCCACAAAGATGTGGCAAATTACTGCCATGCCTGTCCCGAATGCCAGTTGGTTGCACCAGGTAGGGAGTGGGATTGCCAGTATTAAAGACAAGACAACGAAATAATAAAGTGCATGTCCTGTACCTTTTAAAGCCAGGCAGTCCCCCTCTATAAACAGCTTGCGGTCCCAAAAAACACGGTGAACAAAATAATTATAACAAGCATTTGTCAATGCCGAATGTTTGCTTGCTGGTATTAGCATTGGAAATACAAGAGTTAGAGAGAGGCAGAATAGGAACGGCAGTGAAGTATTGAAGTTCACGCCAACCCCACCTCCATCCTGTAGAGATGGACAGGCATTGGGTTAAGTGTTTGGGCGCCCATGAGGGTCATGAAATGTCACCTCACCCTATTCTGCAGACACTGACATGGGTTGAGGTGTGCCTTAGGGTTTTTGGCTTTACAGTCACCCCATTCCATAAGGACATATGTTGAAATGGGTGCAGCATAGGAGAATGGGGTGAAGTCTGGGGCTGGAGAGCCCAAGGCACACCTTGATACCTGGGATGGCATGAGCAGTACAGCAGGCAATCCAAAGGCACATCCCGATAGCTGTCAGACTGTACATGGTTGGACATTATAGGTAGAAACACCAACGTCTCGGGCGTTTGTTGGTATTTACAGGACAAATTGTCAACATGGCCTTTTGTGACCCCACCTCATCAAAGCATTTGGGACCTCTTCTCATGAAGAGTGGCAGTGTGATTTTGTCAATGTGTCCCGGACACTGAGTTCCAAGAGCGACAGTGCCATTCTGCACCACATGTATGAACACACAGATCGGACAGGATGCGAAAAATGACAGCTTTACCATCCATAGGGAGGTGTGAAGAGATGGCAATGTTGAAAATGTGCAGTGGAAATATCACATGCTCACATTTCCTAGCATACGGGGAAACTGCACAATGCACGCTCCCTGCACTCATGAACAGTGTCACTGATTTTCTTAATGTGTCCTGAAGACTGATTTCTCACAGCAACCATGGTATTGTGCGCTGGAAGTGCAAAAAACACATTTCGGTCAGCATGTGAAAAATGATAGCTGTAAAGAGGTGCAGAAAAATGGCAATGTTGAAAATGTGGAGTGAAAATAATACAAATGTGTGAAGTTATGAGCATGCATCGAAATTGCATAACACACGCTTATAACAGTCATTTTTTGGACTTTCATCACCAAATTTTCAACATAGGTATTTTAGGACCTCTGCTAATTGACAGTGTCACTGTCATTTTTGTAATGTGTCCCCAACACAGATTTCCCACAGCGACTGTGCTATTCTGCGCTGGCAGTGTGGAAACACATTTCAGCCAGGATGTAAAAAATGACAGCTGTACTGTTCATAAGGAGGTGTGCAAAAATGGCAATGTTGAAAACCTGGACTGAAAATATTGCAAATTCTCTAAGTTATGAGCGTGCATAGCAACTGTGCAATGCACACTCGTTAAAGTCATTTTTTGGATTTTTTCCACCAGATTTGCAACACACACTTTTTGACAGCCCACCTCATGAACAATGGTATTGTCATTTCGTTAATCAGTCCTGAAAAGGTGATTCTGCACAGTGACCACAGAATCACCTTTTGGGATCTATTAATGTAATGAAAGTGACTGAATTCATGAGGAGGGGTCCCAAAAACCCCATGTTGAAATTCTGGTGCCAAAATTCCAAAAAATGCCTGGGATATGCACAATAGTTGAAAACACCCTATTTATGCCATTAGAGAGCTTACTGGCATTTCCTCAGTTCACGGTTGGCTTTGAAGAGTGCAGACATGTTCCCAGTTCACCGAAGATAATTGCACTGGGCTCTGGAGGCAGGTGTGGGGTGAGGGGGGTGTGGGAAGGCAGGGTACACACAGGAAGATTATGAGGGACTTTGTTTTTAAAAAAAACACACACACACGTTTAAAAATAAAATATATATTAAAACCATCACAGGACGGTTTTTCCATTACAGGGGCATTGGGCACGCTGGGGTGGGTTCCCAGCGTGCCACCTGAATGTTTCTGGGGGGGTGTAGCTGATGGGGGATTGGGCACCCTCATTGGCACAAAAGTGCCGAGGGGAGTTGGGAACCCCCTTGGCACAAATTTACTTTGTTTTTCACAGGGGGCACATTATGCTGATGGGGAGTGGCTCCCCCCATAGGCAAATCAAACTGGGAAGGGGGACATGATGCTGATGGGAAGTGGACTCCCCTCTCGGCAACTTTAAATTGGAGGGGGACTGAAGCCAACAGGGATTGGGGCCCCGGTCGTCAAAAATGACTGTTCTTATAGCTAGAGGTGTATAATGTTAGAGGGAGGGGCCTTATGATGCTTAATGACTCATTAGAGAAAAAAAAGGCATAGAAACAAAGAATAGCTGCATAAAGAGATGGGAGAACTATGACATGTTACAGAACATAGTTATAGCTACTAACAAAAGTAGATGCAATCCTAGTCAAGGACCTTATGCCAGAGAAAAAGTCCAATTGTTCTTTGTACCCCAGTCACCTGACTATGTCGTCACAGTTTGGGAGGGATATTAGCTCAGCACCTGAAGGAACAGACAGACAGGCCGGCCAGTAGGTTGCTGGTCATCAAAGGAGGTGGAGATGTCCACACCAGGAACTTGGCAAACCACCAAGGAAAAAAAAAAAGTGATTAAAGCAGAAAGGTTTTGAAGATTTTGTTTTAGGTGTGCCAAAACCAAGTTTTTCTTTTGATTTCTGTAAATATTTGACCAGAGTTTTGATAAATTATAAATGCACATTTGCATTTATTTTATGCATTTTCCTCCTGCCTGAGTGTCTGTTTATTCCCACCCCATTACAGAGAGAGAGAGAGAGAGAGAGAGAATTTTGAATGTTAATTGAGAACATTCAGTCTTTTAGTGACAGACACTTGAAGCGTGCTTGTGGAGGGGCATATCTGTGGTGGAGGGAGGTAGATAAACTGGGAGAAAGGCAGTCTGTTTTGCTAATAGTTTTCTTTTATAACTGCTACTGTACACAGTAATATTTTCAGTAATTTGACAATTTTGTGCCGATTGTTGTGGTGCAGCAGTGCATAATCTCAGTTTATTTAAAAGATTTGGTTATATTTCTGAAGTTTTCAATTTGCTGTGTGTTACCTGTAATGAATGAGTGATATGCATGCCATCAAATCAGATACATTTTATTGTGCCACACAGTAATTGCAGCACTATGAACCTGCTATCCACTGCACCTGCGTTATTTTGTACTGCTTTGTGGTAACTTGGTAGTAGACTGTTACTGCAGTTCACTGCCCACCCCACCCCCAACCAGCAAAAGGTATGCTTTTCCAGATTTGGATTTGTGACTTGTGATCACTGGTTAAGGTGTTGTGCCTTTGCGTCTGCATCTTTCGAGTGTGCAGTGCAATCTTAATGTGTCTGTTTGCATCTCTTTGGGGCCCAATCTCCATCTGTAACTCAAGTCAGTTGTTTGTTTGACTTCCCTTCAGAATACCTTGTGGTGCATATCCCGGCTTGAACATTGTACTCATTAATGTGCATTTTTAAGTCAGGACGATCATCACGAGTCACTCATGATACGTTCATCTTCATTGTCACGATGATTCATAAATTACAAAACAAAGTTTTTGGGTTGTAAGCTCCATGCAGCCCTGTTGTAGTATCTCGGCAGGACCATTGTACTGATTAATATGGTTTCAAGTCAGGGTGTTCGGGGTGGTACAAGTCAGGGAAGTACAGCCATAGCCATTTGTGTTCAGTTTGTTAGTTACGCAACAGCAGTCACTCATCACAAGACAAAAATCACATTCTTCATGAATCACAGCAGCTAAATTTTTCTTCCAGTTCTGAAGATACACTGGTTGGGAACCAGAGAAAAAAAGGCAAGTTAAGGTGGCTGTGTCTCAGCCTGTTGGTGTTAAATCCACCCCTCAAAATGTTATGTGGAGATTCCTATTGATGACCCGGGAGGCGCATGATAGCAAATACAAGTACCGAAGGGAATCAACAATGTACAAGAGGGTAGCATCATCCAGAAAAAGATGTGCATGAGGAAGAGCCCAAACTTTGAAGATGGGGGGGGGGAATGAATCAGAAGCAACATTGAGAGCCATTTCACACAGACGGTGGTGAGTGCAAGGACAAAATAAAATGAATGATCAACATTCTGATGTGACTGCAGCAGTTGAAGCATTCCCATAATTTCTAGTTGGTGCCCCTCAATTAGCTCTTACTGCTGCTCAACGTTATCAAGGTGGTAGTCAACAGCCTCCAACTCACGCCGCATCAGGCCCAAATTGACCTGTGTGGTAAGTAGTTGGACAGGGTTGCCACTGTCATCTGCTGCAGGTTGTGGTGGTTGAGCAGCCGCTTGATCCATGGCTCTCCCCCACTTCACATCACGCGTAGGTGGATGCCATGCTGCCCCCTCTTCCCCAGCAGGTGCATTACTGTCCCATTTTGCAGTCTTGGCCTGCCACTGTACAGTGGTGGTTGTACAGGTGGGTGTGCTGACCCCCTGTGCCAAGGTGAATTCCTTTGCAGCCATGGCACACCTCCACACCACACAGATTATGTTTCACTACACTGCTGTCCCCAGGCAGTGTAGTAAACAACTCCCACACTAATGAGGTGCATGGAGGACCAGGCACAGGTGGGGGGGGAGGAAGGGGGCAGGTGTTGGAGCCAAGGGCTGCTACTGCAGTGAAACTCTCTTAAGCATGATTCACTTCCTGCCTGCCTGAAGCTTGTGACCTAGACTGTGTAAGACTTGTGATGTGTGTGGGCTGTCTGAACTCTCACTCCACCTTAAAGTGAAGTAAGCAATGCAAAGTCATAATTACAATGTGAAGTGCCAAAGTGAGGGTTTTAAATGGGCACTTCGCATAGCGGAATGGTAATGCAAAGTGGGCCACTCAGAGTCCACTTCGCAGGTGCAATTCAACTTCGCTGCATCTCTAGACAGTGTATGTGGTGACAGGTTGGAAGGGGAAGAATGGATAGGGATGAGTAAAATGAGGAGTTTGAGATGGTGAATTGGTTGCAAAGTGATAGAAGGAAAAGGGGAGGATATCTAATTTGGCCAGGGAGGTGGATGGGGCAGACCCATATGTCCACATAATCAAAGACAGTAAGCACCATGTCAGTGACAAGTTCACTTCAGACCTGTAGAGAGAATCTTTATTTCTGTACAAAGCACCAAGTTTAAGGATGGCATTGATGTGGACAGAGTAATCTAGCTTGCTTTCAATCCACATGCCAAGTTACTTGAAGAAGGGAGCCATCCAAGGTGGAAAAACTGGGTAGAGGTGAGAGCTTGGCCAGTTTTTGACTGGTGCCAAAGGTCACGGATACCATTTTTTAGTATTGACCCTAGGCTCATTAGACTGAAATAAAAAAAAAAACATTATGGAAGTCTAGCTGTAGCAGACCTACCACGTTAGAGAGAGGGGCCAGAACTGTAGGACACCGTCTTCTGCATATAAGTGTATATGCAAGTTGGCGCAAGCAAAGGGGAGGTCATTGAGGACGATGGAGATGAGTATAAAGCCTGGGAGAGACCTGTGGAACTCCATCCTGAATGGGTAGGGGAGGAGACAGAGCACTACCTACCTGCACTCACTGAAGATGTCCCATGAGATAACAGATTCAAATCTACAGCTGGAGCTTAGAGGCCAGTGAGACAACTTTTCAGGAGAGGGTGAGACAATTAGTCAAACATCTTAACCAGATCGAAGAAGATGGCTGCTGTGATGTGGCCCTGATCCATCCGAGAGGATAATCAGTTACACACAGCAATTAGAAGATGGTGGAGCGATTCCTTCTTGAAACCAGACTGGAAAGGGGAGAGGAAATTGGAAGAGAGGAAGTCAGAGTCTGGTAGACAAGCTTCTCTTGCAGCTTGGCAAGACAGGAGAGAAGGGAAATTGTAAGATAGTTACTGGAGGAGGAAGGGTGCCCACCCCCTTTGCTTAGAGGCGAGACTGTTCAATTTTCAGGACTGTGGGAGAAATCAGTGTTAATGGCAGGGACAGAAGTATGCAGGAGTCTAGGATCAAGTCTGTCTGGACTAAACTTGTTACAATTCAGGAAGTAAAGGGTAGTCAGGATCTCCTGGATGGTAACAGAGGAGAAAAGAAAGTCCTGGGAGGGAACATGGAATGTGGTATGAAGAAACTGTGTCAGGTGAGGAAGGAGAAGGGAGAGCACAAGTGGCAAAAGCTCATTAATGTATAAAGCAACAGGAAGAGTGGTCAGATACAGGCAAACCATTAATATGAATAGCCAAAGGGCCAGGCAGGGTGGTGGGGGGGGCAAAAAAAAAAAAATAGAGTGAATTGGCTTCTGTAAGGGTTGTTGAGGTTATACTGGAGGATGGCCTTGAAATATTGCGATTCCGCAGTCCTGACAGCTTTGGAACAGGAATTCCTGCTAGACCGGTACCTGAAGAAATCAGGAAAGGCACAAGAAGATTTGTAGCATGACCAGGTGAGATCATGCAACACAGATCAATAATTTCTGGGGTAATACAAGGGTGATTATAGGATTTTACCCTGGATTTTTTTGAACGAGGTGTGCTTGTGCAAGACTGAAAAGAATTCAGATGGAAGCATCAGGGTTTTGAGTCTTAGATGTTGCAATGAATCAGTGGTGGGGTGTTTCTATTGGTTGTCAACCCTAATGTCCACCCCTTCCCCCCAGTCCATAGCCTTCTCTCCAAAGCACAGGGCACAGCTTTAAGTCAGTCCCTCATAGCCATACACTCTTTGGAAGTACAGCAGTATGATTCACCACATGTGGCAAACATAATCTGTCATAGCTTTATTCATGCAGGGCCCTGTGGACCCTGCATGAAGGGGAAAAAAATAAAAATAAAAAATAATGATCACATATGACTGTTAGCTCAGGGAAGGGGGTGGGCATTAGGGTTAACAACCCCAAAGAACACCCCACCACCAATTTACCAAGACTTCTGATACTCCATACTCTAATGTTTTTCACTTCCTTACTTGGTGCACTTTGCATTCTTCATCCCTATATCTGCATTAAAGGAGAACTGCCTTGAATCTGCAATCCTGCTTTTTCTGTAGAAGCCATGTTTCTAATACTGGTTCATGTTCCATTTTTCTTCCATCTATACTGGCCTTTTATTAGATTCACTGACTGTTTCAACTTTACACTCTAGGGGGTAGTACCATTTTAGACCTCTAGGATGTACTTTATGTCCTTGTTACGGAACTTACATTATTTTCACAATGCATTCATATTCTACTCTATAACTCTGTGGCCCAAAGGGGACATACACTACATCATACAGTTCTAAAATGCAGCAGACTGTACATCAGAAACACTCTGTTTACTAGAAGGCCAGTAAAGATGGAATATCATCAGGAATGGGTGAGATGGTGGCATGTCATAACAGTGATCAAAAAATAGTGATTACTGTTATGGCGAGTGTATATCGCCAAACAGCAAATCGGTGATATACACTCCAGGGCGAACCAACATCTTGACAAGGAAACAAGTGTTTTTTGCAGGAGATTTGCCCCCCGCGCTCCCTGAAAAAGCATTCTCTTCTTCTCGGGGGAAAATATGTTGAGAGAGAGCAATATCCTGCATTTGAATGAAATTAAGTGCATGAGTCAGCTGCAAGAGCTTCCCGCACCGTCACGAATCCTGTACCTGCCACCTGAGCTAGCCACCCACCCACAGCACATGACCAGCTCTGGGAACCAGGTACAACAATCCCCCAAAACCCCTTCTTTGTCCCTCCATTTCCCCTCATTATTCCCCCCCCCCCCACTTCCTGTCACTCTGCAGTACACTCGCAGTCACGTAGTATCGCTATCCTTCCAGTGTAGCCCAGGAGGAAAATGTTGAATATGAGTCACTGTTTTGATGATCGCTCATATTCAGTTGCCATCCTCACTGGATACCGGACTGGGTATATGAAAAAGCGTCTACCGAAATAAATGACTCAAACATAGAAAGAGACTTTAACGGCAGATAAGAACCACTTGGCCCAATTAGTCTGCCCATTTCCCTACATACTGGATAAGCTGCCAATTCTAGTTAACAGCCTATTTCTTCCTACCACACACAAGAATTGCCTTATGTCCATCCCATGCAATGTTGAATTTCCATCGTTTTTGACCCCACAACCTCCTCAGGAAGACTGTTCCATGCATCCACCACCCTCTGAAAAAAATACTTCCTCACATTACCCCAGTCGTCCTCCCTCCATTTTCAAACTGTGTTACTTTGTTCTTGCACATTTTTCTGAAAGAAACTACCCTCTTGGACTTTGATTCCCTTGAGGTACTTAAACTTTCTATCATGTCCCACCTCTCCCTCCTTTCCTCAAGGGTATACACATTAAGCTCCTTAAATCTCTCCTCATATGGCTTCTGTTGCAGACCCTGCACCATTTTAGTTGCCCTCCTCTGGACTGTCTCCATCCTGTCTATATCCTTGCGGAGATGGGGTCTCCAGAACTGGATGCAGTACTCCAGATGGGGTCTTACCAACTGTCTGTACAGAGAGGCAACCTTGTTTTCTACTGGTGATGCCTCTGCCTATGCATCCCAGTATCTCCCCCAGCCATCCTTACTGCCTTCTGTCTTTGTAGTCACCCCCCCCCCCATTGTGTACCCTTCCCCTGGGTTTGTTTCCCCAGGTGCATTACTTTGCACCGAATCAATGCTGCCATACTTCTGGCCATTCCTCCACCTTGCCAAGTCCCTTCTCATCCTTTCCACACCCCTTGTGTATCAACCCTGTTGCAGATCTTTGTGTTGTCTGGAAAGAGGCATACTTTTTCCTTCTAGTCCCTCTGCAGTGTCACCTATAAAGACGTTAAGGACTGGACCCAGTACTGAACCCTGCAGTACCCCACTAGTAACCACCCTTCTTCAGAGTGGACTCAGTTTACTATTACCTCCTGTGTCCTGTTGTCTAGCCATTGTTTTACCCAGGCTACCACCCTGGGACCCACTCCCAGGCTGGCCAATTTGTTGATTAATCTTGTGTGGGACTGTCAAATACCTTTCTAAAAATCTAGGTAGGTCATGTTCACAGCCCCTCCCTGGTCTACTACATTGGTCACCCAGTCAAAGAAATCAATTAGATTAATTTGACACAACCTTCCCACTGTGAATGCATGCTGCTTTGGGTCCTGTATGCCACTGGTCTCTAGGTACTCAATCTTTCCTTCAGAAGTGATTCCTATCATTTTCCCTACCACTGAGGTCAAACCGACAGGTCTGTAGTTTCCTGCCTCTGTCTTGCTCCCACTTTTGTGATGGGGAATCACATCCACCTCCTCCAGTCCTCAGGTACCACACCATCCTCCCATGATTTGTTAAAAAGGCTAGTCAGTGGTGTCACTAGTTCTCCCCTTACTTCTTTTAGAGTTCTGGGGTGAATCCCGTCAGGCCCCATTGCTTTGTCCACCTTTAGTTTCATGAGTTTTCAGTACCCTTTCTTTTGTGAAAGGACTGGGATTGATACAGAGTGCTTCTATTGATCAGATACCTCCTCCTTTTCTTTTGAGAATACTGAGCAGAAGTATTCATTCAGTATCCCTGCTTTTTCACTGTCCCTCTCTGCCCACCCACTGTCCCCTTTATTCAGCCTCACTATCCCTCCCTTTGTCTTTCTACTCTCCCTAATGTACCTATAAAAGGTTTTATCCCTCTTCTTAACCAAGTTGGCCCTCTTCCTTGGTTTGGGCCTTTGCTATTCGGACAGTCTTACACTCTTCCTTCTGCTTTAACTTGTACAGTTCTACCCTGCTCCTTCTGTGTTTCCTTATACTTCCTAAATGCTATCTTTTTTCTCCCTAACCTTCTCCGCCACCTCTTTTGAGAATCAGTGTTTTTTTCTTCTATTTTGATTTGTTTATTTGCTTCACACAAAGGCTGGTTGCCTCCGTTATGGCAGTTTTGATACTTCCCCATTGTTGCTTCACTCCTTCTTGCCTGTTTGGTAGTGCTTTTCTGAGGCACTCTCCCATTTTGAGAATGTCAGCCCTCCTGAAGTCCAGTACCTTCACTTTTGTATGGCTTGACTCTGCAGCTGAGTTTGTCATGGACCACATTGTTTGGTGGTCACTTGTTCCCAGATGGCTACCCACTTCCAGATCAGAGATCCTGTCTCTCTGTTCCCATTTGAGAGTACCAGGTCTGACTGCTCCCTCCCGAGTGGGTTCCAACACTAGCTGTTGGAGGCATGTCCCCTGTAGGGCACTGAGAATGGCCCTGCTCTTGGATGTGGCTGCAGCAAAGGTGCTCCAGTTAACATCTGGCATATTCAGGTCCCCCATCAACAGTGTCTCCCCTTTCTCCGCCATCTTAAGGAGGCCTTCTGTCATTTTCTTGTCCATTTCCTCCCCCTGAGATGTGGGTCTTTATACAACCCATGTGCGGATTGTGGTGCCATTTGCAGTCTCCACGGTGACCCACAGTGCCTCCCCCCCTCCCAGTTTACCCTTCTGTTCCATTGCTTTGATCCCCTCTCTTACATAGAGAGCTACTCCTCCTCCACCCTCCTGTAAATTGTGTACCCTGGTATGTTGACATCCCAGTCATGGTTCTCTGTGTACCATGTTTGTTGCTGCCACAATATCCAGGCATCTCTTTTCCATCAAGACCACCAGTTCAGGGAGCTTGTTACCTAGACTGTGGGCATTGGTACTCATTCCCCTCCATTTGATGATCTTACCCCTTTTTGCCCCATCCCTGTCCTTACTGCTTTTTCCTTCATTTACACCTGCGCTTCTCCCTATTGACATCTCTACCTTGGTGTTTACCTCACTAACTATCCTGACTTTCGGGGGGGGGGGGTGGCACTAGGATTTCCCCTGCCCCTTTTCAGCACCTCCCCCCTTGGCTAGTTTAAATGCTTGCCAATGAACCATTTAAACCCATCACCTAGGACCCTGGTTCCCCTCCTGGACAGATGCAGACCATCATGCCAGTATAGGCCTGAATCCATCCAGGTGGACCCCCAGTCCCCAATGAAGTCAAAACCCCTAGCACTGCACCAGTTTTTATACCATTAATTGAATCCCATGGTGTGCAGCACTCTAGCCTCACCCATGCCAGAGACAGGCAGCACTTCGGAGAAGGTTACCGTGTGTGCTACTTATCTAAGGCTCCTCTCCAACTCCAGAAACTCGTCCTTCACTGTTCTGATCCCTTTGCCAGCCAGGTCATTTGTTCCCAAGTCGACAATGACATTCAGCTCCCTCCCCATGCAACTGCTCCCATGATCTTAAGGATTCGCTCCCTGTCCCTCCAAGCCATGGCACCAGGCAGGCATCTAACCTCTTTCTCCCTCCCTTCCTGCTCCCAGTTCTACCCTAACAATGGAGTCCCCCACCAGGAGTTGTTTCCTTCCCCTGTGGAGTCCCATGCCACCCTCCTGTGGGTCTCCTTTGTGGAAGTTCTCAACATCCTCCTTGGTCATCACTGCAGATGCCTCTATAGAGGAACCACAGTCTTCTAGAATGGCATATGAATTGTGGAGAGGTACAACTGGAGGGATGCATCTCTTTTCCACCACGTTCACCCTCCCCGAGCCCACTGTGGTCCACCCACTCCTCTTTCATGGCAACCTCTGAGGCAGCAGCAATGGCCCTGGTGGTCCTTGGTTAGGAGAGAAGGTCCCCTGAATCCTCGGCAACTCAGCCTGGAGATGAGCAACCTCCTCCCTCAGCCCAGAGAGTTGCCAGCAGATGGGACAACACTGCATTCTCCAGAACATCTCTCGGAGAACAGCTGCTCCACAGCTACTGCACTGCACCACTCCCATTATGGTTCAGTGCAGTTCTCCTATAAGGTAGTTTTCAGAAATTCATTTCCCATTTTTCTTTTGAGACAGTGGAATTGTATCCTTATTCTCATAGGTATCAAATGGACCTGTGCTAAATTGAACAAACAAAAAAGGTGGAGATGTTTCAAGCCCCATTTTTCATGTCAACCCAATTTTCCCCAACACAGTATGTGGTCCCGTCAGGCCTTGGCATCGACATTAACGCCTTTCTAGGAAAGGCACACTGTGCAATCCCTTCCCAAGCTAGCAGCAGTGCAGATTATAGCACTGGCCCCTCATCCTCATGGTGCCCAGCAAGGTGCTAAAGCTCATCCATGAACCTGAGTCGCTGGCATGGAATACAGCACACTACCCCCTCCACACAATGTTTCTTCATAACTGTCTTGGGGACAATTTTAAACAATCAGAACTACCTTTTTATGCGACAGACACACAAACACAGACACAGACAGACCTGTGGGCCCTACATGAAACAGGAGATCAAGACCATTCTTAACTTCTTGAACAGAGCACTGTGTCCCTGTATGAAGCAGAAGTTCTAAATGACTCACCATGCAGTGACCACAAGACCCTTACTTGTAGCATATTCTTGGGTCACAAGGCTAGGAGCTGTGGAAGGGTGTGGACATTAGGGCTGAGAACTCCAATGAATTGCACACCGCCAATTTGGTACGACTCCAAACCCTAACATTTTTTCATTTCCTTACTTTGTGCTCTTTATGTTCTTCAGTCCTAATGTTCTGCATTAACAATGTTTTACAATGAATTTCAATTATTTTTGTGATAGTGGAATCATATCCTCATTCACATAGGTCCCAACAGAAGAAAAAAAAAATGAATATGTGACATATTGAGTCATGCATTACCAACCACTTTCATGCCCCAACATGCAGTAAAAAAAAAAAAAAAATCCATCTGGCTGTCAATGCACAGGGCCCTGCAGCAAGGCAAGAGTCTGTCTACAGATGTGCCGCATCCTCTGTACCAAGTTAAGAGTTTGTCAGAATGTAGATGCACTGTTACCTTAGCCCTGCATTTGGCTGCAGATGGGCCCTGCAACAAGACAAGAGTCTGCCTAGCTGTGACCAAGTAAGAGTTAGCTGTGACCAAGTAAGAGTCCATCTGGTTTATGCTTTGTCACTTGCAATTGATCACAAACCCTTCACCCAACTCTGTAAAAGTAGAAGTCCCTGCACCAAAGACCTGAAAGCTGCTCCAGCCACAGGGCTGCAGCAAACATTTGGCGCACCAGTGAGATCCATCAATGCCCCCCCCCCCAGGAAAAAGCCTACATGAACCACGGAGATGGTGAACAGGGGCATGGCAGCAGTTATAGGAAGTGGAGGAGGCACCTGGTAGAGGTGCCATATGATGCATTTGACAGCCAAGGGGACCAGGTAGGGGGTTATGACATCCCCAGGTGGAAGCAGCATTGGCACCTGTCATGCAGGACTGTGGGTTCTGTGGGGCAGGTGCCAGAACTGCTTCCATTTCTCCTTGTTGCTGCTGCCATGCCCCCTTTATACCCTATGACACCCTCTCTGCCCCAGCAGGCCCCCTTCCAGGTTCCAAATCTCACCCACCGCCCTGCCTAACAGTGGTGTAGGCTCCTACACCATCTTCTGGCTGTTCTAATGTGAGTCCTCTGTTGCAGCTGGGCTTTTAGAATCTCAAATAAGGGGATGGTGCAGCCCCACCATGGTGCACCCGCCCTTGTGACCTGACACATGGGTGTTTTTGCCACATAGGTGGTACGGGGGGCTTTGCTGCACAACATCCCAATTTCACCAACACTGGTGTCTGAAAATCAGGAATGCCACAAACTATGATGCAAGGTGCCATTTGCATCATACACATTTGATGAAGACTTCTTACTTCATAGTTGGTCATTTGAAACTTGAGCTCACAGTCTCTTACAATGACAAAATGATGAGAGCTTTTCGGTGCCCTCCCACTGAATAGAGGTACCAGATTGAAATGGCGCACCAGAGCTTGGCAACAAAACATGGGCCTAGCAAAAGACCATGGACTTGATTTTTGGGGAGCCTGTGGATAGTCGCAATTTGCAGTGATCTAGGGCTGCGGTGAACTCTGGGTTTGTCAGGGACCCTGCACCGAATTCTGTAAAATCAGGGGTCCCTGCACTGAAGATCCAGGAGTTACTGCAGGGCTGCATTAAACAGTGGGCACACTGCAGGGTTTGAAGGAGGGATCTGCCAACCCCCCCCCCACAAGCACAAGCCTTCATGAGCCGCAGAGGTGGGGGAGGGGGAGAACTCAGGTTGAAAGGTAGGGAACAGGGGTTGCTGGGGCAGTGAGGGTGCCATAGGGAACAAGGAGGGAATGGTGGCAGTTAAGGGAGTGGAGGAAGCACCTGGTAGAGGTGCCATACAGCGTATATGATGGCCCGGGGACCAGGTAAGGGGTGGCATAGCAATATTATTATGACATGGCCCAGGTGGAAGCAGCCCTGGCAACTGCACCACAGACCCCATAGTCCTAAGGTGCAGGTGCCAGGGCTGCTTCCACCCGTGGTCAGGTCATAATAGTATCGTCATGCTAACATCCCAACCTGGTGCCCTTAGCTGTCATATATGCCATATGGCACCTCTACCAGGTGTCTCCGCTGGCCCCTGCAACTGCTGCCATGCCCCCCCCATACCCTATGGCACCCTCACTGCCTTAGCAGCACCTGTTTTGCATCTTCCAGGTACCACAGTTAATTTACAACCCTGCCAAGCAGTGGTGCAGGGTACGTACACCACCTCCTGGCAGGTCTAACTTGAGATCTCTGTTGCAGTCATGGTGGGGCTTCTAGAATCCCAAATAAGGATATGGTGCAGCTCTGCTGTGGCGCACCAGCCTTTGTGACCTGGCGCAGAGGTACTTTGCTGCAGTGGTGGTGCAGGGGTGCTTTGCTGCACAATATCCCAATTTCGCCATTCCTGCCGTTTGAAAATTGGGAATGCTGCAAACTATGATGCAAGGAGCCACGTCCATCATACAACTTTAGTGCAGGCACCTTGCAGCATAGTATGTCATTTGAAAATCAAAGTACAAGCTACAAACACTAACGTTGCAAAACTACTCCAGCCATCTGTTTAACAATCTTAGCCCAAGGGTGAGGTAGCAAAGAGACAAATACAGACATGAAGCAGATTTACACAAAACGGGCACCCACTTTCACCTGATGTACACGGCCCATCTTGAAGTATGGTTAAAAGATGGCCCACAAACCTTTCTTAATTTGGAAGCACCAGGCCAGCTAAAGAGCTGTTGGGACCAAAATGATTCCCCAATCTTGATTGTATTTGCTTCAAAATTATCCAGTTATTTCAACATCTTTAAATTGTCTGCTGCAGTGCAATTACCCAGAGAACAGCTGTGCTACTTGAGCATTGACTTTGAAACTGCTTACCTTCATGAATGTCGGACTTCCCATGATCCGCCCCCTGCAGCCCACTCATTGTTGCACAATTTTACAGAGCTGGTTCTCCTGACTTGAATAGCAGACTTGATTCTGTACACCACCAATACATTCAATGGACAATGTTTTGTGGCTATAAGTGACAGACTCTAGAGACCAACCATAGGTACCAAACCAATAGGAGGGTAATCAGAGTACCATTTTGCAGTTAAAGATAGCATAATGGATAGTTCAGTGGGCATTATTGGTGAGCAATGTGGTTAGTAGTTCATTACACATGGCATCAGGAGGAAGGTAGAATACTCCTGGTTGTCAGCACTATTGGGACCACCAAACATGTCCTGGTAAACTCGTACAGGCACAATCCAGATTCTCCAGAGTGGTTTATTTTTATTGAACTGGATGGTCAACCACTGCACTTCAAATCATATCACTGTGTTAGAGAGTGACCTCAGTCTTGTGCTCGATCCAGCCATAGACAGCACTAACCAGAACAGGACCCATGCACAAGCTACCCATACACTGGAGGGTTCAGTGCATGGTCATGGTCTTACTGATGCCTGATACCAACACCAGTCAAAGGGGGAAAATGCCTTCTAGTCAGTGGAACATAGAGAAGCACCAAAAAGCAGCAACAAAAATTAAATTCTCCAGTGAAATTCCAGCCAAGATGGACAATTTGCTTTCACGGAGTAATCCGCAAAGTTTTGCTCCTAGGCTAAAAGTTTGCCTACCCGACTTGTGTTTTTGGTGAAATTTCTCCACAAAGTGTTGAATTTCACCCATGAACAGCAGAGTTTTGCAGATGAATGGCAGAATTCTCCCATTTACCATGAAATTCCACCATTCGTGGGTGAAATTCTGTACTTCATGGGTAAAATTATGCATTTCACTTGTGGAACACTGCAGCCACAAATTCATCTACAAATTATGCAAAATTTGCGAATTAATTCACAAAGTAAAGTTTTCCCCAACTTCACCCATCTCTAATGGCACATCACTCTAGCTCCTGGATAGACTATTGGATCATGGACTATACTTCCCATTAGGCATGGCAGTTTGGCTGTAATGCAGTTATGATTGACCTATTTACTGTATTTCTAAACAGATTCTGATTACTCAGATTTACTCTGAATTGTAGACCTATTTTAAGCCTATGTGAGTATGAGAAATGCATCAGTATTATTCTTTTAGATCCCCCTTATAAACATTAATTGCAACTTTAAAAAAAATATTTTATGTCTGTATTTGTGTCATTCAAGGTCAGCAATCAGCCAACAGCAAGAAAAAAATCCTGTGCATCAGCCACCATGTGACATTCGAAGGAAATAGTGGGCTGGATTTGTAAAACTCTTGAAAATAGCACAGCTGAGGGAAAAACTCAGCCCAAGCGGGTTGCTACTTGTGGAACTGCTGTGTCCGTCACAGCTATGGTATTCTGCGAAGTAGACCGGCTCCACAATTTACATCAGTTTGCAGATGGTGTTACTGTGGAAATCCCCATAGATGTGAAACAATGTTACAGCCGGTGGGACCAGCTGTAACATCTTCTGCAGCTACTGCGGATGTGACTAGCAATCTCCACAGCTGTGGAGATTTCAATCTGCAACTCCAGTTGCAGTGTGGGACTTATTCCCCAAAACGTTTGTGAATTCAATCCAGTGTAGGCAAGTCACTTGGAGCTTTGGAGTGAAATAGGTCAGTGTGTCAAATGTTGTTGGAAATGGGTGGGGGGCAGGATTCACCAGCAGAAAGACAACAGCAGAGTGCAGAGAGACCTTCACCAAGTCTGGAATGCATTTTGCTGGGAGACAGGCAGCATGAGCAGGATATGTGTTGGGGCCCCAGCCATCCCTTTCAGCTTGAGATGTTATTTTTTTAAATTTGAAAATTATTTGCTTACTACTTGGTGTTATAGTAGACATGTGCCCCAACCATCCCACACACTCCTGTCCAATTGGCCAATTATTTTTTCAGCACTAGTGTTTTTTCAAACCTACTTTTTGTCTTATCTGGTTGACCTTGCTGCCCCCACCCCCCACCATTGTATTTTTTTTTTTTAAATAATATAATTTATAGAGCCATTTGGCCCTGACCACCACCTACTCCTGCCATGAGGCAGATCTGCCAGTCCCAGCGCTGTTGCAGCTCCCCCATGATGCCGGTGGGGATCCACATAGTGCAGGACTGGAGGACAGCAGGGGCCTGTACTCATGCCAGCCATGCGCTGTCAACTATTGTCTAAAAAATGTATTAATAGAGCTGTTTGGACCCCATCACCACCTACTCCCGCCATGAAACCCATGTACCAGTCCCCTGCCCCTTTGCATCCCCCATCATCAAGCCAGTGGGAATCTGCACAGTGCAGGACCAGATGACCACAGAGGCCAGCACTCTTGATGGCTGTAAGTGCACATAGGTTTTCCTTTGTGTTGCTCCCTTGGTCCTATCCTCCACCCCAGATGTCCAGCAATTCACTGCCTGCATTTTTAAACTTGCTTAATAAACAAATTACACTCCACCTGGGTTCCCAAACTGAAAAACACATACAGCAATGCATATGATGTAGTGTACAGCCCCTGACTGCACAAGGATTTTTTTACTTAGTCTTTCTGTTATGGTTGCTGACCTTTGTCCTCTGAATTCAAATAAATAAAATCATATCAGCGACTTCAAAACACCAAAGAAGCCTCCTCCTCCTCCTCCTCCTCCTAGGAAGGTAAGGTGTTGCACATTCAGGAGTAAGCCTTGTGCAGCCAGCCAGAGATAACATTTTCAGCTGTGCTAAATATAAGCTCAAGGTAAACACTAGTGGGAGGGCACCTAAGAAGATTAATTGTCAAGGCAGATAGAAACATCTGGCCTGCACTTTTTTTCCATCCAGTACTCAAAAGGGTCATCAGTAGCCAGCCCTGTAGTACTGAGGGCTGACGCACTAGACTCCTTACCTCTTGCTACACCAGTGACCTGTGTTTGGGAATGAGCACAGGCCACCAGAGGTCGGCAGGCAGGGGAGGAGAAGGATAGAGCACCTGATGGCTGCTCTCCTTCTCCGGGTGGGGAGGACTGCAGACCTCACTGTAATATTGCCACCTGGGGGAAACTCTGGTGGAAGATGCAGTCAAAGGCAGAAACATGTGTTGGGAGGGGCGGATGTCAGCAGAGGGCTGGAGCAAAGGCACGTATCACCATGCCTTCATCTCATTGGCCCTCCCAGTGTGCTGACACCCGCAGGGGGCAGGAGAAAAACCAGTAAAACACCAAGCAGTGGTGCCAGTATATGGGTCCCTGTGCCGGCAATTGAAGGAACCCAAGGAGGATAGCTCAATGTGCACACTCAGCTATAAGGCCTGGGGAAGCTGAGGGGGGAGGGTTATCTGGAGTGCTCATGGTCCAGGAGTGGGGGCACCCATATGGGTTGATTAACCTCAAGGGACTTTCAACATAGGGATACATTGGGTCCCTGATGAGAGGGGCTACTGCGGAAAGGTAAGGGCATAAAGATACGGTAAAAAAAAAAGTGTCATCAGTAATATTATTGAGATGTTTCTCATAAATAGGCATGCACAGTGTCAGACAAAGACAAAGGCAGCTCCATGACATTTGAATTACAGTACTGTATCAGTTTCCATAAATTTTTACCAAAATGTGAGAGTCATCTGTGTGCTTTTCCAAATGACATGTCTTTTTCAAGGGCAGTGAGAGAGGACTTTGTGCAGGACTACCAATGTTGATGAAGAAGTACATGGTGGCAAAGTGGAAATTATTGCGGTCACCACTAATAGATGTTGTAACAGATGCAGTATCCACATCACGTGATTCACTTGTGTAACCCCTTGTTACACGGGGTTACTAGAATCCCAGTAAGACCTAGTGGTAGGCAGGGAAGGCACCTTGTGAAACTCCAGTTAAATGGGTTTCACACTGTCTCCAGTCTCAGCTGAGACTGAGAGATGACATCACCATAGAACTGTTGCAGCTGCATAAGCCACATTGGAATCTACAGCAGAGGGAGTGAGATAGAACGTTGGGAGTTTTCAAAATCAGGTTTTCCGTTTACCTCCTTGGGAGAAGGAAGTCTCCTTTTTGTTTTGAAGTGAGAAAGTCAGTGTCCAGTTTCAAGTGGTGGAGACCGCTGTCCAGGTCTCAGTGCCCCTTCCCTCGGGGAGTAAAGTATCCTCTGTGGATTCCAGGGGCAATCCTCTAATGTCTGCTAAAGGAAGAAAGCTGCCTTTTTTTTTTTTTTTTTTTTTTACACACACAGTTTTTGTTTGGTCTTAAAGTGGAAAGTTGTACTTCACCTGTGGGGCACCTGCAATGAAAGGGTGAGTGTTTTGCTCTAATTTGAGAGGGCAAACAATATGTTTCTTCAGTTTGGAAAATGTGAAGAAGTATGGGATTTGAGCTACTATTTGGGAGGCCTATTGTACTAGGACAAACAAATGGAGTACTGTCAAAATCTAAAGTTTGAGTCAATTCAAGTAATGTTGTAGAGGGGGTGCTACAGTCCATCCACCGTTTAATCTACATTTTGAAGTTTCTGTTTGTCCAGAGAAATGGCCGGGTACGGGCTGTGGGAGCTGGAGGTGGGAACACCCCTCATCTTTAGTAACCAGGTCCACCTCTACGGATTTCTGCTGTGACTGCTACTTGCCTCATGCACCTGGCCAGTGATGAAGTAGGTACCCAGATGTGGGTCGCAAATTGGAAAATCTCTCTAGGAGTTACAGACTCCAAGTGGTGTGGGGAGCCACAACAAGTAAATTGGGTTCATTCTTTAAATGGACCGTCAGTCAAGTGGCCGGCAGGGGGGCCGGGCTAGTCGGGCTGCGTATCCAAAGCGCATGCAAGTCCGGGCTGTGTGCCTGGTGGGTCCACAGCTTGAAATTAGTAGAAATGGGTTCATTCTTTAAGTGGACCACCTTGTAGTCTCTAATCTGCATCATCAGTAAACGTAGCCCCATGGGGGTCCATCTATGCTTTGTTATGTTCAGCTAGTTATGAATAAAAGCCACACTGAAAAATCCCAATCCTGGTTCTGGACATTACAGTTATTGTTTCCTGTGTTCGGATTTACTTGGGTGCCCCTGTGCAGAGTAGCCAAACCTAGGTCCCCTTGTGCCGAGTAACCTCATTCTCCCTGAACCCAGGTCCCCACCAGGTATTGCTGCCAGCGCCAACAGCGTGCCCACCTGTCGTTTTGGTAAAAAGGCAGGGGTGAGGGGTTACACTTGTATTGTCAAATACAGTTCTTTCCTTTTCCAATGCAAAGGGTCATCAATGGGGGTTTGAAATGCAAAATGGTAAAATTTGCAGACTATACCAAGCTTAGCTCAGAAGTGGATACTCCCCTTAAAATAGATACATTCCAACAGGACCTCTTGAAAATAGATCAATGGGCAAAGGACAATAAAATAGATTTCAATATCGAAAAATGCTCGGTTATTCATTTTCGGGGGGGACAAATCCCAATACCTTGTATAAATGAAGTATGTGCCCCATCGAAAGTAGTAGGCTCTGAGCGTGACTTAGGTGTTATCATAAAAAAAAAGATTTTACTTATGCAGATCAGTGTAGTTGGGTAGCCTGCAGAACAGACAGAATTCTAACATCAGAAAAGCATTTCTCCACAGGAGTAGGGCTTGTACAGTATTCTTCAGCTGTACACTACTGTATGTACGTTAGACCGCATGTAGATTATGCTGCCTCATTTTGGGCACCCTTTCTTGAAAGACATATGGATTATGGAATCGCTAAAAAAAGAAGGCCCACAAAACTTGTGTCATCCATAAATACTCCATCATATCTTGACAGGCTAAATGCCTTAAACCTCTATGATCTTATAACTTGCAGGATTAAGGGAGATATGTTAATGCTCTTTAATATATTGGGTATCCAAGCTTGGTACATTCAAGCTCCTCCTCAAAACAGCACCAGATCTTGTGCAGTAGCTGCGACTGCTCTGCTTAGCCAACACCTTCTGTAGCACTACTTGGTTCCCCAGCTTCCCCTTTTCTCCTTTCCCCTATCCCACCCACCTCCTCCCCTGTATCAGGGAGCTACCCCTTCTTTTTTCTTCTCCTGCCAGCCTAAGTCCACAAGTGACTGCCCCCTTGACCAAGCCAGCCTCTGGCTGTTTCTACAGTTAAAAACACAAGAAATAAGGGCACCATCTACCAGTAAATTTGCCGGTGGATGGTGCCCTTATTTCTTTGATTTTTTGGATTATCTTGGTGAGAGACACATCAGCAAGTGGAGCAGATCTTCATGTTTTCCTGCTTCTACCATTAGACAGAGACAACCCCTGGCTGCCTTTACCACCAACAGCCCTGCCACTCTGACCCATGACTGCAAATGTGACTCCAATATAACTGTTCAATACTACATTCTGCAAGTAGTCTAGTGTCACACTGGATATTGTACACTTCCTGCACTTGTATTGGTCATTAATTGATGTTGTGTATTACCTGGTTAATTTGACCATCTGACTCCTTGTCCTCTCTATACTTACTGTAATGTTGTATTTGAGGTGGAACAGTTGCAGATGAGTCTCTGACTCCTAGGTCTGCAATCCGAGAATTTAATAACCTTAAATTTACAAATTTCAATATCTGTCTTGTACCTTGTTACCAACTGTAAAATACTCTGTTTGCTACAGTACAAGTCACATTAAACTGTTCAACTCACTGGTTTAGCATTTTTCAGTGAGTTGCTTAATGTGTGCACTTCTCGCTGCAGTAAATTACTGTATAGAGTTTCCTGATGGTTTGTCTGTTAGCTGCCAATCAGTTGCAGCTTACTTTGCAACTCAGGAAACTTTTATTCAATGCAGTGCAATAATGAGGGCACACATTAAGCAACCCATGAACATGCTAAACTATTGTACTGTACAGTACAATACTGTACACTATTAAACAATAATCCAAGTCCCAAGGCTCTCAGTTAAACACTTTTACAATGTACTGTGCAACTTAATGTTCGTTTCTGTGCAGCAGTACAGTATATTGCTGTTTGATATTTGATATTTCTGCACTGTTTGTAACAGAGTCAGAGATAAGTCTCTGGTGGCTAGCAGTACCCCCACCCACAAGAGGTACCTGCAAAAGAAAAACAGTTACAGCACCTTAACCCCTACCCCCACAGCCGGTGCCATCCTGATCACAAGTAAAAGTAAAATATATATTTTTTCCCCCCTTTGGTGGTCTAGTGGTAGTACGCCCACCTCATCCTTGAGTCCTGACCTTCAATACTGTAGTACTGTACCCCTGCCCCATCCCCGAGTCCAGATCTTCAAAATTGTAATTTTTACAATTTATTCCCTGGTGGTCTAGTGGCCTGCTGAGAAGTCAGTGAATGAGCTTAGCGGTCTGGCAGCCATGGAGCAGAGCAGAGGGCTGTACCAGTGGCTTGCTCCATTTGGGGATGGGGACTGTGACGTGGGATATTACTGGACCTGTCGGGATGTTGAGGGGGGTGTGGGAGGGACCACTAGGGAGTAAACTGTAAAAATTACAGTAGTGAAGATCAAGACTGGGATGGGAGGGGGTACAGTACAGTATTGAAGATGGGACTCTGGGATGAGGAGGGGCAGGGATACTACGATATTGAAGACTGGGACTTTGTCGGGGATGGGGCGGGGGGTACAGTACAGTATTGAAGATCGGGACTCGGGGACTCGGAGGGGCAGGGATACTACAATATTGAAGACTGGGACTTTGTCGGGGATGGGGCAGGGGGTACCGTCACTAGACCACCATGGGAAAAAAAACAAAAAACAAACAGTAATTTACTTTTACTGGTAATATGGATGGCACAGGCCGGGAGGAGGGTAATCAGGTTAAAATTTTTTTATTATCATAGCCGAGGTGGAGACAAAAGGTACAGTACCTTAAACCCAGAAGTTTCTGTATTGTACAGTAGTAAGCGATGCGAGCGGCTACAGAGTTTTGTACAGTACACTTCACACAGCACATTTACTGTACAGAACTCCATGCAGCCAGTTAGGTACAGTACTGTACATGGGAATATGTTTAATAAATAAAACTGGATAGGCAGTCAAGCTTAGAGCCAATGTATGGCACTGTATAAGAAGCGAGAGGCAAGATGGCGGATACTGTAGTGCTGGAATTATGTACAGGACAGTACTACACTGTAAATGCATTTTAAAATGCATTACATGACCAGTGGAGTGGGAGCTGAAGTGAACAGTGTTGTGGCTGGAAGTGCATTTCATGTGAGCTGATGACTAGCTAAAAGAGTTTGTGTTTTAAGCATTTAGAATTACCACAGCATTAGCAGCACAAAAAAGTAAAAATAAAAAATGCCAGAGCAATGAGTTTGAGGAATAGTTTAATGTGACTTGTACTGTAAGTTGAACCTTTGTACTGGACTCTTATCTGTGTAATGTATTCCGCTTACAAGTGAAACCTTTGTAAATGAACTCTCGGCTCAAAAGGTATTAATCCAAGATGTTATTAAATCAAAAAGATAAATAAACCAACTAAATAAATTAATGAAAGACCCACATCTTACAAAGGAATGTAACACAGAATGGGGGACAAAGCCTAATGGCCTAAGATGCCACAACAACTAAAAGTACCAAAGATTAAAACTAGTGAAAGAGGAAACGATCACCAGTAGAGCGTGCAAGCTATGGAACTCATTGTCATCATATTTAAGCAATAAGGCACGACAGGGGGTGATTTATAGTAGGATAACGGCCCACCTCGGGGTGGGTTGAAGCACGAGGCATAGCCGAGGGCTTCCACCACCCGAGAAGGGCAGTTAGCTCACCATAACACAGCCCCTGGAGTGCCTTAGAGATTTTGAAATAGGTCATTTTTAGTAATTGTTATGCATTTTTAAACATAATACATTCAGCTGAGCCATTGTGCTGGGATAAAGGGCCAGCTGAATGCAGCTCGTGGCCAATCAGAATTCAGCATTCTTTCTACCCATTTCATAATTGGTTGATATTTTTATTTATTCATTTATTGAGAAATCGGAATTACAACCTTTGAACTAAAAGCCCTTTTACAAAGGATCCTCATCAGAACAAAGGCAGGGGAACACACATTAATGGGTGAAGACAGTAGCAGCTAAAAGGCATCATAGGTCATCAACAGAACAAGCAGTACAGGACAACGTACAGTAATCAATCAGGCAAAGCATAACATAAGCAAAAATATTGATGCATAATACAATAGTGGGATTTAGTTCCCTCAGCAGCGCAGAAGTACATGCATCAGTCTACATAAACATGGACATGAATGTTCTGAGCTGGCTGGGGAGCAACTGTGTCAGTGTCCTAACAGATACATGTACAATCAGCTTGAGGAGTGTGTCCATCCATTGGGAGAGAGAGAAGGCTACTGTCTTAGAGGGAGAGGGGAGAAACTAGAGAGATTGTCTAGCAGAGGGGTTTATTTAGGGTGGGCAGGTAAGCAGAGGACAGTGGAGGGCAACATCTGGGGAAAGCTACTGATTTATGGGCCAGGGTGGGAGTCAGCAAGGAGACAGAAGAACAGGAGAGGGGATGGTAGCGGGGTGCATTGGGGTGGTGGGAGGATATGGGCAAGACAGTTGAAGGCACATCTGGGGAGGGTGCTGGGAGCAGGGTGGGGTGGCAAGTAGGTAAGCAGGGTCAGGTGGGGGGGGAGCTTCATGGCTCTGTAGGACAGAGGAAGGTTGATCCAAGCATTGCCCAGTAGGTTAGTACCAGTGTTAATCCACTGAATCATTCAAAAAGCTCTAGATATTCATCTGTTTGACATCAGGAACTAATATACACCCCACAAGTGCAGGGAAGATGGTCTTGATGGGTGTATGCCTTCTTTCACCTTCAGTAGACAAGTACTACCGAGTAATTGTTGAAATCAGCATGATTTTATATACACAAGGTAAGTCACCAAGATCTGAAGGAGGCAGCTGTTGCAACTTAAAAATGAGAGTCAAGAAGAGTCAAAAGAAGAAAATCTTTGTCAGTCATGATATTGTGAAATAGTGCTGTGCAGACTTTTCAAATTCTGGTGGTACAGAATTTCATGAAATTTTCAAAATTCTGCTGAATTTCTACCCAGTTTTGCCAGAAACAGAATGGAGGATTTCTGTGAAAGTTCATCTCTGTGTGGAAATGGTTGCAGAATAATATTATTTGAAGGGGGAGGGGGGGGAGAGAGAGAAAAAAAAAAAAAAAAAAGCTGTTCCACGGAATATTATTCCACACATCTCAATATATTCTGCAGAAATACTTGTGAAATTATTTTCTATGGTAAAAATGCTGTTCTGTTGAATAATATTCCACAGACCACAGCAGGCAGAATTCCACAGAAGTAGAGAAATTCCGGTGGAAATTTAGCTGGCGGAATGATCATCTATGCCAATTCTTCCAGCAGAACTTCACATTCCACACAGCACTATTGTGAAGTCTACTGCAATTTTGGACTTGCTGCATCAGTCACTTCATAAGGGATATACCAAATGTGTCTCCTTTTTATCAAAACCTCTATGCAGCCTCCCAATTTCCTTGTTCAGTAAATTTATGATGGGAACAACATGGCTTAGAGTAGCATTCTCTGCTAATCTGTTGAGTTGCTTCCTCAAAAGGAGTCAAGAGTAATGTAAAATGCTCCATGAGGCCCTAATGGAATGAATTCAGCACACCAACATTGACTATCATACACCATGGTATGTTCATGGACTGCCTTCTTGTGTAAGAAGTCTTACACATGTAAAATGTCAAGTTCTGTCTTGTCAGGAACATCTTGTTTTAGTTGCTGTATTGGCAAGTCTTTTTTGGGAGGTCAGCTAAGACATCATGCAAATTTACAGAATGACTAAAATGACCAGAGGTTCTCTTTGCAGCTCCACCAGTGTTAAGATGTTGTTATCAGTGGATAGGAAAGTTCATACTAACTGATTTAATGAGTGTGCAAATCATGGAATGTGAGTAAAACTATCATGTTTCAATGCACTAATATTGGTGCCAGAGTCGGAAACCACAAAATTCAGTATCGTGTCCCAGGGGCTCCAACCACTCAAAGATTTTTTAAGACACAACTCTTCCAAAATAGTGTCAGCGGTGTGATGCTTACCAACATGCCAACACAGACAGCTGCCATTCTTTGTCTTCCTTCATGTACACTGCTGCTTGTGCTGGTGTTTGAAGAGGATCATGACACCCAATGTGCTGTGATGCATATATAAAATCAGTCAGAACCACATTTGTGCTCTTGAAGTACCAATTTTATTTTACTTTGCATACATTCATAAATTTTGGGAACAGCCACAGTCGCAAAATATTTATGGTTTGGTATATTGTAATGTGGAGCAAAATATTTTAAAAAGGGCTCTAAAACCATCATTCTCCACCACAGAAAATGGTTGCAGTTCCTTGGCAATAAATTCAGCTATTAACCGATTAATTTTAGTGTGACTGGATATGATTTTCTGAACCCAGTTTTTTGTTCAAGCATCACAGTAATGATCTGCTGTTTAGTTTGTGCAGGGGTGCAAAAAAACATAAGATTGCAGTGGTGAAGCAACAACTTGGCCAAATACTTTTGTCAGCGAAGTTTAACATGTTTCCTCTCTACCCTGTCTGTCTCTTCACCATCACTATTGTCTGTAGGATTATTTTCCCTTGCTCAGGACTGCTGCCCAGCCGAACGGTTGGATGTTCTCTTTGCAAAAGCCTTTAGTGATGTTGTCCCAAACAGTCCCCTCTCTTCCCCTTGCTAACTTATCTATGACAAAAGATGCTGACAGCAAAACATTCATTTTGGGTACTTATGAGAAACAGCTCTACGCAACCGAGGTGGAACATTTTGTTGTCATGCCAGGAAACTGCAGCAATTTTGGTTACAGTTATTTCTGACACCGATTCATGCACACTGTAGCTGTCCCCCAGAAGAGCCATCAAGATCGACCCCCCCCCCCCACTGGCTGTGGCTAGTGCTGGTGCTTGCTGTATGTGTTGACTTTTTGGGTGAGAGAACCCAGGTGGCATCCTCTACCTCATTGGTGTCACATTCTGATTTATTACCTTTGGAAGACCATAACTGATGCATCATAATCTTGCTGTTCTACATTTACAACCACTTCAAAGGCACTGCTTTCTGATGAAGGAGCTGGATATGCATGAGTGGCATATCATGGAGTGCCACATCTAGTGGTACTAGATAGAGCCTTTAGTTCTAACTATTTTTGGCTACCTGTTTGTGTGTTTTACTTTTATCCAATTTGTTTGGCAATGCGGACAGTGCTGCATTACTTTGATCAGGGGATTCACCAATACCCTTTTTTTTTCTGGTTGTGTTGCTTCATTTTTATATTGATTGTGTGCATGCACAGGAAACATGTTGCAGCAGCTTGCTGCAGAAGAGTGGCACTGTTGCAGCCAATGCCCCCACTGCCTTTGGAGGCTTGGCCCATGTTCCCAAATGGGTCGGCACGCTGCAGCTGACACTAGTTCAGCCAGCATGCCACCACGATGAAACATTTTAGCCACTGCAATCAGGGCCTGCCTTGTCATCACAATGTCATCCGCTGCAATGAGAGTGACTCCTCATTGCAGGGCTTGCCCACGGGGCACCCAATCCCAGGCTTCAGTCCCCCTTCCCCTTGCCAATGGGGGAGCCCACTCCCCATTGGCACAAGTGTCCTCCCATTTTCATTCTGTGCTGATGGGGGTGCACAATCCCCCAGCCAAAGATTCCCCCCCACCCCAAACACTCAAGCGGCATGGTGGGAGCCCACTCCAGCATGCCAAATACCCCTGAAAAAAACCATTCCGCGATTTTTTTTAATTTTATTTATTTTTTTTTTTTTTTAAACCTGTGAAAAAAGAAATTGTCCCTCAAAGTCTCCCTGCCCTCTCCCCAACCTGTGCCCACCCTCTGCATTCCCTGCCTCCCCACACCCAGTACTTACCTCCGTAGTGATGATCTGTGGACCTGAAACACATCTGCACTCTTCATAGCCGACTGTGAACTGTATAATGGCATAAATAGGGTTCTCAGCTTTGGTGCATATCTCAGGCATTTTTGGGAATTTTGGCACCAAATTTTCGACATGGAGTTATTGGGACCCCTTTTCAAATTCAGCCACTGTCACTGGGTTATTTAGTCCTGAAAGGTGATTGTAGTCACTGCACAGAATCACCTTTCAGGACAGATTAATGAAATGACAGTGACACTGTTCATGAGAAGAGGTCCTAAAATGCCTATGTTTAAAATTTGGTGATGATAGTCCATCAAATGACTGTTACAAGTGTACGTTGTGCAGTTTCCATGCACCCTTGTAACTTTGCAAATTAGTAATAGTTTCACGTCAGATTTTCAACACTGGTATTTTTTCCACACCTCCTTATGAACAGAACAACTGTCAGTTTTCACATCCCGGCCAAAATGCATTTGTGCTTCTGGCACAGAATAGCACAGTCACGGTGGGAAATCAGTGTTTGGGACGGACAGAGCTCTGCTGCAGATTTCTTTGTGGCCAGAAAAAGGCACCAATGATGCAGGAGCTCAGTACAAAAGGGCAGCCTGCAGCATCGGAAGAAACAGAATGAGAGAGAGAGCAGGGTTTTATTTAACTCTAAAATTTGATTAGCGTTTGCTCATAAAAGTGCCAAAACTTTGTGAAAATGCATACCTCTTGCCTCACTGTGTTTAACAAACACATCACTTCTAGAAAATCTATATAAATACTTTCTGTACTGTTCATATTGTCCCAAGAAAAAAAAAACTGCTAATCAATTATTTAAAACCCTAGAGAGAAGATGTCTCTCTGTCTCTCTGTCTCTCTGTCTCTCTGTCTCTCTGTCTCTCTGTCTCTCTGTCTCTCTGTCTCTCTCTCTGTCTCTCTGTCTCTCTCTCTCTCTGTCTCTCTGTCTCTCTGTCTCTCTGTCTCTCTGTCTCTCTGTCTCTCTGTCTCTCTGTCTCTCTGTCTCTGTCTCTCTGTCTCTCTGTCTCTCTGATTGATAATATATATCAGTAGAGCTGTGCTATGACTTTACAGTTGCCACCCTCCGCCCATTGGTCCTATATTACAGCAGGGTCTCTGGAGTGAAGACAAAGCAATGATTGAATACTTCAGGATTGCTGTAATAATACAGATTTAGTTGTTCCATTCATTTCTGTAACTGAGCCGAGTAATACTTGGAGTGCAATAGGATTTCTAACTGGGCTAAGTAAAACTATCCGAGAGCCAAGAACAAACAGTATGGTAGCTGAGGGATGACAAGGAGGCTTTAGGATTGCTACAGTAACACAGTATCTAACGGATGAGATTTGAGACTGAATTTCCCCGGTCGGCAAGCAGTCAGTAGGGGAACTAGTGTGTGGGGTGGGGAAGGAATTTGAGTAAACAGGGGCCCAGCAGTTGTAGTAGGGTACAGAACCTGGGAGTAAGAGTCTGTAACATAAGAGGGGGGCCAAAATGAGGCAGGTGCCACTTGTCTATAGGGCAGGCATCTTTGGAAGGGTGGATGGGTGTACAGGGAGTGGGTCTGCCATGATTCTGGACTGGGCTTGGAGGATGGGGGAGGGGATGTATGGTTTGTAGAAGACTGGCTAGTTTGAGGAGGAACTGTGGAGGTTAGGGAGGAATGTAAGTGGCAGGCAGATGAGTATGGTACACATCCTGGGGGGGGCGGTAAACAGGGGATGGCAAAGGGGGAAGGGGGAAGAACTAGGGACGGAAACTGACCCCAGTATCAGAGGCAGTAGCAGGAGAGAAGAATGGAGGGGGTGCCGAGGCAAGGGTGGGTGGCCTCCTGATGGGGTGAGGAAGAGACCATGAGGAGTACCAGGGGGAGAGAGCAGATGGCTGCAGGGAGGAAGGGACCAGGGATGCCACGGAGGAACAAGTGGGTGGGGGACCGATTTGGGGAAGGGATGTAGGACAGGTATAAACTATGAATAGATTTGAACCTCTGCTATGGGACAGAGACGGGGAGCAGGAACATACTTAAGGGGGAGGACAAGTGGGGCATGAGAGGAGATGGCAACCGGTAGGGGAAGAGGTAGCAAGAACAAAAGGGTAGAAGGGGACTAATAAGGAGGAAGGGGTGATGACTGAAGGAAAGAAGGTTACAGGAAGGGGTAAGGGAATGAGGCTCTAAATTGACAGCAGCAGGGATAGGACAGGGGTTGGAAATCAACAGGGGAGGTAGACATGGGAAGCCCAGTAAGAAGTAGTCAGGCTGGGAAGGGGTTCAAGGGGAATGGGAGGAATAAGGCAGAGAAAAGGGGTGAAGCAGAAGTATGGGGTACAGATACAGAAGTCAGAGGGTGCAGTTGGCAGGGGTAAAGGATAGGAAAGAACGAATACTGGGGTGATGGAAGGGGCATTAGAAGGGAAAGGGGGTAAGTGGCAGGAGGTACTCATCCTGGGGGATTCTATGCTGAAATGGGTGAGATGGGGCAGAAAGGGGGAAGGCACAGCCATATTTGGGTTGAAGCTGTCCCCAGGTTGACTGCAGGAGGGGCAGGGCAGGCACTGCTCAAGTGTGCAGTAAGGGGAGGAAGAAACTTCATTTACTGTTGCATGTGGCTACAAACGACTTGGCGGGGGACACTGTGGAAGTACTGAGGGGAAGGTTTGAGTACTTGGGCAGGCAGTGTGAGGGGGTGGGGAAGTCTGTGGCATTCTTGGAGGTACTGCCGGTACCATGTGCAAGCATGGCAAGGAAGGGTAGGCTTGAGGAGTTAGAGTGGCTGAGGGATTGGTGCCACACGAAACGTTATGCATTAGTGATCAACTGGGGTAGGGTCTGGGGAGGGTGCAATAGTGACTTGTATGCAGGGGGACAGGGTACACTGCAGCAGGAAAGGGAGTGGAGTATTAAAGGCAGCATTGCTGCTGGACCACTGGCACTGAGGGTTGAGGTACTGGACACCAACCTTGTGCCACGCTGGTGACCTGGGTTTGGATGCAAGCCCAGGTCACCAGGGGTCGGCAAGGGGAGGATAGGATTGAGCATCCGGAGGACTGCTCTCCTACCCCGGGGTGGGATCCAGGGACCCACCGCTCTGTAGCAGCCCCTGGTGATGACTACGTGTGCTACCACAGCAGTGTAGTAAAGGGTGGTGGAGTGTGGCAGATGTTGGCATGCTGTGCCTAAGCGTCATTGCACACCTGCACTCCGCAAAGGGGAGAAAACTGGAAAATGGGCTATGATCAGGCAGCATGAGCTTCTGACCCCCTCTGCCCACCCTTAATGGTGCCTCCTCAACCGGATCCTGCTTTGGTGGGTCAACCTGGGAAGCTCCTCATCACCCCACCACAGGGGTAATCCATGAAGGTGAGCAGCTCGGCCTGATGTCGGGGCAGGACTACGGGGATCAGTTGGATGACCAAGCCGACTGTAGCCCAGTGAGAAAATAGAAAAAAAAAAAAAAAAAAAAGTCAGGATTACAGGGGTATCTCTCTACTAAGGTGGATTTAAACAAATGGGGGGCGGGTGGCCAAAAGAAAGAGGTTGGTAGAAAGGTCCAGACAGGGGAGCCAGATGAGGTCTTCCGCCTAGATATAGGTAAAGGTGGAGGTGTAGTAGCCTTGGTAGGGGGGCAGCCAGAGTGGTCTGAGTGTGATACGGGAGGCACCACCACCCGGTAAGAATAAGGAGGAGAAAGGGTGTGGACTACAGGGAGAAGGGAGACAGGCCAAGGATGAGGAGGAGAAGGAGGGGTAAGGGTGGAAGGTGGTCAGACTAAATGGATAGAGAACTGGTTACAAGGGAGGGTGCAAAGGGTGGTGGTGGGTTAGCTCTCAGCACCTAAAGCAGTGATAAGCGGGGTGCCACAGGGCTCAGTGCTTGGCCCAATGATATTTGGGCTCCATCTCCAATATAGCACACGGAGTGGGGAGCAGGGTTAGTCTGTTTGCACAGTATACCAAATCAAAAGCAAATAGTTATAGTAGCACCCCCCCCCCCCCAGGCTCACATAAATACACAGTTCCTGAAAAGCTGTTTAAAAGCCTGAAATTCATTCAAATCAATTTCATTTTCTTACTTACTTGGAGTTCAATGCCAACAAGTGTAAAATCATGTACCTAGGGCATAGGAACCCCAATGCTGGGTATAGGATGGGGAGAGGTACTGATACTCACTAGACATGAAAAGGTCCTTGAGGTTATTATATCAGAAGATCTCAAGATGGCAGTACAGTGTAACAAGGGTATGAGCAGGGCAAATTGGATTCTGGGGTGCATAAGGAGTGGCATCTTGAGTAGGAGGAGGAGGGATGTTGTGCTGCCATTGTATCACTCCCTGCTATACCTCCAGCTGGAGTAGTGTGTCCAGTTTTAGAGTCCACACTTCAGAAAGGACATAAGGTGGAGGTTTTCCAGAGGACAGCAACTAAAATGGTTCAGAATTTTTACAGGAATCCCTACAAGGAAAGGCTGAAGAATCTCAAAATGTACACTCAAAGAGAGGAGGGCGAGAGGTGACATAACCAAGACCTATAAAAGCACCTCACAGGGGTAAAGAGGGCACAGTTGGGGAGTTTTTCAAATGAGGATGAGCACACAAACCAAGGGAAATACAATGAAGCTGGGGGGGGGCGCTCATTCAGGATAGATGTAAAGTTATTTCTTTACTGAAAGGGTGGTAGATGCCTTGAACAGACTGCCAGGAGAACAGGTGGAAACTAAAATGGTAGGGGGCATGAAGCATGCATGGGATAAATATAGGGGTACATTAGAAAAAGAGGAAGGAGGGGGATCATTGGAGATCAATAGCACTAAGGAGATTGAGTAGGTTCAAGTTCATTGCGGGAAAAATCCAATAAGCAAGCTCATTCACATGGAGGCCCTAATGGATGCAGGCAGAGTAAGACATGAAGTAACATATACAGGCAGAAGTTACAAGTAGGTAGAGAACACTTGGGCAGACTGGGTGGGCTGAGCGGTCTTTTTCTGCTGACAAATTCTACGTTTCTATGGCATCATGTGTTAATTCAGGTGCAGTGTTTATTCAAAGTTGGTCCTACCATACATCCAGATGTAAGGTACAGTAAACTACCAAATTAGATGCAGCCCACTTACAGTACAATAAACAGAACCCCAGTGCTTTGAGAAGCCTTTGCTCTTCATAAGGCTGCTTAAAGGGCTGGGGGTTCTGTTTGCAGTGTCCACACCAGTATGCTGATCTTAAAAGACACGCCGCATCTGAATGAGTACTTGATTCTTGTCCACTCCATTTCTTCCCCACTTTGAAACCTGCTTGTCCTCAGTTAATTTTGGGCTGGCAGCACCTCACCTGTGTTGGAAGATGACCAATAAGAGTCACTGAAAGATGTCAGACTTCAGACTGTGAAGGCAACTGCTCACGGACAGACATAAGGCATTCTACTGGGGGGTGTAGGAGGAAGTAAGCCATTGATTAACTAGAATCTGAAGCTCATCCATCAGGTAGGGAAATGGGCAGACTAGGTGGGACAAGCGGTCCTTATCTGCCATCAAATTCTGTGTTTCTCATCCACCATCTTGCCAACAAGAAGGCTGCAGCTGTGGCCACAGATGACTGTTGCGGTGTGTGGGGATTGGGGGAAGAGAAGAGACCAAAGGGGACAGACAGAAGGAGATAAAATAATAAAAAAAATTGTGAGACCTTCACCAGCTTTCCAAAATGCTTTCCAGTAAAAGAACGCTCTATGAAATTTTTCAAATGGCAACACAATCTGGTGAGCCCTCTGCCTGCCATCCGACACCAGGCATCAACCAGCATAAAATTGCCTTAAGGCAGTGTGGTCATGTGGTTACTGAAATACTGGAGATTACATATTTATAAGAACAAAAACAATGTCACACAGAAGCTGGCACATATGCCTGTAGCAGCTGTCTCCTGCTTCTCCAGAGTTATATTTATACCCTTGAGGTACTTGAATGTTTCTATCACATCCCCTTTCCCCTCTCTTCCAGCAAGTACATATTGAGGTCCCTTAATTTCTCCTCCACAAGTCTTGTGTTGCAAGCTCTGTACCATCTCATTTGCCCTTCTCTGGACCATCTCCAGCCCGTTAATATCCTTACGAAGGTGCGACCTCCAGAACCACACACAGTACTCCATGCAAAGTCTGACCATGGTTTTATATAATGGCTTCACTACCTCCCTCCTTATGCTGGTGATCTCTCTGCCTGTGCCATCCAGCATGTCACTCCCACCTGCCTTACCACTGACATTTTCAGGTCATCTGAAATAAGAATCCCCAGGTCCCTTTCCGTCTTTGTGATTGTCAGCAACCCCCCCCCCCCCCATCCTGTACCTTTCCCCAGGGTTTCTGTGTCCCAGGTGAATAATTTTGCACTTTTTTGAATTGAACTTCAGTTGCCAGTCCTCAGACCATTTCTCAAGCTTCCCCAGGTCCCTCCTCATTTTCTCCACCTCCTCTGGGGTATCCACTGTGTTACACATCTTGGTGTCATCTACAAACAGGCAGACCTTTCCCTTCAGCCCTTCTGCAATGTTACTAATGAAGACATTGAACAGGACTTTCCCCAGGACCACTCCCTGCAGCACCCCACTGGCCACCCCCTCTCCCCAGACAGCGCCCCATTTACCACCACTGTCTGCCTCCTGTCTGTTGCCCAGTTTACCACCCTTTCCTCCATGCCCAGCCTATTCAGCTACTTTATCAGCTGCTCATGTGGGACGGTGTCAAAGGATTTGCTTACATCAAGGTAAGCATTGTTCACTGCCCCACCCTGATTTACTTCCTTTGTCACCTAGTCAAAAAGACACCAACCAGATTTGTCTGACATGACCTCCCCACTGTGAATCCATGTTGCCTATGGTCCTGGCCTCCGATGACTTCTAGATACCCCACTATCCTCTTTAACCAATGTCTCCATGATCTTCCCCACTACTGAGGTGAGGCTGACCAGCCTATAGTTCCCCACCTCCTCCCTACTGCTGGATTTGTATAGAGGGACCACACGTGCCCTCTTCCAATTCTCTGGTACCACCCAGTGTCGAATGACTCAGTCAACATGGCTGCCAGAGGTACTGCTATTTCCCTTCAGTTTTTAATATCCTTGGGTGTATGCCATCTGGTCCCATCACTTTGTCCACCTTCAGTTTAGTCACCTTCTACAGGATTCTTCTGCCTGTGAATGGACTATTGTCCACCTCTTCATGCCTTTGCAACTGCTGTGGCCCTTGCCTCTCCCCCTCTTCTGTGAATACTGAACAGAAAGTCACAGTGGATGTCTTGGGGGGGGCACGTACATGACAGTTCTTAGGCATGGTACTCATATCCAAATACCTAAACAGCACATATAAGCAATCAACGTTTGGCATTGACAAAATGCATGTTTCTGGTTGTGCTGCCTCGTTGTTATCAATTGTATTAATTAGATCTTCAGCAGTGAACTCCCCTTTTTTTCTGGAATTTGTTTTCAGGAAATATTATGATGTGTACTAATTTCAGTCATACTGCTGGTGTTGGCCACATATTCACAATTAGTCTGTTATGGAAATGAACTTTTTTTTTTTTTGAGGTCCAACTTAATTAGTAGTATTCGTTCAGATGCAGAGATGGGCAACACAGAGTCCGAGACGAGACACCCATTTTAAAATACGTGAGGCACTATATGATCTACCAGTAGTTCAGTCAGAGATGGCCACAGAGTCTGAGACATAACACCATGCCCCCCACCTTCAAAATCTGTACTGCACTATGACCCAATATTAGATGACTGACAGAACCCAAACTTGGCCCTTTCAAATCAAAACTGCACTTGCACCTTGCTGTAGTCAGTATGTGTGACTGTAGCTCTTAAACTACTCCTGTTTTTCTCTGGCACTTATGCACAACCTCAGCACTTACAAACTATCCTCACCCTCTGCCCAGGTTTCCCTCTTTTCTATCTCCATTTCCCCACAGTCTTCCCACCCCTTCGCACCTCCCTCCTCAACTTGTTTTAACCCCCAACAATACACCTTGCCCCCCTTCCTCAAAGAACCTCCAGGTACCCATCTCTATCCCACATACCTCTGACAAGGCCCTGAAGGCTGATCCTTATTTATTTGTTTACCGGATGGGTACACTGATCCCAGGGACCATTTTCAGGCATGACCTGGGCCAAATCAGATGGCACATCCATGACAAAACAGTTGCAATACAATCATAGTGGAAAAGGAAAATCATCAAGTATACAATATAGTAGTGGCAATACAGTGCAAATATGGTGTGCATACGCTAAACAAAGGTTACCTGGACTTAGCGCATACATGATGCCGGCATCTGGCCACAAGTGCGTGTGTACATACGCACACACTTACTGAACCAATCATATGCTCTAGGTGAAGTATGTCACTGTTTGGTATGGCGGTTACATACTGACCTCACTAAGTTTCTGAGCTACCATTTAAAAGTGTGTGTTAAGACTGGTGCCTGCAGTTTGTTGGGAAGGGAGTTCCAATGCTTGGGTGCTGCATATGAGAAAGCTCTTCTTCCTAGCTCTGTGAAGTTACTGGTGGAGGACCTCAGCTCTATTCTGTTAGTTTTTAGTCTCAACAGTCCTGACAGAGGTGATCCAGACCTACCCTGTAAGGTTCTTGCTATGAATGAACCAAAGATGAGGTCCCTCCTCTCTGCTGGGGGGAGCCAGACTAAGGATTGCTAGAGATGGCAGTTATGAGTCCGAACTGGGGTAGGGTGATGAATCTGCAGACATTGTTATAGGCTGTGTTCAAGTGACTTAGTAGAGAGGGGAGGCGAGGGCAGTTACTGGGGAGCAGTATTTAAGTATAGGGAGGAGGAGGTGGCCGCACCCCATCACCACTCTAGTATCAGGGGTCAGCAGGTGCATCAGCTGGTAGCACAGCCCTATTCATTGATTCACCCTCCAAACTGCTGAGCTGATATGGAGTTCATAGTTGAGGTTCGCGCTCGACCCTCAAGTATTTGTAATCCTTTACCTGATCAAGGATAGTGCTGTCAGGAGTTTGTGTACTGACAGTATTGGTGTTATAGGGTGTGCTTTTTGCGAGGTTCAGTTTAGAGCAAAACAGCATACACTTTGTCTTTAGTGTTTACCAGGAGCCTATGTAGTGTGAACCTTTGAACTGTTTCAGTAAAGTCTGTGTTTAGATCTAGGTTTAGCCCAGCGATGTTGCTTCCACTTTTGAAGATAATGAGGTCATCCATGTACATTATTCTGTTGCTTTATGTGGGTACTGCGAGTAAAGGATTAACAAATAGGGACTATAGCAAAGGTTCTAGAATAGAGCCCTGGGGCACGTCGGGCCACACCCGGTGGGGGGTTGATAGGGCATGCCCCATTTGTACTAGCTGTGTCCTGTCAGTAAGGTAGCTTCAGACCCAGTCAGTGACTTTACAGGGGAAGTTTACCGAGGATAGGGTGTTTAGTAATAGAGCATGATCTACCGTGTTGAAGGCTTTAGATAAGTCTATGAATATTGCCCCCATTAGGTTGCCGTTGTCTGCTTCACTGAGTATGTGGTCTGTGAATGAGGTAAGGGCTGTGGCAGTGTTAAAGCCTCTTCGGAACCAGTGTTGGTCTTCATATAGCAGGCCGTATTTTTTAATGTGCTCCAACAGTTGACAGTGGACCACTTTTTCCAGTATTTTGCCCACGTAAGACAGTATGGATATCGGTCTGTAATTGTCAGGAAGATGTGGGTCTCCTGCCTTAAGTACGGGGACAATTCTGGCATTTTTCCAGAGTGCAGGCACCTTGGTGGTGATCAGGAATAGACTGATGTGTGAGAAAGGTTTTACTGCGGTAGCCAATGCCATTTTTAGGAACTGAGGCATGAGCCCATCACTTCCTGCGCTGCCTGTCTTGGGCAGGGACTTCAGTAGGTTATATATCTCAGATAATGAAGTGGCGAGAGCTGGTTACTTTGACTTGCTTTTCTATGCTGGGTGCTATGGTGGGAAGCTGATCCAGGTATGGGCCTAGGTTCGAGAACTTGTTGTTCATAAGATTTGCCACAGACTCAGGATCAGTTAGTAGGCCCGTATCGCTTGCTAGACAGACAGCACCTTGTTTGACCGATTTGATGACCAAATTAATTGTTGCCCAGAATTTGCTTGGATCGCTAAGGTTCTCAGTTTGTTGTGCCTTGAAATAAGCTTTTAAGGATTTTATATCCTGCTTGCATTGGTTTTGTAGACGCCTGTACTCAGCCCAGTCCCCTGGTGTGGGTGCAATCTTGTGAGTTGCACATTACTTATTTATTTAAGGGATTAACCAGGCAGGCATACTAAGCAGGGACCACTCATTTCCAGATGCGACCTGGGGGGGGGGGGGTTTACATACAAAATACAGCAGGACAAGTACAATTACAGGGATAAAAACAGGTCCAGAATAGTTAGAGCTGGACTTGCATTTGATACAATCTACTACTACAAGGTTTTAATCCTAAGACCACAGAGTATAAACAGGCAGAAAACATGCAGGTACACAGTAGTTCTGCTGAGACATTAAGCTGTCAAGGTACATTTAGATGCCCCTTGATTGCGGGTCTAGGTTGCTGGTAGCAGTTACATGTGTCAGAGAAATGGTCATGGAGGAGTGGTTTAAGGAGCCTTGGGGCAGGGGTGAGCCTGATACCAGCAGGAAGATCATTCCAGAGTTTGGGCAGATGGTATTTGAAGGCAGATTAGCCCTTCAAAGTGTGCATGAAAGGGATTTTGAGTAGCCTGGAGTCTGAGCATCTGAGAGAGTAGGCCAGGGAGGGTTGTGCTGACAAAGCAGAGCTGAAGTGGGGGAGGGAGGAATTTGTCCAGAATTTAGCTATGACATTTGCGCAATGTATCAGACATCGAGACTCGAGCGAGGGTAGTGCTGGTGGGGCATTCCAGGATGAAGTGACAGGAGTGAAAGAGGGTGTCCAGGCTGGCTAAGGTGGATGAGGGTGCGGAGCCATAGACCACGTCACCATAGTCAAAGATAGGGAGAATCATTTTATGCACTATTTCCCTCCAGACCATGGTGGGCAGGCACCCTTTATTATGATGAAGTGCTCCCAGTTTGGAGTGCAGTTTTTTGTGTAGCGAGTCAATGTGGATGGAGAAATCAAGGTATTGATCAAGCCATACTCCTAGGTATCTGAAGGAGATGCAGGTCTCCAAGGGCGACCCGTCCAGGGTATGGAAGGCAGGGGAGCTGCTAGGCGGGAGAATCGTGGTTGCGTGCCAAAGGTTAGAGAGATGGTTTTCTTTGAGTTTAGTACTAGTTGATTGGACCCGAGCCATTTTTGGATGCCATCAAAATCCTGGAGGGCTGCATACACGTCCCCAGTGGAGGGGCCGGAGGCATACAGAACATTGTTGTCCGCATACATTTGTATGGCCAAGTTTGAGCATGCCAGTAGGAGGTCGTTTAAGAATATGGAAAAAAGTAAGTGGCCCAGGACAGAGCCTTGGGGGACCCCCATGGTGACTGGGAGTGGGGGGGGGGGGAAATACTTGTGTACCAATTTTTACTGACTGTTGTCTGCCAGTCAGGTAGGCCTGGAACCAGCTAGTGGCTAGGCTGGAGGGGCCCACATCATTTAGTTTGGTGAGTAGCTTTGGGTGGGAGACGGTGTCAAAGGCCTTGGCCAGATCTATGAAAATGGCCGAGGTGATATGCCCCTTGTCCTTCTGAGGAGATGTTATTTGAGAGTCTTAACAGCACGGTGATGGTGAAGTGAGATTTCTGAAATCTTGACTGATAAGGGGTGAAGAATGAGGTAGAGTCGAAAAATTGAGTGAGTTGGGCAAGGGCTAGGTGTTCCTGAAGTTTGGCCAGAATTGGGAGAAGGGAGATGGGGTGATAATTTCCAGGTGCAGATGGATCACCACCCTTCGGTAGAGGTATGCCGACTGCCTGCTTCCAAGCAGCTGGAATTTGAGCCGTGGAAAATGAGAGGTTTAGGAGGTCAGCTAGAAGGGTGGCAATTGCAGGGGCTGATAGGTGTAGAAGTTTGGCGTCCAGTCCTAATGGGCATTTGCCTTTGTTAGGGTCTAGAGATCGCAGGGCATGGAGTACTTCTGCCATGGAGACTGGATGGAATGAGAACATGGAGACGGGTGGGGGGTGTTGGAGTTGCGAGATGGAACTGGGTGTTGGTGAGGTGTATGGGTGGTTTGTGAGGAGAGATGCAGCGCAGTTAGTAGATAAGGTGTTGAAAATGGAGGCAACTTCGCTAGGGTCTGAGACAGTGTTGCCATGGATGATAGGGTTGGGGTAGGCGGTTGGGCTGGGGGGGGGGTGAGCAGGGTTTTGATGGATTTCCAGAATTTAGAAGGGTGGCTCAGGTTGGAGGAGAGAGCTGCCTTGAAATAGTTTTTTCTTTGCCTGCCATATAGCTTTGGTGCAGGAGTTGTGGAGAGTGCGATATCGCTGCAGGGATTCTAGGGTGCCAGTTTGCCTGTGTTTTTTCCAGGCCTGGTCCCTAGCTTGGCAACTGCCAATGACATCGGCGGTGACCAAGGGGAGATGGGAGCCCTTGACCCTATTGCACCTTAGGGGGGGCGTGATAGTCCCATACAGCAAGCAAGTTGTCTCTGAGCATGTCGAAAGCGTAGTCACTACAGGGTGCCATCTTAATGAATGACCAGTCGACGTGGGTGAGGTCATTCAGAAGGGAATGGAGACAGAATGATTTGTAAGCTCTCATGAAGAGTGTCCTGGGGAAGGGGGTGTTGGCAGGTCTGTGTACCTTCCTGACCATATAAACCATATGGCGATCGCTCAGGGATGAGGCCAGCTTTTATTATTCTGTGAGGGTGGGTTGCGAGCGCTCAGTCCAGGAGGGAGTGGTTATGTGTTTGAGTTTAGCTGGGTGAGTGAAGCGATTTGTTGGGAGAGATTCAGGGCGTAAACTTTGTTCTGTAGTTTAGATCAGTCTTTTGCTAGCCAATTTTAGTTGAAATCAGAGGATGTAGAGCTTGCCAGCTCTGGCAGCAGACTTTAAAGGGGCTAGGTGGTCTAGGACGCTGGGCGCAGGGGTAGCAGGGGTGCAGTATGTCCCTGCCATGGACACCGGGGAGGAATGCGGTATAGTAGGCTTAATCAGCATAGATTCTATTTGGGGTGTGAGTCCAGGGAACTGGACAGGGGTGAACTGGAGCCTGGTGGATATGTACATGGCAATGCCTCCTCCTTTCTTCTTGCCCCATCTGTCCTGCCTGATAACTGTAGCCAGGGATAGCCATTTCTGAATCAGCATGGTGTTTCAGCCATGTCTCGGATATAACGCAGATGTCTGGGCGGAGGGTTAGGGCAGTGAGTTGCATCTCGGGTACTTTGTTCAGGAGGCTACAGATGTTTAGGTGAAGTAATCCAAGGCCCTTTGGGAGGGTTGGGGGGGGGTAGAGTGGGGCGATGGACCAGGGTTGGTTTCAACATCCCCCGCCAAGAGGAGAAGCAGGGTGATGTAGTGCATGGAGGCATTTCATGCGTATCTGGACTTAAGCTTTGAGTGGGTTGTTTGTGGTGTGTAGAGAGAGGTTGAGGTAGCTAGGTTGCTTAGGACAGATAGGTCAGGAAAGAAAGGGGGGAGGACAGAAGAACTTAGAGCCCATGTATGGGTGGGCATAAGTGGCTGGAGCAGAGAGGTGGAGGTAGATGGGGACATTGAGGAGATGACACAGTGTAGAGGGGGTAGAGGTTTTAGTCCTGCATGGGCTGGGTTGCAGGGGGGAGAAAGGCAAGAGGAAAAGCTAGAGAAAAGAGCGGTATTAGGTAGAGGAGCATGGTTGATGTGTGAAGCATGCAGCAGCAAGCTGGGACTCAGTATAGCGGCCGCTAGTGGTGGGATCTTATAAGCTGCTAATCTGAAAGTGGGCTGATAGGTGACGCTGAAACCAGGTGATGCGCCAGAACCTGACTGTAGCTATAGAAGTGAATGCTGACCAAGGGTGGTGGTGGGGGCAGTGGGGAGCTGGTGCACAGCGCTGGTGGGGCAGAGAATCGCACCCCGTACTCCAGGGGCAGGAAGCTGTGTCTCCTACCTGCTCTGTACCTTGCTTCATGCTCCAATGGGGGGGCGCTCCTGGAGATGTCTGGTGGGGAGGGTGGTTGTTTCTGAGGCCCTCGTGACCCTCATGGGGTTCCTGGGGAAGGGCAGCATCACTGGCCCTCTTGACCCACTGTGTGAAGACAGAGGAGAAAATTAATTTGTGAACCGGAGGGGCGGAGTTCAGACCAGGTGAGTGTGGTACTGCTTAGATCCCCTTTTCTGCCCAAGATAAAGCTCCGTAGCTACCCACCCGGTTTGCCCTGCAACTTGCTTGTAAGCTGCGCAGTTCAGTTTAGCCCTTAAGGTACAACTACTAGCACAGTTGTAAATCAACACGAGGGCAAAATAAGAAAAAAAATAAATTTCCTTTACAGCTTCACCCAGTAACAGCTGGAAAATGTGATGCTGTGCAGATGCAGTTCGGCCCTTAAGGTACCAGCTACTATTCTTATTTAGTGAGCAAGAAAAGAGGGACAGAATGTGCAATTAAACTCTTAAGGTACAGGCTACTATCTTATTCAACAAAGCAAAACATGAGGGGCAAAAATTAGTAAATAAAAAAAAAAAAAAAAAAACCACTATCAGCAGAGCTACACTGAATTATTTAAATTCAGTCTCAGTATGGACATTTGTTTGATTTAGCCTGCTTTAAAGGCAAGTAAAGTTTTGTTCTAGTACAGTTTGAAATTGGTTTTTGGCACCAAAAGCACAAAAGAAATTGCACACCGTACTCCAGGCGCAGGGAACTGCGTCTCATGCCTGCTCCGTACTTTGCTTCATGCTCTGGTAAGGGGGGGCTCCCGGAGATGTCCGGTGGGGAGGGCAATTGTTTCTGAGGCCCTCGCAACCCTCGTGGGGTTCCTGGGAGAGGGCAGCATCTCTGGCCCCCTCGACCCGCTGTGTTTCATCAGAACCAGCAGCTCCCTGGTAACTCATTTAGTGTTTCCTCCCTTAACATGCTGGGTAGTCAAAGGGCAGTGTATATCTTGTACTGAGGTTAGAGCAGCAATGAGGAATCTCAGTGCTGTGCCCACATCCTTCAGAGTATAGAGGATGGACTTCCGGTGACGTCACGGAGCTGAAAGGAGCTTAGGGTCTGAGGCTCCCTACTAAGTCCGCTGATCTAACCTCCAAAACCCTATAAAATACATCCAAAGATGTCCAAGAACACAGGAGGGAAGCATTTTCAGGCCAACAGAGGTAGAAACCGATCGAGAGGCAAAGAAAAGAGCATGGATGGTACCTGATTGCAGGAGAATCCCCCTAGCAGATCTCCCTCCCCAGCGAGCTCCCATGTGGCCAGCTACGATACTGATGGGGAATCGGAACAACTTTCTCGAGCAAGATTTGAAACCCTATTAAGGGAGATTTGGGAATCTAGAACAGAAAACAAGCAGGAGTTCAAAGCTGTCCGAAAACAATTATCCACATTTGAGTCCCGCATAGGTATAATAGAAGAACGGATAGCCCAGAACGAAGAGAGCGCCACTCAAATTGTCGAGATTATGCAGGCCCTGGTACAACAATTGGAGGAACTGAGGGCCAAATGTCTGGATCTTGAAGGCCACTCCCGGCGAGATAATCTCCGTCTGTATGGCTTACCAGAGGGTATGGAAACTACCCCCATGACCTTGTTTATAGAAAATCTACTTAAAGACATTCTGGACTTACCAAACACCTTCACCTTTCATATAGAGAGCTCACAGGTCACTCCATGCTAAACCCTCTGACCCAACTGCCAGGCCTCGTTCTATAGTATTTAAAATTAAGTTCTTTCAGAGACAAGGAAGAGATACTACGACGAGCCTGGGCTAAAAAGGAAATCAAATATCTCACTCATAGGCTATTCATGGACCACGACTACCCACAAGAAATACAACAAAGGCTGAAATACCTCCCAATCCTTAGATCCTTACATGAGAAAGCGATTCGTTTCCACACTCCATACCCAGCTAGGCTCCGGATTTTTTGGGAGGATGGAACGGAATTGTATTCAATGGTGGAGGAAGCATCGGAAGCCTTGAGAGAGAGGAAAATACAAATAGCAGAGATCCGGAACCAAAACAGCGGGTCGAGCGACCCAATTTGGCAGCGTACCCAAAACAGGAAGAAGATGGGCACCAAATCACTGCTGCACGGAGAAGCATCGCGCAGATTGCAAATTATGCTAGAGAAGCACAGAAGCAAGGTGGATAAGCCTACTTGAACTATTTTGAAGACTTCTGCTACCTGAACCACTAGCTGGCATGGTTTCTTCCGATCCCCTCCGCTTGAGGCAAAGGACCAACAACAGATAAGTCCAATACAAGCTGCACAATTTTACAAGAAGAGACTGGGGAGGTTGGGAAATGACATGCGGAAACAACAAGACTGGACCCAGAGACTATAAATCTTATAGCAAAGTTGATTTTAGGTATGGTCTTTTGGGTCTGGGCAAATGAAGTGCTCCCCACTGCAAGGCGGGGGTAAATGTGCACTCAGAGGTAACTAGTTTTCTATCAGGACCTTAGGTGTTCTTGATGGGGTTTTCTTGCCTCTACTTGAAGCTGATGATGTTTGTCACCAAGAGGGTGGAGATTAGGCTAAACACCATTAAGAAATTAGCCTACCGGATTAAATAAGTCAACTGATTATCTGGAGATGGGGGATCCCCCCCCCTTAAATCCCGAAAAATTCCCCGTTTATGTAGCCAATCCTGGGAGAGCAAAGGAAATGTACATAGAACTAGAGAATTAAGCTGAACAGTGAGCAATTGATTGGTTTGTTCGGGGGGGGGGGGCGACTCCACAATAATCGAAGCAATTTTATAAGACATTACCACTAAGCCTAATTGATGTTCTGGGGGCTTGGACATGCTTTGGATTGGCGGACTGGGTGGGTGGCTATGAGGTATAAGACCTAAATAAACCCTATAATTTCCCTACACTTTCCTCCATCAGTTCCGTGAGGAGATATTTATCTCCACTTAGTAAACCAGGAGCACAGTACTATTCGCTGCTCAGTGGGAGGTCTTCCGGCAACGGAAGTGCTAGCAATCCTCCTCGTTCATCTCACAGAGTATGAACAAAAGGGTTAATCAGGGTGATAGTCCCCTACCTTGGAAGTACTTGTTGATTTTTAATAAGTTTGTTCTAAAGCTGTGTCAAGCCATGTTGGCTATTGTGAATCTTTTCTATTTACCAGGATGTATGAAGCAGACAGAAAGAAAAATGGGCAAGCAGACTTGGGCGGTGGAGGAATGGAGGAGGGGCCGCGATGTTTTGGAAACCAAACCAGATACTTGGGTAATAAATGGAAAAATACGATATAACCATGATTAAAGGGGCACCATATACCATTTGCATGTATAATGTGCATGGAATCACCAACCCTATTGAAAGAAGTAAAATTATTCAGAGTATGAAAAGGGCTGGGGCAAATATAGTTTTACTACAAGAAACACAACTCAGTCAGAACACAAAAAATTTGAAAGGTTGGGTTTCTCGCATGTTGTGGCCTCTTCCTATAAAGGGGGAAGAAGATGGGAAACAGCAATACTAATCAAGCAGGGAACACAATTTGAAATTAAAGATAAAGTAATTGATAAAGAAGGGAAATACGCCATGGTTAAGGGTTTTTTAGATGGTCAGTTAATAACCTTGGCATCCATTTACATTCCCCCTGCCTCAGGATATGAGATTTATAGATTTTTCTTTTCGAAATTAGCGGAATGGGCTGAGGGTCAAATGATTTGTGGGGGTATCTAAATTTGAATATAGTTGAGAATCATTCTATACTGCAAAAATCAAGGGAAAAGGAAGAAAATTTCAAACCAAGTTAAGAAACTACTTCAAGAACTAGGTTTTCAAGATATGTGGAGACATTTTCATAGCACAGCCCCTAGACATACCTATTATTCTCAGGCCCACGATGCCTACTCCTGCATAGACTTTTTTTATAGCCCCTAAAGAACAAATGGGAGACATAGTAAAGATTTGGTCAGGAGATTTTGTACTATCTGACCATGCCCCGATCTTTTGTCAGTTTTGTCCGCAAGCGACGAGGAAAGTAACTTTCTGGAGACTGAATTTCTCCCTTTTAAGAGACAAACAGGTCCTTGAAGTCATAGAGGATACAATAACTCAGGCTCTAGAGCAAAACGATACATCAGACACATCAGTATCAATCCTTTGGGATACTATTAAGGCAATCACAAGGGGTAAACTGATTAGTATTTCAGCGAACAAGAAAAAACTTTGGGAGACTAGACGAATATCTCTTGAAAACAAGATAAAGAATTGGAGGACTTACAGACTGCCAAAAAGACCAAAGCTAGAAGTAAAGAACTGGCTCAATTAAAGAGTGAACTTAACAAAATTTTAGATTACTCGATAGAGCAGAAACTATTGTTCTTAAGGCACAGCTATTATGATGGGGGTCCTCGATCACTCAGATTAATAGCACGAAGGTTGAGAATACAAAAAACAAGTCTAACATAATGAAAATTAGACACCCACAAACAGGTAGAATCCACAACACAACAAACGGAATAGCCGAGGCTTTCCTAAATTACTACTCAAAGCTTTATAAATCCAAAGACTCCTCGTCAGTACAGGAAATAAGAAATTTTTTTAAATACATTAAATCTTCCAACTCTTACAAAACAACAAAGCTCTCAGCTGACTACCCCGATAACACCGAACGAAATTGAAATTGCAATAGGAAGCTTAAAAACAGGGAAATATCCGGGATCCGACGGACTCCCAGGGGAGTTTTATAAAGCATTTTCCATAATTTTAAACCCCCTACTCAATAGAGTTTATGCACGTCACATCTGCGGAGGGAGATACCCCTCCCTCGTGGAACGAGGCTACTGTCTCGGTCATTCGGAAGCCGGGAAAGGACCTCTCCTACTGTGCGGCATACAGACCTATATCCATACTAAACACGGATTACAAAATTTTAACATCTATCCTGGCTAGGAGACTTATACAATTTTCCCCTAGTAAAATACATATGGACCAATGTGGATTCATCCTGGGACGCCAGGCCCAAGACAACGTAAGACACATGGTATACCTACTGGAACACTCACTAACCCAGAACAAACCAACCCTTTTCTTAGGATTAGACGCAGAAAAAGCGTTTGACATGGTATCATGGAGATTCTAAGGGAAGTCCTTGCCCCGCTTTGGATTCCCAGACCAGTTTATAGAAACGATATTCAGATTTTACAAAAATCCTGGTGGATATATCCTTGTAAATGGGCACGTAACTGAACGATTTTCCCTTTTTAGGGGAACCAGGCAAGGCTGCCCTTTATCCCCACTTTTATTTGCCTACTATATTGAACCCCTAGCGCAATATATACTACAATCCCCAGACATCGACGGCATAACCTTTTCTAAAGTGGAACATAAACTGGTGTTTCCGGACGATCTTCTATTATACTTAACTAACCCAGAATCCTCATTGCCAGCGGTCATGCAGAAAATCCAAGTTCTCATATCTGTATCAGGCTACACTCTAAACATTAACAAGACAGAGGCTCTTAAGGTTAAATATAAACCCTCACCCGAACTGCGAAATAAATTCCCAATTAAATGGGATGGCTCCTCCCTGAAGCATCAAGGAATACGAATCCCTATAGATTTATCCCAACTGTACAAACAGAACTATATTCCCTTAATAGATACGTTACAGAATGACATGAGGAGATGGGATCTTTTCCCAACCTCCTTCTATACTCGCACGATGGCCTTGAAGATGAATGCACTGCCCCATCTCCTATATCTTTTTCAGTGCGTTCCCTGTATTGTTGATCCGAAAGAAATACTATCATGGCAAAAAACATTTGTGGCTTTCCAATGGAACCACAAGAAACCTCGTCTTAACCTTAGGAAACTTTCCCTTCCTAAAATAATGGGGGGAGTATCATTCCCTTCTATAGCTGACTACTGGGCTGCTGCCCAAATGCGCCTGGCACTCCTTTGGGGAACCCATACGTACCAGGCAGCCTGGAAACAAACGGACTTATCTAGGGAACAATCCCCTCCCTTATCTGCATCACTTTTCTCCCTCCCCTTGTTGCAACGAGACCTGCATAACACGTCGAAAGCTACTTCCACAATACTGGAAGGGTGGAGGAGAGGAACCAAAAATAAACAGATACTAATCCATTTCTGGAAATATCAATGGTTTATAACAAAGAAACAATTTGATGCCCCCGAGGTTGGGCCTTGGTATAGCTCTCAGATAAGAAAGGGCATAGTAGCACCTTGGCAAATAATGAAAGGGGATGCCCCTATAATCTTTGAGGAGGCCCAAGAGAGATTTTCCTGGGTGGAAAAGGACAGATTATTCTTTTACCAAATGAGGGACTGCACCATGACTCAACTTGGAGCAAAGGAGAGAGAGTCACAACTTTACGAGGACCAGACCCCGTTTTTGCAGACTTGGTCCTCTCCCTCTGGAGAAAAGGCCATTTCAATAATTTATAAATTCTTAATTCTGTTACATAAGCACTCTATGGATCCAGTCAAGGCAAACTGGGAAAAATAATTTAAACAAGCAATTAGTGTTAACGATTGGCCTAAAGTATGGAAAAATACTTGGTCTACTACCTCCTCTCCCATGTGGAGGGAATTTATATGGAAGGTTAGAACAAGATTTTTTCTAGTACCCTCAACTCTGGCTCGGAGAAATCCTGGGGTACCGGAAATTTGTTGGAGGCTATGTGGAGAAAATAAGGCCGCATATACACATATATTCTACGATTGCCCGTTACTAAATACCTTTTGGTCCCTAATCTCGGGTCATATAATAAAGATATTTGGTAACCACCTTCAAGTGACAGAGATTAATCTATTGTTGGGTATACCTCCAGCAGGATTGACAGATAAACACACCCTATACTTGTGGGCTATTTTATTGGGAGCAGCATACAAAACAATTACTAAAAAATAGCTCCAAACCACCCCACCAACTGTAAGGGAATGGAAATCCCTAATACAGAACATACAACACAATGAACAAATAACGTATGCTCTAAATAATAGAATGGAAATTTATACTACAAGATGGACCAGATGGGAATTAATTCAGGAACAGATTTTGTAGATCAACAATGAGGTTTCCCTTTTTTTTTCTTCTTTTTTTTTTTTTTTTTTTTTCTTCTCTCCTCTTTTCCTTTTTCCTTTTGTGACAAGATGGGAAAATAAATTATTGGCAAATTGACAACCCTGATACGTGCCACCCTCCCCCTAGAAGCCCTTACACATGATAGATAGGAAATGAAATAAAGAATTAAAAATGTTTTTCTTCCCTTATCTTTTTGAATAATAGAATATGCTTTCAACGCCTTCTAGGTCTGACTCTTAAAGCCCAGTCTGTCTTCATCCCAAAATTTAATCCTGGTATCAATTATTTAGTTAGTACTTAATTATTTGAATATATGGTGTGTTCTTTGTACTATATAAAGGTTTATTGTTTGTACATATCTGTTATGATCAACAAAATATGTCTATATAACGAACTACACTTCAGAATAATAATGAGTTGTTAAACGAGAAAGTGTAATAGTGTAAAAGAATGTAATGGGAAATATGCAACCATTAAATTAAATAAAGGAAGTATAAAAAAAAAAAAAAAAAAAAAAGTATAGAGGGTGGATCAGTCTATGCCACCCAGATCTCTGCAGTGCATCAGTGTCTACCTTAGCAAAGTTCCTGATAGAGATGATCCTCGAGGGGGGCTTGATATTTTGGCATGACCACATGCAGAAAGTAGGGGAATGGTCATTAATGGAGTCTGACATGACGCTTGAAGTACTCACCCGGTCCTGTTTGTTATGATCCAGTCATGCAACGTATGGTTACCTGTTCTGGAGTTGAGGCGAGTAGGTGATACAACGAGACAGATTAACTTCTTTGGGAAGTTCCACATAGCTATGCTGCTTACTGTCCAGCAAATTTAGGCTGAAGTCAACTAAAATGGTGTCCCGTGCTGGTGCTAGACCAGCGACCAGAGATTAATCCTCCATCCTTCTTTCCCTCCCTGTGTAGGATTATATACGCAACTCAAGTGTAGTTTGACTGCTTCACTGATAGTGATTTCCATCATGAGCAATTCCATGGTCACCTCCCAGGCTGAACTGGAGATGGTTATGTGATCTTTGAGATATCACAACCTCACTCACTCTCTTGGGGTCTGGGCTATCATTACAAAAGATGTTATAGCACTGAATTTGGCAAAAGGAGTCAGGGATTGAAGGTTTTAGTCACATCTCGCTCACCCAAAGCATGTCGGTGACACCCAGGCTTCCAATTCCTGTATCTTTGGTACCATGCTACCAGTATTGATATGGGCAAATCTAATGCATGTGCTAGGGGCCTTTGGGAGCATAAGTGCAGGGGACCTGGATTAGTCTACACATTCCCACATTTTAGAAGCAGGAGTTCACTGAATAGCCAGGAAAGCCAGTCTCCCCTGCACACCCGTTGCAGCACCTGCCAGTCCAATCAGTAGTGCACCCAGTGTACACACACTTTTTCTGCCCAGACAGGTTAACATGGCAAATGAGGACTTTAGGAGTAATGGCTGCTCCTCCAAGGTGTGTCCACCATGACCTTTGAGGGAGTATTTGTCATTAGGGGAGCAATCTTTTACTAGCAGACAGCTGGTCACATTGGATAGGATTAATAAGGCCATCAGTATCATGGCCATAAAGCAGCCTGGTGTGCATGGTTTTATCATTTTAGTCAACATGTTCCTTAACATTCATTAGATTTCAGTATAGCCAGGCTATCACAATGGTCAAATAATCCTCCAAGAAAATTTATGAGCAGATGCCCTCTACAGACTGTTTGTTATAGGCTGCAGATAGAAAAATGGGGAGATAGTCACAGGACAACAGCCCCCTGTATAGTTAAAGTTGGAAAAGGGTGGGGAGCAGCCACATAGCAGCTGTGAATAGAGCCAAACTGTGTTAGGGCTCCCTAGGCCCTTTGTGTTAGAGCTAGGCAGCAGTGTAATTCGTTCGGGAAAGGTTAAAAGTTAATTTAAAATGGTGTACTGAAGCTGCCAGTAGATAATTAGCTTCTGTAGCTCCACCACTCTATTTGAATTGCTGGTTTTCCCCTTGTCTGTTTAGCTGACCATCCCCTATTGGGACAAAAAAAGGGCACCAAACTCAACTTTAGCCACAGTGCTGTGGTGTCCTGCTACATCCATACTTACATTAAATGGCAGCGGTTACATGTAGCTCTGGGAGGGCAGGAGTACCTAAAAAATGAGGGAAGAGAGAAAGAAAGAATAGATCTGGCCGGAACAGCTTAGTGACTCATTTAGGTCGGGCAGGGACGAGACCTCATGACTGGGCAGACTTCTGGAGTCTTAAAAATACTTCCTTCTATCCTTTTCTGTAATTGTGATTATTTCTAAGGAATCCTCGATCCTGCTTGCAGTTCCTAAACAGTTTTAAAAGGCAAAAATTATTTTTTCCTTCCTTAGGGAATAAAATGTGGCCGAATTTGGAGAGAAAGACTGTGAATTGTTAACTTTGTGCAAGACAGTGTGGCAGTAACAGTATACAAGCTGGAAAAGGTTAACAGTCTCAGCATTCAGAACTTAAACAATTACATCCCTTAAAAAACGTGCACACACACACACACACACACACACACACACACACACACACACACACACACACACACACACACACACACACACACTTTGAAAGAAACAGACAAACTACTGAAGCTACTATGTACTTTTGTTGTTGGATGATTTTTTAATAACTGTGCCTGCCTCATGGCACTGCAGACCATGCTTTTTGCAATACCCAAATCCCTTTCCTGTTCTTTTTCTAAAATTAAGAAAATGTCTGCAACTCTGCTGCTGTCAAATTCACTGGTCTCTTGCGGTTTCTCTCCAGATTTCATTTTTTTTTTGTGGAGTACTCTGCTGAAATGTTGAACTCTGCTATGGTCTACTGTTGACTTCGATGGTCTTGAGTCTCCTCTACTCTCCCTTTTTCTAAGGAAAGAAAATGAAACTTTGACACACACCCACCACACACCTTCCAAACCAGGCCAACTTGGGTTGAACAATGAAAGGCTTGATGTTCTCAGTCAGCCCAGTCTGGCAAGGTTCAGAAGTTGGCAGAGCCAGTCTGCCCATGACAATTTCCAAACATGCCAAGGTCAAAACTACAGTGAGATGAGAGGGACTAAATCAAATCGGTGGAGATTCAACAATTATAATCTGTATATGCATGCCACTGTTAGCACGTACGGCATCTGGTCATGGTGCTGAAAGGACAGCAGTACCAGTCACAGTTTCGGGATTCCAACTTACCACTCACATCCCCGGGCACCCTGGTAAGGGGGGGGGGGTTGTTAGATGAGTAGTGGTCCTTGAGTGGGCAGGCTGGGTGGGATGCTGATGGACTGCCAATGCTTACCAGTATGCCTGTAAACAGGCACTTGGGGTGGGGGCAGGCAGTACTACTGGTACCACAGCATGCCATATTATTGTTCATGGGCACTTGGGTGAGGTTGCCACTAGACACCAGGGAGATTGTCAATGCACATAGGCTTGGTGATCAGAGGGTAAAGGGTGCCACTAGTTGCCAGGGTTACCCATGTATGCTATGGGATGAACGGCTGGGGTGAGGATCACTAGAAACCATCAAGACTGTCAACATACACAGGCCAAGCTATCGGGTGTGGAGGTGCCACTAGACACCAGGGAAATGGCAACAGAATTCAAGAAATGTTCTGGGGAGGGTGCAGCTAGACAACAGAGATGATGTGTCAAATGCACACGGGGTGGGAACTAAAGGGCAGCTGCTCTCCATGCAAATGAGCCCATAAAGGGCATGCAAATATCCCCTTAGCACTATGCATGCTCAATGGGCTCAGCTGCATATTGTGGCTGAATATAGTCAACATGGCTCCCAACTGGGTGTAGTGGAGGAACTTTGGAAGAGAAACTAAAAAGGGGGCATAGAAAAAGCAACAAACCTCTGTATCAGGTTAGTAAGCTATAGCAAGAGGAATAAAACGACTGCTGTGGTTCTCTAAGGAGGTAGTTGGAAAGGTAAGGGCAAAAATGGTAGCTCTGAGGAGATATAAGAAGACACAGAAAGGAGGATAGGGAGCTGTATATGAAGAAACAGAGGGAGGCAGGGAAATCAGCTAGGAGTGCAAGGCACAAAGAGGATATAATAGCCCAGGAAGTTAAGAAAGGGGACAAGACATTTTTAGGCACTGTAAGTAAGTGAAAAGAGAAAGACCAGAGGAGGATTGTAAGACAAAGAAGGGGTTGGGGGGGGAGAAACTGTGTAGGAGTGGGGACCAAGAAAAAGCAGACATCTTGAACAAATACTTTTGTTCAGTGTGCACAGAAGGGGAAGGTGAGAGGCCATAGATAAGGGATAGGAGCATTGAAGGAAAGGAGGTGGACACTAGTCTATTTACAGAGTAGAGAGTCCTGAAGGAACTCTCAAATCTAAACATGGATAAGGCAATGGGACCAGATGGGGTCCATCCAAAAATTCTGAGGGAACTCAGAGAGGTGCTGGCTGCAACAGACAGTCCTGTTTAATCTGACTGGACATGGGAGTGGTTCTGGGGAACTGGGAGAGGGCAGATGTAGTCCCACCTCACAAAAGTGGTAGTAGGAAGGAGGCTGGCAACTACAGGCCAGTCAGCCTAACTTCAGTGGTGCGGAAGCTGTTGGAATCACTACCAGGAGTATAACCAGAAATTTTCATTTTGTGCACAATCTCCAACAGTTACACCACCCCCCCAATTAAAAAATGCACACATCTTTTCCAAATGGCACCCCCTTCCAAACAAGTCAGATTGCTGTCAGATGACTCCTCTACTCTCTAAAGAGGTTATACATGTATTGGACACTCCTCAGTGGCTTACACTAACCCAAATACTACAGATTAGAATGATAATATTAACAGAGTGGCTTATGGCTTGTGACAGGCACTCAAAACTGTACACACGTGTACAGTGAGTATACCTGTCTACACCCTTGATCACTACTGAAGAAAAGGATAGTAGAATACCTGGAATCCAGTGGCTTACAGGACCCCAAGATAGCATGAATTCATGGGGGGCTTGTAAAACAAATTTAATATATTTGACTCAGTATCCAGAGAATTGGATCAGGGAAGAGTGGAGGATGTGGCCTACCAAGATTTCAGCAAGGCTTTCAACACTATTCCATGTAGGAGATTAGTAAGCAAGCTGAGTAGCTTAGGAGTGGGACCAAAGGTGGTAAACTGGGTAAGAAATTGGCTAAGGCATAGGAAACAGAAGGTGGTGGTAAACTGAGTTCATTCCAAGGAAAGGAGGGTGACCAGTGGGGTACCACAGGGATCTGTTCTGTGACTGGTCCTCTTTAATGTTTTTATTAGAGACATTGCAGAAGGACTGGATGGAAAGGTCTGCCTGTCCATGGAGGACACTAAAATCTGCAACAGGGTAGACACTATGGGGAGGATGAGAAGGGACCTGGAGAAAAAAAAAAAAAAGTGGTCAAGTGTATGGCAACTGGGCTTCAATGCAAAAAAAGTGCAAATCATGCACTTGGGGCATAGAAACCCAGGGGTGGAGTACAAATTGGGAGGAGAGGTATTGATGACCACCAAACAGGAAAGAGACAAGTGGGTTGTCATATCCGATAACCAAAAGGTGACTAGGCAGTCACCTCATCTCCAGAAGGACATAGAAAGAGTGGAGGCAGTGCAGAGGAGGGCAACCAAAATGGTGCAGTGTCTGCATCAAAATCCCTATGAGGAAAAACTGAAGGACATATATAGTACACATACACATAATATCTCAGATTATATCTATCTCTATATCTGAGAGAGAGAGAGAGAGAGAGAGAGAGAGAGAGAGAGAGAGAGAGAGAGAGAGAGAGAGAGAGAGAGAGAGAGAGAGAGAGAGAGAGACTTTCAAATACCACACAGGTATAAAGGTTTAAGAGGAAGCATTTTCAAAAAAAAAAAAAAAAAGAAAAAAGATTAAGAACAAGAGATCATGCTATGAAGCCAGAGGGGTGTAGTCTCGGAGGGGGATGTGAGGAAATACTTCTTCATGGAAAGGGTGGTGGATGCCTGGAACAGCCTCCCAGCAGAGGAGGTGGGGGCAAACACTGTAACGGAGTTCAAGAAAGCATGGGATAGGCATAGGGGAACCTTAGTGATAAAACAAGGGGTTGGGGGATAAGCCAGAGAATAGGGTCTGCGGTGATGCATTATGTAGGGGAAAATGGGCAGACCAGATGGGCCAGGGGGGTCCTCATCTGCCGTCAAATATTATGTTTCTGGTGCTATCTAGTATGAGAGTGTTTTTTCCTGTGGGCTGGATACAGCCCAGGTTCATGTTGGGGCAGCTCTGTATGACTTGGTGCTGAGCTGAGCTGAGACGGGCCAATATTCTGTCTGATAGCACCAGTCTGCTATCTGACTAAAATATAGCAGCCACTGCTTGCACTCTTTTTTGAATATTAGGAATATAATATTAGGAATATTATTACCCAGATGTTCAGTCTTTTTATGACACCACCTTATGAACATGAGAGGTCATTTATAAATTCCTGGGCAACTCATTTTGTGGTGCAAAAGGAAGTTTTGGGCAGGATTTGAAAAATGACAACTGTCATGTTCATGACGGGGAGAGTAAAAAAAAAAAAAAAAAAAAAAAAAAAAACTTGAAAATGTAGACTCACAATCAGGTAAAAATAGCAAAGCTGTGAACAAACATTGAAGAATGTCAGTGTTTCTTCATAATTTTGTTGCTTTTTGAAATTACGACAACACATATCCGACAGTGTTTTTATGATCCCACCTTATGAACATAACAGGTGTTTTATGAAATCATGGCCAATACAGGTTGAGGCACAAACGTGAACACATTTTGGGCCATATTTGAAACATAAAACCTGCCATGTTCATGAGTTGGGGTAACAAAAGGCCTGTGCTGATCATTTGGGGTCAAAAAAAATCAGCAAAAACAACAAATTTATGAGTAAATGTTCTGTATAACTTTGTTGTTTGACATTTTGACCCCAAAATTGCAATATACAATATGGCTTGATTTTCAAAGCCCCATGAATGCCACAAGCCCCTGGTGGACAAATCATTTGGTGCACTTGGCTTGTGGCATTCTCCCAGTTGGCGATCAGGATTTTCAATCTCAGGCACCAAATGTTGCCAGTTAGACCAGCTTGTCCCTGGTCTAACGTGGCCATTTTTTTTTGGAAACGGGACTTTTTTTTTTTTATATATGGGTCTTGCTCCAAACCTTTGGCACAAGCTGCCATATAATTGAGTAAAGTGTCACAACTGCACCCAATGTACTAAAAATCAGGTTCAGTTATGTCAAAGGAGTTTGGAACAGCTGCACCAAAAAAAAAAAACAAAAAAAAACACAACCACAGGTGATGCAGAGTTTCACGCAAGCCCAGTGTCACCCTTTGAAAAATCAAGCCCCTAGTCATTTTATGACCCCACCTTATGATCAAGATTGACTGAATATTTTAAATCCTGTCTGAAAGGGGATTTTGTGGAGAGACTATGAAAACATGTTTGAGGAGTTTTGAAAAATGACACCCGTCATGTTCATGAGGTGATTCAACAGAATGGCTGCATTGAAAATCGGTTGTCAAAATCTGCAAAAATAAGTTGTTAATGTTGAAAAAATTCAATGTTTCTTCATCACTTCATTGTTTAATGTTTTAACCCCAAGTGTTCAACATAATCTTTTAATGATCCTACCTTATGATCAAGGCAGGCATTGGCACAAGATTGGGCACCCGACTGCCAGAATGTGGAGGGTTTGTTATGTTTTCTGATGGTGGGGTTGGGCACCCAACCACTGGAATTTGAGGGGGGGGTAGTGTTTTCCATTGGTGGAACTGGAAACATCCGATTGCTGCATTTTGGAAGGGATTGTCATGTTTCCTTAGCTGTGGAGCTTGGCAACCAACTGCTGGACTATTTGAAAGCCAGGTCTGGCAAGAAGGAGGATACCAGCAGTGGGACTGAGCACCCACTACTGGTGCTATTGTAGGCTAGTTCAGGTGGAGTGAGGATGTTGTTTCACTGTATGACAACGGTGTTTTGAAAAAAATGCAGCTGTACTATGATTGGTATAGCTGCATTTTCATATGTGAGAAGTTCCTGTCCATGAGCCAGTAAAGGAGCCATCAGCATGAGCGTTCACATGTAAACCCCCTGCAGGCTCTCCAGCATTGGCTGCAACAGCACAAACCTACAGTACCTGGCCCTTGAACCACCATAGTAGCCTCAACATGTTTGCATATGTATACAAGCAATCATAGAAACATGAGCATGGAGTAACAGAAAGGCTATTAACTATTACAGAGAAGCTAACAAGATGCAAAGCAAATGCTGAGATTTGGAACACAAGTATAAATGCCCTGCCTTTGGATACAAATGAAGGAAATGGAATAAAATTAATCATTTTGCTAAACTATGCCACTCAAAGCAAATAAGACCAGTACATAAAGAATGCAATGTGCACTTTTGGATGAACAGACAAATGATGAATACTTTTCTCAATGACTTGGTAAATAATAAGGATAATGCTGCAGAAGTTTGGAAAAAAAAAATCTTAAAATTGCAGACACAGCTGTAAGTCTTAAACCATATATGGAAAATGAAATGTCCAAAGCACTGTATGGCACTCTGACAAGAGAACCCCCGGAAAAAGAAGTCAATAGTGAAACTGGTGCCTTACTCCATATAAGCACAATAAGCAAGGCTGTGTTGTCAGTGTGCTACAAAAGCCAGTACTACACCATAGAGCACTGTGTAGTGAATGCACAAGTAACATCCATACTTTGACTTCATACATGTTTGGACATCAATGCTGAGATAAAGTTATGAAGTAGTGGAGAGAGAGACAGAGACACAAAGAGAAAATCACCAGTGCAAAGCTGCAGGGATAAGTCCTCTTTAAATTTATAATCTCCAATACAGAAGTGGGAATATTTGGGAGAAGAGAGGAGAAAATCTGACCTTACCAAGTTTGTCACAATGGTAATATAGTGTTATAGCAATGCCATTACTGTGGTCAGCTGAATGATCTACAATGGTGCTCTGGTATCACAGTGGTAGGTAATATATACATTTTCCTTAGTGCACTGGCACAATGGTATCCCAATGGAATTTTATCATACACACACACACACACACACACACACACACTTGAGATTTGTCAGCTCCCCCAAACACTAGCACAATGGTAGGATCATAGTGCTGCATTATTTTGACATTTCAGATTTGGCACCTCTCACTGCAACCCTGGACACATGTGGTAGCATAGTGATAACAGTATTAATCTCATTATACTATGTACTGTAATGCATTGTTAAGTCAAATCACATTATCAACCTCATGGAGGACAGCTCAGTTCCAGATTTTTATTTGTTCACTTGTTTAGGAAGCAGTATAGTATGATTAAGGGCACTGTAGCAGGGAGGGGATAGACAAATTAACAAATTAGACAGACCCACAAACTCAGTGGCCCAGATATTTAAACTGCGCCAGGCTGTGGCACAAGCTTGGGCGCAGCTCAACATGGCTGTGCAGGGGTGTGGACTGGTCGATATTCAACAGAGCTGCATCATGGCTCAGCAGCATTGAATATCGCACCCTGGCCACCCACAGCATGCATGGTGCAGTGGCACTGCACCAGCGCAAATAGCCAGAGTAGAGCATGGGGATGCGCTAGCAAAAGTTCCATTGTGCTATGCACAGCAACCACGATATTCAAAAGTTGACATGCAAATTGGGCTATAATGTATGCAAGGCATAAATGGGGCCATTTGCATGTCATTATGGCCCCATCTGCATGCAAGTGCACCGATCTAACGACGTGCACCTGGCGTCCTGCCAGGCAGCAGCCATCGGGGACCGACATCCCCTGCAGCCAGCAATGTGCTCCACAGCCCGATTGCGGGCATTTGTCATAAAAAGGAAGAATTATGTCCAATATCCCTGGTGGTCCAATGGACCGCTATCTGTCCAATCATGGGCATTTGTCATAAAAAGGAAGAATTACGTCCAATATCCCTGGTGGTCTAGTGGTACCCCACCTCCCCACCCACCCATTGAGCCCCACGCCCTCCCCGTCCAGCTGGCGGGTGGCAGCACGCGCACCTGCTGCCCATGCCATTATTTGGCACGTCAGTAGGGTATACACCATTGGTCAGCATGAGCCAATGGGCGTGCAGCGCCTCATACCATACTACATTCCAGAAATGTGAGCGGGATCATTCACATATCTGGAATGTAGCCAGTACAGCTGCACACCCATTGGCTCATGCTGTGAGTGCTGCCACCCACCGGCTGACCGGGGGGGGGAGCAGGGCGGTGGGGCTCAGTGGGCAGGTGGGTACCACTAGACCACCAGGGATATTGGGCATTTCTTTATTGTACAAATGCCCGTGATCAGGCAGATAGCAGTCCACTGGACCACCAGGGATATTGGGGGGATTAATTCTTTATTTTACAAATGCCCATGATCAGGCAGATAGCAGTCCACTGGACCACCAGGGATATTGGACATATTTATTTATTTTTTTTTACAAATGCCTGCGATCAGGCATGAGGGGGGCACCACCAGGTGCAGCGACAGCTCAGGTGGCCACCCACAGGTGACAGCTGCCGTGTTGCACCCTGCAATGCAGCAGCTCACATGTGGGTGGCCATCCATTGTTCCTTTTTTTGGGGGAGATCAGCTTTGTGCTGGCACAGGTAGGGGTTGCACATGCATGGCTCTGCACATCCCGGCCTGAATATCGGGCTGTGCAGGGTATGCATGGGCACACTCCCCCTACCTGCACCTGCATACATTACTGATGCACTCTGGCACATCAGGATTTGTGCCACACACTTTTCCCTTTTGAATATTGCACCAGGGCACATCAGTGGGTTGCACATGGTACAACACTGTTGTGCCATTCACAACCCTTTTGAATATCTGGGCCAGTGCATAAAAAAGCACCAGCAAGACACTTATTTTATTTTCTTATTAAAAGTTGAAGTCAGGTTTCACAGAAATCAGAAAATAAGGTTAGTTCATTCACTTCAAAAATATTAACAAAATAGTAAACAGATGAAATATACCCAGAAAGGGCCACTACTCTGCCCAGCAGTGCCACCAGGCTATTTCCTTACCTGTTATACACAATCATGCAAACTCCAGCAGTTCACACCCTCTAATAGTCAGCTCCAACTGACTCCCCTCTCTGACTACAGCTTGCTAAGGTAGGCTTTTTATACCTGTCTACCGAAGTCATGTGACTATAGAGTCGTCAACTTATAAAACATTTTGTTAAGGCCCTCATATTAAATTATATAATGTCAGAGGGCCTTCTAAACATAATAATTAACTATAGAAACCTTCAGCCAACAAAAAGTTCTGCAAGAAAAGAATATAAAAGTAAGAGGAACTGGAAAACTTTCCACTGAGCTGTGATTGACAGCATCATTAGTATAAAAAGAGAACACTAGAGGCCGCTGTCACCCTATAGTGCACCTCATTTGGCATACCATTCTTGGAGCAAGCAGACCTACAGGCCTAAAGGCCTGATATTTAGTATTACGATACGTGGTAAGTTTCTTTTTTTTCTTTTATTTCAATGACTATTCATACCATATTGCTCTTAAATCTCTCCAGCCTTGCCTGCAAGACATGAGGACTGTCTGTTTCAAAAGAACCAACAGGCAGAGTCACACAGTTTTTCTCCAGTTAGATTTTTTTTCCAACCCCCTTCACTTGTGTACACTCATGTAGCAGGGCAGTGCTTAGAGAAACTGTGTGGGGGATTTTTCAGAGACCTGGGGTGTCTTTTTACACGTTAGCTTTATTTTTTTATTTCATTTGTGCATTTTCATTCTTTAGACTTGCAGCCCACTCTTGTACTGAAGGATGCCACCATTTTACACTGTATGGTTTCACAGGGATATTCCTGTCCCTTTAAATCTTTAGGTCCTCCAGGTTTGCAGCAAAGCAGCAGTCTCGCGAAAAAGAAATTTAACTTGCTGCTTTGCTGTGGAGAACTGCAAACACTGGTAAGCCCCTTTTATATTTATGTATTTCAGAAAAGACCTATGGTTCTTTACTCCTCCTTTCCTATGGAATCTTTGTCTTGACAGTTTTTACCAATTTATGTAGCATAAGTAATTCAATTTGTGTTAATGCTTACATAATTCTTATTTATTTTATAACTAACATCCCATACGAAATGTTACATGGCAAGCACTGCTTCATTTTACTTTCTTTCAAGACAAAAAGCACTTTACTATCTAAAGGCACAAACGCACTTCAGTTTAAATTCAGTGAACATTTGTAAATGCCTCTCATGCACTGTATTTAAACTTTCAAAGTACTTTATTTAAATCATAAGCACCTTACTGTTCTTATAGGCACTTATTACACTTTGTAGGCATTTTATATACTCTGTTTAAGCAACCAGCACCGTAATTACCTCGGCCAGCTGGCATGCTGGACCTACATACATGGTGCTTCATTTTTTTTGGGGGGGGGTTAGAGACCCTCATCTTTCCACCAGGGCACCCATCCTTGACAGGGGTCATTCTGTCACAGGCACTGAGCTGCAAATCTGGAGACCTGAGTTTGAATCCCATCAGTCCCCCACTTGCATACTGTGTGACCCTGAGCAAGTCACTTAACTTTCTTGTGTTCCCAGGTCGCACCTGGAAACAAGCTTCAGCTTAGTGTGCCTTTTCTGGTTAAACAAATTGTACTTTACCTCTTTACCTTTTATCTTACTGGTAATGGACTGCTATTGTTCACATAGACCAGAACATTCAAACGGCATCTGCGATCACTAAATGGGTTAGTGGCTCTCAAACAACACTTTGCTTCCCAAAAACAGGGTAGGATCGCAAAATGATATCTTGGATAGCATGATTAGTGAGTCTCTGACCAGTTGGTGAATGGCTCTAAAAGATGTTGCCTCCCTAAACCAGGTATTATCACCACAGCCTCCTACCCCTGCCCCTTTTGAGCTCCCACCATTGGTAATATGGCATTTCCCCTGGTGTTCAGTGGTTCTACTGCCCATCCCATACATCAGCAACTGCCAATACCAACCTGCCCACCCAGTCCCACCACTCCCACCATTCGTGGCCCCTACCCTATGTTTATCCACTCTCCCCACAGTGTCAATTGGCAGAGACACTATGCTTACTTCTGTGACCAACTGAGGACAGAATGCCAGTTTGCACTCATGTGCCTGCTGTATAAACAGCTGTGTGCAATTAGCACATGATTGTGAACTATCATCCATTTTGTGGCTAATCAAGGAGGTGAGAGGAGGGTCTGTGCTGAATGTGGTGGGGTGGCAAATATATAGTAAGCCTAGGGACCAGGGCATAGTGTTAGCTGTAAGAACTAACTGCATCATGGGGGGGGCTTTGGATATACAGGTGGCAAGGGCTCTCACTCAACACACCACTGCTCACTCTATCAGGCCCTGGGCTAGCTCCTCCATCAATCCGACTGACCTATCTCCTGGCCAGCACAGTCAATAAGGACAACCAAAACCAAGCTACCTCTCTGCACTTCCAACTTCTCTAGCCAAAGTGTTTGTTCAAGAGCACCACCTCACTGCTGGCTCCATGCTTGAGCACCTCCTAGTCTCCACCTGTATGGGTAAACGTGAATTCTCATCTGCAGCCCTTTCCCTCTGGAACATCCTGCCCACTCCGCTAAGCACCATTGATGCTCCAGTACTCTTCCACTCTCTCCATAGATCTCACCTTCTGTCCTCCACCCCTTGTTCCTGCCCTCCCAACTGATTATCCCCTTCCCTCCTTTCCCTTCTTGGTCCGTTCCTACACTGCCATGATGCAATTTTTCCTTTACTCATCTCCAATCATGCCTAATTTGTATTATAACTTGGCTACTACTGTACCTGCTATTGTCATAAATTGTATTTATCCATTGTGCTGCAATGTTTTATATATATATATATATCTGCATGTAAATATCCTGTATATTATCCTGTATGGTTTTATTATTGTCTGTTGTATGCCTTGTTCCATCCTCCTTTGTACTTGCTTGTATTCTTGTGCCATCCTCAATGGCCCAGGTCATGCTTGAAAATGGTTCTCTGACCAGTGCACCTACACAGTAAACAAATGAATAAATGAAATGTTTGTACTTGTTTGTAAGCTAGTAATGTATTTGAATGTACTGTATTTGTATCTGTATTTATGTGTGTTCTTTTGCTCGGGTGGGGCCTGAAAATGGACTTGTTCCAGTGCCCTTTCCTGATTAACAAAATAGAAATGAAAATTAAATGAAATAAATTAATGAGAACCACTGGACGTCAGGGATAGTAGAAATTTACTGTATACCTTTGGGATGATTGTAGAATGGGGTCGGACTTGACAGCAGGTAAATTAAGAATCTGGACCTGTGGGATAATTACGGGTGGGGAACCCACTGGACACTGATTGTTTCCTGGGAGGGTGCTTTGGTGCTGTAACTCCTGGGAAACGTATTGCCTGGTGCTGTAATGTTGCCTGTGCTGTAATCAGCATCAGCAACATGGCTGTCACACTGGCATGGGTGAACCTTTTCTCCACACCCTCCTGAGTGTCCACCCTATAACAGGTTTTGGTGCCATCTGCAAAAAGAGATACCTTCCCATCCAGTTACTAACATACTAAAATGCCAGCAGAATAGTCCTAACGGTCTTTCGCGTCTGCTCTTGTGGGCAGCCCCCACCCTGGGAGCTGACCTTGCTGCCTCCCTCGCCTTCCCAGTTCCAGATATTCTTGCTGCATTAGATTTTGCTTCCAGAACCCTTCCCTTGTACTTGTCCCACCCCCTCTTGAACCCCTCCACCATCTCTGCCTCCACCAGCCCCCTAGGCAGTGCATTCCATGGCTCCACCACCCTCTCAGTGATGTAGCACGTCCTCCTTTCTCCCCTGATTCTTCCCCCCGCCAGCTTCCACCCATGCCCACTAGTGGCCCCCCCTCCTTCCTTTGAAGCACCCTGACTACTCCTCCCCTATTTACACCCTTCATGTACCTGAAGATCTCTATCATGTCCCCCGGTCCCTCCTCTCTTCCAATGTACATATTAGCTCTTCGAGCCTCTCCTCATAGGTCCTGTCCCCAAGCCCCAAATAATTTTGGTTGCCCTCCTCTGGACCCTTTCCAGGAGTTTAATGTCCCTCTTTAAGTGTGGCCTCCAAAACTGTATGCAGTACTCGAGGTGCAGCCTCACCAAGCAGTTATACAGAGGGAGTATCACTTCCTTCCTTCTGGAGGTGATCCCTCTAGTGATGCATCCCAGCATCCTGTTGGCCTTGGCTGCTGCACTCCTACAAGTCTCCAAGTTGTTCATCTTGACATCCACTACCACGCCCAGGTCCCTCTCAGCCGTCGAGACTTGTAGTATTCCCCCCTCAGGGTGTACACTTGGCCCAGGTTTCTGGCCCCCAGGTGCAGTACCCTGCATTTCCCTGCATTGAACCTCAGCTTCCACTTTCTAGACCATCCTTCCAGAGCCTCCAGGTCCCCCTGTAGGGCCACCCTCCCCTCCTCCCCATCCACCACCACCCCCAGTTTTGAGTCATCCGCAAAGAGACTCATCTCACTCCTGATACCTGTCCTTATGTCAGAGACGTAGGTGTTGAATAGGAGGGGCCAAGGACTGATCTCTGTGGGACCCCACTAAAGACCCTCCTTGGGGATGAGACTATCCCACCAATTATGACCCTCTGGGTCCAGTCCTGGAGCCAGTTGCCTATCCATCTGATCATCTGGTTCCCCACTCCCATTTCTCCCAGCTTATCCAACAGGCCCTCGTGAGGAACAGAGTCAAATGCCTTGCTGAAGTCTAGAAAGAGGATGTCCACTGGTCTACCCAGGTCCAAGGCACTCGTCACCCAGTCATAGAACTCCACAAGGTTTGTCTAACATGATTTCCCTGGGATGAATCCATGCTGTCTATCGTCCAGGCACCCTGACTTTTCCAGGTCCCCCCCCAAGCCTCTCCTTGACAATGCTCTCCATCACCTTGCCCACCACCGATGTCAGGCTGACAGGCCAGTAGTTCTCTGCCACCTCCCTTGATCCCCCCTTGTGGATAGGCACTATATGCGCCACCTTCCAGTCCTGGGGCACCCACCCTGTCCTCAGAGAGATGGTGAAAAGCTCCGCCAGGGGTTTCGCCAGGACATCCGCAAGTTCCTTTAGCACTCTGGGATGTAATTTATCCGGCCCCGGTGCTTTCTATGTGTTAAGGGACGTGAGGGTTTCCCTCACTCTCTCTGCTGTGATTTCCACTACCTCTTCTACCTGCTTAGCGTTCCACCTTCCTGCCAGTGATGCCTCCCCCTCTCTCCAGACCCGCCAATCGGTAAGGGTCCCCCCCTCAGTATTACTGTCTCCTCCCATGTATGATGCAGCCCCCCATTTTCCTTGGTAAAAACTGAGGTGAAGTACTCATTTAGTACCTCAGCCTGCTCCCCCGGGTCTTGTGCCCATCTCTCCCCTGTTTTAATCCTGCTAATCTGCCCCTTCACCCTTCATTTTTCCCCAATGTATCTAAAGAAACCTTTGTTCCCTCTCCTAATTTCCCTGGCCAGGTTCTGCTCCTTCCTTGCCTTAGCTGCTCTCACCACCCTAGTGGCCCTTCTAGCCATCAGCTCGTACTCCCCTTGATCCCTTTCTCTCCTTGAGGACTTGAATTGCCTATAGGCTGCCTTCTTTCCCCGCACCACCTCCTAGACCTCCCTGGTCCACCAGCAGGGTTTTTGGGCCCTACCACATTTTCATCTTACTCTTGCACAGTTGCTGGTAGCATCCTGCACCCCTCTCCTGATGTTTTCCCACCTACTATCAGCATCCATGTCTGACCCAATCACTTCCAAATGCTCCTAAAGGATCCTTCCCATTTCCTTAAAATCCACCGCCCTGAAGTCAGTTACCTTCGTCTTTATGCAGCCTTCTACCCCTCCTAGGTCCAGGCAGAACCAGACCATGGCATGGTCACTCCCCGCCAATGGGTCCCTTACCTCCAGGCCCCCAATCTGATCACTGTCTGCCAGGACCACATCCAGTACCCACGCCTCCCTGGTCAGTTCTCCCACCTGCTAAGTTAGGAATGCATCTTGAAAGACATCCAACAATCTCTGTTCCCTGTCCACCAAGGATGTCATAGTCTCCCAGTCTGTTCCTGGCATGTTTAAGTCCCCCAACACCACCACCCTTCCCCTGCCCAATCTGCAGTGTCTCCCAACATCTGCCACCGGACTCTCCTCCAGCTCCTCTGCCAGTGCAGGGGTCCCATACACCACTTCTATTTTTACTCTCTTGCCCCGCCTTGTTATCAAGGTGACCCAAATCGCCTCCACAGTTCCCTCCACCTCTTCTACCCCCCCTTCTGCAATTTTACTTATGAAGATATTGAAGAGGCCCAGTCCTAGTACTGAGCCCCACCCTGCACCATGCCTTTAACCAACTGTTGAAAGCTGATGTGGAGAGTCCTATCTTCTCCCCAGATGTATATAGGTAACCTTTTGGCAAAAGCTACCATGCGTACTGTCTGCTTGAGGACCCTCCCCCATTCCCTGAAATTTTCCTGCATTACACCTACCCTGTCCCTTGCTAGGTCATTTGTCCCCAGATGTACAATGACATCTAGCTCCCTCTCATCTGCTGCCTAATGATACACTGTATCTGCTCTCATCCCTCCAAGCCAAAGCACCTCTTAGGTGTTTCACCTCCCTCTCCTTTACCCCACCTACTCCCAGATGTATCCCCCTAATTAAGTCTTCCACCAGCAGTTGCTTCCTACTCAGCTGGGAGCCTGTTCCTCCCTCATTGTAACTATTTAATGGTCCATGGACAGTGCTTTCCTTGGGGAAGGTTTGTCCAGGGACTGAAATGGTGGTTCAGCTGCAGGGAGAGTGGTGGGCTGGGCAGGGGCTGTTTCAGATGCAGGAAGAGTGCTTAGTGTGAGTAGGCAGCTATTCTGTGGGTGAGAAATATGATCTGGGGAGGGAGTCAGCTGCAGGGAGAGTTGTTATTGGGAGAGAGGCTTGTCCTGGGACTGTTTGTCAGGGGAGAGGGTCTGGAAGGTTGGTTAAGCTGCAGGAAGGGTTGTTTGCTAGGGGAGATGAGGGTGGTCTGTAGGAGGGTTCTAGTTGCATGAAGAGTATTGGAAGGGGAGGCTGGTCCCTCGATGATAAGGGTTGTTTTGGGGATTCTGGCTGCAGGGAAAATAATTAGCTGGGGTAAGAGGCAGGTTTGGGGGCTGTGAAATGATCCAGGGAGTGTGCTCAGATTTGGGGAGGCTTGTATGGGGCTGAAGGAATGGTGCAGCTCCTTACAGGGTGGTCGATTAGCAGGAGGAGATATTATGCAGTGCCAAAACTCGGTATCTCGACACATGGGATACTGAGCACATCCTTCTGACCCACAGGAGACTAATAGAGCACAGTTGGGAAAAGCGACCCAACAAACAGGAGATGCAGAATCCCGAAAACCCAAGGCTCCATGCAGGTGCAGAGTCCACAGACAGCCACCAGTATGCCAGAACATGCAGCACAGTACTGCTGCATGAATGCAGGCCTGCCACAGGAGTAGGTAACAAAGCCGGTGAACCGGACCTCTGACAAACAAACAAACTGGCACAGGAGCAGAAAATGCAAGCATCATAGGAGACAGCACAGTGAGGGCTACAATAGGTCAGGTACTGCAGAAGTTGCAAGTCAGGGAACCACATCTGAGAAGAAAACAGAGAACAAAGGCAAGCAGTGGAAAATGATGCCTGGGGCAGTGGATGGATGTGCACTCATGACAGCATGCGTGGGAGGTACACATTCCAGGACATCAAAGCCGGGGGGGGGGCACAAAGGCCAGCCTAGGTAGGCAGACATTGACCCATAGGCAGAGCATACAACACCCAGGGACCCCTGTATGCTGGACAGCAGGGAAGTGTACCATGGAGCACAGCCCCGCTGCAGCACAGTAGCTGATGGAGGTGCAGGACACTGTGGACACAGAACTACGCAGTGCTGCAGGGGAGCACTGCTGGTGAATGTGGCACACAGTACAGCCATGAAGCATTGGGATTGTGGGTGGACAGTGGCACTGCAGCACCAGTACAAGCCACCCACAGATGAGTAGCAGCTGCCACAGGTGCAGCCCAAGGAGTGTGATGTGCAAATGAGGTGCAGTCACACTCGCGTGAATGAGCTGGAATAAAAGCCGGCCAGTGTTGCACGGTTCTCTGGCACAGTGGAGGAGAGAATGGAAGCCATGGATGGGCCAGGGTGCTCTATTGCAACCCCAACGACAGGGACAGTCTTTGAGGTGGTACTATCCAGGAGGGGAAAGTCCAAGCTGAATGTGGATGGCTACCTGCTGGTCCATGAACAGACAAACAACGAGACAGTGTACTGGAGCTGCCAGCTCCGTAAGTCCAAGTCCTGCCTCTGCCTGGCCATCACACTGCTCCAGGATGACCAGCACCACCAAAAGAAAAAGAATGAGCACAATCATACTCCGTAGGTGACAGATGCTCCACTGACACAGGTGCTGGCTTGCATCAAGGAGAAGGCACACAGCACCATGACCACCCCCTCATAGCTGCTGCAGAGTGAGTCAACAGCGATGTCCACTGAGGCAACAGTTGCTAAACAAGAGGACCCTGCTACAAATTGTGAACAGGATCTGCTGCAAGGACCTCCCACCGGAACCAACTCTGGCTGACCTCACTATCCCTGAGCAGCTACACACAGTGAATGGACGGCTATAGTATAGCAGGATCACCAGCAACACCTCCCATTAGATCCTGCTACTCACCACAGGGGACAACATCAGGGACCTGGCACAGGCACCCTTCTGGGTGTTGGATGGTATGTTCAAGACTGTGCCACACCTGTACACTCAGTTGTCACCATCCATGCACCCGTGGGAATGGGCTGTAACAGCTGCATCATGCCATTGGTGTATACACTGATGACGACAAAGAGCCTTTAATGTTACTGCACCTTGTTCCAGTAGCTGAACAAATATGTCAGCACACAGTCCTGCAACCTCAAACCACCTACAATCATCACTGACTTTGACCAGGCTTTGATCAACGTCTGTATGATGGCGTTTCCTCAAGTCATGAACAAAGGTTGCCTGTTCCACTTTGGGCAGATTGTGTGGTGGGAGGTTCAGAGCATTGGCCTCGCACCAGAATATGGAAGTGACCCAGACTTCAACCTGAAGATCTGGGAAATCATGGCCCTTGCCCATCTCCCGGCACAGGACATTCCAGCAGCATTTGGCCTCCTGAAGTCAACCATGCCGCCCAATGCCACTGCACTCGTCAATTGGTTCAAACAGATATACATGCTGGACAGGATATGGCCATACAGTACGGAGGCCAAAGTGCCCACGAGATATGCCCCCATTTTCCCACCTCAGCTGTGGTCAGTTGCAGATTTCAATGAGTGGGGTATACCTCAGACCCAAAACAATGTTGAGGCCTGGCACTACTGTTTCCATACCCTACTCAGGAAGGCACATGTAGGGGTCATGACAATGCTAGCAGAGCTCCACAGGGAACAGCAATGGACCAATGCCACCAGGGAGGGCATTTGTCATGGACTGTCATGGACACCACCCAAGAAGAGCTATGCAGCCTGTGAGGAGCAGATAAGGATGATACTGGCATCCAGGGACAAGGGCAAGCTGCTCGGGTTCCTCCGTGCCATGGCGCACAACACCACCCTGTAGGTTTTCTGTGGTGACAAGGCACCTGACAGTTGCACACTCACAATACATGTCATGCACGACCACCAGGTTGCCACTGCAGCCCACCCCCCCACTGCTGAATAAAGTTGCACTCCCCACATTTCACATGCACCCCAACCTGGTGGCCATGTCTCATCATAATGCTATTGGTATGGCCAAGCAGCATACTGCACACTGTCACGTCTGCACTGTGTGTCACACATTGCACAGGCCTGACTGTATGTAAGCCCCTGCAAATCTTTCTAGCTGTTCATGTGTGCCACACATCGCACATGCCCAAAGCTGTGCGAACCCCCCCACTCCTTCCATCTGTGCGGCTGTGTGGCAACAACATGCCCATAATGGGTTCCTCTGGAACCCCCCACAACACACCTGACTGTCTCTGGTGTGCAGCCTTCATGCCTGCAATGGGCTTCCATGGTACAGGCCCCCCCTCAAACAACTCCAGACTTTTTTCTGTGTGGCTACTGCAATCCCATAGTGGGCTAGCAGGGCACAGCCGCATGCACATATCACACAATTGGTGCAATGGCATGGCATGCTGCTCCATGTCCCAGCACCCACATGCAGTGTCACTATGGACAATTCCTTGGTACAGCTGTCTATACTCCCACTGTGCCACTCTGCCATGTGCCTGCAGTGTCATGCATGCACTGACTGACAGGAATGACACGACACTCCAATTTCTTCATGCATGCCCAGCTAGCTGGCTGTTGGCTGACATCACTGTGCATGCGGGGATGCATTGACAGTCCACAATGCTGCTGGGCATGGCCACTCAACACACTTGGGCACATGCGGCTATTTGTTTCATCCATGTCCCACAGACAGCAAGAGAGTCATCCTTACAGGTGGCCCGTGATCAGGTCAGTGTCTCCTGTGCTGGGTGCACTGCATGGGGGGGGGGTTCCATGTCACCTGTGCTGTTCAGCAGTGGCTCAGGTCCAGGGATGGGTGGCATAGGTCAGGATCAGGTGCTTCAGGTGTTTGTGGAAAATCGACTCAACAACCGCACAGCATCCTGACCTCCTATACTCCTGTGGCCTAACTGTGTGTTGGGTGCTGTCCTGGGTTGGGCCACTGTGTGTTGGGCTGCTGGGGCTGTCTGATTGTTGTGCGTGGGATGTGGCATATTGGGCTAGTAAGCAGCAGGATTGCAAAAGGGTACCTAGCAGGGCAGGATGTGCTATGTGTAAGGAGAGTGGTCAGTGGTGGGATGGGCAACTGGTCTGTGGGCAAGATGGGTAGTCAGGGTGGGTCCAGCTGCAGGAAGAGTTATCATCTAGGGGGTGCTGGTCAGGCTCCAAGGAGGGTGCTTTGTTTGGTGAGGCGGGGAGGTTAGTACAACAGCAGGGCTGGAGGGTTTGTCGAGCTGCAGGGAAGGTGGTCCACTGAGGTGGAGAGGCAGGTCTGGAGGGGGGGAGTTTAATCTGCAGCTGGATGTTGTCTGAGGGTAGGAAGGATGGTCTGGAGAAGCCAGCTGCAGAGAGAGTGATAGTCGATCGGGAAAGACTGGTTTGGGGACTGTAGGGTGGTCTAGCTGCAGTCAGGATGCACAGCTTGGGATAGGTTGATTGGGATGCTGATATGGTTGTCCAGTTGGGTGGTCATCTGGACAGGGGGGTGTGCCAGCTGTGGGTGGTCATGGGGGGCTGCAGATCCAAAGGGATGTACTATGGGAACCCTCACTGAAGTCGAATATTAAATTTAGTATTACAGCAGTCATTAATTTGCCTTCAAAGACTAATTTTAGTCATTTGTGATCATCTTTAATCATCATTCAAAAAATACAGCCTCTAAGAATACTAAATTATAAGAAGTATTTCAGCAGACTACTTGTTCAAGAGTAAGTTATTATTAAATGAGGATTAGAAATACACCTGCAATTCTCTTCAAAGTACAATTTTTTAATACTACTGCATCATAAATGAAGATTACAGTCAGCAGAGTAGTTCACAGATTTGAAGCAACAAGGCTGGGTACATTACTATGCATTTCACTTATACAAAGCAAGAATGCAGATAAAACAACCAGCAACACCAATGAGTTTTAGAGAATGTAAAACTCGTAGCACATCTCTGTAGCTCACAAGCATGGAATCAGAGCCAGCTCGTTCCATCCATGGTCCATTTTATGCACGTTCAGAGAAGATATTCCTCTGATCAGTTGATTGCAGGGTGAACAGACTAATTAAAATGCCAGCTGGGTTTACACAGTGTAATTCATTAAAGGGAATGTCCATCTCTTAATTGGGCCCCTCCTCAGTGTGAGGAAGGACCCGAGTAGCATTTTCATAACCAGTTTTAATTTCTTTACTTACAGTGAGTTTAGTAATTAAGATTTTATTGATCCTGCCATCCCTTCCACCAGCATTTTGAAACGAAGAGCCCCTAGTGCTGAACCCACAACCTCCTACAGCTGTCCTGCGAGAATGACATATGAGCTGGTAAGCATGCATAGCTATGGGTCCTGTATAGCTGCAGCTATTAATAGCTTCACTTTGCAATTTACGTGCCTTGATGCTATACCAAGATCAGGTATAGACTGGTAGTTGACTGCCAGTCCATACTCTTGGTATAGCACAGAGACCTGTAAATTACAACCCAGAGATATTAATAGCTCTGACTATTCAGGACCTCTATGCGTGCTCCCACAGCTGCTCCCTTGGATCATACGTCATTCCTGGGACAGTCAGAGGGAGGTTGTGCTCTGTTAGGGGTGCTTCATTTCAAAATGCCAGCGGGAGGGAGGGCAGGATCAATCAGATTAAATCGTAATTACTAAACTCACTGTACGTAAACAACAACAAAAAAATACAATTTTGCAAAAATGCTCATTGGACCTGCAGCCTCATACTAAGGTACAGGGGCACAATTACAGGTGGATGGTTCCCTTTAATACTTGATGTGATTTAAGGTTACTGCATCCCTTAACTGATTTCTTATTATACTCCAAAGCATAGTTTGCTTTGCCACTATGGAACAGAGCAATTTACATGTTCTTTAATTAAGGAACCATTTGTTTTTATACATACTGTATTCCTAAGATCAAAGACGGGGGATCAGTTTGTTCTTTAATTCTAGTGGTTTTAACGACTGGATTGGTGCCATAAAAAGCTGGGGAAATGTAAAAAAAAAAGGCAAAATCATGGAGACTTCCTTAAAATAGGAAGTCTTAAGAAATATGTATTTTCTTATAACTCCCCCAAAGTCCCACTGAACCCTATTCTTTCCTCCTGACCTGCTTCACTTTTACTTCCTGGAGATTGGTCAGGAGGTAAGATTGAAGATCCCCGTGCTGCAGAGGAAGCAAATCCCAGAAATTGTGTGTAATCTGATATGTCTGGTCTGAGGCCGGCTCACTTCAGACATTGTGTGAGCGCCACTCTCACTATGGTAACTGTATGGTGACTAGCTTGCAAGCATTTAAGAATGCTGAGCCAACAGGAAAGGTGAGTGGCAAAATCAGAAACCATGGCTGTGCACTGCAGTCAGATGGTGACTGTTAAATCTGGCACAATTGTGATAGTCTGAGCCAAGGAGGTCTAAAATGCAGCTGTATGTGAGACATCCAGGACCGGAAGATGTGGCACTGTCAGAGGAGCACTGAAGTGGAGCTGAAGCACCACTGTTGGATCAGGCAGTCAGGCAAGCGGCTTCGTGCATTTACATAATCAGACTGTTAGGGCTGGCAGCGGGGCAAAGTCAGAGTTCTAAAAAGTATTTAAAATTTTAAACTGTTGGGCTGTAGGCTGGGATGGCACTTAGCTGCAAGTGCCTGGTCTGAAGGCCGAAGACAGCATTTGTGCCCTGGGATGGTGGCAAGCAGCAACTGGCAGTCCAGCAAGGCATGGGCAGTGGGGTTGGGACAAGGGGGGAGTCAACTGGGAGTACTAGTTTGGAGATAGAGATGGTTGGAGGGACAGCAGCAGATTAGCGGAGGAGGATGAGGAAGACATAAGGCCTCTGGGTAGAAGGTTATTATGGCTATACTATTCTATATACTGTTCTGCTATACTGGAAGATCATGGAGACATTGCTTAAAGAAAGGCTAGTGGGGCATCTAGAAGCCATCAGAGCCCAGGACCATCATAAGCAACACGGATTCACAGTGAGTGGTCATGTCAGACAAATCTGGTTGATTTCTTCGACTGGGTGACAAAGGAAGTAAATCAGGGTGGAGCAGTGGACGTCGCTTACCTTGATTTCATCAAAGCCTTTGACACTGTCTCACATAGGATGCTGATAAACAAGCTGGGTAAGCAGGGCATGGGGAACAGAGTGGTAAACTGGGTTAGAAACTGGCTAACAGACAGGAGGCTGAAGGTGGTGGTAAATGGGGTGCAGTCTGGGTAGAGGGGATTGACCAGTGTGGGTTGCTTCATGGGTCAATCCTGGGGCCAGTCCTGTTCGATGTCTTCATTAGTGACATTGCAGAAGGGTTGGAGGGAAAGATCTGCCTGTTTGCAGATGACATCAAGATCTGTAACAGAGTGGATACCCCAGAAAGGGTAGAGAAAATGAGGAGGGACCTGGGGAACTTGAATAACGGTCTGAGGGCTGGCAACTGAAGTTTAATTCAAAAAATTGCAAAATTATGCACCTGGGACACAGAAAGCCTGGGGACAGCAAAATGATTGGGGGGGAGGTGTTGCTGACAGTCACAAAGGAGAAAAGGGACCTGGGGGTTATTATTTCACATGACCTGAAAATGTCAAAGCAGAGTGCTAAGGCAGCTGGGAGGGCCAGTGGTGTGCTGGGGTGCATAGGCAGGGGTTTCACCAGCAGAAGAAGGGAGGTAGTGATGCCATTATATAAAACCCTGGTCAGGCCTCACATGGAGTACTGTGTGCAGTTCTGGAGGCAGCAGCTTCGTAAGAATATTAACAGGTTGGAGACAGTCCAGAAAAGGGTGACTAAGATGGTACAGGGCTTGCAACACATGACTTATGAGGAAAGATTAAGGGACCTCAACATGTACTCGCCAGAAGAGATGAGGGAAAGAGGAGACATGATAAAAACAATCAAGTACCTCAAGGGTATAAACAAGGTGCAGGGGGGGATACATTTTCCAATACAGGAGGAGCACAAGAATGAGGGGGTATGACATGAAATTGAAAGGTGGAAGGTTAAGAGGGAATGTGAGGAAGCGGGACAACCATATGAACTAGGGTTGTCTACAGGCCTCAAGACCGGGGGAGGACATAGACACAGTACTGTTAGAAGATATACAAAACTTGACAGCTAAAGGGGAGGTTCTGCTAATGGGAGACTTCAACATGCCAGATACAGATTGGTCAATACCAGCCAGAACATCTGCCAGAACTAGGCGCAAAGTGGATTCCCAGCAGGGGGAGGGCCTCAAACAATTGGTACAACAACCCACAAGAGACAGAGCTATCCTGGATGTAGAACTGACTAACAAGGAAAGGATCACAGATCTCCAGGTAGAAGGTCACCTGGGGGCCGGTGACCATCACATGGCATGGTTCAATTTTGCCACTAAAACTAAATCATCCTGATGACTTCCGGTGACGTCATGATCCTGTCTATAGCCTAGGGCAAGAGCCTCCCACCGAGATTAACCAAATCACCTCCTAAAAACATCTTTAAGGTACAAATTTAACTCAAGAAAGCAGCCAGAGGTTACGAGATGCCCAAAAAGAGAGGAGATGCATAACTCACACCTACAGATCTCCAGGATGGGGATAGATTATGGGATGAAGGCTCAGAGAGCGAGGGCTCCCAGGCCTCATTGGCCTCCCACCACCGCTGTTTACCCTGTGGCCAGGTCCCCTACTCGATCCTGCAGTGACAAATGGTACAGGTACTCACCAAACTCCAGGATTTCCATAAGGAAACGAGATCCACAGCCACAGCTCTCCGTACCGACGTTACCAAATTAGAGAAGCACCAAGAAGCAACCATAATGCAGGTGACCGATATGGACAAGTGAGTGGATGAGGCAGAGTGGACCATCATGCAACTGCATCATAACATGAAGACCCTACAAGACCAAGCTGAAGACTCGGAAAGTAGAAACCGCCGAAACAACATCAGCTGTCGGTCATTCCTGAAGGAGCGGAGGGATCAGAGATGATAACATTTATCCAAAAAACCCTCCGGGAGGTCCTGCACTAGCCTGAGTCCCTGTCTCTCAAAATAGATTGAGCCCACCACACTTTGGGCCCCAGCCTTCATCGGAAGCCCACCCATGAACAATCTTGATCTGCTTCCTGCGCCACCAGGACAAGGAATCTGCACTCCACACAGCCTGGAACAGTGATACAGAGCTTCTCAATGGTCAGAGGCTGTATTTTGAAAACGACTATGTGTCCGAAGTCATGGCATGATGAAATGCTTACATACCAGTCATGAGAGCTCTTAAAGCTGCAGGTATCTGATTCAGGACTCCCCACCCTGCAAAAATAGTGATTTTCTTCAAGTAGGACTCCCTCACCCTCGACAGCATGACGACAGCAGAGACCGAGCTGATGGCTAGAAAGCTAGAAGTCACACAGCAGTGCCCCAACCCGAACACATCAGTTGCCTCCAGGTTATCTCAGAAGGTCTGGAGCAACAGCCAAAGAGATGCCAGATGTCAACAGGGAGCAGAGGCAATTCAGAAGATAGTTGACACCCTGAAGGCCAGACACCCAACTTCGGAGGAAGACAGAGAGGAGACCAGAATCGCTGAAGGCTGAAATGCAGCAAGTATAGACTGATGAACTTAATACTGTAACTGTGCATCTGTCCCACTAGGGGATGTATTATATTGTAATTATTAATTTCCATTACCAGGGGAGAACTGCCATGGGGCCTTGCGGCGGGCAGGGGGAGGGGGTTAGTCATGGCTGGTTCCTGCTTCCCTACCCAAAAGGCAGGTGGAGGATCAGGCACTGTATTTTATCGATGCCCCAGGCTGCGGCACCCCTAATTGGGAACCCCCCGGTCTCCTATAAGTGGTGGAGCTGTTCAGGAAGGGAGAAGCACCCTTTCCCAACTTGTTATTTGAGCTGTCTCCTAGGCTTTGCTTTGACAGCAGTACCACACCTTGTTTCCCACTGGGGGACTGGCTTTGAGGAGGATTGACCGGTCGGGGAAGGCACGCCCTGGGGACTCACAGCTCTCAGTAAACTGAACTTGTCTGGGGATCCAGATATACGGGTATCCCGTCAACCTAGAGCCTGAAGAGGGGGCAGCTCCACATGGCTAAGTAATGGTAGGCTGTAGTTTGCAGACCGAGATCTGTCAGGAGGATACCGGAAACCCGGTGGACATTACTCAGACCTGACCCACTGGCCAGTATGTTGAAGGGGGATGGGGGACTCAGGGGACATCAGAATATATTATGGGGGGCCTCTGTAGGGAACGAAGGGAGGCATTATGCAGCTCAGATCTGACAGAACCACGGATAAGAGAGTTCCTGCACCCAGTATTTCGTCACTGATGATGGACCTGCAATTTAAAATTAAGAGAGGTGTCGGGGATGGGGACAACTCTGGGCTGGTTCTGGGGGAGATGGGGAAAGGGGCATGGATTAAGCAAATACACTGGAAGAAAGCACTTAATGTTAACTGGTTCCCCCTCTACAATTCTGAGACCACTCGAGAGATGGAGGTGGACCCTCCCTGCTCTCGTTCCCCCCCCCCATGGTTAGATCCTGGGGGCAGGCAGTTGGGTGCCTGGACCAGACTCCATGGTGGTTATCCTTCCCTCCTGAGATAAAGGACACTGAACTCATGCCACACTTGCTCTCCAACTTACTGTCCTTTGATCTCGGAAGGGAACTCAATGTTTTGCCATAGATGTCCCACTTCTCATTCTCCTTTTCCCCATTAGACACAATAGGTCTCAAGAGACCCCTCCATGCAATTGAAGTCTCACAGTAAGGATCTCTCCTTACCTCAGGATCAGGGTTCAACCCTGATTTGTGGAAGCTCTAGTTCAATATTTTCTGTAGTGGGTACCATGTTGGCTACATCACAGATTAGGTTATGTTTGTCTGTTCTTGTTGTTAGATGTAAAAGTATTTGGTTATATATTTGTTCCTGTTTAAGAAAAGTCATCAGGTCTACTCTGTGCTCTATATAGGTACTTAACCCAATACAGAAAAGGGGTAACCCCCCACATGAGGGGCAGAGGGTTTTGTAAGAACCATTTCCTTAAGATTTAGCAATGTGTTCACCTAAATTGAAATTATTGTCCCTGAACATTAATGGATTAACTTCACCAATCAAATGGTCAAAGACATTGGCCTATATTAAGAGGAGTAAGGCTGATCTAGTATATCTCCAGGAGACGCACTTACATGCCTCTGAACATGCAAAACTCGCCAGGCTCAGCAGGGGACAAGTCTTCCACTCATCCAGTTGAGGGGGCAGACGTAGAGGTGTAGCTATAATTATACCTCTACACACCCCATTCAGGCTAAGATCCACCTGGGCAGATCTGGAGGGTAGGTTAGTTATTGTGCAGGGTGCAATTAATGACAAACGGGTAACTCTGGCTAATGCATACTTCCCTCCGGGCCTGTCCATCCCTCAGCTGAAATTATTACTAGACAAGATAGTACAGAACACTAAAGCAACCCTCTTACTGGCAGGCGACTTTATCCTCACAGTGGACCTTACCATTAACTCCTCTAGCCTGAGACCCCCCTAGACTGTCAGCCACACAAAAATATTTGAAACGATTTATTGCGGAGGTGGGATGGTGTGATGTCTGGTGATGGCTGCACCCCCAGAATAGAAATTACTCCCATTACTCCTCCATCCACCAAACCTACTCACGTATTGATCACACTTATACACAGGTGGAAAACTTGGGAACCCTGCAGGATGCCCAGCTGGGAGATATTTCAATCTCAGACCATGTACCCCTCATGTTCACCTGGGATGTGGGTCTCCAAATCAAAAACATGAGCTGCAGACTCAATCCTTACTATCTCCACTCCAAAGAATTTCAAGAATTTATTTCAGATAAGATTACTGAAATCCTGGCAGACACCCCCCACCGCAGATACTACCCCGGCTATAAATTGGGATACTGTGAAATCATTCCTCTGGGGTCACATTATAAAACATACCATGGAATTGGGCAGGGAGCAAAGGGCCAATCTAGAGGACTCTCTCCATTTTCTGCAGATGGCCCACAAACAAGGCAACACTTTGGTGTTACCTCAGGTTCAACAGACCAAACTCAATCTGGACAGCCTGATCCAGAAACAAGCCAAAATTGCCCTTACATTTCTGAGGCAGAGGTTCTATGAAGTAGGGCCCGAGCTTCATGGCTGTTGGTCTGTCAGATCCGCAAACAGAAAAAGGCATCTACAATCTCTACTATCCGATACCCAGACAGGGGACAACATCTTATTAAAATTCACGATATTGCGGATGCCTTCACCTCATATTATACCAAACTATATACCCATGAACAGACCCCCTCCAAACAACAAGTTGAAGACTATTTACAAGCAATTACCCTGCCACAGCTCACAGAGACTCATAAAGGGTCCCTTACTGCCCCAATCACTGGATGTGAAATTGCTAATGTTATTGCCAACACTAAAACCCTTAAATCTCAAGGGCCAGATGGATATGGCACTGAATTTTACAAAGTGACCAAAGCATAAATCATCCCCAGACTTCTCAATTTGTTTAACTCAATCCACGAGGGAGACACCCTCTCCCCCCCCCCGATCTTGGTCATATGCGACCATTCAGTAATTCCCAAGCCAGGTAAAAACTCTCAGCTCTGTGGCTCATACAGGCCAATATCAGTACTCAGTCAGGACTATAAGCAGTTCATGAGTATATTAGCACATCATATAGACCAACTTCTACCTCTGCTAATACAGAAAGACTGAACTGGATTTGTACAGTCCAGCTCCACCACCGATAATATAAAACGCACCCTACCCTGCACCCTAAGGTCCCCCACCTTGTAACCGGCGCAGCCCTCAAGTTCCAGGGAGTGGAGGGGCTCCGAGCCGCCAGCAGGACGGCGGCATCCGCCTAGCCAACCGGGGATCCAGGAGGCTGGGAGAAGCAGGCAGAAAGCAGGCGCAGCCCTCGAGTTCCAGGGAGCGGAGGGGCTCCGAGCCGCCAGCGGGACGGCGGCGTCTGCCTAGCCGACCGGGGATCCAGGAGGCCAGGAGAAGCAGGCAGAAAGCCGGCGCAGCCCTCAAGTTCCAGGGAGCGGAGGGGCTCCGAGCCGCCAGCGGGACGGCAGCGTCCGCATAGGCAACCGGGGATCCAGGAGGCCGGGAGAAGCAGACAGAAAGCCGGCGCAGCCTAGGAGTTCAGGGAGGCGGAGGGGCTCCGAGCCACCAGCGGGGCCCGGCGGTGGCGTCTGCCTAGCCGACCGGGGATCAGGAGGCGGGAGAAGCAGGCAGAAAGCCGAGCGCAGCGAGTTCAGGGGCGGAGGCTCCGAGCTGGCGGCGGCAGCGTCCGCCCTGGCCGACGGGGAACCAGGAGGCCAGGAGAAGCAAGCAAAGCCGAGCGCGGCCCCTCGGAGTTCAGGGGCGGGAGGCTCCGGCGAGCCGCCAGCGGGACGGCGGCGTCCGCCTAGCAGACCGGGGATCCAGGAGGCCGGGAGAAGCAGGCAGAAAGGTACGGGCAAAGCCGCAAACCAATCAGAAAGCGACCGCTGTCTCTGCCTTGCTTCCGATTGGTGCGCCTTTCCCATAGACTTTAGCTGGGCTTTGCAACACTATTCTGACCGGGATTTCTGCTTTTTTAATTCTTCTCAATTCCACCTAAAAAGAGCTGTTTTACTCTTGAAATGTGCCCGATTTAAGGGTTGTTTTGTTGTATTTTAAGATAGTGATTACAGCCTTTTGAAATTCTGTGTAGGCTAGATGCTTAGGCGCCTAACCCCCCATACCCTCCCAGTCTTTTGTTGTGTAAATCCTGAATTTTAGCACCTTATTGCAGATTACTGCAATAAAAGTACCTTGCTCACTGCCTTCTCCTCTGTCCCCCACCTTGTAGCCGGCGCAGCCCTCGAGTTCAAGGGAGCGGAGGGGCTCCAAGCCGCCAGCGGGATGGCGGCATCCGCCTAGCCGACCGGGGATCCAGGAGGCCGGGAGAAGCTGGCAGAAAGGTACGGGCAAAGCCACAAACTAATCGGAAAGTGACCGCTGTCTCTGCCTTGCTTCCGATTGGTGCGCCTTTCCCATAGACTTTAGCTGGGCTTTGCAACACTATTCTGGCCGGGATTTCTGCTTTTTTTTTAATTCTTCTCAATTCCACCTAAAAAGAGCTGTTTTACTCTTGAAATGTGCCCGATTTAAGGGTTGTTTTGTTGTATTTTAAGATAGTGATTACAGCCTTTTGAAATTCTGTGTAGGCTAGACGCTTAGGCGCCTAACCCCCCATACCCTCCCAGTCTTTTGTTGTGTAAATCCTGAATTTTAGCACCTTATTGCAGATTACTGCAATAAAAGTACCTTGCTCACTGCCTTCTCCTCTGTCCCCCACCTTGTAGCCGGCGCAGCCCTCGAGTTCCAGGGAGCGGAGGGGCTCTGAGCCGCCAGCGGGATGGCGGCGTCCGCCTAGCCGGACTAGGATCCAGGAGGCCGGAGAAGCAGGCAGAAAGGTACGGGCAAAGCCGCAAAATTTTTGCCCACCCCCCCTCTCGGTTGATTCTTTTTATACACTTTCTCCCGCCATTTCCCTAATTCACGCCCACAGCTATTTCCCTTCCTCTCTTAACCCTTACCTAACCTCCAGAATGCTACTTTGCTTCCTTTTGCTCCTGAGCCTCTCATCTTCCCCATTCCCATATGATAATCATGATATACCCCTTGCCATGGTGAATAAGGTGGTGAATATGGTCTGCCCACCCCTGCCATCCCCAATGGACACCCACCAATTCCTTATTTATTTCCAACCATTTTACACTGCAACCCCTGGGGTATCCCACATAAAGTCTCTCTAACAATACAACATTCCTCAAGTACCTACTTGCATCCTGGCTTTATATTAACCCACTATGCCTGTCCATCGATTATTATGTTACTTATAAATCTCATACCTATATAACAGGACCTTCACCCATTATACAGTGGGCACCCAAGAAGAGGAGGAAATGCTCTGACCACTCCCTATCCCTTTCACTTGGTGCCCTCCTCAAATTAATCTTCTTCCTTCTGACCTGCATTGGTACTATTGAAATAAATCCTGGCCCCATTGAAAGTTTTTTATCCCCTGCTGATCTAACCTCCATAAATGGCCTAAGCTTCCTTCACTTCAATGCTTGCAGCATTCTAAAAAAGTTCTCCTTAATACAGGCCTGGGTTGCACATACTCTACCTGACTTCCTGGTTATCTCTGAAACTTGGCTCAGACCTACAACAAGCGACAGTGATATATATCTTCCAATTATCAGCTCTTCAGATCAGATCGCCCTTCCAGGGGTGGTGGGGTGGCCATATACATTAAGGACACCATCTCTGCATCCTGCCTCATCAATACATCCGAACCAAAGGAATTTGAATGTTTGTCAATTAAAATATCCCTTTCAAACTTGTCTTCATTTAAATTGATTGGCTGCTATAGGCCCCCCTCTGCAGTCCTCAAACTCTTATCTCACCTAGGATCAATACTCAATCTAGGCCCTGAAGATACCATCATCCTTGGTGATTTGAATTTAAACTGGCTATCTAATGTATCTGCACCACTGGTAACCTTCTGTGACACCTATGGATTCACACAATTAATCAAAGATCCAACCAGGATTAACCTAAAAAACTCTAGCAACAGCTCGCTCCTGGATATTATGTTGGTAAACAAGCCTCACTTATATTCACATGCAGGAGTACTACCGAGTGATGTAAGTGATCATTGTCCTATAGCTGGCATAAGATCTACATTCAAACCATCCAATCCTGCAGAATTTGTCCTCAAAAGGTCAAAAAAGAAATTCAGCATCTCAGGATATCTCCATGATTTGTGCAATACAACATATTGGCAAGACTTTTACCTTACAACCTCAGTTGAAACAGCTCTCCAGATCTTAAAGGACATCATCACTAATGCTCTCGATATTCATGCACCAATCACCGGTATCAGAACTAAAGTAAGATCTTGTCCTTGGTTCACTACTGACCTTAAATCAGCCTTGTTAGCCAGAGACAAACTTTGGAAAAAGGCAAGAAAAACAAAGGATACCAGAGACTGGCTTCAATTCAGAAAAGCAAGAAATTCATGTACAAAACAAATAAGAATTGCCAAAGCTGCCTATTATAGAGCTGAATTAGATGCTTCCTACAATACCCATCCAGACTTTGGGGTACTATAAAGGGAATTCTGGGCAAAACTCTACCCTGCCTTAACCTCCAAACTGGTACTAAATGACACAGAAATTACGGGCAAGCAAGAAATCCTAAATACCTTCAATGACCACTTCACCACAGCTGGCCTAGCATTTGACTCCTCACCTGCAAGTCTCTTGAGATCATCTTTGAACCTTCAATCCACTGTGGGACAAAAGGCTACTTCAACATTCTCTTTCAACCTAATATCCTTGAAAGAGTAGAAGACCTCCTATCTAATTTAGATACTTCTAAGAGTGCAGGTACAGACTCCTGGATCCCTACTTCCTTAAAATAGCATCACACGCCTTATCTGCCCCCTCACTCATCTCTTCAATCTTTCCTAGCTACTGGATCCATTCCTCCACTTGAAAACAGCTCAAGTAGTTCCACTACTTAAATCTGGTGATCCCATGGACCTCAACAATTACAGACCCATTTCCATCCTACCGGTACTATCCAAGATGCTTGAAAATTAGTAAACTCACAGTTAAGGGCCTATCTGGATAAAACAACCTCCTAAATCCAGCACAATCGGATTTAGATCAAGGCATAACAACATCTCTGCCTAGCCAAGTAACTAACGACTGGCAGATTGCCTTGGATAAGAAGAATTGTACCTGTGCTGTGTTCCTGGACTTGAGTAAAGCATTTGACACAGTGGATCATGAATCATTACTCACCTCCCTTAGCTCTCTAGGCCTGGATTCTCTCTCACTCAGCTGGTTTAAGTGCTATCTATCTGATAGGTCACAATTGGTAAAAAATGAAAATTACCTATCCACCTTAAAACCACTGCTAAGAGGTGTACCGCAAGACTCTATTCTTGGCCCTATCCTCTTTGCCATTTATATTAATAATATCGATGCCAACCTCTCTCAATCTAACATTCATCTGTTTGCTGATGATACTGTATTATATGTCAGCAATCCCTCATTACCTAAAGCCTGTGAGCTGTTACAATCAGAATTCTCCATCCTGAAACACAATCTATTGGAAAAAAAATTACTTCTAAATGCCAAAAAAACAAAAGCTATGCTTTTTGCCATAAAGAGTTGCTCTGCCATTACCCCATCACCCATCACCCTACAATTATACACCTTACTTGGAGAGAAGCTGGAATTTGTGGACAAGTTCAAATATCTTGGAGTCTGGATTGATAATAAGCTCGACTACTCTGTCCATATTGAAGAGCTACTAAAAAAGTTGAGACAAAGGCTTGGCCTATTTTACAGAATAAAGCACTACCTTACCAGAGACTCCAAACAAAGATTAATCCAGGCATCATTCCTATCCCTCATTGATTATGCTGACTTTCTCTATGGCCATTGCTCACTCTCCCTCTTAAATAAGCTGGACACCCTGTATCATAGATCCATCAGATTTATTACTGACCTTCCCTCCAGCACCCATCATTGCTTTCTTTATATGGCAGTTAATTGGACATCACTACAACACAGAAGAAATAGGAATGCTGCAATCTGGATCTTCAAAGCTTTATCAGGCAAACTCCCCTCCTATATCACAGACTGTTTTACCCGAATTACTTCTAGGCCATACACCTTAAGGATCAGTAAACTCATCATGTTAAAGGTCCCCAATGCCTGCACCCGGTTTGGGAGGGCCGCTATCAGCTACTCCCTAGCAGTTACTTGGAACTCACTCCAAAAATCTATGAATCTAAATACCCTCTTACCCTTATCATCCTTCAAAAGATTATTCTCCACCATATTTCCAGAGTTCTGCAATTGCTTCCATAAGGCCTAATCTCCCATCCAACCTGCATCCCCCCCTTCTGTATTCCATTATGTTAGTTCCCCTTCTATTATCCAGTCAGCTGCTATTTTTTTCTTATAAAAGCCATATAGGCTTTATTATTTGTATACTATGCCTGCTATATCTATTCTCTCCTTTTCCTGCAGGTTAAGTGATTTTACTGTACATTGTATATATGTAAATTGTTGTATACTCTCATTTTATGTCATTGTACTGTTGTTTATGTTTTTCTTGTCTATGTCAAAATACTTGTACTCTTATTTGTATGACCACTCAGGTCCATCTTGTAAATGAGCTACGCTCAATGATGTTCACCTGACTAAATAAAGATTTTGATTGATTGATTGATTGATTGATTGACATATAGTCCATCATATGCAAACATCTAAGTCCCCTTCAGTTCTCATTAGCCTAGACATGGAAAAGGCATTTGACAGGATCACTTGGCCATTCTTAAATCAGGTACTACATAAATTTGGGTTCCAACTTCCCCTCATCACAGTCTTGCAAAATATATACACCTCACCTCAAGCATGTGTGAAGGTGGATGGACATCAATCCAGATACTTTCACCTGCAAATAGAAACTAGGCAGGGGTGCCTACTATCCCCCCTACTCTTTGCAGCCTTTATTGAACCTTTAGCATAGCAAATTCACAAATCCCAGACAGTTGAGGGAGTAACTGTAGGGGACTTTGAACACTGCATCGCACTATATGCAGATGATATCCTGCTATATCTTCAAAACCCCAAGAAATCTCTCCCAATAGTAAAACAAATTCTAGATAATGTTAGTCAAATATCAGGATATAAGTTAAACCTAGCTAAAACAGAGCTTCTCACATTCCATTATTCCTCTTCACCCCATATCCAAGACACTATCCCTGGTAGATTGACCCTACAAACATTAAAATACCAGGATATCTACTTGTCCCGATCCCCCACTACCTTTTATAAAAATAACTATTCACCCTTTATGATGCAATTAAAGGTGGACCTGGCCTTGTGGGCAACCTTACCCTTAAACTTAACAAGGAGAATTGACCTGATTAGAATGGTCAGTCTCCCTAGTGCAAAGGTCTGCAACATGAGGCTTGAGAGCCGCATGCGGCTCTTTGCCTATGTTCAAGTGGCTCTGCAGCTCCTTAACTCTCAAAAGTCTAACTTTATGCTTTTCAGTATCTCTGCTACTTTGCTCCACAATAAAGTATTTTGGAATTGTCTGTTGAGGTCACGCACTGAGTATACAATATCACATACACTCTGATATCCTTGATAGAAACACAGAAATGTGTCTGTAGAAAATGACTGCAAGACCCACCCAGTCTACCCAGTGTGCCTAACAAGCTGCTGAGACTTTGTAATTTCTTACCATCTCCCCATCCTCCAGATGCAAGAGACCACTGTGTCTATCCCTCGCTCCCTTGAATCCCCCACAGTCCCCGCTTCCACCACCTCTTCTAGGAGTTTGTTCCAGTTATCCGCCACCTTCTTCATGAAGTAGAATTTTTCTGATGTTGTGACAATATGAGGAAGTCAAGCATAATTACTTATGTGGGGCTATTGGCACTGCAGTGCCTACTATGTTATAGGCCAGTATCGATACTACCATTTGCATTACTGACATAAGCCAGTGGGATGTGAGGGAGAAAGCTTTCAAAGGTTCATGGCAGGGTTACCTGATGATATCATAGTTAGCGTTACTGCTTATCAGGGTACTGAACAAGGTTGGTGCCAAAGCCCAGAGTATTGCACATCAAGTGGCAAACCCAGTAACGATCAGCTTTGTAAGCCTCACGACTGCACAAATGCTCTCCGGTAACCAAAGAGAAGGGATCATGTTGGCAGAGAGTTGCAGCTCAGGAAATGTTGCCTGATGTTAGCAGGGCTTGCAGTACTCAACACTATATACAGAGACACCAGACATGCCATGTGTTTTTACATATAGCAGGCCAGGCCAGGTAGATGTCCATGCCCAGCCACCCATGCCTGACTAAGATATCAGTGCCCCAAGTGAGAAGGACAGATAGAGTCCTATCCTTGATACACAGGATAGTCCAGACATGTTTTGTCATCCTTCTCCATCTCTTAACAGGTGCTGAGCACTTTATGTACTTTACTGTGATAGCCTCACATCAGTTGGAATGTAGGTGGGGTGACAGGTACAACCACAGTTACATCAGGATGCCATGTAGCATTCAGATCATTAGAAAGGCAGTTGTTCCTCAGGCAGGATAGAAGGCTGTGGGGATGGAAAGAGGACCGAGTCAAGGCATGCAAGGTCAAACAACTGCAAGAAATATTAAAGGGACATTACCAACCTTTTTTGTATTGTATTGAGTTATTTTAGGTAAAAATCCACATTTCATTATTGCTTACTTTCTCTAAAATTCATTTATGCTGCTGGTTGTTTTATCTACCTCATTGCTTGTTAGAAATGAAATGCATGGTAATGTACAGCTACACCCAGCTCTGTTTTGCTTCAAATCATTTAACTAGTCTTAATGCACATTTCCCGAACATAAGTAGAAACATAGACTTTGACGGCAGATAAGGACCACTTGGCCCACCCAGTCTGCCCATTTCTCTACCTACTGGATAAGCTGCAGATTCTAGTTAACCAACAGCCTACTTCCTGTAACCCCCCACTATAATTGCCTTATGTCTGTCCCATGCATGTTTGAATTCCCCCACTGTTTTAGACCCCACAACCTCTCCAGGAAGGCGGTTCCATGCGTCCACCACTCTTTCCGTGAAAATAATTTCCTCACATTACCCCTGAGCCATCCCCCCTCTAACTTTAAATTGCACCCCCTTGTTCTTACACATCTCTTTTTCTGAAAGATGCTACCCTCCTGGACTTTGTTGATTCCCTTGAGGTACTTAAAATTTTCTATCATGTCCCCGTCCCTCTCCTTTCATCAAGGGTATACATATTAAGCTCTCTCAGTCTCTCTTCATATGGTTTCTGATGTAGACCCTGCACCATTTTAGTTGCCCTCCTCTGGACTGCTTCCATCCTGTCTATGTCCTTGCATAGATGAGGTCTCCAAAACTGCACGCAGTACTCCAGATGGGGTCTCACCAACTGTCTGTATAGAGGGATAACCACTTCCCTTTTTCTACTTGTGATGCCCCTCCCTATGCATCCCAGTATCCCCTGGCTCTCCTTACTGACTTCTCACATTGCTTACCCACCTTTAGGTCATCTGATATGACTACACCCAGATCCATTTCCATTATTGTTGTCGTTAGTACCTCCCCTGCTATTGTGTACTCTTCTTCTGGATTTTTATTTCCCAGGTGCATTACTTTGCACTTCTTTGCATTGAATCTAAGTTGCCATATGTCTGACCATTCCTTCAACCTTGCTAAGTCCCTTCTCATCCTTTCTACCCCCTCTTGTGTATCAACTCTGTTACAGATCTTTGTGTCATCCGCAAAGAGGCATACCTTTCCTTCCAGACCCTAGACCCTTCCAGATCATAAAATGTGCGTTTTAAACCAGGGACACTTTGAGGCTTAAGAAAGTTGACAGTGTTCCTTTAAGAGTATTAAACAGAGCTTTGCCAATATTAAGGTGGCATTGATGCTGTGAATCAGCCATACATTTTATGATAAACTGACACACCCAACAAAGAAAATAACAGATGGGAACATAAGCTTTCTAGAAGACAGGGTGATTTTGGTTTCATCAGCAGGGGTGGATGAATATTTTTAAGTGACTTAAAGCAAAAGTTTCCAAAAAAATACTACTAATTCCAGGGCATGCCCCCAACCAAATATTCTATATATGCCAATAATATGTGTGTTAGGGGTGGTCAGGCTCACCCCTGCCTATGCTGAGAGACAGGAAGGTTGCACCAAAGAACAGAGGCCAACTCCTTCAATGGCTCCAAGAGATTTGCCTGAAGCATGTAGTAGGAATTCATTTTGAGTTATTAACCATTTGCTTTTTCAGCTACAAAATCATGGCTAAAACTCCTCTGATTCTCTTAGGGAGGCTCTGGAGAGGAAGCTATCCAGTGTGGCTTCTTTGTGCAGTGTTCTAGTTGATCAACATATGCTTTATTTAAATAGCATTGTGGGATGAGTTTAAGCTAAATTATACATTACAAAGGACCTCTGCTGTGCATACGCTCATATGGCTCTCTGGTGATCAGACTGGTCATGCCAGGAGGACATGCAGCTCCCAATCCTGAAAAGACTGCAGACCCCTGCCCTAGAGCATTATATCTATTTGAAAACATTCTCATGTTTCTTCTACAAAAGACTCATCAGGAATGGAACCACCTTATTTCCAGATTTATATGGGCAAACCAGAGGCCACGAGTCTGCCTAAAGGCCCTCACCTTGCCATGCCAGAAGAGGGGACTAGCACCCCCAGATTTACAACTCTATCAACAGGCAGTGACCCTGTCCCACCTCATGACTAGGCAAAACAGGACATCTAGCCTGCACTGGCTGGAGATTGAACGAGCTCTGATGAGCGTTGATGACTACTTCCAGGCTCTGTACCAGCAGGCAGCAGGTCCTGGACCTCAACAGCTATTAAACCCATGGCTTAAATATCATCTTGAAAATTGGCAATCCATCAAAAAACACAGCAACTGACCCCCTTCTAGACTCTTATATGCCCAATTTCCAGTCTTAGTGACTTCCCTCCAAATAGGCTGGATAGTGGCTTCCGGAACTGGGAGGGATACTGTCTAAAATACCCACCACAGATCATGACACAGGGGAGCATATGGTCATATGCTGAAATCCAGAGAAGGGTTTCCCCTACCCCGTCATGACTTCTACCGCTATTTACAACTCTGCCACTATACCGAAAGCCTCTCTCTGGCAACTTGGTTACCTGAGCGGTACCCAGCTTTAATTCACAGACAAATCCAACTTAATTGTACTCCAAACCAAGACCATTTGGTATCGTTATACTACCAGGCTTTAAATTCACAGGAGTCGTCTCTGACAGAGAATATCCGCTCGCAGTGGTGCCAGGAAACCGGTTCCCACCTCACACTGGAGGACTGGCAGTAAGCCTGCAGTTATTCTGCCCGGGTAACCAGCTCACATCAGTGGTGTGAATATGCATGGAAAAATCTGATTAGATTTTTCAAAACTCCGGCAGTCACTAGCCACTACTCCCCCACTAACCTAGCAGCGTGCTGGCGGTTATGTAGTGAAACCAAAGTGAACCACACATATAATGTGGTCCTGGTCAGCACTAAAACCATTCCCACTGCACTTACAAACTCATCTACAGGAATTATTAGTCCCTCAACTTTAATAAATAGTGGAGATGTTCCTCTTTTGTATACTCCCAAAAGTATCCGGGGGCCCCAACACCAGATACTTCCTGCTTCTTCTCATCACTACAGCAAAGAAAGTAATCACTAAGTTGTGGTTGACCTCCAAAATCCCCACTGTACAGGACTGGTGGGACATCACGAAACAACTGTACTTCATGGAGAGGATAACCCATAACTTAAATGAGCAAGAAGAGAGATGCACTACTAGGTGGACCCACTGGCAGTTATATTACATGTTAAATGATAGCACATTCACCCCCTAAGGATGGTAAATACCCTCCTGCTTAATTAGTTAAAATACTACCCTCTGGATGACCCACATGCCTTCCGTAGATGTAGGGGGCCATGTGGAACCTTTTCTGCCTAAAACCAAGGAAGGGACAAAGGAGGTGGGAGATGTAGAAGGGATCTCTATACTGGCATAGATTGTAACCCGGAATGGGAGATACCATACTAAATCGTTTATACTGTGGGTGAGCCTGGCAATTATAGCTATAACCACTGGGGAATAGCCTACCTAGCCTTCTGTCTGAAACCAATCAACATATATCAGTCAAATAACATGCTATGAAAGTAATCTATTCTCTACAGGATCTACTATACAATGGACTATCTCTCCAGAGAAACATCAACATGAACTCTCCCTTTACAGGAGAAACTTCTTTTACTGTTCAACTGTTGTAAGTAATGGACTAACACCCTAGCCCAATATAAGAATTCAGTAAGAGCAGAAATTTTTAAACAAACTGTATAAATGAAATAGACCCTGTAGGACCTGATGACATATGTTTATATGTTGAAAAATTAACAAAAAGGATATTTACAAAAATAACTAAATCATCCCATTCCAAGGCAAAAGTATGGGACTTCAGAGGATCTGATTTTGATAAGATGGCCAACAGAGTTAAGCTAGCCCTGGCAAGAAGAAATACAGGTGAGGGGGTACAGGCAAAGTGGACAAGCATTAAAGATGCAATACTTGAAGCAACATCCCACTGTTTTAGAGAGAAAGGCAAGAGCAAAAGAAGGAGGAAACCACTTTGGTTCTCAAAAACAGTAGCAGAAAAGGGCAGAGTCAAAAGGATGGCCTTCAGGAAATATAAGGGAACATAGCAGGACAAAGATAAGGAGACATACCAAACTTCCCTAAGAGAAGCAGGGAAGGCAGTAAGGCAGGCAAAGGCCCAAACTGAAGAAACACTAGCACAAACCGTAAAAGAAAGGGACAAGACATTCTATGAAAACGTTAGTGAAAGGAAAAAGTCCAGAAAGGGTATTGCTAAGATCAAAGGGGATAAGGGGTGTGTGTGGAGGACCAAGGAAAAGCATCTGTGATAAATAGATACTTCTGCTTAGTATTTACTGAGAAGGTAGGGCAGGGCCCACAGTTCAGCATCATGGGTCCATGGGGGAGGGAGGTGTGCACAAGTCCCTTCACAAAAGAAAGGGTCCTACAAAAACTAGCTAAGCTCAGGGTGGACAAGGCAATGGGACCTGATGGCATATATCCCAGGGTGCTAAAGAAGCTAAGAATGGAACTAGCAGAGTCATTAGCAGAACTGTTTAGTGAGTCTCTGAGCACAAGATAGGTCCCAGAAGACTGAAGAAGGACTCATGTGATCCTGCTCCACAAGTGTGGCAGCTGGGAGGAGGCAGGGAACTACAGACCAGTCAGTCTTACCTCAGTAGTGGGCATGATTATGGAAGCACTCCTTAAGGAATGGATAGTGCAATACCTAGAATCCATAGGAGCACAGGATCCAAGACAGCATGGGTTTACAACAGGAAGGTCCTGTCAAATTGATCTCATAGATTTCTTTGACTGGGTAACCAGAGTGGTGGACCAAGGGGGTGCAGTTGATGTCATCTACCTTGACTTCAGCAAAGCTTTCGATACCGTTCCACATAGAAGATTGATTAATAAACTGGGTAGGCTCAGGGTGGATCAGAAGTTGGTCAACTGGGTGGCGGGCAGAAAACAGAGTGTGGTGGTAAATGGAATACTGTTAGAAGAGATGCAAGTCACAAGTGGGGTACCTCAGGGATCAGTTCTGGGGCCATTCTTCTTCAATATCTTAATCAGTGACATTACAGATGGACTGGACTGTAAGGTTTGCCTGTTTGCAGATGACACCAAGATTTGCAACAGAGTAGATGATCCAGACGGGGTGGCAGAATGAGAAGAGAGCAGGAAAAACTGGCAAAATGGTCTGAAGAGTGGCAACTGGGGTTTAATGCAAAGAAGTGCAAGATCATGCACATAGGGAAGAGAAACCCTGAGGCTACCTATAGGTTGGGAGGGGAGTTGCTGGCAATCAGAGGGGAAGATAAAGACTTGGGCATCATCATCACAGATGACCTGAAATCATCCAAACAGATCTCTAAAGCAGTAGGTAAGGCTAGAGGGATGTTAGCGTGTATTAGTAGGGGTATCACAAGTCATAAGAGGGAAGTAATAATCCCTCTTTACAAGACACTGGTTAGGCCCCATCTGGAGTACTGCATGCAGTACTGGAGGCTGCACCTGCACAAGGACATTAACAAAATGGAGGCAATTCAGAGAAGGGCAACCAAAATGGTGCAGGGACTGCATCAAAAAACATATGAGGACAGATTAACAGAGCTCAATATGTATACCTAGAGCAAAGGAGGGTGAGAGGAGATATGATCAAAACATTCAAACACCTTAAGGGCATTAACAAGATGAAAGAGTCTAACATGTTTCAATATAAGAAACATAGCAGGACCAGAGGACACAGCATGAGATTAGAATGAGGCCGATTAAAGGGTAATGCGAGGAAGTTCTTTTTCACAGAAAGTGTGGTGGATGTATAGAATGGCGTACGTCAGGAAGTGGTGGATATGAATAAAGTGCAGAGCTTCAAACAGGCATGGGGTAGGCATAAGGGAGCAATTTTTTTTTTTTAGTCTTTTGTAACTGGTTAAGGCCATTAAGCACAAGTCCCTGTTTTCATGGGTGACAAGAGAGCACTGGGCAGTTAAGTGACTAGCTCAGAGTCACACAGTACTCAAGTGGAGGTTGTGAGAATCAAACCAAGGTCTGGTCAGCTGGATGTACCAAGCTCGTTCACAGCTCATTACTCTAACCTCTAGGCTATACTGCCAGCCCACAGAATACAGATGAGTATGAATAAATAGGCCATTGATGGAGTAAAGCCCATTGACACATTCATAAGGTAGAAAAAAAGAACAGACTGGATGGGCCTTGCAGTCCTTATCTGCTATCACCTTCTGTGTTTCTATGAAGTTCTTCACAGAGAGGGTGGTGGACACATGGAAAGGTCTGCCTCAAGAGGAGGTGGTGGGAGTAAGCATGGTGTATGGATTCAAGCATGCTTTGGACAGGCACAGGGGAACCATAGAGGTACAGCAGCGGGTGGGTCAGAAGCAGTAATCCAGTACAAGAGCTTATGGGCAGACTAAATGGGCCAGGCAGTCCTTATCTGCTGACAATTTCTATGTTTTAATTTTTGTGTTAATTAGGTAGATTTCTAAATCCCCATCAGCCATTGGGTCACTGGGTGGCCTTGAGCAAATCATTATCATCCTGTGCTCGGTACTCTTGAAACTGTTTAGGAGCAAGATATCCCACTGTTTTTTGATACAATAGGTTTCAGGAGCAGTCTGGGAAGGAAAACCTTCTTAATGTGCATATACCCCTCTCCCATGGCTGTTTACAGTGGTGACTATAGAAAAGTTCACTGGTACTGTGGTATGACGGTCGTTACCACTCATTACCATGTGGAACTGAAGTATTAGCTCAGTGCCACAGTGTCAAATGACTAATTCTAGCTGTTGTTAATATGCACTTCTGCACTTAGCCACAGGATGGCTACCACAGTAGTATAAGTTCATATATCTCGTCAAATGTTAAATTTCAGCCAATCAGCGTGTGCCACGTCATTTGACAGGTGGGCGTGGCCTAAAACGGACCAATCAGAATCGCCCCGTGTTAAACCGGAAGTCCCTCCCTAAATTGCGCTAGCCCTGCCCCCTTCTGGCGGAAATGACATGCGTTCGAGCCCCGTGTCCTGCCCCTTGCACAGGAAATGACCTAACAACACCATTTTGTAAGCGTCTTATGCCCCTCATTCTCGTACACTCCTCGAACCCCTGCCAGACCATCCTGTCTCGAACCTGAGTCCCACCATGCTAGGTTGAACTCCTCGTCCCCTCCTTTCTCCTGCACCCCCACCATCCTGGCTCGAACACTTGTCCCCCCTTTCTCCTGACCCCCACCATCCTGGCTCAAACCCCTGTCCCTCTTCACCACCGTGCTCCTCCCACCCCAAAAAATCAGTTAGTCTTGATGTAGTGGTGTGTGCCACCTGTAGGCCTATTGTATAACTGCAGGGGGCATGTGTGTGTTTTTTGATTAGGATATTTTCAGAAAGAAGTATCTAGGAGGGAACCTGATCGTGCAGAGGTTTCACAGATCTGTGTGGAGACCCCCACCCCGAGGAAAATTCATCTGCCTGTGTGAGTACCCCTTTTTTCTGTTTTTGTAACAGTATACAAAATTATTTAACATGCATCTGTAGGACTGTGTCAAACTTGCATCAAAAGGATAGCTTTATGTAAACGCATGTAACATTTATAAGCTAAAATGGGGGACCTCTGTGTAAATAAGATGGTTCAGCAGTTTTCTCTGGATAGCATTGCAACAATCGCTAAAAACTAATTATTTATACTTTTGTCATGAATTAGAAAGAATAAAACTATATAAGAAAAAAGGAATACACATACCTATAGTTCACCCCCCTCAGCTCTGTGTAGTATCAAGGAGAAGGCTGAAATGAAATGTGTGTGATATTTATAATGTTTTGAAAAAGGGGGTGGGGGCTACAACAGATGTACCTCTGACACGTTACCATGTATAGTATGATGGGGTGTGGTGATGGTTTTACCAAGGGGCAGTCCATCTTGCTAAGCATTATATAAACCCTGCATTTGAAGCCAGAAGGCACAGCTTTTGAGAGATTTCTCAGATTCTGTTTAGAGACTTGGAGCAGATTATCAAAAACATCAAGCAAGAAGATGGCAAGCGCTTCTCATTTCAACATCCCTGTAACAGGTCAGATTGTCATACCACCTAATGAAAAATTCAACCTCCCTGTAACAAGCCAGATTGTCACACCACCTAATGAAAAGTCTGGAGATGAAAAGACAAGCAAGAAGATAGCTGTCGGGGCCCCACAACCCAAGCCAACGTATGAGTATTACGTGAGGTGTGAAAACGAATGCCCCACACAAGTCTTGTTGAGTGGAAGAGTGTCTGACATAAAAAAGAAACTCGCTGAACAGTTTGGTGAATCAGAAAATCCTAAACATGACTGTCCTTCTGAAGAGACACTACTTCAAGACCTTGAAGAGTTGCTGGGGTGTGAATCTGATGCAGAAAAAGAAGTTACTATGAAACCAAAAACAGAGAGTGACAAGAAGGGGGAGCCAGAGATGATGGTCAGTGAGACACTGCCAAAAAAAGCATCAGAGAAAGTTGTGAAAAAGAAATGCAAGACAGAGCCAAGAGGGCACTCTGACCAAGAGGGTGATGATGATGATAATGCAACCACAAGCAGTCAGGCCCAGGCTAAGAAAGAGAAAGATGAGAAAAATGAAGAAAAGAGTTGCCTTGATGAGGTAAATGCATTTTAACATTTAAAAAAAATGTGAGTGGTTACATGGCATAACTGAGGGAGATGAGTTAGCAGTAGAACTAAATCTTACCTATAATGAGTCAGAGGAACAATGCTGTTTTTTGTTTTACTTTAATAGACTGAAGGATTTGCGATGGAGCAGCAGTCATATTCGGACAGCATGGATTCTCGACTTTCCACAAATCTACTGCTCAACTGTCTTTGCTGTGTGAAAGATACAAATGTGGTTGTTAATGAGATGTGTGAGAACCAGTATGTTAGAAATACAGAGAGCGATAGAATGTTTCAAAATGTCACAGAACAGGCTGTGATCACCACACAACCCTCTTCTTCTACTGAGATTAGACAGGGGACCTCATGTGAAAAACCAGGCCTTAGTAGTAAACCCCCCCAAAACTGACAACGATATGTATTGTAAGTACGTTATGCATCATACCATCCGTGGTGCAATTGCTTCAGTGATACAGAGGGGTAATACATTGTGACTTGGTCGATTCCTGTCCTGGGTGTGAGATAGATGATCCGAGTCAGAAAAACCATTCATGTGTCCTTGATGACTTAAGGTCTAAAGAAGCATACAGAAATGTTTCTGAAGCCATACATATAGGACAGCTCATGCCCGTGATCTTGGCAATCGCTATGAAGCATCAGGGGTTAAATATGACCAATTGTACCCTGGAAACTATAAGTCATGTTTTAAATGATGTGAGAAAATCTGATGACCCCATGTGGTTAGTTATGCAAATGTTACAGCAGACAGGCGGTGAAATTAAAAAGATGCCTGCCGCCTGGTCAGCAAAGGCTGCTTTAAAAATTTCTAAAAAATTCAGGAACAATGTTTATATTGTAAAAAATTACCCCAACACCTGCCCCAATCCATCCCCCAAATTACTACATGGAAACATTTCAGTACCAAAATGTGTCATTTTATTTTTACAGATAATCATGCGGGATGCAAGTACAGAGAGAATCCAAAGGTTTATGTATCTGATCCTAAGCCATTACTGTCATCCATCACTGTTTGGTTCACCTCAATATGACATTTGCCTTTGTGAGATACATGCAGCCTATGAACTGATGATGTTTGCCCTTCCAGAAGTATGGGAGGATACAGATAAATATATAAATGAATCTGTGTTACCACTTGTAGAAAATGTTAAAGTGATTGCCGATATATTCATGGAAGACGATGAATGTCTTTGTGGACTTTATATCATGGTCGTCATAGCCATGTGTGTGTGTACTACAAAGCAGAAAAAACCTTGTGATATTATGCGTGTTGTTAATCTGGCTTCTCTGCTTGCTGAAATGATCCACTGGTCAAAAAGGACCCTTTAAAAATGATATAAGGAAATTCAGGAACACTGTTTTCATTGTTAAAACATCCCCCCACCACCCACCCAAAAACTGCTACTTGTTACCATTTTAATATTGTTCATATTGTTACCCTGGCTTTTACCACTTGCTAAATGTATGTTTTTTCAGAGTATACAACGATGGAAACACCCTGTCAGTGCATCCAGAGGCTTATTTACCAACTAGTCAGACACAAAGCTAAACAACCTGACCTGAAATCTACCTACAGGACAAGCACCGTCTGTACTTTTAGAGACATGCCAAGGTCTTTTGATGGTCTCCCAGAGGGACCCCAAAAGGAAACTGTGGATTATTTTAAGGATGAGGGGGCTACTCTTGAGGAAGCAATGTTTAAAATTGCTATAGAGTTTATGCATAACCCTTATGATGTAATACACTTTTGTGGTTTTATCTGTACTGCTGTTGACTTTTTAGTGTTTAGTTTGCAGAATGGGGGGTCTGAGTCTGACATCATAAATTTTGCTTCTTTTATCGCTTTTGTTGTGTTTCATAAACCAGATTTAGCATATGCTTTTCCTAAATAGTGTATTATAATGTACTTTCAGATGGAGCGTACTGGCATGCTTCAATATTCCAGACAGTCTTGATGTCTACAATGTACCGTGTGATAAAGGACATTTTAAAGGAACCTATATACTTTGGAAAGCAGCCTGCATTAAATGTCTGCTCTGAAGATGCTGCTGCTTCACTGGCAGAAAACACACTGACTCTGATTAAAGAGTTGCCACCCCTTGTATGGAGACTCTATGTTGACGTAATGGAAAACAGTAACCGTAGAGCAGTATGCAAGGTGAATGTCATTTTAGATGTAACAGAATGTCTTCAAAATCAGCCTGGTTATTTTGAGTGGTGTATGGCATATGTGTGTATGTATTGTGCATACCTCATCACTAAGGGTGAAGTGGACGATGCCAATGCTTGTGTAAAACATGCAGCTCAAAAGTTGCTGTTTCGGGGTATTGTGAAGCGTGTAAAAATTGAAGAGTAGAAAAACAAAATTATTATATAATCTGTTGCATGCTTACCATGTGTTAGGCCTTTTGTATGTAGAACCTATATGCATCAGTTGATGTATTATAAAGTAAATATTCAAATACTGTTATGACGTGTGTATTTATAAATAAAATATAATCATGCATTGCCCTTTGTGGTTGTCATAGTGTTTTTAAAAGAACAAAAAGAGCACATACTTTATTTTACTGGTGACAAGAGTTTTGCTAGCTAGCAGATGTGTCGGGGTGTTGACGAAAGGAGATGAATGATCACCTGTTCCAGAATATATATTTTAATGCAAAAAAAAGTGGGTAGTTTCACAGGGGTGACTCAGCTGTATAAGGCTGCAAAAAAACTTGATAAAGAGGTCACCAGGAAAGGTGTTGCAGAATGGCTTGCGAAGCAGGAGCCCTATTCATTACACAAAGCAGCCAGAGTCCGATTTAAGAGAAATCCTGTCATTGTTTCTGACATAGACAGACAATGGCAAGCTGATTTAGTGGATATGAGTCAATATGCAAAGTACAATAATGGGTTTAAGTACATACTGACGTGCATCGATGTGCTGTCCAAGTATGCCTGGGTTGTGACTTTAAGAGACAAATCAGGCAAGGCAGTGATGCAAGCCTTTAAAACTATTTTTAAAAGTGGGGACACACCTCAGAAGTTGCAGACTGATCAGGGTAAAGAGTTTCTAAATGCTTCCTTAAAGAACCTATTAAAACAAAATAAAATACACCATTTTGTGACGAATAATGAAGTTAAGTCCAGCATTGTAGAAAGATTTAATAGGACACTGAAGTCACGCGTGGTTACTTTACAGCCAGAATACTTGGAAATATACAGATGTGTTGTCAGACCTGGTGCACAGCTATAACCATACTTATCACAGAAGCATTAAACACAGACCTGTGGATGTTAACCCTTCTAATGCCCTGGGAGTATGGAAGATCCTATATGGTAATTCTGTTCTTGGCAAAAAACAAAAGGGTACCCTTCAGAAAGATGATCACGTGAGACTATCTAAGCTAAAAGGGGTGTTTGAAAAGGGATATGAACAGACGTACACAGATGAGATATTTATTGTGACGGAGGTCTTAAAGACACAGAGGCCCACCTATAAGCTAAAAGACTATCAGGGGGAAGACATTAAAGGTACTTTTTATGCAGAGGAGCTGCAAAAAATTGAACCTGATGAGGACCGTGTGTACAGGGTGCAGAAAATCCTGAAGGAGAAAAAGCGTGGCAGAAAAACTTGGTATCTGGTAAAGTGGAGAGGGTGGCCCGATAAATTTAATAGCTGGGTTGAGGCAACACAGGTTCAGGACATTAGAAGCAGATAAGGCTTAATATGCTCAAAAATGGATTTTATATCACATTGCCCAGCAATGCATCGCACAACATTTTCCCCAACAATACTATAACCACTTTTACTGTAAAGTTACCACAAACACTTGAACTACCTGGTGAATGGGAAGTGGGCTTAGCAGAAATTCAGTACCCTCATACCTGGGACAATGTGCCTGCACAGAAAAACAGGTTCAGTATGCTCTATCAGCCTCTAAACGTAGCCCACAGTAAAACACCACCAACTGGACCCTTTACTGAGTCAGCAGCATTTAAAATCCCATCGGGTATTATCCTAACATGGCTGGTGTTATTGCTCAAATTAATAAAAGCATATTTGAAGTAAATGAACTGCCAGTGGTTTTGGAACAACAAACCGTCGGGAGAGAAATAGCGTTGACAGTGACATCAAATGTATTTTGTTTATGCATAGGCAGTTACAGTACCTTTTGGGTTTTAGCAGACTCGAGGTCGGTGTAGGAAAGAATCTAGCAAAGAACCCTCCAGATATTAATGGGGGCTTTTACACATTATATATATACACTGACATTATCACACATGAAATAGTGGGTGACAGTCTAGTGCCTTTGCTGAGATGCTTACCCGTCCAGAGCCAAGACAATGAGATAGTGACCGTGACCTATGATAAACCCCATTATCAAACAGTCAGTAAACATCAGATCGATACAGTCACTATTGAAATAAAGAATGATCAAAATGAACCTGTACCATTTCGATTTGGAAAGGTGATTGTGAAGTTACATTTTCGCCCCCAGAGAGTGCTCTAAAATTTAAACAAGGATGGTGATTGTTCGACATTATGGGGACCCTGACTTGTAAAGAAGCTATTACAAGGTACAGGCAGGATACGGTCTGCCGGGCTTTCATGGACTTCCTACTATGTATGGTTCTGGTATTGGAGGGATATTTCGTAGTCTGTTCAGAAAAGCAGTTCCATTTTTAAGAAGAGGGTTTGAAATTGCAAAACCACATCTACAGACAGCTGCTAAAAATGTTGCAAAGGATGTTGTGGGGCATGTGACTAGTGCTGTCGCTCAAAAGATGTCAGGGGGTGATAAGCCTACTCAGGGTGGCTCAGGGCTGATTGTATTCAAGAGAGGTAAAGAGAAAGCAGGCGTACACCCTTCGCTTCATATCCCCCGCTACTTTAAAGAGGTGTTTCAAAGCATAAAACTTCACATAAAAGAAAATGCTCAAAGGCAAAAGGATCTTCAGGGTTCGTAAAAAGCAGAGACCTGTTCTAAAAACATGGCTTTCGTGGCACTGTGGTTCTGAAGAATGCACAAAATCAGAACTTGACTTGTTTGCTGTTTCTCCCACACAGACAAGCATTGAAAAAAGCATTTATGTAGAGATACCCCCTCTGGCTGCCCTTTCAGAAAACTCACTGATTGAATTTTATATAGCAGGGACTGATGAAGACTATTTGGATCTAAACAACACACTTCTTTACCTGGTTTGCAAAATCACTGAAGCGGATGGTAGTGATATACCTGCAGTGGCCAAAGTGTGCCTTATAAACTACCCAGTGGCAACCATTTTCAAGTCAGCTGGATGTGACTGTCGGTGATTGGCTCATCAGTCAGAGCAATAACTGTTACCCCTACAGGGCTGTCATAGAATCTGTGCTGAACTTCAGTGAAGAGACCCTTTCTACACAATTTACTGCAGGGTTATTTTACAAAGACACCCCAGGGAAACATGAAATCACAGACAGAGATGGTGATAATGTAGGTTTTAATAAAAGCTCCTTCACACATCTCAGTAGAGGGTAGAACTGCTGGGACACTTGCACACAGACTTGTTTTTCAAGAGAAACTGATGCTGAATGGCGTGGATATTAAAATTAAACTGACACGTAACAGGGACAGCTTTTGCCTGATGAGTGGAGATGCTGGGCCTTATAAGCTAAAAGTCATGGCTGCCTCTCTGTTTGTCAAAAGGGTTAAAGTGACCCCGAGTCCGTCTGGGACACTCAAGCCCTGCTCCTCAGCTGCTAAATACCCTATAGACAGAGTGGGTATGAAAGTGTTCAGCCTCCCTGCAGGCAGCAGGGTCTGCAACCAAGATAATTTGTTTTGGGACAGTTGCCAAAAATGATGGTCATGGGATTTGTTGACAATGATGCTTTTAGTGGTTCCTACACTAAAACCCCTTTAACTTTAAGCATTATAACATTAATTTTGTGGCTCTGTATCTGAGATGAACAAATTCCGCTAAACCTCTGCAGCCAGATTTTAGAAATGGGAATGCTGTGAGAGAATATTTTAATCTAGTACTAGCGGAGGAAATCTATGAAAGATCGACCGCTTTTAGTTAACAGTCAGAATTTACCCAAGGATACACCCTGTTTGCCTTTGATCTCACTCTGGACCAAGAATGTGCTGATCATTATTCTTTAATTAAAACTGGGAACCTCAGAGCTGAGATCAGATTTGCAGAGCCCTTCCACAAACAGTTAATCTCATTATCTATGCAGTGTTTGATAATGTCATTGAGATAAACTAGAGAAGAAATGTCATTTTTGATTATATGTGATAAACCATAAAAATGAACACAAAGCAGCTGGAAAAAATTGTAACCAGTGACACCCACATCCGTGACTGCTTTCTGGGTGTGTTTCCCTGTGATCTGCTACCCATGGAGAGACTGAGAAACCTTCCCGCAGCACTAGTCATCAATACTGACCCCATGACCTCCCTGGACAGCACTGGTTAGCCGTATACATTTCAGAAAATGGGGCTGGGGAGTTCTTCGACAGCTACAGTTTTCATCCTGACAATCATGCACAAACTATTGGATTTTTTTTAAACAGAAATGCAAACAACATTTTGTACCAAAACACACAGTTACAAGATACCTTTTCTACCACCTGCGGATTTCACTGCATATTTTTCTTACACCACAGATGCAAAGGACTTTCTTATGATCAGATTTTAAAAATGTACTCTAATGATTTGCTGAAAATGATGCCATGGTAACTAGTTTTGTACGTCACTTTTCCAGATATCTAAACATGTCAGAGCACGTATCAGTGAGGTGGCAACATGTTCGAACTTGTTTGTCTTGTAATGAATTTAAAATATGCAGCAGCTTGTAATTTTATTCAAAACCAGTCACTTATAAAATCATATATAAACACTCATAATTGTGTGTCTCTGTTTGCTTTGTTTAAACTGTGGGGGGGGGCTGTGTTTAACGTTTTCAGATATGCAATGTCTTCAATAATGACAAAAATATATAAAATATAAAGGTGTTTATTGTAAAAAACTGCCAATAAAATACAACAAAAATCAGTGGTAACATCATGGATAAGATATGCAATGTCTTCAATAATGACAAATATATAAAATACAAAGGCGTTTATTGTAAAAAAACTGCCAATAAAATACAACAAAAATCAATGGTAACATCATGGATAAGATATACAATGTCTTCAATAATGACAAATATATAAAATACAAAGGCATTTATTGTAAAAAAACTGCCAATAAAATACAACAAGCATCAGTGGTGACATCATAGATATGATATAATAAAACAAAAGCATCTCCTGTTAAAAAATGCACACTATATACGCCATAGCCCTGAGGTAGAATTATAAGCACATCTTTCTAAAAACATGTTAACATATTTAACTATAGTAGGCTAACATGCATCAATATAAACACTTTTTGTAAAAACAGGATTACATATTCAGTATGAGGTAAATGGCTAACATAGGTTGTACACAGCAGTCACTGAGGTAGGATTACATATTTAACATGAGGTAAAATGTTCAACATATGCTGTACACAACAGTCACTGAGATATCTAACATTCATACATAGAGATTGCATTTTAAGTTTACATAGTGAGCCACACAGGTTTCTTAAAAGACTTTTGTCTTTTGGGCGTCACTGACCATTGGCTAACTGGAGATGGCTGTGGCTGTTTTGCACCAGCTACCGATTTCAGCCTTTCACATAGCTCCTGTTTGCTGAGTGAGCAAACACTGAGGTGGGTATGTTAGACTCAGCCATTGCTTTGACAAAACATCCCAGCCCTTTGGCTTTCTGTGGTCAGGGATTGCGTGAGTGGCTGTAGCCGCTCTTACTAAATCGACCATGTGAGACCCAGAAACAACAGTGCCTTTATACATTAATTCACCCTTATCACTCCAAAACACAATATCCTTGTTCTTGGCCATGTGCTTTAACAAAAGTTCAGCATTGGTTTTAGACCGATGAGAAACACTACTTAAAATGTCTTTTTCCATAGTACTAGGCACAGAAGCTGTCTCTGCCATGACCGCAGGGGGGGTCAGACATTGATTCATTTTCAGGCATGAGTAATGTCAAACTGGTTTTAGCTTGTTCTCCTTGTCTTACCAAAGTCAGATAGCGTTGTAACACAGCAGAGTACATTTTGGCTTTGTCATAGTCTGATAAATCAGTCCGGGACAGTATAGCTATCATGTCAGTGTCCAAACTGTTAGTTGCAACTGTTCTCATATCCTGATCAGGGTAATTAGTTTTAATGTGATCCATCTGTTGCTGAAGTACCAAATACATTTTCTGTGTAAAATCCATTATCTGTTAGCCAGCAGGCCTGTGATCAAAGGGATGGCAATTCCTAGCAGCGTTCCTATAAAGCCACCAGTCTGATTAACTATTTTCTTTTTCCTTTTTAAGGTTATTTGTTTATCGCTTAAAGTTTTAATGACTCTCCGTTTTTTTTTAGTACACCTAACTGCTTTGCTGACAGTGGAATATTTCCTCTGAGAGTGTTTAAGGCTATCTCAGCTATAGCTGATATCAGATCATCAGAGGCTGAACATAAAATAACTTTTCTTAAGCTCGGAGGCCCTTTACTAGTAACTTTAAAACAGACAGATTTCTCTGCAGTCTTTTGACATAATGACAATACAGTATCAAATATTTTTAGAAGCAGAATGTGTTTTTCATGACATATGCCACAGGCCAGTCAGGGAAACACCCCACAGTCTATATTCGTCTGGTGTATTGGATCTTAAATCAACCAGTAAATAGCCATGAGGCTTTCTTGTAGCATCTTCAAAAGCTTCTAAGAAAAATTTTGTCTGACCAGGATACATTTGTCTAGCTAGTGTTGTGATCTGAAGCTTGTCTCTGGGGTTTTAAACAAAATCATGTATTTGGCATTTAGTGTGATGGTCCTGCTTTTTTACCTTGACAGAACACATTCTGGACAATTAAAATATTGTCAATTGTTTATGATGACTGTACTTGGTAAACCCATATTCCACTTCACTATTTTGACAGGCAGAGTCCATCAAATCATCTATAACAACAAATTTACCTTTCCAGGGGTGAGATCATTGTCAGCTAGTGACATCAGTAGCCCCTCCACAAATTTAATCTGAGGAACTTTAACAGCAATTCATTATACAAAGGTTGCCAACAGCTGTAGAACCAGACAATATTTTCAGGCTTGTGTGATAAAGTGGCATCAGCATGTTCCAACAACTGTTTTATAAAGAAGCTCTTCCCACTATTAGAGGGGCCAGCCAACAGACAAGTAAAGGGATGCTGCAACCTGATATCCATTTTTCACAATCAGTATCCGTAAGGAAGTGTTTTAAAATTGTCTTGTAAAACTCGCTTGTCATAAACTACTCTCTGTGTCTTGGACAGCGTTTTTGTTTCAAGGGACCACTGCTTTTTATTCCTAACAATGCTGGGTTGACTCACGGTAATTTCTTTAGAGATCTGTGACCCCGTATAGTCAAAGACCAGGTCCTTCAGACTTTCAAAATTAATGTGTTTACTGCTGGCTACATTAAGGGTAAACCCTTTCACTTTAAGAACAACCTCACCACTGGACAGCCTGTAACTGTAAGTTTTTGGGCCTGCAGAAATGAACTCTGTAATGTGTTCATCAGCAGGAACTTCACTGGTCAGCTCCCCTAAATAATCGCCCAGAGGTGGGGCCCAGTCACCCGGTCTGGACACAAAAATGACAGAGTCTGTGTCGTGGTAAAGGCACCTGTCCTGTAACCTATCTAGCAGGTTGTAGAGTTCGACTCTGGCATATGCCGTTGTAAAACTAGCTATAAATATGTTGATATTATTGGAATTTGTGTAATGATCGCTGGTATATTTCCAGCTTAAGCATGCTGTTTCATCATCGATGAAAAAGCACGATGAGATATCGTGATATGGAACGAAAACATATTGAAATAATTTCTGTGGGTCTGTTACTATGCTCGTTGTCGGTAAATTAGCTCTCTGCCCAAATTTGCCCCAAAGAATTTAAAACAGTTTAGATATCTGTCTTCTTGCAGGGTTAACAGCTATGGCTGCAGGGTTCAAATGTACATTTCCCTTTCAAAATACTGTTGTATGTACCTGACTTTATCCTCTTCAGTTTTGACCCATGAAGGAAACCAGATGCCTCTTGCTTGCCTTTTAGATGCAGCTTGATGTAATCTGCAAAAAGCTCTGTGCATGACTCTTTAAAATGCCAAACTTCATAAATGTTAATGATTTTGTAGCCTTTTTCCAGTGCCAGGTTTAGTTCTATGGTACAGTAGGTACCTGTAGTGACCGTTACTCATCATCATGTGTGCATGATGTTGTTTGAAGATCTATTTTCAGCGCATGCGACATATAATGTAAACACAAGCTTTTACCAATCCTGGATGGCAGCACTGGAAAGAAAAAGACCTCTAGGGGTAAGACTTTTACTTTTGCTAAACCAAAGTACTGAGTGAGGTCATCAAAATTGTCATAAATGATGTCAGGATGACCGACTGGATACTGTTTGGTTTTGTTAACAAAAGGGTAGAGGCTGGTAAAATCATAATAGTGTATTTTCTCATCAGGCTGTGTCTTATAGTACAGACAAATGGCATTTGTTCTCCCCCCAAACAGTGACTGCCTAGGTTCGAGTGGCTGTGGTAGCTGCCTGTCCCTCAAAAAATTATTCAAACCCTGATCCGTGGTCAGCATTGCTTTCCATCCATGTTCCCACAATACTCTAACTGCAAAACCCTGTCTTTTTAGAAAATGAAATTTGTGCGTGGTCCTATTGAATAACTGTCCAAAACGAGTCCCTGTCATGTGGTTTCTATCTTTCTCACAGTAACAGATGTTGCAGCCATGAAAAAAACAACCATTAAATTCAAATGCTGTGGTATTCCATTTATGACTGAATAGCCATCCAAAAATACGGACCACCTTAAATTCACCACCCCTTAAGCATGCTGAATAGAAATGTTTTCTTTCTCAGATATGTACATAAGCCACTGAATAGCAGGTGTAGAGTACCTCTTCAATTGTCTGTGGTAGTTGTCTGGGGAGAACAGCAACAGTGCATTCTTTCAAAACAGAAACCTGTACATCGCCATAGAAATTGAGGCTATGGTGACGTACTGGAAGGGTCTAAGGATACTGTTTCATACTCCACTGTATCATCGTCTGACTGTTTTAAAATACTTTTCCTAGTCATCTCAGTATTTCATTTCTAAATCTGACACAGGCTTTTCGAAGAATTTCAACATCTAACTGACAATAGTAGCGAAGCTCTCTTTTCAGATTAAATTCTCTATGTCTGTTAGCTAGGTACCATTGCAAAAACTCTTGCTTTTCTGCAGGCAACATATATTCAGAACCATAAAACTGAGCATCGGGCAGGGGGCCTACATAATTTTCATTAGCCTTGGTGTTAAAAATATGGGGGAAGTAGCCTTTAGCAATCTCATTCTCAAATCCAAGGGCTACAGGGATTTTTGCTAGTTTAAAAGGAAGAAAACAATGGCTGTCAATAAATCTGATGTGTAGGGATGTCACTGTGACACAGAGTACTTTTCCTCCTTGTGTGAGCAATTTAATATCAATTCTTTCCTTGACTAGCTGGCTAATGATAAAGTAACTGTCATAGCCTTTGGCATTGTGTGCTATAAATGTGTAGTGTCTAAATGGGCATCAATAAAATGTCCTACAAAATCTTTTATGCAATCTTCACCTTAATTCCCAGGACCTCTTCCCATCTAATTGCTTAGCATACACAAAATTTGGTATGTGCACCCGTTTCTTGTGTGGCTTCAAAATCAAACACTATATATTTCTCAGTGCTTTTACATCTGTGAGTGGTGACATGTAACACAGATGCTTGTCTGCTGTCATGAAAGAACCACATCTGCTACACTGAATCAATTTACATGTATGAGATCCTTGTAAAAACAAAACATTGTTCACACAGTTTCATGGATTTAAGACCCTGTATCCCCATCAGCTCTAGCTAAATGTCTTTCTAGGCACGCTAAAGACCTACAAATCTTCTTACATTTGTGACAAGATACTGTGCCAATTTCCTTTTCGAGACAACACGGGTCGAAACAAACTTTGCACTGTTGTGCACAGATATGATTTCCCTTATGGCTGTAGGCTACATCACAATATTCACAGAGGTACCGTGCGCCTATGAATTTTTTTACATTACTGATGCCATAAAAATGTTTTTCATGTAATAATACAAACAGTGTTTTAGGAAATCTTTCTGGACCTGTTGAAAATGTTTGCCAGTTTCCTTCATTATGATATAAAATCTTAATTTTGACTCCTAAAAAGCGTTCAAACTGTGACACATCATTAAAAGTGACAGGGTGTTGGTCTGACAAACCTAGCTCAGCATACAATATTTTAGCCTTGTTCAACAACTGACTGTCACTCATATGTGGATTTAAGAGTGCGAGAATGGAGCCACCGAAACACAAACTATTGTCTCTGTTATTTAAATCAATCAGGTATCGTCTCTTTTTTTGTAAAATCCTGCTATACAAGATGGAGCTCAGTGTCCATCTCCCCCACCCGACCCTGGTGGTTTCTGATGGTTGTTATCACAAGATGTATAGAGGAATCAGCAATTACTTCAGTATTGCTCTGTAGCATATCAGCTATCTGATCTAAGAAGGTTGCAGCATTTAGTTCATTTGGACTTGTCTTTCTTGAGAACAAGGGGTGATCCAGAGAAGCAGAATTTAATCTTACCTGTATAAAATCCCCATATTGTGTTTTTCTTTTCACACTGTCTAACAAACTTTCTATAGCCTGGTGCATTGCAGCAATAGCCTCTGTAAAAGATTTTATTTTATCTAGATTTATAAACTTATATCTTTGATGAAATTCTGTAGCATTAAATTTTTTTAAACTACGTTCATATTCCTGTACAGCTTCTAAATACACTGTAGGGGGCGCCCTGTTAGCCTGATCATCATCATCATCATGGTTTTATAATTCAGACTGCAGACCATTTGTAGCATTCTGTAACAACCTACGCTGTAATATTTTCCTGGCATGTTTTACTTTTCTGATCAACTTTTCTCTTATTGTTTTATTTTTTTACCCAGATTTTTCTTTTTTGACCCCATTTGTTATTTTTTTTCATTTTGCTAGTGATGCACCCCTTTGTACTCAGTTTATGAGAGCTTCTGTGCTTTCACTTTGTATTTTGTTCTTTGTTTTTGGCAACTTTTCCTCAAGCCCTGTACTTTTCATACATGTGGCGGCACTAAGCATCATCTTCATTTCCTTGATTGAGAATTTAGAAATATGGACTAAACCAAGCACACTGTTCAGTACAGTAGCTGAACTTTTAAAAGCTCAGATTTAAGCAGCTGATGATCGTAATCCTCACTAGATAATCTGCCCTCAATTACCAAGGCATTAAACAAACAATCAATTGTTTTAAAAATATAGGCTTTCCCAATATTGATCATGTCAATGTCACTTTCTTGAAACCTTTGGGCAGAAACTCTTGAGCCGCTGCTCCTAGATGGCTGTACAATGTTTATTGGCATATTTGGTTCATTTACAACTGCAGAGACTCTTGAACCACTGCTCGTAGATGGCTGTATATCTTGTTCAGTTATGCTATATGTAGTCTGGTCACTGACACCAGTTGAAATTCTGCCATGCCTTTGAAAAACAGCACATTCATGTAATGATCTATTTTTCCCTCTCACATCTGTAGGGTTTGTCTGTGAGGCTGTTTAAAAACAGAAAATAAACCCCTGTCACTACTTCAGTATTTTAAAACTTTTATAAGACAACATTTAAACTCTAAAACCTGCAGCATCTACTATTTCTAGATAAAAATACACACCTTCTGTAGCAGTAATCTGGGGATTAGCCAGCCTCTCCCCTCCAGGGTTTCTCTGTGGGGCTGTTTAAAAAACATAAAATAAGCCCCCCGTCACTACTTTGGTATTTTAAAACTTTTATAAGACAACATTTAAACTCTAAAACATGCAGCATCTACTATTTCTAGTTAAAAAATACACACCTTCTGTAGTGTTCAACTGTGTATTAGTCAAACGATTAAATGTTTGGATAAGCTCTTCGTCAGGAGTCCACGGTTCCGTGGCTAATTGTTGAATATTTTTAATTTTTTAGCTCAAGACAAAAGGACAGAGTGAGACTACCACAACTGCTACTTGAGCTTCCAGTATCTTGAAATGCTTATATAAAAATGACTCAGACCCCCTTCCCCACCCCAAGTACGTGGCAAGTAGTGAAAAACATCTGGCACTGTCCATCAGACCAACAACCCCATTCTCCAAGGGGATATATAAGAACCTATGCTAGTCAATGTAGGCTTTTGTTTCTCACTTCCTCGACAGCTGGAAGGCATTAAAATTCCTTTCTGCTAATAGGCTGGTCACAGTCTAATTAAAACAGATGCTTTTATCAATCTTAAAACACAGAGAGGCAGTGGAGTGCCAGCTTAAGTTATGTTTTGAAAAGTCAAAACAGAAATTCTGTCTTTTTTAAACAGCTGCGTCCTTTAAATTAGTAATTCAGTAAAACTGCTTGCATACCACTAATCAGAATATAAAACTTATTTTGTTAAAAAGTTAATCATGAGAAACACAAGTTTTTCTCATTTACAATGTAGGAGAGTTCAAAAAGAAATGCCATACTGCTAATTAAAACAGATGCTTTTTATCACTCTTAAAACACAGAGAGGCAGTGGAGTGCCAGCTTAAGTTATGTTTTGAAAAGTCAAAACAGAAATTCTGTCTTTTTTAAACAGCTGCGTCCCTTAAATTAGTAATTCGGTAAAACTGCTTGCATACCACTAATCAGAATATAAATCTTTGTAACATATCATTTATTTTTCTATTTAGTACTACATGATTTTTTAATTTTTTGATAATGTAACTATAGACATATCATTTATTTTTCTATTTAGTACTACATGACTTTTTAATTTTTTGATAATGTAACTATAGACATTTTGCAACAAAAGCATAAAGCTACTTTTTTACAGACCCCTGTAATCCAAAAATCTTCAGACACACGTTTCCAAAGAGAATCAATAGGCCTTTGTAGCCATGGCTGTGTAAATGAACAACAGATGTTTTGTCACGTCTTAACAGACAAAGACCCCTACCACACAGCCAACAGGACCGTGAGCTCCAAAAAGTCCATCTATATTTTAAACATCCACAAAAGACATTGCTTTTCCTACATGCCTAATGAGGGATGGACACACATACACACACACACACACAGCTACCAGGCTCCAAAAAACCCCATCTATATTTTAAACATACATAAAAGACATTGCTTTTCCTACGTACCTAATGAGGGACGGACACACATACACACACACACACACACAGCTACCAGGATCAAAAACCCCATCTATATTTTAAACATACATAAAATACATTGCTTTTCCTCACGTGTCTAATGAGGACACACACACACACACACACAAAGTGTATTTTTTGCAACGACTCTAAGCAAAGCTGTATATACATTTTAAGACTGTGTGCTTTAAAATTATTTTGAAAGAGAAACATTATCATTTTACATTCTGTCTTTTCTTTGTAATATATCATTTTTCAAAACATTATAAATATCACACATTTCATTTCAGCCTTCTCCTTGATACTACACAGAGCTGGGGGTGAACTATAGTATATGTATTCCTTTTTCTTATATAGTTTTATTCTTTCTAATTCATGACAAAAGTATAAATAATTAGTTTTTAGCGATTGTTGCAATGCTATACAGAAAACTGCTGAACCATCTTATTTACACAGAGGTCCCCCGTTTTAGCTTATAAATGTTACATGCGTTTACATAAAGATATCCTTTTGATGCAAGTTTGACACAGTCCTACAGATGCATGTTAAATAATTTTGTATACTGTTACAAAAACAGAAAAAAGGGGTACTCACACAGGCAGATGAATTTCCCTCGGGGTGGGGGTCTCCACACAGATCTGTGAAACCTCTGCATGATCAGATTCCCTCCTAGATACTTCTTTCTGAAAATATCCTAATCAAAAACACACACATGCCTTGCAGTTATACAATAGGCCTACAGGGGCACACACCACTACATAAACACTAACTGATTTTTTGGGGTGGGAGGACGCAGTGGTGAAGAGGGACAGGGGTTCGAGCCAGGATGGTGGGGTCAGGAGAAAGGGGACAAGTGTTCGAGCCAGGATGGTGGGGGTGCAGGAGAAAGGAGGGGACGCGGGAGTTCAACCTAGCATGGTGGAACTCGGGTTCGAGACAGGATGGTCTGGCAGGGGGTTGAGGAGTGTACAAGAATGAGGGGCAGGGGACAGGGGTTCGAGCCAGGCTGGTGGGGGTGCAGGAGAAAGGAGGGGATGCAGGAGTTCAACCTAGCATGGTGGGACTCGGGTTCGAGACAGGATGGTCTGGCAGGGGTTCGAGGAGTGTACGAGAATGAAGGGCGTAAGACGCTTACAAAATGGTGTTGTTAGGTCATTTCCTGTGCAAGGGGCAGGACACGGGGTTCGAACGCATGTCATTTCCACCAGAAGGGGGCGGGGCTAGCGCAATTTAGGGAGGGACTTCCGGTTTAACACGGGGCGATTCTGATTGGTCCGTTTTAGGCCACGCCCACCTGTCAAATGACGTGGCACGTGCTGATTGGCTGAAATTTAACATTTGATGAGATATATGAATTTATACTACTTACCACAAGCTGTAACAGCATGATTCTGTGCAAGAAGAGTCAAGATTTTTTTTAATATGTTTTATATGTTTTATGATGCATGGTGAATTTTTAATGTTGTAAGCGTAAAGGTGCCCTGAGCTTTGGAAGGGTGCCTTATATAAATAAAACTTACTTACTGATGCTCTTCCCCCAAATTAGCCAGCAGATGGCGTCAGGTTGTACAGCTGTCAAAAAGACACAGGCAGAAGGGGATAGGGAGAAGTACCAGGAGAAGCAAAGGGATGCAGGGAGGTCAGTAAGGGAAGCCAAAGCTCAGACAGAACTCATTGCAAAATCAGTGGGTAGAGGGGACAAAACCTTTTACAGGTACATAAGTGAAAACAGAAAGACAAAGGGAGGGATAGTGAGACTGAAGGGGGAGGATGGGGGTCGTATGGAGGATGACAACAGTAAAGCTGACATATTGAACAGGTATTTCTGCTCAGTCTTTACTGAGGAAGAGGAGGGTAATGGGTCTGAATGGAGTACAAGTGGTGAGATTGGTGCAGAAATGGACACAAGTCCCTTTACATGAGAAAGGGTCTTGAAGGAACTGGAAGTAATAAGAGTTGATAAAGCAATGGACCCAGATGGGGTGCACCCCAGGGTCCTTAAAGAACTAAGAGAGGTGGTGGCTGAACCTCTGGCTATCCTGTTTAGCCGATCACTGGAAACAGGGGAGGTACTCAAAGACTGGAGGACAGCAGATGTAGTCCCTTATACAAAGTGTGAACAAAGAGGAAGCAGGGAACTACAGACCAGTCAGCCTCACCTCAGTAGTGGGAAGATCATGGAAGCACTACTGAAGGAGATTGGTGGAACATCTGGTTGTCAATGGACTACAGGACCCAAGGCAGCATGGTTTCACCAGGGGAAGGTCATGTCAGACCAACCTCATTGAATGTTTTGACTGGGTGACTAGGGAGGTGGATCAGGGGATGGCAGTGGACATGGCCTATCTGGACTTCAGCAAGGCCTTTGACACTGTGCCACATAGAAGACTATTACACAAACTGGGGAATATGGGTGTGGGCAGGACAGTAGTGTGGTGGGTAGGTAATTGGCTGGGTGGCAGGACACAGAGGGTTGTGGTAAATGGCTGTCACTCCACAGAGGGAAGAGTGACCAGTGGGGTACCACAGGGATCAGTGCTGGGACTGGTCCTATTCAACATCTTCATCAGTGACATTGCGCAGGACCTAGAAGGCAGAATTTCACTGTTCGCTGATGACACAAAGCTCTGTAACAGAGTAGACACACCAGAGGGGTGTAGACAGAATGAGAAGGGACCTGCAGAAACTTGAAGAATGGTCAGGGGTTTGGCAGTTGAAATTCAATGCAAGGAAGTGCAAGATAATGCATATAGGTTCATAGGTTCATAGGAAAAGTACAAAGTCAAGGGAACTAGCCCATTATGACTTCGCCATCCATTAACCTGGATGGAAATAGTATTTATTTTCTCTCCCATATAGTTATCCAGATTTATTTTAAATACACTGAAGCTGGGACTATTTACTACCTCTGGTGGCAGAGAATTCCAGACTGGAACTACTCTCTGGGTTATAAAGTTTTTCATTTGTTTGTACATTAAATGTCTTGATTTTAACATTATGAGATCTGGTAGAGCTTAAACTATTTCCCCATTCAAGACATAGAGTTTCAAATAAGGAATCATTTTTTAAGGCACGAAAAATTAGACATAAGTCACCTCTCATAGACCTATATTCTAATGAGTAAAGGTTAAGTTTTTTAAGTCTTTCTAGATAAGGAGTATGTTTGAGACCTTTGATTCTTTTAGTGAATCTACATTGTACACGTTCCCTATTTAGCCTATCCTCTATAAGTGTTGGTGCACAAAATGGAGAACAATAGTCAAACTTTGACCTTATCAAACTGCTATATAAGGGAATTAATACCTCAGGGTCCCTACTTTTAAAATTTTTAAGTATACAGTTAATTAGACGATGACATTTTTTAACTATTAGATTATTATGGTCTGTAAATTTTAGGTTATTAGTAATTACTATTCCTAAATCACTTTCAGATGAAATTTTAATCAAAGGTACATTTTTCAGCATATAATGTGCTTTTTGGTTATTCTTTCCAAAATGCATAACTTTGCATTTATCTATATTTAATGATAGATTTTTATCAGTAGCCCAGGTTAATATATTATTTAAATTTGACTGGAGATTATGAACCGAAGCTGAATTATTAACAATGCAACCCAATTTAACATCATCAGCATATTTATTTAACCATACACCATTTGATGTAGACATACTGGCAACCACTAGATTAAACAAGAAAGGTCCCAGCACAGAGCCCTGGGGCACTTCACTTGTCACAATACTCCATGCTGAGTCATAACCTCTAATACTGACTTGTTGTTTTCTCTCTACTAACCATGATACAATACATTTGATTATATTTGTGCATCATTTTTGATTATATAAACATTCTATTATTGTTTTATGTGAGACAGAATCAAATGCCTTTTCATAGTCTAGGAAAATTACATCCACTGGAAGACCAGCATCTAATGCCTGGCTCATTGGTTCAAAAATGTTTATTAAATTTTCCTGACACGATCGTCCCTTACTAAAACCATACTGAAAAATATCAATATCTTTTTTACCTATAATATGCTCTTCAAGTTTTTGTAGGATGAATTTTTCCATAATTTTACTAATACTAGGAGTGAGACTAATAGGTCTGTACTGTTTAGTAAGGAATTTTGACCCATTTTTATGAATGGGTATAACTCGAGCTGATTTCCATTCCCTAGGTACAATACCATACTGTAAAGATTTATTAAAGAGTAAGATCAGAATATCAGTCAACTCAACTGCCAGATTTTTTATAAAGATAAAGGGTATATTATCAATACCAACTGAAGTAGAAGTTTTAAAGCTCATTATAGCAGAAAAGACCTCAGTGGATGAACAAATAATATTTTGGTTGTTATCAGAAACAAATGAAAAATCTAGTTTTTCCTGCATTTTAAATACACTGGAGAATTGTTTATTAAAAGCGTTTGCCATTTCTGATTCTTTAGATATTAGTAAATCATAAACTATCAGGGGTCCCACCTGAGTTTGTGACTTTTTTAACGAACCAATATAGTTAAAGAAGGACTTTTTATTATCCTTCTGTTTAACCAAGTGTTTTTCAAGATTCTTTTTGGCAATCTGTAACTTTAGCTTAGTTTCTTTAGATTTTAATTTGAACCTTTGCCAATTTTCTTCGGTTTTATTCTTGTTATACTTGTTAAAAGCTTTTTTTTTCTTAATATAGATTTCCTTATAGTATTATTAAACCAGGCAGGATTGAGTTTTTTATTTGTATATCTAGTTCTATCAGGTACCCAAGTATTTATAAAAAGTTGAAAATTAGTTTTAATTTTTTCCCAAACTTCCTCAACAGACGGATGATCTAAATCTTTTTCCCAGTTCCAATTTAATAAATAATTTTTGATTTCAGCATAATTTGCTTTGTTATAATTCTTCATTTTAGTGAGTCCTCTATTTTCCAAAATAGTAGCAGATAATTCCCAACAAAGTGTGTTATGGTCTGATAGACCAATAGGTTCAAGAATTATTGGATTTTTATAATATTGTTTTGTATTTGTAAATATTAGATCAAGGATATTATTATGTCTAGTAGGTAGTGTAACAATTTAATCCAAACCCAAAACAAAAATAGTTTCCAGGAAATCTTTCTCATTTTGAGTTATGCCACATAAGGAATTCCAATTTATTCCCGGGAAGTTGAAATCTCCCATTAATATTGTATTCGTTGGTAATTTCATACTTTGAAAATAACGTAAAAAGGATTCAAATTTAACATAATCCAGAGATGGAGATCTATAGCATATGCCAAAGGTGAAAGTCTCAAATTTTAGTTTAACAGATAACCACAATAATTCAACTCCCAATGGTTCTGGAATATTAAATTTAAAGTCTGAACAATCATAGCACTCTTTTATGTAAAAAGGAACACTGCCTCCTCTAGAAAATTCTCTATTTTTTTTATAAAGGTGGTAACCAGGAATTTCAAGACCCCATTGATTATCTGAAAACCAGGTCTCTGTGATACCGCAGATATCAATGTCTTTGGATTGTAGTAAAATCTGTAACTCGGAGATTTTATTAGCAAGACTTCTAGCATTCAGTAATATCACTGTTAGGGAAGGTTTTTCATTATTCTGTATGATATCCGAGGTTGTTAGGTTGCTTTTTAAAGGTACTGGTACACAATTTGGACTTAAAGTAGCAAAATTGTTCCCCTCCCACCCATTTAGCAGTTTAAACAGTTTGTGATTGCTGTATTGAAAATCTCTCCCAACATATTTGATCCTTTTCTGTTTAGATGTAGTCCATCAGAAGCAAAAAAATCTTCATGCCTCATAAATACTTCCCAGTTTGTCAAACATTTTAAGTTTTGCTTAACGCACCATTGTCTAAGCCAATTATTAATATGTTTAATTTTTTCATTGATTATGTCACTGGCTCTAAAAACAGGTAATATTTCTGAAAAAATTATCTGTGCTCCCCTTTCTACTAGTAGATTTGTTAATTCTACATAGGCTTCTTTAATCTGTTGAACAGTCTGGTGTCTGTTGTTATTTATACCCAGATGTATAAGCACTAAAGGTTCAGTACCACAATTATGTAATATATTTCTAGTCATTTTTGTAACATCCTGTATTTTTGCACCCCTAAAACTACAGAGTGTATGAGTGGTCTTATCAACTTTACAGATTTGTCGAGCAAGGTTAGAAATGATTGAGTCTCCCAAGACATATATTTGTTTCTGATTTGTGGAAGTAAAATCCATCAAATTATCTTGTTGGTCAATATTTGTACACTGATCAAAATGTAATAAGTCATTTTGACTACTGTTCAAAACTGTCAGAATAATAGAAGTCAAAGCTGAATTTCCATTCACTAAGAGTGGAGTAGGTTCCAAGTTTAATAACTCATTAGAATTTTGGCAAACAGAGGGTGTGGCTAATGGGTCAAAACTATTAGATAATGGCAATACAAATTCACTAGCTTTTCTCCCTTTTTTTGTAATTTTGGATGCCTGAACAGTGAACCATTCATCTTCTTTATCTGTTAAGTCAGAATCATTTGTACCTCTTTTTCTCTTATTTGGTTCTTTAGTATTTTGAAGGATGTCTTTATTTGGCAAAGGGTCAGTAATAATTGGCATTTGAAGCCTTTTTCTAGTTTCAAATTGGCTGATTTCTAATAGTTTTAGTCGTTCCTCAAACTGTTTAATTTCTACTTCAAGTTCTTTGTTCCTTAGGCATTTTGAGCATTCAAATCTTTCAACTGAAACTAGTTCCGGGTGAAAAACTATACATAAGACAGGTTATACACATATGTCCTGTTTGCCCATCTCTTGTAAACAAAAGGGAGGTCATTTTCAGATTTAAATATTAAACCAAAACTAAGGTGAGAAAGGCAATTGTTTGAATACTAGAAAAAACAGAAGTTTATAGTTTCAAACTTGATTTACCTTACTTCAGGAAATGCAAGGATACCAACTCCCTAAACTCGCCAAAACACGCAAAACACATGCAGACGCGCGTGTGGCAACACAAGCAAGTACACACTCGCCCTTCTCAGGCTCACCCTGCTCGCCGCAGGGCTTGTTTATATGGCAACTGAAAACAGGAAGTAGCGTGAGGTGGCTTCCTGTACCACGCTACTTTCCAAAATTAACTTAAAATTAATGAAGGTTTTAAAAGATTCCCCCAAGGCAGGAATACAATAAAAGTGCAATAAGCAGTCTTTCTGAGTGTTTTACTGGAGAAAACATTTAATTACAGCCAAGCTGTAGTCCAGAAATGTGCTCCACAGGACTACTGCTCCTCTACCTAACGTGCTTATCACTGCTAGGGCTCAGAGTGTAACACATACACAAGACTTTAACAAATTTTCACACACAAAGTGTATTTAAAAAGGTAAAACAGGCTTTATCAGCACCACAGTATAGTATATCAAGAAATATTTTGCAAACAGCTGGGGCACAAAAACCCTGGCACAATATATCAGTTGGGTGGTGAGGATATAGCATGCACCAAGCAGGAAAGGGATCTTGGGGTTATCATCTCTGATGACCTCAAGGTAGGGAAACAGTGTGACAAGGGAGCAGGTAAAGCAAATAGGATGCTGGGATGTATAGGCAGGGGCATCACCAGCAGGAAAAGGGAGGTCATAATTCCGCTATACAAGACACTAGTGAGGCCCCACCTGGCGTACAGTGTACAGTTCTGGAGACCATACCTATGTAAGGACATAGAGAGGGTAGAGAAGGTTCAGAGGAGGGCAGCAAAGATGGTGCATGGATTGCATCACAAGTCCTATGAGGACAGGTTGAAGGAAACATAGAAACATAGAATTTGACAGCAGATAAGGACCGCTTGGCCCACCTAGTCTGCCCATTTTCCAACCTAACAGATAAGCTGCAGATCCTAGTTAACCAACAGCTTACTTCCTCTTACCCCCCACTAGGACTGCCTTATGCCTGTCCCAAGCATTCTTGAAGCCCTCACTGTTCTTGACTCCACGACCTCCTCAGGGAGGCTGTTCCAAACATCCACAACCCTCTCAGTGAAAAAATACTTCCTCATCTTACCCCTGAGCCATCCCCCTCTATCTTCAAATTGTGCCCCCTTGTTCTTGCACATCTCTTTTTCTGGAAGATGCTACCCTCTTGGACTTTGTTAATTCCCTTGAGGTACTTGAAAGTTTCTATCATGTCCCCTCTCTCCCTTCTTTCCTCAAGAGTATGCATATTAAGCTCCTTTAGTCTTTCTTCGTATGTCTTCTGGTGCAGACCCTGCACCATTTAGGTTGCCCTCCTCTGGACAGCCTCCACTCTGTCTATGTCTTTGCGGAGATGGGGTCTCCAGAACTGCACACAGTACTCCAGATGGGATCTCACCAACTGTCTGTACAGATGGATAACAACTTCCTGTTTTCTACTATTGATGCCACTTCCTATGCATCCCAGTATCCCCCCAGCCTTCCTTACTGCCTTCTCAAATTGCGTGCCCACCTTTAGGTCATCTGATATAATTACCCCCAGGTCCCTTTCTATTTTTACTGTTGTCAGTATCTCACCCCCCATTGTGCACGCTTCCCCTGGGTTTTTGTTTCCCATGTGCATTACCTTGCACTTCTTTGCATTGAATCTGAGCTGCCATACATGAACATGTACTCCCTGGAGGAGAGGAGGGAGAGAGGGGATATGATAGAGACATACAAGTATCTTACAGGGAGGAACAGGGTGCAGGAATGCACCATTTTTAAGTGAAAAAAATGTTCCAGGACTAGAGGGCATGGATGAAGTTGGAGGGAGGATGATTCAGAGGAAACATGAGGAAGAATTTCTTCACAGAACGGGTGGTGGACAAGTGGAACACCCTGCCAGAGGAAGTGATGGGGGCTGAAACAATCACAGGATTTAAGAATGCATGGGATAGACATAAAGGAATTCTGGAGGTCAGGGGTAAGGGGCAACAGACTTCTAGGAAAACATAAACTGAACTTACAAGCTCAAATGGGCAGACTGGGTGGGCCATAGGCCCTTATCTGCCAACACTGTCTATGTATCTATGTATGTATCTAGCTGTACTATTGCCAGTACTGTGTCAGAAGCTGCCCCGCTAACTAATCTCCCCTCATTACAGTAATTGCCATTTAGTAATCACTTTAGACTCTTACCTAATTAAAGAGGATGGGAAATAAAAGGGGACTACTTAAAATCAAATGTGTCCTGTTTTAGCAAAAAGAAAGACTTAGGTTAAATCACAGCACTTGTCTTGATATGTTTCTTTAACAAAAATAACAACAATAGAAGGAGTTGACAGTCTTCCTTTAAAGGGCGTTCACAATAAATACATACTGTATGTCAGACTGCTCAAGGTGTGTCTACAGTATGTTAGTACAGAGTCCTCAACTTTATCCGCTGCTTGCCGTCGATGGTCGCATATTATAAAATTATTGCATACAAGGCATATTCTGTAAACCCTGTGTCAGTCCTTTTTTTTTCCTGGAAATTACTTCTGACTTTGTGATCACACAGTGAGCAAGAAAAAACTGTGATGGAAATCACTTCTTACTCTACGAGTGCTCACTGCTGCAAGAAAAAAAAATTCAGTACTAGTGGGCATAGTTCCACGGCACCCTAAACACTTATCCAAAGTTTGTTGCACTTCTATGCGTGCTTCCATTAATTTTATTTATTGATAAAATAACAAGATTCAAAAAGTAATGAGCTGGACAGACAGCTTACAAAAAGAGTTATCCATAGGAGACTGCAGCTCACAAAAGTCAGCTCTGTGTTCCCCACTCTTGTACAGCCAGTCTGCTCCTAGTCCCCCATTCCACCCAAAACCCCTGTACCTGTAATGTAAGCAATTGGCACAGGTAGGGTAAATAACTAATAAACAATATTCCTGATCTTATCCAGCTCCTATCTTACCTGCCACATTGCTATAAGTAACTGTTGTTATGTTTTGAAACGTGGCGGGTCTGAAAGGTAAGAGCTAGAGTACAGCCTGCTTAAAGGTGATTGAAATTACTATTTGGACTGGATGAAATGTTATCAGCCTAATCAATCTCCAAAAAATAAATAATATTTCTGCTCCTACGGCTGCTCCTGTCTGACCTGCCACATTGCTATAATCAATTGCTGTTATGTTTTGAAAGTGTCTGGTCCAAACACACGCAGCACAGCTAGGGTAATAATAAATAATAATAATATTCATGATCTTAGACTGCTCCTATCTAACCTGCCACATTGCTATAATCAATTGCTGTTATGTTTTGAAAGTGTCATTGTCTGAACAGTGAGAGCCTGAGGACAGCCTGCTTAAATGTGACCCAAAATATTATTTGGGCTGGATGAAATACTATCAGCCTGATGGAGCTTCATGGTCTGCTCCTGCATGCCTCAGCTTCTCCTCATGGCCATAATACAGAGACTGAACCCCTCCTCCCGTTAACATAATAATAATAAAAAAAAAGAACAGTTATGTACACAGAGCTGGGAACACTGATTGTGTGCTCTTGAGCTTGCTGATTTGCTAGTGCACACAGTAATTTAAGCAGCAGGGCTTAAGTGGTTTAAACACCATGTTCCATTACACCCTGGGATTACAGCTCTCCCTTTTTTTTCACTTGCTCAACTGCATATACAACTATCCAGCAAAAAAAAAAAAATCAAATGTGAGATCTCAAAAAAGAAGAGGCTTGTAATGGAGTCTGTGACTGGTGTACCCCCCCCCCCCACACACACACACACATTAACTTAGCTGGCTGGCATCTGAATGAATGACTAAATGAGCGGTAAAGTGCACTCTGTATTTTTATTTGCAGATTTCAGCTCATTCATTCAGACACAGCATATGTATGTGTTCAGTTGGTTTGAAAGAGAGGGAGGGGATTTATTTAATGTCTATGCTGTAGAGTGGAATCAGGAATTTGTGAGGACTTCTTGTGCGACGTTCCATCTTCAAGCACATTTCTCAGTCTTACCTTGGCTTTCTGGCTCCTGATCTAGTGTTCAACCTGCTCTCACCACTGCTGAATGCAGAGCACATCAACCCCTTCCCCCACAAAAGTTGGATCAGCTCTACATAGGTCTTTGAAATTAATTAACTACCAAAGTTCATTGTACTCCATGTAAGACTGAGGGATGGTGGATGAAGTGCAAATGAAGCAAACCTCTGTTAAAGTTCTGAGGACCTGCCTGGTATAATAATGTTAAAATGTACCATTAGGTATTGCATCTTAGTTATGCTGGGCGTGCAGAATGTATCAAGAGTTAATGTTATATGAATACAAACACACACACTTTTCTGGTCACCAAAAGCATATATATAAAGTATGCTTTTGGTGACTGGCTAAGCACTAGACAAGGACCTGCCTATTTTCAGGCCGGATCTGGGAGAGTACATCTTACAATCACAAAGTTTCAGTCTGTTTCACTTCAGGTAAAGAACGATAATGAAATGCAGTACTGCTAACTCATATTACATTCTGCACCCCCAGAATAACAAAAGACCCAATACATAATGGTACATTTTAACATTATATACCAGTTCAGCAATCTAAATGATAGTTTTTTTCATTAATTATTTACTTTATAAAAGCAAATGTCAGGCTAAGGAACTAGCATATAGTTTTAAAACCTGCCAATAAGTGTTGGAACTTTGCTTATGCTGAGGGGTACAAAGCCTAATAAAAGCCTACTAGCATAGAGGGGAAAACCATTTGGGTAACAGGCTTAAAAGGACTGTAGGAAATATTTTACATGGAAGATAAGAAGACAGCAGGGTTAAAAAAAATAGCTGTATGGTCCAAAAACATTAGGGTTACCTAGGATGATCTCTCATCATAACACGCCAAACAGAAGCTATTCACTAAACTAACACACACAAAAAAACAGGGTCCACTGAAAACTTAGCCAATTGAGTTATTGAAAAATAAAATCCAAAAGAATAAACAAAATTAGAGTGTACACTGTTAATAACTGCAGGAAGGAATTCTATCTCTTCATAAACCCTATGAAAGCAGTTAGTAGTTGTACATGGCCCATATCACATAATAGTAAACCAAAAAAAATCAGCTGTGAAGTAACCATAGCTGAGATGAATAATTATAATTTTGGCTCTCTATATCAGTCCAAAGGTACCTATACAAATCCACACCAGTGGCCAAATTGTTCCAAAACTGAAGGAACTGATTCCCTTGGAGTGAGGGGATTCAAATTTGAAATCGTTATTGTAGAGAACTACAGTATCTTAGCCAGTTCCTTCCAAAATGTATTTGTTTGTGGGTTTTCTCCCACCTCTGTTTTCTAGTGCTTTCTCTTATACCTCTGATGCCACTGTACAGGGGATAGATGCACAGTATTTAGATATATTTCGACTCTTAATTAACAAGTATTGCAACCAGTACAAAATTGCTTACATCCTAGTATCTAAACACTTGTAAAAATCATGTTTTCTAAAATTATCTATGGCTCTGTCACATTAAAAATTACAATAAAAACTCAAAAACGCATTTTTTCTCATGAGGATAAGTATGTACTGGTTAGTTTTCTTTTGCACTTAAACAAAATTATTGCATTGCATTGTATCTTGTGTATAGTGCCGGTTTTGAGAGGCTTTATGTCGCTAGGGTCACATGTTCAGACGTTCTGTATTTTATTTATTTATTGTTAAATCATAAATGTTAAATGATTTGACCACCAATAAAGTAGCTCAATACTTGATAGGGAGCAATTAGTTTATTGGCAATCATCAAAGATATCTCCGTCTTTTCATGATTTTATTTACTGAACCTTGAAGCATTAGGGATGTTACTCTCCCATTTCTTTATTATTACAGTGATGAATTGTACAGTACATATTTTCCTCAGAGGTCAAATCTCTTTACTCACAATCATTTTAAATGGCAACACTTTCATAAATTAAAAAACACATACTGTGAATAACATCATAACTTCGGGAGCTACTGGGTGGGTGAGTGACAACCAGGGAAGGTGCTTTTTTATAATGATGGTTAAACAAATTTGTCTCCATCCCTACAACTACAGTAAGCTGATGATTAAATGTGGCACAGGAATGGAGGATTTGTATTTTCTGGACAACATCATCACATACTGTACTGTAATTCTCAGTTGCTCTTAATATCAAGCTTTGAGTTTTCTGCAATCAATTATTTGATTTACGATGAGTTAGAAGGAAAGCATGACCTGACTGTATGCCATGTTGTCACATGTACCAGCAATATACTGTAGGACTATTCCCCCAATCCTACAGGTGAAACATACTGTATACTGCATTAGTCACTGAGGAGAAAAAGTATTAACTAGCAGGTTTGTGTCTATGGCTAAGGTGGGCTGTAAGGGATGGGGCAGACAATATTTACAGAGACATACAGACTCAAAATATGTTAAAAATTGTCAAGTAATTTAAAGAGTATTATATTTTGCATTCATGCACCAGAAAGATTAATTCAACCAGCTGAGCTACACAGGGCTGAGGAGTGCGAGTGGAAGTGACAAGAATTCACAATTCACCTGTTCAGTTTTCACTCATGCTCCTTAGTAGTTGCAAGGGGCTGTCCAATTTCTATCACTCTTTGGGAGCAGGAGCTGTTTTTTTATTATTCTGATTTATGTATTTTTTTCGGTTTTGTTTTGCTTTGTTTTCTATAGTAACAAAACATATTACAAATCAGTGCATCATATTTTCAGATGGAATCATCCATTTAAACTAGAAAAATATGTTTTACTGCAAAGATGCCCCATAGTGGAGCTTTAGCAACCCTTCCCCAACATAACATATTTCTGCAGCAAATCTGCCTCCTTCACAATGCTCAATGCTTCACCTATTCATGAAGTGTATCTGTATCACAGTCACACTTATACAGTAAATGCAAGCTGCAGCTCTAAGTTACAATTTGTAGCTATTTTATGGGAGGGGTGAATTGGCTTGATGAGTTGTGAAGGCTATAAAGGCTGAATCTGGCTGAAGTACACCTTGGTGGGACTCAAACTGTTACAGCTATACTCAATAATACAGCTACAGTGGACTGCTTGTTAATTTGCACTGGAGAAAGGCAATGGCAATTAAATGGCAGTTGGTGGTATGTCTGAGGCTTACAACTGTGTCACAGTTTTTCGTTTGAGATACAGAAGACTGCAGGTGTGTTTTTCAAACTCCAGAATAGTTACAGTAGACAGTGAAATGATCACACAGTAAGAAAGTGGCAGTTGGAGGTTCAAGCAGTGGCTTTTGATGGCTAATGAGTGGCTGTTAGTATCTTTGGAAAGAGCATATTAGGTTTCCATGCAGAACTATGATCTTGGACTGGCAGCTTGAATCCACTAACTTCCATTATTTTTTATTGTGCAAACCCTTATTCTACTACTCTGTCTCTAATCCCCCGATGTAACAAAAATGTGGGATGTGTCAACATAAATAAAAAAAAAACACCTGTACTCATTTCTGCAGCTTAAACCAAGAACTGTCTGTAAGTCCTTTGATGTCACTATTGCCAGATAAAGTACTGTCCATGTATTGCTAAAGGCGACGTACTCTGAAAAAACATGCCATATTAACAGCCACCCAAACCAACTCCTGAGTCTGCTCCTAAATCCAGGTCTCTGATGTTGCAAATTGTTAAAAAGATTATTAGGACAGAAAGCACAGTAAGCCATGAAGAAAAGGACCAAAATACAAACCCAAAGTAGTGTCCAGACTTTTCGGGTCCTTTCTAATATAAGAATGGATCTTAGGTAACATATCTGATAGGACTTGACACACCAAGAGCAAATTAAACATATTCAACAAAAGTTACTTTATATAATTATATTACAAAGGATCTGAAAAAACAACGTTTTGTACAGACAATAAAACAAGTTCATTTTTAATAGTACTAGGACCATTGTGGAGAAGGGTGTTGCTGGTGTTGGGGGGTGGATGCTACTGTTAAATACCTACAGTACTTGCATATATTTTCTTTCCTTTTATTGCTTCGCCATGTTACTGTACTGCATTAACTGTTATAGGCATGGGGTCCCAAATTGATTTTAATGTTTACGGCATCAGTTTAGCCATTTTTAATAAGGTGTCTATCGGCTGTGGTAAGAAATAGAAAAAATGCTAATAGTACTGTTGCAAAATGTAACAACAAAATGCTCCACAAATCCATGTTCTCACTTTAACTTTGTGATGGTTGGACTCTTGCAACTGTTTTAATTGCATTACACAAATTATACCCCCTCACCCCTTGTTTGGACAGAATATGCTGTACATTGTCGAAAACAGCAACTTTTACATTGGCATACTGACTTGTATATTCTGTGCAAATATGGGGGGAGCTATAATTTGTGTAATGCAATTAACACAATGGTGTTTCCTTGTTGTCACATTGTGAATTTGAAATACTACCTTTTATTCATTTTTTATCTACACTTATCACCTTGCAAAGGCTGGATCCTCCAACAGCATCGGAGCTCATTTCAAACTGATTTGTTCCCATAAAAAAGTGTCAATATTCAAACAGCCACAGCAGAATTGGCTCAGTAATAAAGAGGAGCTCAGAAAAAGCTGCATCATTTGCCATTGAAGCACACAGTCAATTAAAGTTTGCTTATACAGATAGGCAATTCAAACTACAGTACTTAGAACATGACATTGATGGGAGTGATTTGAAATACAATTTGTGATATACTTTTTTGTGTTTGTTTTGTGCTACTCATGAATTTCATTTTCTTGGCAGTTTTATGCAGCAAACAGTGCATGCTACATCGTGGAATAACTAATGTCAACTTGCAAACCCTGATACAGCATCAGAATAAAAACATAAATCAATAAAATCCTTGGTTGCATTTCAGTTCTTATTAAAATGAGCACAAGGTATGGAAAACAGTTACATTGCCATTTCCAGATACCCAAGATCACACACAACAAGATCGCAGGGACTACATTTACAAAACAAAATCTGAAGATCAAAGGATAGTATATTCCATTTCTTTAGGTAGCCTTTACAGAAACCATGTAGTTCATTGTCTGATCCTCACTCATACTGGTTCCTCCTGGATGCCTGAATCCTGAATGTACTGTACGCATACAGTATGTGCTAAAAGTACTTTAATAAAAATAAATGAGAATTTGTGTTGCAGCACCATTTTTAATAGACAAATACAATGGACTGCAGGAATTTCCATGGGAAGCAATCAGGCTAAGCAGTATCCTTTCAGTTTGTATGGTTTCATTCTGGTCCACATAGAGAAACTCAAATAGTACATTTTAAGTATTGCCTTGCTCACTTCAGTTTTGTGTGAAGATGCACCCCCCCCCGAAAGTAATGTCTCCAGTAGATGGTGGTTTCAATATGCTGAATCTGTTTTGTGATGAGTACACTAACGTGTCAGTGGAAAAGACAGGGGAGGTTACTGTACAGTGTGTCAGACAGATTAGGGAAATAAAACTGTTACTAAAATTAGTTAAATAACATTTCAGCTTTTTGCCCAATTGCCAGTGTTAGGAAGTACCTCTCATTGTTTAACTACCCTAAAATTAGTCATCATTATTTGTTCAGCATCAAAAATAGATATCTGAAAACCTAGCACAGTCCCCGCATTTTGGTCTGGAAGCCTATTTCAACAAAGTTCTGCTCTACTATGAATTCAGACTTACAAATGATGTGATTAGCTGCACGGTGCACTGTAGTAGTCAAACAATTGTGCCTTTATGTCCCATGCGATGACATGACATTAATTATGAACTTGTGACAAAACGGGGTGCTGCTTGATTTTTTCCATTGCTGGCTTGGCTGTCACAATGATAGTAATCAACTTTAAAATTGACAGCACATTAAAGTTATTATACTATAGTTCATTATGAGTGGTAGCAAACTGATTTTCCACTTTACGCAGTTAAAGAAAAGTAGACAATCTGTAAAAAAAAATATTACAGCACATGGAAAGAGTGGTGCACTGCACACTGTATCATCGACACCTCCTCTTAACAAAAAAAAAATAAGCCTAACAGGTTTATTTGTAATGTAGTGTTCTCTCATTTTATTGCCAGCTTGAATACAGGATTTGAACTCCCTCCATACCTAGAGAACAGGAGATAACTTTTGCTGCAATACCAATTTGTAATTTAATAATTTCACTTTCAACATGATAACTTTTCAACCTCTCTATTAGCTCTGCCTCTGTCCCCTTGATCTGGAAAATGGCTAGAACTATACCTGTTTTTAAGAAGGGAGATGCTAAGTCACTGTCCAAATACCGTCCTATCTCACTTCTCCCTACGCTCGGCAAGCTACTAGAGAAACTAGTCCATCGACAGGTCTCTGAGCACCTTCTTAAGTTCAATCTTTAATTCCCTTCTCAACATGGCTTTAGGGCTGGGCACAGCACTACCACTGTCCTGACCCTGCTTACTAGTGATGTCAAAGGTTATATGGGTAAGGGCTTACCCACAGGAGCTGTGTTCATTGACCTCTCTAAAGCATTCAATATGGTTCACCACCCGCTTCTACTAGCTAAGCTACAAGCCATAGGAGCCACTGACTCTACCCTATTCTGGTTCAGTAGTTACCTGGATGACTGCTCCCAGGCAGTTTCCTTCTGTAAGGTTTTCTCCTCCCCTATCCCTATCACCCGTCGTGTTCCACAGGGTTCTATACTTGGTCCTCTACTCTTTTCCCTCTTCCTAAATGATATTCCCAGTCCTTCTCTTCACAGCAACTTACTCATGTACGCTGATGATCTTGTGCTTTATTATTCCTCCATGTCTATTGCCGACATTAACATATACCTTTCACATGACTTTCAATCCTGGCTCACAGTTAACTAGCAAATTCTAAACATTGGTAAGACTCAGGCCATGCTGTTTGGATCCTCAAAAAAAGTGCTGTCTGAGTCCCCTAAGCTCCTTGTCCACTGTTGGGAAAGAGCAGCTTTCACTAACATCTCTACTTCCAAATACCTTGGGGTTACACCTGACCCAGTTGTTGACTTCTCAACACATGTCTACAAGAAGTGTCAGTCGGTCAATGCTAGAATTGGTGTGGCCTGTCGAGTGTGCCACTCACTCACTCCCTCAGCAAAGATATCCATAACCAGAGGTGTACTACTCCCTCAACTCCTTTATGCCCTCCCTGTTCTCTACCAAGCCACTGCCAGTGTGCTCTGCAAATGGTATACATCCTATAATAATATCTGTAGGTTCACCTTATCAGCTCCTTGCCTTACTCATCACTGCCTGCTCTACTCTAGCTTACACTGGTTGTCTTCCAGAGACCTCTGATCTTACACTCTAGGGTGTCTAGTTGACTCCCTCACTAGACCTCCTAGTCCAGTCTCCCTGGGTGCCATGCTTACCCCAGTCTCTCACTTCCATGCACTCAGGTCCTCTTCCATCCCCATGCTCTAAGTGCAGCCCTGTGCTACAAAAATGGGAGAACGGGCCTTCTCCTATTTTGCTCCTAAATTCTGGAACTCGTTCCCCTACAGGTTAAAAACTTCTCTCACCTTTCTTTCAAGCATTCTCTGTTTTTTCACCTCTATACCCTAGGTAACTGTAACTGCTAGTAACAGGGAGTTTCATCCTAAGTCTCCATGTTATGTAGATGCCTAAGTATAACTTACTAGGTGTTCTTGTTATTGTGTTTCCTTTTACCCCAAGCTTGTCTAAATGACTGATAAGAGTGTGTTCCTCCTCTTGCCTCTCTTCTTCTTTGTTACATTATTGTCTACCATTATCTGTGCCTGTATAATTGTTAAGGTGCCCTATTCTCTGATGTATTACCACCCTGATTGTAAATGATTGTACCTCTCTACTTGTTTCTGAATTGTACTGTTGTCATCACTATATTTTCAATGTTGTACTCTCCCGGGTTATGCCTGAAAATAGGCAGGATTGTTGCCTAGAGCACTTACCTGGTTACTAAAAGCTAATAAATAAATAAATAAACTTTGTTTTTTTACCTGACGTAGAAATGTCACCAATTGTGACTTAAGTCAGATAAGCCAAGCATAAAAATGTTTTATTTGCTTGCTGACTCGTCTTGATGAAATAACTGATGTACGTTAATTCATTTTCTCCATTTAAATATTGTTTCTGACCAATGAAACAGCGTAATAATGTATGATGTCAGAATGATGTAATCTAGAATGGGCTATTTATGTGTGCCTGATTCAGTGGTTGCCAGCCTTTAATAAAGGATCATTTGCAGATCCAAAATGCTTCAGGAAGGTACTTTTTAATATTTTATCATGTAAATAAAATGGTTGCTGCTGTATACTGGAGTCGGTGTCAAACATGGTGGTGAGTGCCCAAGTCTTTAGATGTTTGTAAAAAGAAAAAAAAACATTTTCATACAACCCCCCCAAAAAAAAACAGAACAAGTACCACCCTGAAAAAGAAGTCTTGCAATTAAACTTCCTCTTTCACATCATCCCAGTTACAACCCAGCTGCAAAAGTAAAACAAATTGCATTTTAATACACACAAAAAGAAAATGCCTGAAATAAGTGAAAGTACAGCATGTTGCAACCAGCATAATCAAAAAGCTGTCACACTCACACAGACTAACAAATAACAGAAAGCACAACATACTGTGTGCATTGCTTTTATCTTTTAATTAAAAAAACACAAATTTGCAAGATGACTGAATCATTATGTTAAAAAGCCAAACATCAAAGCAATCAGAACCAAATGTGGTGGATGTCCTTTATATTTTCAATTTCCCGATCCATAGTGTGTCCTATTTTTTCTCAATACATATTTTAGAGTCTGGTACTCTGTGTTAAGAAGTGCAATGGGTCTGTAATGTTTGGAATTTGAGAGGAGGCTGTCATCTTGTTTGCCAAATATTTCATCAAAGCATGACAATCATCCAATAATTAAAGAAAAGTTTCAGAGGTTAGTCCATCAGGGCCAAGCAGAGATTTCTTCTTCTATAAAAGTACGGCTGGAGTAATCTCTGATTTACTGACTGGAAAGATCAATGGCAAATGTTTGTGGGACGTGGGTTGGACTGTCAGATGTTTGAATCTGGAGTCTTCTGTAGTTATTGTTATAGGGACATTTTTCATGTACTAAAAATGATCCTTCGAATTCCTTTTTATAACAACCATGTGCGTTTATTTTTTATGTACAGACTAAGAGCTACTGTATGCCAGCTATGTGCCAGTTCAAGGCACTATCTCAGTGTGGTATATTGTTTTATTTGGACAATCTTTTATTTATTTTGTGTGTTTATTTATCTATTAATTTTTTTGGATTTGTAAATGGCACTGTTTCATATTTCAGCATTAATGTACACTAAAAACGTCAATGGTATTGTGTCAGTCTATTTGCAGTGTTTGACACATGAGGAGTCAGGACAGAACCTTACAGGAAGTGTTGTGTATGTACAGTAAATCTGTATTCTAACATATAAGTCAGTGTTTTCCTTTTTTAATAAGTAATATTTGTATGATGACTAGACCTAAAGTACTGCTAAAAGAAATCCATAAGGTCAGACACCACACAAGACAAAATGCTACTAAATTCTAAACTCTCCTAACACTTCATGTATTGTTCTGTCATGACTCGCCAGATGTCAGACTACCCAAATTACCACAGCCATTTTTGGTATAAAATCCAGACAAATACTTTATGACAACTTTGACTCTACCCACATGGGCATGAGTTATGAGTAACCAGTCCCCTGTCCCAGCATAAATGACAATTTGCCAACACTGTATAGCCAGGGGTGAATTTATCCATTTGGATAGTGAGAGTTATTGGCAAATGGCCCAGTCACTATCCGTGGGTCTACGACAATTCGCTTCCAACTACTCACTCCCTACAAATCCGCACCCACAGATATGCTCCATAGTCAATTTGTCCACATGCTAACACGTTCCTGACCAATTCACTCCTCAGAATTGCAACTACTCGCTCCTGAACTAGCTGCTACTTCTCACTCCTGAACTGAACTATTTGTCACAGAATGAGCATATGAAATTGGGATATCAGTACAGGGTGAGGAGTAATGAGCGACAAAATACAGTGGATATGCTGTACCTAACAAGAGCTTGTTGAATAATCATCAGGTAGGAATTGAAAAGTCAGCCCCCATTTATTGAAAACATGCCAGTAGAATTTTAAGTAGTCCTCTAAAACAAAGGGTATAGACAAGCATGTTTTCCGTTAATCCCTTAAGAAGAACAGCAAGCTGGTCTTAAACTACATTAGTGAAATTTGTATTTCATTCCAATATTGATGTGTGAGCTGGTCTAAGTATCCGCTGCAGTCGTGTAGCACGCCAGTGCGAATTTCTCCATGGAGTCACATAGTCACACATTCGAGAGGGCTGGCTCAGTAAGAGAATGCAGGTTTGATAATGACAAAGGCCATTGGTGCTGTGTTGTGAGGGAGATGTAGACAGTTATGAAGCACTGTTTCTTGGGATGGATAACAAGCCCAGGAAAAAAAAGCTGTGGAACTTCAACCCCGGCTGCCTTTGACAGAGGTTTTCTCCCGTGTCCCCAAGGTATAGTCTGCAGGTTGTAGTTTGTAGTTTCTGCAGTGGGGAGGCTGTTGAATTACAAGGTGAACCCTGTACCACTGAAAGACATCCTTTTTAGAAGAGGTGCCGGTTGCATTTGCTTCTTTCCCTGCGACAATGTCAGTGTTCTCCATCAGAGTCAGCTGCTGGAAAATCGGTCAGGAGTGAGTAGCTGGGAGTGAATTGTCCCAGTGGTGAATTGTCATGGGAGTGTATGGGCAGGAGTGAGTTTGTAGGGAGCAAGTAGTTGGGAGCGAATTGTCGTGCTCCCGCTATCCATAGCCATTACTATAGGATCTGGTGTCTTGTGTCCAAAGGGGTGAAGTGAATGAGTTTTCGAGAGCTGTGACCCAGTCCTTCCCAAAGTCAAGCCATGCTGTCTAGTCACTGCTGTCTGATCTCTGCTTCTTCAGTGCCACATTGTACATGACAGCCTGTCCCAGTGGTGCAGTGACCAGAGGAAAACAAAACTGGCGGTCACATAATTTTGATACATCCTTGGTTTGTTTGTTGTACAGGCACCCCCACACGCACACACATTGACTTTTGTCCTGTCCCTACAACTGGATGCTTTTCCCCATACACAGTATAGCAGTATTTCCACCACCCCCCCCCCCGAATTCCTATGCGATTTGTCTCAGCTGGTATACAGTCCCCACTTTTGGATGGTGGCATGTCAGGGTTTTATTTAACTCCAAAAATTGATTAGCATTTTGCTCATAAAAGTGTTATAACATTGTGAAAATGCATAGCACATGCCTCAATGTGTTTAACAAACGTGACACTTCTAGAAAACCTATATAAATACTTTATGTACAGTTAGTATTGCCCCAAGAAAAAAACTGCTAATCAATTATTTAAAACCCTGCATGTATTGTTCATTGGGTCTGATCTCTACTGCATGCATTTAATCTGAGATTGGGTGCCATGTGTCGTCAGGACTCTCAACATCTAATTTTGATTGGGGTCCTGCTTCTATCCTATTGTTAAGCTAGGAAGGCTGCTTCACTCAAAGATCAATGCACTTTCATAGTGTTTCTGGTAGGATTCAGTCCTTGGATCTGCAGTTTCATAAATACTGCATGTGTTCTAATGATTAGCCTTATTTCCAGAAAAGTATGCAGAAAAACAATACTGTAATTTAATATTCATCCCAACCCCTCAAGCTGTGCCACCTTGAGAGACAAAGAGAGCCCTCTGACATGCAGACTTAGATGTGTTGTCGGTCAAGTGTAGCCTGGAAATCTCTCCCCTTGCACTGCAGACTGTGCTCTTAAAAGGAAAATAGGATGTGTTGCCCTTGGGTTAGCAAGGCATCAGAGGCGCCATCCTTAAGCACATAATGAATTTTCAATAATTATGGGTACTGTTTAGATGCAAACCCAAATGCTACTGTAATACTGTAGATGCTGACAAGCCCATTGGGAAGAGGCCACCCTTTCTGTGTCATTAATTAAAAATATCCCTTTTAGTCTAGCAAACCCCTCTCCTCACCCCACCCCCTTTAATAGGAAAAAAACTTGTTTGAAGGTGGAAAGATTTTTAAATATTGATTTTTAATTTTGATGCATCCGTAGTTGTTTGTTGCACTGACACTGGGTAGATATATTTTGGGGTTTACATTGTAAAGGTTACTTTAGACACTGTATGCCTGTACTAACACCACTAATATTTTTTTTCCTTTTTTTCTATTTACTTGTGCATTCCATTCACTGTCAGTGTTTTAAAACATTCGTCCTCTGAATACTTTTTTTTATGTTGCTAGTGATACATTTATCCTGGTTACTAAGAGCTAGTTTTGAATTAAGTGAAAACAGTTCTGAGTATTTTTATTTTTCATTGCAGACTGCTAGAACCTATTTTTATTTTCATTAGTATTGAAACAGGGAAATGTAAATTGCACCTAGAAAACTGCAGGGCAATCCAAATTGCTGGTCATGTCATTAACAGCTCATAAATCTCAGTTGAGTGTGTACCGCACCTGTCGGTTGTCAAAACTGTTCCAATGGCTAGGACCCCCTTCCCATCTCATAATGACACTGTCTGTGGTGGTATGAATGCCCTATCTCCATTTATCCCTCACGGTTGATCACCCTGTCCTTTAGTTCCCTTCCCCCTCAAGTATCTAGTCCTGGTAACAGCAGTAATTGCACCCTTTGTTTCTGATGGTACTACATCTTTATTTATTTATTTATTGAAGCATTTCACTAGGAAAGGCACACTGAACAACAAGTTGCTCATCTCACGGTGCATCCTGTGGGAAGGGGTAATGGGAGAGTAATATAAAATCATATGAAGTACACGACATGCATACGTCTCAACTTTCCCTGACTTTGGCTCAAAATTTATCTCTGTCCCTCCTCAAAATTGTGTTTCCATGACCAAACAGTGGGGGTTGTAAACACAATATAATGTCAAACATGGAGGCAGTATAGCACAGTGGTTTAAGGCTCTGAGCTGCAAACCTGGAGGACTAGGTACAAATCCCACAGCCCCCGCTGTGTAACCCTGAGCAAGTCACTTAAGTTCATTGTGCTCCTAGGTTGCGCCTATAAATGAGCTTTCAACTTAGTGTGTCTCTCTTGGTAACACAAAAACATTAAAGTTACAAGCTTGTTCTTCCTAAAAATGTATTTTACATTAAGCCCCTTACTCTACCAGCTTATTGAGTAGATATGATTAATGTTAAACATGTGTCCCTGATTTTGTCCCTTTGTCCCTGATTTTATAAGCCTTATCCCTGATTTATGAGGCAGGGGGTTGAGAAGTATGTTTCCCTGGTTGCCAAGCTGCCCTCCGACCCCCTGCCCCTAGTGCTGCTGCAACTACTGTATGTAATTATTAAAGAAAGGAAACACTTTCCCTGTTAGTCTAGTATTCCCCATCACCAGAACCGCCCCAACTACTTTATGTATTTATAAACAAGTATCTTGCACTTAAAGAGCTAGTACAGCCATAGCTCACTTAATTAGCACTTTTACTACAATACTTATTTGTAGATGGAACAACTACACAGCAAAGCCCTGAAAACCAGAAATTTCTGGGTCCTGTAGGTTTTTTCATCAAAGAGGCGGGGGGCATACTTTTGGGGACTCCAGAATGAAATAGACTATAAAATGAGGGTAATGCATGAAGTTTGTTCCCCTGGGGATAATGTGGGGGGCTTGTGATTTTTTTTTAAGAATGAATTATTCCTTTTGCATTTTATTTTTACTTTGTTGACTTTTGTACTCTCTGATGAATAGGTTTGAAAGAGTTATTCGGAGTAGAAGTCTTTGATTCATGGTGCATGTTATTCTGCCATGTTTTCACCTTAAGATGTAAAATCTGTGGAATCTCTACATTAGCCACTGGTGAGAGTGATGGCTGAAGAAAGATTTGTGACTGCTAATAACGTCGTGCATGTACCAGCACAGCTAAAAATCCTGGTAAGAGCAAAACAAATCACCAGCAATAGTGGGAACTTAAATTGTGAGGCTAGTTAAATTTAGAAAGACAGTGTTTTACATTGTAAAGGGTTTTGCATTGTTTTGTATTTTTATATCTGCATATTGAGAGTGAAAATCATTGTTTTTTTTTATACTCCTCTTTTCTATAGTGAGATGATTTTCTTACATTTAGAGTATGAGCTTATGATGATGGATTACAGCATGTCTGCAATGTCTTCCTCTCTTGTAATTTCTGTGTTATCTTTTATTGATCACACCTGATGTTTATTTTTCTTCCCAGATTTTAAGTAAATGCAGAAGTGTTTATGGTTCTTGTTGTTTATGGCTAATTTTATTTTGTATATTTTAACCCTTCACCCTTTTTGGCCCCATTTTTTTTAACTCTTCTAGTTTCCCCGTTCAATATCTTTACTTTTGGTTTTGTATTTTTCCTGGTTTCCCTTGCATGGGTAATGGGTTATCATTTTGTGGGCTTTCTGGAGTTTTTCTGGGCCTTCTTTTTAATTAAATCTCACAGAATGCTCCAATGGTTTTCTACTACTGCTTTAAAAAAATCAATCTCACAGGTTGCCTTCAAACAATACAGTGGGTAAATAAAAATAATAAATTAAATTTCTTCATATCTTTATCACCTACTATAAAACATGTCCAGCAGTGAGGTTTTGTCAGACATGCTTTGAACTCTGTGTAAATGATGAAACATTGCAGAAGAATCATATCTGTAAATGTAATAGCATTTTGTTGAGTAACTTTTTATTTAATAACAGCAGTATCTATATATTTTCTTACAGTATTTACAAACATATATGTTTCTTCAGCAAATGTTCTTCAGCAAAGACACAGCCCTTGCCTACGATCTTACCCAAGTCGGTAACTCCCCAACCAGAATGGATTACAGAACAGGGACCTCAACCCTTATAGATCTCATCTTCACTAACAGGCCTCAGAATCTCTCACAAGTCACTGTGCTCCCTGACTCAATAAGCGACTATTCCATGACCTGCTGGTGGTCTGCTAAATCCCCCACCCCCCAAAGTCACTGTACTTAGGCGAGTTAAAAAGGACACCTAGCGTGTGTCAAAGCTCACCTAGCCTCCAGTGACTGGTCCCTCATTCACACTGCTCAGTCTGTAGACATGGCACTCTCCTACTTTATAGCCATCTTCAATGAGGCCTGTGATGTATTCGCTCCCTTCTCTAAACAAGTAGTAAAAACCAGATGTACCGCTTGGATCTCTCAATCGCTACTTGTCCAGCTTCGCCATAGGGACAACCTATGGCACAAGGCCCTTGACTCCCAACTCCCATAGGATAGGCAACTTTACAGAGAGGCCCACAATGAATGTACTTGGGCCACATGGCATGCCAAAGCCGCGTACTATTAACAAACCCTCACCTCCTCCTGGGGCTCTGGTAAAAAATTCTGGAGCAATATCAAGGAACTCAGTGGGAAATCGCACTCCCCTACCCCGTTCAGCTCATAGTAAATGGGGATTCCACACAGGACCCTGCTGCTATCGCTGAAGCCCTCAACTCCTCCTTCTCGGACCTCTCCCATATACTACCACCAAACTTCTTCAACCCCTCCCCCACCCACCCCGACAACTCGGACAGGAACAACACTACACCCTTTAGACTAAGAGTCATCTCCTGCTCCAAGGCAAAATGCTATCTCTCCAGAGCCCTAGCCATTTATTTGGTTTTTGTTTACCGGGTAAGTACCCTAGACAACAATGTTGCCTATATTCAGGCACGACCCGCTAACGCTCATTATAGCAGTGACTCCCTGGATCTCAAACTCATTCGGCTGACCCTAGATGTCACACTACCCCACCTCACAAAAATTCTCAAACTGTCCTTATGCCTTAGTCAATTCGCTTCAGCCTGGAAGAGGGACGTAATTACCCCTATTCTGAAGAGTGGCGACCTCAAGCAACTACAGACCAATATCAATCCTACCACCCCTCTCCAAGGCCCTTGAAAAAATAGTATCTGATCAGCTTACTGACTACCTAACCAAACACAACCTACTTTGCCAAGAACAGCATGGTTTCCAGAGGGGCTACCGTACTGTCACCGCCCTTACTGAACTCACTTCATTCATACATGAGGCCCTAGACCAAGGCTCCGTGGATGAGGCTATCTATGTAGATCTGACCAAGGCATTTGACACAGTCAGTCATGAGCTACTGCTCCATGCCCTTCCACCCCTCAACTTTGTACCTGAGGTCACCGCCTGGTTCAAAGACTACCTCTCAGGGTGGACCCAACAAGTCAAGATCAATACAACTCTCTCCTCTTGCAAATTAGTTTGCTCTGGTGTCCTGTAGGGGTCCATACTTGGCCCCTTACTTTTCACCCTCTTTTAAACTCTCTCCCAAAGTCTTGCAGTGGTCACTTGCTACTCTACGCAGATGATGCTGTAGTGTTCTGGAAACACCAAAAACCTAACTCTCTCCAACAGGCCCTGCATGACCACTTTAGGGAGCTAGAATCATGGTTCTCTGAACACTGCCTTATAATCAATTACAAGAAAACAAAGTCCATGCTCTTTGCACACTGACAAAACCCCCACTGTCATGCACCCCTACTTGTAAAAAACTCACATGACTCTGCCCTAGAGCAGGTTTCCTGTTTTAAATATCTCAGAATCACTTTAGACACCTCCCTCTCCTACCATAATTGCATACAACTTGTCTCCTCCTCTGTCAACACTAGTTTGGGGATCCTTTACAGGCTTAACCACTGCTTACCTCCCCAGGCCATGCATCTTGCTGTCTCCTCCTCTATCCTTTCCTTGGTGGACTACGGAATAGTCATTTATGGATCTTCTGATCTAACCACCTTACGCTGCATCAACATTGCCCTTAACAAAGCTTGCCGCCTAGTCACAGGTTGTGACAGGTTAACACATACTTGTGAGCTTTATACACATACTGTTTGGCTTAACTTCCAGGGCAGGCTAAAGTACCACACCTGCATCCTTGCCAAAAAAATACAACTCCAGCAAGCACCTATTGGCCTCCACCCGATCATCATCACAGCCCCCCACAGGCAGACAAAAAGGCTCACAGCTAACACTTCCCTCATTGTCCCCCACTGTAGAACATCTCTTGGCAAAGATCTTTCTGCTACCGCAGCCCTCTATGGCTTAATAGCCTACCGCCCCCATCTCCATGACCCGTAGTATCAACCTATTTAAGGCAGGCCTCAAAACCCTACTACTTGATTCGACACTCTGTGACCGTAGTTAACCATCTTATTCTTGGTGCCAGCCATCCTCTCATGTCCCCCTCCTCTCCTTTTCCCCTGCCCCGTTATTTGACTTGGGGTCCTTCTAGATCCTTCGAAACTGCATCCTGTACTATTCTGACACGGGACATCTTGTATGCCCCCAGTTCAGTTTAGTTTAGTTTATTGTTCTAGGAATTACTACCTTTGAGCCAGAGGCTCTTTTGCAAAGGTTCCACATCAATTAGGTACAGTACAAAAGGTTCCATAGATAACACAACAATTTGTGTTGTGTCAAGAGCAAGAAAACATATACAAATACATATCAAATCACTTGTGCAAAAGGACATGAGATATCAATAATCACATTATTATTACAAGAAAGAGGTCATGCCAGATTAGGAGAAACAAATGGGAAAAGTCCAGAACAGAGAGGTTAAGGAAAGGTGTGGGGAGCAGACAATAGCAGGAGAAAAGGTTTCCCAAACATGTCTTTCTCAAATAATGGAACAGGGTGGGTAGTGAGAAAATAGGAGGTTTAATCAGGGCAGTCACAGGAGCTGGAGGTGGCAAGGTGAGTTAATGCAAGCAGTTAATGTAACCATCTAAATAAGATTAAGCTAGGACTGCATAACCCTGTACTATTACTTTAATACTGTATGTGTATGTTTTTCATTACTCTATGTGTATTTCTTTTTTACTTTGACCTGATGTGGAGCCTTTGCAAAAGAGTCTATGACTCAAAGGATTGTAATTCTGATTGTGATTGGTTAGCATCTCATGGCACTCCAGACATTACCTCATGGGTTACAGCCCACCTGATAGGCTAATGATGCACATGACCCAGATCAGATTTCCAGTATATCCTGGTCCCAGGAACCCCTGCTCTCCAGTTGTAATTTGTGCATCTGAATAGGCAAGAAGCATCCAGAGAACCCCTGTCTGCTCTTTATCTTTAAGGTAGGAAATGTTTTTTATTTAGCCTTTTATGCTAATATTCAGGAATTATGGATAGCACCTTGTGCTTATTGTTTATGAAGGAGCCTATGGCTCCCAGAGATTCTCCATGGCTAAGCTCAGTTTATGTGTTATGGAATTCCCTAGTTGCAATTGTTTATACTTTATGTGTTATGGGATTCCTTTTGGTAATCATTTTTTTATAAATGCTTTCCTCGTTCCTGGAGGCCTCTCCAAGCATTTTTTCTCTGTTAGGTCCTTCAGGTGAAAACAGCGTGCTGCCTTCCTCTGCAGCCACGCGGCAGTTCGCATCCCCCTAGCAGGCCTACGCCACCAGGAACGCCCCGCGAGTCGCCTCTGCTCCCCGCGACTCCGCGGTCCCTTTTCGGCCTGCGCTCAGAGGCCTCCTCCCTTGATTCCCTGCCGCTAGTCGCCTCTCTCCCCGCAACTCCATGGCCTCCTGTGTCTACCACGAGTCGCCTCTGCCCCCGCGACTCCGCAGTTCCCTGTCCCCCCTCCTGCAATTCACCGCCGGGTCCCGTGGCCTGTTGGCCAGCCTGCGAGTCACCTCTGCCCCACGCGACTCCGTGGCTTGCCTGGTCCTCTTCCAATGTGCTCCCAGCCTGTTGGTAGGCCCGCGAGTTGCCTCTGCTTCCTGCGACTCCGCGGGTCATCTGAGACCTTCCAGGCATCCCAGCAGGCCAACACGTGCCTCCCCGAGGACCACAGCCCACCCCCACGGCAACAGCCACCACACGGCCCTCTCACTTCCTCAGGCATCGGCCTGCTCTACTCCCGAGTCGCCTCTGCTCCCCGCGACTCCGGGAGCTCTCGACCACTCCCCTGCCCACCCGAGTCCTCAGACTCGGCCCTCCAAGCAGCCGCAAGTCGCCTCTACTCCCCGCGACTCCACGGCCTCAACCCAAGGCCCGATCGCACTCTCTCAAAAAACGCCTCACCCCCCCAAAGCCTACCTGGAAGGGGGTGAGGCCAGCGCGACGCTCCAGGGCCATCGTCCTTATCCCAGGCCCACCAGCCGGCCTATCGTTCCTTCTGGGGAGTCCCTTCCTTCACTATCTCCCAGGCCTCTAGCAGAGCGAGGCCAGGGACGCGACTGATCTCTGGACCCTCTTTCTTCTGAGCGGGACCACGCCCGCACAGGCCTCCGACTGACCACGACCTTCCCTCGCTCTTCCCTCGCTGGCGAGCCAGCAGGCAGTCTGGCCCAGTGGTTCGGGCCCTGTAGTGCACCCTCCGCCCCACCACAAGCTCCTCCTGGATTGAATCCAATGGTATCCTGCGATTCCGACAATGGGGGGGTCAGTCTATGGGAAGCAACCTGGCCTCCAGGGGCCTCGGGCCACTCTGAATTGTTCTCATTTGTAAAAAAAAAAAAAAAGGAAAGACCAGAAAGGAGCCAGAAGGAGAGACAACTGGGAGACTTCACGGTTCACTCGGGTCCCTCTCATAGCGACCCCAGGAGAACAACGCAGAGCTACTGCACGGGTACCTCACACAGTGACCCAGGCAGATCCTGCGATCCCCATCCCCAGCTCTTGGGGGGTCGTGGCCCCCTCCCACAGCGGGTCCGCCCTCCCGAGCAGGATGACCAGTCTGGGGATAGGTGGAAAAGGTTCTGGATAGAAGTCTCCACCTTTGCGGCTCGGGCTAAGGGCCCTCACACAGCGCCCTTACCATAGCAGCCTTCTAATTGGGTCTAAGGGGGAAAAACGCCAGAGTCCTTTCCTCCGCTCAGATCTCTCTCTCTCTCTCTTATCTTGCAGATGGTTAAGGCAAAGAAATGCACCGCGTGCAGCACCACCCTCCTCCCTCAAACCCCAGGCCCCCTATGCGCAGCCTGCCTCATGGACGACGAGCTGTCTTCAATGGAGAGAACTCCACCACTAGCTCCTTCCCTTCCTGGCCCCAGCAACTCGACGTGGGTGGACCCGGGCTCCCTACTGATTCAAAACCAACAAGCTACGGTGGCCATGATGGAGAGCCAGCAAAACTTCATGCTGAAGATCATGGAGAAACTGAGGCGCTTACACAGAACAGAGTTAGACCAGCCAATGTGAGCCTCTCCGTCAGAGAGATCCTCCAGAAGAGCCACCGGCACCAGAGGACTCGCTCCCCAGCATTCCCCAGGATGGCAACACTGAGGAGAGAGAGAAAGAGGACGAGTTCAAAGAGGAGGAGGAGCATGGCCTGGATTCTGACATAGAGGACCTCGATTGACAGCCAACCCCGTCTCTGATCTCTAAACTGTGCGCATTCGAGGCAATTACCGGTCTCATGAAGGTCATCAAGGCCACCATGGGCCTTGCCATGGAGGAACAAGAAGGGGAGAAGACGGAATCCAAGCTAGATCCTATGATCCAGCTAAGGACCACCACCCCAGAGACCTTCCCAGTCTGCCTGGCCATTGAGGAACTGATTCATACCGAATGGCAATCCACGGATCTGGGCAGAATGCCGAACAGAAAGAACCTACTCAAAATGTACCCGATTCAGGGCGACAAGTCCGACGCCTGGTGCAAGGCCCTCCATCGACCCCAAGTGGCAGCCTTGAGTAAGAAGACCCGACTGCCATGTGGCACCATAGCACTCAAGGACCCTACCGACAAGAAAATTGAGGACATGTTGAAAAAGACATTCGAAATCGAGGGTACCATGGCCAAGGCAATGACAACGGCGATCTATACCTCGAGGGCCCAGATCCGCTGGTTGGAGGAACTGCAGGAGCAGGCAAGCCCGAAGTCGAGGGAGGCTGAATTATTACACTGCACCTTCGACGCAGCCAAGTACCTCGCTGACATGGCAGTGGACTCCTTACGCCTCCAGGCCAGGGCGGCCGCCATTACAAATCGGGCCCGCAGAGCACTATGGCTCAAACTCTGGGACGCTGACTCAGAATCTAAGACTTTGCTTCAGAATTTACCCCTTAAGGGGGGTCATGTATTTGGGGAAGGCCTACAGGCTTATCTGAAACAGAGGGAAGAGGGTAGGGACCTCTTAAGGAATAGGTCAAGACCCTCACATCTACCAGCTGCTAGATGCAGGTTTCGGCCCGGAGCCAAGATCCAAAGCCGCAGGGACCTCTACTCACAAATCCACTCCTTTTGGAGTAGGGTCCCCACATCCTTCCCACGCACTTCCGCCTTCAACAGCTACAAGTCCCCCTCCTCCTTCAGACCTCGAGGTCAAAGGTCCGGAGGCTGTGGAAGAGGATTCAGGGGAAAACAGTGACTCCTTCTCCCCAAGACCCCCTCAGTACCCCCCGGTCGGCCAACGGTTGGCTCTGTTCGCCCACCGCTGGGAGGTCACCATGTTGGACAGGTGGGTCCGAGACGTGGTCTCCCGGGGATACACCATAGAGCTGGCTCACCAGTCCATACCCCAATGGTTCGTCTCATCTCCCATCTCCAAAAGGAGGGCCTCACCACACCAGGTACAGGGTATCCTGGCAGATCTGATCCAGAACAGGGCCATTCAACCAGTCCCAGTTCAGGAGCAGGGGGAAGGCATGTACTCCATCTTCTTCCTAGTGCCCAAAAAGTCAGGGGAGCTCAGGTCCATCCTGGACCTAAAACACCTGAACAAATACGTGATCCCACATCGGTTCAAGATGGAGACGGTACGGTCCATCCTACGGGGTATCAGAGTAGGCGATTTCCTAACCTCAATCGATCTAAAGGACGCCTACCTACATATCCCCATCATCACGAACCACAGAAGGTTCCTACGCTTCCACATCCTGGGTCAGCACTTCCAGTACCGGGCACTCCTTTTTGGTCTGTCCTCAGCCCCCAGAGTCTTCACCAAGGTCTCCATCACCTTGGTGGCCAGACTCAGGGAACAAGGGCTGGACATAGTACTGTATCTAGATGACTGGCTCATACATGCACGATCCAGGGAACAGGCACACGCTCATACGGAACTCGCTGTACGGGCACTCAGGGACCACGGTTGGGTGGTGAACGAGGAGAAGAGCCAGCTCCGTTCAACCCAACAGATCGAGCATCTGGGGACCATCATCAACTCAGCAGACGGCTGGGCAAAGCTGACCCCAGCATGGATCCGCACCCTCCGAAAACTGGCCGGGCAGTTAAGGTCGCACCCTCGCACCACTGTGGCAGAGGTCACGAAACTCCTGGGCTGCATGGCCTCCTGCATCGACCTCGTCCCATGGGCCAGGTGGCACATGCGTCCACTCCAAAACTTCATCTTGGCAAGCGGAGCGCTGGACGAGTTCAACTTGCACCGCCTGGTCCAGCTGCCCACAGAAGTGAGAGCTTCCCTGAGGTGGTGGGTCACTCTGGGAAATCTGACAAGAGGAGTTCCCCTGGAAGCACCTCCCCCAATTCCCATTGAGACGGACGCGAGTCTCTCTGGCTGGGGAGCATGCCTGGGGACGAGTCAGCGCAGGGCACCTGGTCTCCAGCGGAGGCCCTACTCTCAATAAACGTGCTGGAGATGAGAGCGGTGTTCCACGCGCTAAGGGCCTTCCACCACATCATACAGAGACAGTCGGTCCTGATCAAATCAGACAACCGCGTGACGGTGGCATACATAGCGAAACAGGGGGGTACCAGAAGCAAGGCCATGTCACGGGAAACCTCAAGAGTAATGAGCTGGGCACAAACTCACCTATCCCACCTGGGGGCAGTCCATTTGGCTGGAAAGCTGAACATAAGGGCGGATTGGCTCAGCCACCAACAGATTCACCCCAGAGAGTGGCGTCTGCACCCAGACCTGTTTCGCTTAATCCAGACGACATGGGGCCCAGTGTCCATAGACCTAATGGCATCAAGGAACAACACCCAGGTGGACAGGTACTTGTCCAGATTCAGGGATGTGCACTCCCAGGGCACAGACGCCCTGTCTCAGGAGTGGCCTCGGCATGGCGCATACGTGTTTCCCCTGCTACCCCTCATTCCTCAAGTCATGGAAAAAATCTGGAAATCCCGGGCCACTGTCATCCTGGTGGCCTCATACTGGCCCCGAAGATTGTGGTTTGCAGCAATCACCGAGATTGCTCTAGCCAGCTTCCGGATCCCGACCAGGCCAGATATGCTGTCGCAGGGTCCCGTTATGCACCCGTCCCCTCAAACTCTGAAACTCACGGCCTGGCTCCTGAGAGGGAAAGACTATCCACCACCGGGTACCACGAGTCGGTCATAGGCTCGCTCCTCCGGTCTCGTCGTGCCTCCACCACCTCCACATACGAGAGGCAATGGGCCGCTCACAGTGGTGCCACCCGCCGAGGCTCGTCCGGAACAAGCCGATCTCCCCACTATCCTGTTGTTCCTGCAGCAGGGGGTGGATAAGGGACTGGCACCCTCCTCTCTGAGGGTGCAGCTAGCAGCCATAGGGGCGGCCAGAGGTCTGGTTGAGGGGCACCCACCAGGAGCTCATCCGGACGCAATCCAGTTCCTAAGGGCCGTGGACCTCATGCAACCCAGGGCCAGACCTGGGGTCACACCCTGGGACCTACCTCTGGTATTGGACTCCCTAAGAGCACCACCATACGAACCCCACGCCGAAGCAGACCTCTTCTGGGTAGGTCTGAAGACCACTTTTCTCATGGACATCTGCTCGGCCAGGAGGATAGGGGAGCTCGGTGCACTGTCCTGTGCACCCCCCTACACCACCTTCACCCCCGAAGGAGTACGACTTCGGACCGTCCCGGCATTCCAACCGAAGATCTCCACGAAGTTCCACAGGGAACAACCAATAGACCTACCCACCCTGTTCCGCCCTACTCCGCAGGACGGGAACAGTTCCACGGACTCTCTGGACTTCGGGTCAGTCCTCTCGGTCTATCTGGCCAGGTCTCAACCCATCCGCAAGATGGAGAGACTCTTCATGGTCTCGAAGGGTCAACGACAAGGGCTAGCAGCGTCCAAAACCACCATCGCAGGGTGGATCAAATGGGTCATGCTCCATGCCTATACGGAAAAGCATCTGACCCCACCACAGGGGATCAGAGCACACTCCACAAGGGTGGTTTCCACCTCCTGGGCGGAACGAGCACTGGTATCTTCTGAGGACATCTGTAGGGCTGCTACCTGGAGCTCCCTACACACCTTTGCGAGGCACTACAGACTAGAGCAACTCCAGGATTTCAGGCCGGCCTTCGCATCTCACGTCCTCAAAGTGGCCCCACCTCGCGGTCCCTCCGATCCATCCGAATCCCACCCGGAGACTTAAACTGCTTCTCATCTCCCATGAGGTAATGTCTGGAGTGCCATGAGATGCCAAACAATCACAATGGGTGTTTACTCACCTGGTAAAGGTGATTGTGTTGGTTGGCATCCATGGCACTCCAAGGCCCTCACTCGGGTATGATCGGAGTGTACCACAAGAAAAGGAAAGAGAATCTGGAGGTCCCTACTCCTTCAACCTTATTCCACTGCAAGGAAACTCAAGTCGAACCATGGTTCGAGGTAGTGTGTACAGAATAGGCAATAAATTCAGGCCTCTGGCCCCATTATTTTACCCTGTCATTGCATATCTCTCTTTATAGTCTCTATTGTGTGCATTGCTTGCTTGTGTTCTACTTTCTTACTTTCAGCTATGGAAAATTCAAACTGGAGACCTGGATATACTGGAAATCTGATCTGGGTCATGTGCATCATTAGCCTATCAGGTGGGCTGTAACCCATGAGGTAATGTCTGGAGTGCCATGGATGCCAACCAACACAATCACCTTTACCAGGTGAGTAAACACCCATTCTATTCAATAAACAATAGACAAATAAAATTTACACGGAGTTTATAACATGTCTGATAAAACAGCAATACTGGTAGGGGATGGGGATATAAGGGAATTGAAAGCTGCTCCACCACAGGACCTCAGTCCAGAATGTGATAGCCTTTATTTTTGTGGGTTCTGTGAGGAAGGGGGGTTTAGGGAATTTGGTGCTTTCTGCCAACCACAAAAAAAAAAATCCCCCACTCAACACATACCAGGAGCTCCTGCTGTCATGGTGGAATAGCCCTTTCTTGAACACAATTACTGCTATTTAGGACAGGAAAATAGGTGTAAAGGAATTAGTCCATTACTACGCCCCAAATCACTTTACAGGCCACTGACTGAGTGAGGGTAAAAGGAACAAAAAAATATACAAGTGGTCAGGCACAGAAAGGTAATAATGTACATTGTAGTAATCAGTTCTGTCCGAGAAGAAAACACTATGCAGCAATGTATCTAAGATTTGTCCACTTATATCTAAACATGTTTACTGTTTCAACAATCAGAGAGCAATTTACTGCAATGTACAGTATAACCTTGCAGTGAAAGTAGTTTGCCTGGTGTGTAAGCACAGAATAAAAGCAATAGGTTGTTGATTATTAATAATATTCCAATGGGGAAATGGGAGATTTGAGTATTTTCCTGGTGTCTAGTTCACCCCCTCTCCCATGCCCCCATCGCTGCCCCATGTGATTGTCTTGGTTTCCCTCGCAGTGCCTGGTCAGACCTTCTATTTTTTCTGTATTAAAAGTAAATAGACCAGGGGAGTGACAGTCGCCAAACAGAAGAGGCAATTTCCACCCATTTGTCATGCTGACTCATTTCTGTACTGCAGATTACTGAAATACTGTACTTCTATTATGCTGGTATTTGTTCTTTGGTTTTGTACTGCAATTGACTTACTAACATACTAATTGCCAGCAGAAAAGAGAAAAGCCAGCCAGAAAAGACTTGCCTGCTCCTGTTGGAGGCTGAGAAACTTGTTATACTGCAGTGAACAAACTAGAACGCATTTGAGGAACTGGGAACTTGGTAAAACATAATATTGTAGGGGACTAGGAAGGTAAGCTACACTTACAATAGAAAGTTTCATTATTTTCTTATTGGCATTAAGAATTGCAGGATTCCATTAAAGTGTAGTAATTTTATAACCAGAGGGATTGAAATACAACTGAAGTTGCTTGATTTCTGTGCTATACACATAGGATTTGGAAGGATATTTGTGCAATATTTTAGAAGTGTCCTGCTGGCTGAACAGTGAGTTCATTTTTATCACTGTACTCAGTAGAGTGGTTTGTGTAGGAGCAGTAGTCTAGTACATTGTGGTGTTGATTGACTTACTATAAAGGGTAGTACTCACCAGGGTGGTGGAGCAGTGGTGTATTTGATTGTTTCTAACAGTTACCAGTAGTTGTGGCATTTCCTTTATAGCCAAGGTTCTGACATCACTTCCTCAACAGGTCTTGGAGCAGAACTGTCATATTCTTAATTACCAGCACAGTGCATAAAGGGTAAGTACACACAAACAAACAAACAAAAAAAATATATATATTACTCATTGTATGTTATAAGGAAGAGGGAGATGTGGGGAGTGGTGCAATGCACTGGCTGTGGGGTAGCAATTTTCCGGGAGACATTCTGGAACCTGCGTTGCTGCCCTTTTTGCAGGCAACTATCGGCTCTGAGGAAGGAGGTTGCCCACCTCCAGGCTGAACTGGCAAGGACTAAGGAGGCCTCCCCCACCCAAAGAGCATCAGTTCCACAACCACTGCCTCAGAAGTTGCCATGTGTGAAGAGCAGATGGACCACGGTAGGTTCTGGGAGGGTGAGGGTGGTGGAACAGAGGCGTAGCCCCCGAGTTGCACCTCTACACAACTCATATGTCAGTCTGGCAAATCAAGGTTCCTCTATGATGACACCCTCATTGGAGACCAAGAAGAATGCTGGGGACATCCACAAGGAGACCCACAAAAGAGTGGCAAGGGACACCACAGGGGAAAGAAACAGCTTTTGATAGGGGACTCAGTTGTTAGGGGTGTAGACCTGGGGAAGGGAGAGGAGAGGAGAGAGAAGTAAGGTGCCTGCCTGGTGCCATGACTTGGAGGGACAGGAAGCGAATCCTCAGGATTGCAGAAGCAGCATCACAGGAGAGGAAACTAGATATCATTGTCCACCTTGTGGAAAAATGACCTAGCTAGGCATGAGATCAGTGCAGTGCAGGATGAATTTGTGGAGTTGGGGAGGGGTCTCAGACAGGTAGCAAGCACAGTAACCTTCTCAGAGGTGCTGCCAGTCTATGGCAGGGGTGAAGCTAGGGTACTGCACACCATGCATTTTAATGAATGGTTGCAAAACTGGTGCAGAGCACTGGGCTTTGGCTTCATTGGGGACTTGAGGGTCCACCTGGAGATGAAGAAGGTCTATACTGGCATGATGGTCTGCATCTGTCCAGGAAGGAAACAAGCTTCTAGGTGACAGGTTTAAAGGCTTCCTTGGCAAGCTTTTAAACTAGCCATGGGGGGAGGTGCTGTTAGGAAACAAGAAAGTTCAAGCCACCCCCCACAAAACATGGCAGGTAGTAGGGTAAACACTGAGGTACAGAGCTTGACAGAGGGCAGGACAAGGGTAAATGGAAAGATGGACAAGGGCAATAAGAGCAGGGATGGGACAAAAAAGGATAAAGCCAACATTAAATGGAGGACAATGAGTACCAATGCCCATAGCCTGGGAAACAAGCTTCCAGAGCTAGTAGCCCTGATGGAAGAGGAACATTTGGATAGTGCGGCAGTCACAGAAACATGGTACACAGAGAACCATGACTGGGATGTCAACATACCAGGGTACACAATCTTCAGAAGGGACAGGGAGGTTAAAAGAGGAGGTGGAGTAGCTCTCTACATAAGGGAAGGGATCAAAGCTACAGAACTAAAAAGTAGAGGGGCAGGACAAGAGGAACTCTGGGTCACCTTGGAGACAAGGAATGGCATCACAATCTGCACAGGGGTTGTATACAGACCCCCGTCTCAAGGGGAGGAAATGGACAAGAAAATAATACAGGGCATTCTCAAAATGGCTGAAAAAGGGGAGATACTGTTAATGGGGGACCTGAATATGCCAGATGTTAACTGGGCGACATGGACTGCAGCCACATCCAAGAGCAGGGTCATTCTCGATGCCCTTCAGGGAACATGCCTTAGACAGCTAGTGGTGGAACCCACTCGGGAGGGAGCAATATTAGACCTGGTACTCTCAAATGGAGAGAGGATCACAAACTTAGAAGTCAGTAGACATCTGGGAACAAGTGACCACTGCACAGTGTGCTTCACAAAAAACACAACCATAGAGACAAGTCATACAAAGACAAGGATACTGGACTTTAGAAGGGCTGACTTTGGCATAATGGGTGAATGCCTGAGGAATGCATTAGCAAATGGCCAGAAAGGAGGGGTGGAAGAATAATGGAGAAAAATCAAAACTGCCATCATGGAGGCAACAAGCCTTTGTGTGAAACAAATAAAGAAAACAAAGCGGAATAAAAAGCACTATGGCTCTCAAAAGAGGTGTCGGGGAAGGTTAAGGAGAAAAAGGCTGCATTCAGAAAGTATAAGGAATCACAGACGGAGCACGACAGGGAGCTGTATCAATTAAAGCAGAAAGAAGTGGGGAAGGCAGTCAGAAAAGCAAAGGCCCAAACTGAGGAAAAGATAGCCAACTCAGTTAAAAAGGGGGATAAAACCATTTATAGGTACATTAGGGAGCATAGAAAGGTTAAGGGAGGGATAGGGAAGATTAATAAAGGAGACGGGGGGTGGGCAGAGGGAGACAGTGAAAAGGCAGAGATACTGAATGAATACTTTTGCTCAGTATTCACAAAATAGGAAGAGGAGGAGTTTCCTAATCCAAACAGTAGAAGCACTCTGGATAGCGGGATTGACACCAGTCCATTTACAGAAGAAAGAGTACTGAAATAACTCCTACAACTCAAGGTGGACAAAGCAATGGGGCCTGACGGGATTCGCCCTAGAATCCTAAAAGAGTTAAGGGAGGACCTAGTGACACCACTAGCCACACTTTTTAACAAATCATGGGAAGATGGGGTGGTACCTGAGGACTGGAGGAGGGCAGATGTGATTCCCCTTCACAAAAGTGGGAGCAAGGTAGAAGCAGGAAACTACAGACCTGTTAGTTTAACCTCAGTGGTGGGGAAAATGATGGAATCACTTCTGAAAGAAAGAATTGTTGAGTACCTACAGGCGAACGGGCACAGGACCCAAAGCAGCATGGATTCACAGCAGGAAGGTCATGTCAGACTAATCTAATTGATTTCTTTGACTGGGTGACCAAAGTAATAGACCAGGGAGGGGCAGTGGATATGGCCTACCTAGACTTTAGCAAGGCATTTGACACAGTCCCGCACAAAAGATTAATAATCAGTTTAGCCAGCCTGGGAGTGGGTCCCAGGGTGGTAGCCTGGGTAGCAAACTGGCTGCACAACAGGACTCAGAAGGTAATAGTGAATGGAATACATTCTGAACAAAGGGGGGTTACTAGTGGAGTACCTCAGGGCTCAGTACTGGATCCAGTCCTCTTTAACGTCTTTATAGGTGACATTGCAGAGGGTCTGGAAGGAAAGGTATGCCTCTTTGTGGATGACACAAAAATCTATAACAGAGTTGATACACAAGGGGGGGGTAGAAAGGATGAGAAGCAGCTTAAGCAGGTTGGAGGAATGGTCAGACATATGGCAACTTAGATTCAATGCAAAGAAGTGCAAAGCAATGCACCTGGAAATAAAATCCAGGAGAAGAGTTCCAATAGCAGGGGAGGTACTAACGACAACAATAATGGAAAGGGATCTGGGTGTAGTCATATCAGATGACCTAAAGGTGGGTAAGCAATGTGAGAAGTCAGTAAGGAGAGCCGGGGGATGCTGGGAAGCATAGAGAGGGGCATCACAAGTAGAACAAGCATTTGTCAATGCCAAATGTTGCCTTGCTGCCATTGGCAGTGCAGGAGTTAGAGAGATGCAGCATAGGAGTGGCAGTCAAGTACTGAACTGATGCCAACCCACCCCCACCCTACAGAGAGTGAGAGGCATTAGGGTGTCCCTGTGGGTGTTTGTTAGTGCAGTGCGGGAAAACATGCTGGGCAGGATGTGAAAAATGACAGCTACACAGTTCATAAGGAGGTGTAATTAAATGGCAGTTCTGAAAATGTGGCATACAAATATACGAAAGTTGCGGAGTTGCAAGGGTGCGTGGGAAATATGCAAGGCACGCTTGCAGCACTGGCAGTTTGTGGGCGTTCGGCACCGAATTTTTAACATTGGCATTTTAGCACCTCTGCTCATGTACCATGCATGTCACTGTCATTTCCTCAAAGTGTTCCAAGAAGTGATTTCGAACAGCTACCACGCTATTCTGCGCCGGAAGTACATTTTGGGCAGGATATGTGAAGTGACAGCTGTACTGTTCATCAAGAGGTGTGTAAAAATGGCAATGGTGAAAATATCACAAATGCACGACGGTACGAGCATGCGTGCAATCTGCCAACGCACGCTCGTAACACAGTCATTTTATGGAGTATCAGCTCCAAATTTTCAACATAGGCATTCTAGGAGCTCTGCTCATGAACTATGTCACTGTCATTTTCATAATCTGGCCCAAACACTGATTTCCCATAGTGACTGCGCAATTGTGCACCGGAAGTGTGGAAACACATTTCGGGCAGGATGTGGGAAATGACAGCTATACTGTTCACAAGGAGGTGTACAAAAATGCCAGTGCTGAAAATACGGCATTAAAATATTGTGAATGCGTGGTTACGAGCCTGCATAGCAACTGCGGAACGCACGCTCGTAAAACAGGCATTTGTTGGATTTTTTCCACCAAATTTGGAACATAGGCTTTTTGAGAGGCCACCTCATGAACACTGGCACTGTCATTTCGTTAATAGGCCCCGAAAGGTGATTTCGTGCAGTGACTGCGAAATCACCTTCCGAGGCCGATTAATGCCATGACAGTGACAGAATTCATGAGGAGGGGCCCCAAAAACCCCCATGTTGAAAATTTGGTGCCAAAATTCCAAGAAATGCCTGAGATATACAGCAAAGTTGAAAAAACCCTTTCATTGCATTATACAGCTTACCGGCATTTCCTTAGTTCACAGTCGGCTTTGAAGAGTGCAGATGTGTTCCTGGTCCAGGGAAGATCGTTGCGCCAGAGTCAGAGGTAAGTATGGGGTGAAGGGGGTGATGGGAGGCAGGGTGCACAGTGGGTGGGTGCGGGTGGGGGAGGGCATGTAGACTTCGAGGGACGGTTTCGTTTTGCAAGTGGAGAAAAAAAGCGAAACCATCATGGGACAGTTTTGTATTACAGGGCATTTGGCAACTGGGGTGGGCTCCCAGTGTGCCACCTAAGTGGGTTTTGTGGGTGTCGGCCGACAGAGGATTGAGCACCCTCGTCAGCACACAACATAGGCGGGGGTAATGCCGGCGGGGGTTGGCACCCCGCCCGCAAACAAAGAAAGAAGTGCGGGCCGGGATTGGGCACCCCTCTGCATTCAACAGTTGGGGAGAGTGATGCCGATGGGAGTGGGCTCCCCGTCGGTGGGCAAATAAAGCGGGAGCCGAGGGGGATTGAGCACCCCTCGGCATCCCACATTTGCAGGGGGTATGCCGATGGGGAGTGAGTTCCCCATCGGCACACAAACTGCGGAGGGTTGCCGACAGGGATTGGGCACCCCAATGTTGGAAACCATGAGGCGCACACTGCTATGACCATGATCATAATGCATGGCATAGCAAAGGACCGCTGCGTATGACGATTGCAGCAGACCTTTGCTGTGATGTGCTCGCCCCATTATGAATGCATGATGTGACAGTGGCATGCAGGCTGATTAGGGAATGAGGGACGCACCTACTGATGCATGCCCTGCATTCGCCCAAGAGCAGCCGTGCCCTCAAGACCCGCACTGTCGCAAGATGTTTCTTGCACATGCGCGCAAGCCAACATAAAAAGGGAAGTGGTTATCCCTCTATACAGACAGTTGGTGAGAACCCATCTGGAGTACTGCGTGCAGTTTTGGAGACCTCATCTACGCAAGGACATAGACAGGATGGAAGCAGTCCAGAGGAGGGCAACTAAAATGGTGCAGGGTCTACATCAGAAATCATATGAAGAGAGACTGAGAGAGCTTAATATGTATACCCTTGATGAAAGGAGGGACAGGGGGGACATGATAGAAACTTTTAAGTACCTCAAGGGAATCAACAAAGTCCAGGACTGTAGCAACTTTCAGAAAAAGAGATGTGTAAGAACCAGGAGGCACAGTTTAAAGTTAGAGGGGGGACGGCTCAGGGGTAATGTGAGAAAATTATTTTTCATGGAGAGAGTGGTGGACATATGGAACCGCCTTCCTGGAGAGGTTGTGGGGTCTAAAATAGTGGGGGACTTCAAACATGCATGGGACAGACATAAGGCAATTATAGTGGGGGGTTGAAGTAGGCTGTTGGCTAACTAGAATCTGCAGCTTATCCCATAGGTAGGCAAATGGGCAGACTGGGTGGGCCAAGTGGTCCTTTTCTGCCGTCAAAGTCTATGTTTCTGTACTAATTTCCAGCAGAATAGGCCTTATGGTTTATGAGGTCTGCTCTTGCCTCAGATCCCTGTTTGGGTACTTTACCTCCTTCAGTTTTCCAAATAAAATGTGTGTGTGTGTGTGTGTGTTGGGGGGTGGCAGTCATCCATCCCTTGGGGATAATATTATTTCATAAGTTGTTTAATCAGTAGAATGCTTTACCTCCTCTTAATTTTAACCATTTTCTCTAGTACTGTAACAAATCATGAAGTGGACCAGACTATAATTAGTACTCACTTCTGTTACAAACTAGGTTTGCAGTGCTAGGCCGATGTCATGTTTTCTGTATCAGAAGTAAATAGATCAAGGCAGTGACATTTGCCAAATGGGAGAACCAATTTTAACCCCTAGGGATCCCTTTTTTCAAAAGGTATCCAGTTCATAAAGTACTTTGCCTCCCATTTAATTTAAACTACTGTATGTTCATAGGTACTGCATTAAATCACAAAATGAACTGGACTATAAATCATATTCACCACCTGCTTTATGTACCAAAATAGATAGATCTGAGACTCTAATTATTTTCAAACCCTACTCCTCGTAAATGGTTGCACCCTCATTACTTCAGACCCCCCCAATCTCTTTGCCTCATCTATCTTTATCTGGGTTAACAGCTACTTTGAGAATGATGTGCACCCTACAGAATAAATATTTCATTAAGTTCAATACATAATTTCTTTGTATTCAGTATAGAACAATCATACATATTCTCAGGTGCCCATACAGTCTGACTGAAAAAACAAAGGGGAAACCTAAGATACTGGTTTAGATTAGGTTCCACTGGTTCTTCACCTGAAAGGAGATAAACAAAGGCAGTATAATGCAGTGGTCTAAGGCCCTGAGCTGCATATCTGAAGACCTGGGTTTGAATCCCACAGCACCCACTTGCATACTGTGTGACCCTGAGCAAGTCACTTAACTTCCCTGTGCTCCTAGGTAACACCTTGAACAACCTTTCAGCTTAGTGCATCTCTCCTGGTTAAACAAAGGAGAATTAAAAAAAAGGAGAGCAGATTGAGTTTTAAGCTCAAGGCATTGTCACCATTTGGAATGACAGACGAAATGGAGTTGAGTATCTTATTACAAGTTTAAATCATACATACAATATGTTCTCTTTTTCTCTTGATTCTTTCATCCCAGTTTTATGGGCACCTGGGAATATGTAGCATTAAATCATGGTATTATTTTTTGTTTTTTTTGAATGCAAATAAAGTATGGATTGATTTTTTTTATATCTATATACATACTGTCTTTATTTTAAAACATTGCTCAAATGCTGTACAATAATACATACATTTATGATTTTAATGAGTCAATTAATATAGTACATTTGAACAAAAACTGATAAACTTATGTACAGATAAACTGGAATAAAAGATCAGCACGCTATCAATTCAAGTCACATCTTCTGTCCCTTTCAACAAATGTTTCCCACAGACAGCCAAACCAATAAACGGCTGAAACCACAGGCGAGGGGCACCAACAGCAAGTACAATATGTACTGTCTTGCAACCCATTAGGTATTTATCTTAATTGTGTATAAAGTCCTGGTGCTCCCTTTACTGAGTAGTTTGTGGGTTAAGGCCCTCTGCAGCACATTCATGTGATTAAAAATGGTGACATTTCCTATTCTGTGGTCAGACATTTACAGAGGTCCACCAAAGGCGCCAGTGATGTGACTGTCATGGGTATTGGAACAGTGATTCTGGGCTCTCATATTTCACTTGGTGACAGTGAGAAGTTACTCTTGACCGTGTCATAGGGTAAACTTTGTTTTTTTCCCCCCAAACTTTATACTCCTGCCAGCGACAGAAAACAAGGACGTATCATCAGGTCCCTTTCCTTCTAGCACCCCCTTTTTATGTTGGCTTGCTGCCCTTGCACACAAGTCAACATCTTGCAGTAGTGCAGATTTGGAGGCGCGGCCGCTGTTGGGCGAATGCAGGGCATGCATCAGTAGGTGCGTCCCTCATTCCTCAATCAGTCTGCATGCCCCATGCATGCTAATGTGGTTAGCACATCTAAGGAAAGGTCCGCTGCAATCCGAGCAAAGCTTGTCAGATGCAGCGGACCCTTCCTGCATGCTCACCACATGAGCAGCATGGTGGGTGGCCGCCGGCCCAATGGCCGACTTTGGGGGTGCCCAATCCCCAATGACTTCTGTGCCACACAAGCAGCCCCCAATTTTCTATATGCCGAGGAGGGTGCCCAATCCCGCTCAGTTCTTGCGTCCCCTTTTATTGTGTGCCAATGGGGAGCCCACTCCTCATCGGCATAAATCAGCCACCCTGCATTTCTTACATGCCAAGGAGGTGCCCAATCCTCCTCAGCTCTTGCCCCCGCCACCTTTCGATGGTGCCGACGGGGTGTCCAACTCGCCGGCATAAATTCACCTCCCATTTTCTACCAATGAGGGTGCCCAATCCCCGTCGGCTGCAGCACCCCCAAAAACAGTTAGGTGGCATGCTGGGAGCCCATCCCAGCGTCACCCGTCCCTGAAAAAAAAACTGTCCCGATGATGTATTTTTATTCCCTGTAACAAAAAGGTCCCTCATAGTCTCCTGCCCCTACCCACACCCACCACTCGCACCCTGCCTCACACCCCCCCCCATATTTACCTCCGGAGCCCAGTGCGCGATCTTCGATGGACCGGGAACACGCCTGCTCTCTTCAAAGCCGACTGCGAACTGAGGAAATGGCGGTAAGCTGTATAATGGAATGAATAGGGTTTTTTCAACTTTGCTGCATATCTCGGGTATTTGTTGGAATTTTGCCACCAAATTTTCAACATGGAGTTTTTGGGGCCCCTCCTTGTTAATTCTATCACTGTCATGGCATTAATCGGCCTCAAAAGGTGATTTCACAGTCACTGTGCAAAATCACCTTTTGGGACCCATTAACAAAATGACGGTGCCAGTGTTCATGAGGTGGCCTCTCAAAAAGTCTATGTTCCAATTCTGGTGGAAAAAAATCCAACAAATGCCTGTTTTATGAGCATGCGTTGCACAGTTGCTACGCAGGCTCGTAACATCAAGCATTCACAATATTTTAATGCCGGATTTTCAGCATTGTCATTTTTGTACACCTCCTTGTGAACAGTACAGCTGTCATTTTCCACATCCTGCCCAAAATGTGTTTCCGCACTTCTGGAGCACAATAGCACAGTCAGTGTGGGAGATCAGTGTTTGGGCCAGATTATGAAAATGACAGTGACACAGTTCATGAACAGAGGTCCTAAAATGCCTATGTTGAAAATTTGGTGATGATACTCCATAAAATGACTGTGTTACGAGCATGTGTTGGCAGATTGCACGCACGCTCGTATCGTTGTGCATTTGTGATACTTTCACTCTGGATTTTCACCATTGCCATTTTTCGACACCTCTTGACGAACAGTACAGTTGTCACTTCACATATCCTGCCCAAAATGTGTTTTTGCACTTCCGGCACAGAATAGCGTGCTTGCTGTGCGAAATCACTTCTTGGGACACTTTGAGGAAATAACAGTGACATTGTATATGAGCAGAGGTGCTAAAGTGCCTATGTTGAAAATTTGGTGCTGAACACCCATATGTAGAGACTGACAGGTGTCAGGGGTGTGATTTGGGATTGTCGGACGTAATGCTCACGCCATTCCACCCCCACCCCCACCCTGCAGCCAGTGACAATCATCAAGATGTGCCTTGGATGCTCTGGCTCCAAAGTTCACCCCACTGTCCTATACTGCACCCATCTCAATGTATTTCCTTATGGAATGGGGTGAGCGTAAAGCCCGAAGACCCCAATGCACACTGCACCACTTGTCGGTGTCTGCAGGATAAGGAGAGGTGAAATGGCATGAGCACTATGGCCAACACCCAAAGGGACACCCCAGTGCCCGTCAGTCTCTGCAGGGTGCGGGGTGGGTTGGCATCAGTTCAATACTCCACTGCCATTCCTATTATGCATCTCTCTAACTCCTGCACTACCAATGCCAATGTCAGCAAGACAACATTCGGCATTGACAAATGCTTGTCCTGTTTGTTTCATTGTCTGCCTCTGCCCCTCTCACTGAACTTCAAATATTCTGATTCAGACTAAATTGTGAATTCTGTGCCTGTGCTTTAGTCCTTGCTTCAGAAACAGTCATTCAGAACATGACTATTGGGGCAACCCCATCGCCAGGTGAACGTCATCTACAATATACTGTATGCCTAATTTGTGCTGCTTTTGACAGCATGTTTTAGCTCCTGTTACCATGTTTATTGCCCTAATATCCTCTTCCCATTCTGGGTGGATGTTGGCAGCTGTGAGCAGTGTGGTGCAATGGTGTTTGTATTTGACAACTTGCCAGTGAACTGTATTTAGCAGCAGCTTCAAGGTTTTTCCTTTTTTTCACTGAGCGCATTCAATACATGAAGGAAGAGATCTGAGTCAGCATTCCCATTCATGCAGCTGTACAGTATACTGATCTCGAGGCTGGTAACATTAGAGAGGAAACTCATGAGGAAAATGCCTGTGACATCATGCTGACAGCAAGGTGCACAGGATGTACTGGTATGCCCACCATAACTGCAGGGTTAAAATGTAATTATAATTGGATTGTTGGACCTTCAAGTCTGTCTCTATGTTGTGAGGAAGGAGTGTGGTGGTGTTGGGGGGGGCTGTTTGAAGCCGTGGTATAACCCTCTGGAAATGCAAGCAGCATTGCTTAGATATTTGGAAGCATGGTGAATGAAAGCGTATAATAAAAACAGGAATAAAAAATAAAACAATAAAAGCATTTACAGATGTCTACTTAGCAACACTTGGCAACACATGAGAAGTACGATTTACTTCAATGCCTGCAATCTGTGATCGGGAGAGGAATACTTATGCCAGAAACGTGGTGACAAGGGCTGAAGGCTGCTGTCATCAGCAGCATGGTTTAGCACTAGATAATACAGTTGATCAAGTGCACCTGGTGATGCAGTAGCCCCAACATACAGGACCTGAATGAAAGCTTCCAAAAAGCAGATGGATTACCTAAACAGATTTGCAATTCACATTTACACCTATCAAATTACAAAAATTTAGTCTCAATAAATCAAGGCATACAACCTGAGAAATCATGTTTTTTTTTTTTTAAATTTACCAAAAAGGATGCTGATTCCTAAACAGCAGTTAACAATCCACCCTAGCTACCCTCTTCCAGTGAAACACCAGTAGCAGCTTTTTATGTTCATTTTGGTTTTATGATGAAGAACACCAGAAGTCAAAATATTGTAAAGGACAAATAAAATACATGAAACACACACACACACACACACACACACACTCACACGCATGCACACGCACACACAAACGCAACCTTACAAACCCAAAAAATACATAAAAAATCATTTTGGAACAAAACTGACATATGGACATGATTATTTATGAGCAATTCAATAGGAAAAGACTTTTCATATCACATATAAAAATAAGGATAAATCCATTTCTAATCCTTGCTTTTATGAATTGTTTTAGTCTATATTAAAATGTTAGAGAATACTTAAACAACATTTTGACAACAAACTATTAAAAAATCTGACTCCGTAGATGACTAAAGGAAAGGCTGCTGTATTCATTAAGGCTAAAACTACATTTACATAATTTACCTAAATGTGGTTCCAGAGCATTTGAATATTGTAAAATCAGCCTTCTGATTTCAAAAAACTGTCTTACCTGCTTCCTAAAATGGCCGCCAAATGTATTATGTGATGACATCATTGGAGCCAAAGTCAGAAATATATATGGCTCTCTATAGTGCTAACTAAATATGTTTTCCCTTTGTATAGAATTGTTTCACCCAAATGGTCAAAACCATGTACATTATTTTGTATAATACACATGTTAGGCTATAGTTCTGTTCATTTTATTTATTTTAACATGCTGAAATTGTGTTTTAATCCAACCGACTTTCTCTGTGGCAAACCACAGTGCAGTACAAATCTTGAATAACCTGGTGGTCTAGTGGTTATGGTGGATCCAAGATGCTACAGTGGGGGTGCTGGGGTGGTGTGCATGCTTAATATGCACTTTTTAACATTTTTATTAAACCTTTATATTTTCTGCTATTCTTTTCTAGTACGTTTTTGACAGAACCTACAAATGTAATCCATAGTTTGAATATAAACATTTGTAGAATCAATAAATCAGACTTCTTTAACAAAGTGAAATGCAGCAGCAGCACAAAAGTACATTACTATGTGTGTGTGTTGGGGGGGTGCAGCCCACCCCCTAGAGCCACCACTTTTTTGTAGCAAAGTTCTTGTTCAGTCCAATGTTAGAGTTCATACTTTCTCGAAACTCAAATATATGCTTATCTTGTCTTCTTTTTCCATGGGAAATAATAATAAGAATCAACATTTATATAGTGGTTTTCATACACATTGTATCCCAACGTGCTTTACAAGAAATACTAGACTAGTAGTGAAGTGACTGAACATGTAGTGGCAGCCATTTCATACATTAATATCCACACACAGCCTTGGACAATTGCATAAAGTGGGTTTATGGGAAGGGGATTGTTGGCCAGGACAACGGGATCAGGTAGTGATCAAGGGTCTGGCAGCCCACATTTTATTTCTCACAGTAATCTGCTCATATTTCTCTCCTCTGTCTTTCCCCTTCCTTGAATATAGCAGTACCTTGCAAGAGTGGCCTTTTCAGTCCCCCTCTGGTATTCATTCTTCACTATTCCTCCTCACACCAAAAACTAGTGAGCTCATCACCCATCTGCATCATGAATGCAAGTAGTACAGTCCCGGTTTTATTCTGACATATCAAATATAAACATATCTTTCCAGTAAGTCAGGCTGATAGCAACAGGGAACAAGGGGAATGATGGGCCTTCCTATCCTTAAAAGATCTAGGTTACCTTTGATTAGGCACTGCTAAATGATGGGTGTGCACATCATTATGTACGTCATGTAATATTGCTTAATCATAGGTGGCTTAGATCTTACATGGGTAGGAAAGCCTATTTTTTCACCTGTGTGATGCAGATATCAGCCTGGCTTACCAGAAGATCATGTCTATTTTTAATATGTAAAAATAACATGGGCGACTGTACTAACCACGCTCATGATGCAGAAGGGTAGTGAACTCACCAGTTTTTGGTGTGGGGAGCAGGTGAGAAAAATGAATGCTAGAGAGGAACTGAAGAGGCCATTCCAGCAGGGTATAGCTATATTCAGGTTAGTTGAAGACGTGAAGGAGGATGTTGAGCAGATCACTGTGAGATCTGAAATGGGCTGCCAACATCGTGATCACTACCTGACTGTGGATGAGAGTAGCTGGCGATGACAAATGCTCAGAGTGGCAGGGCTGCACCTAAACTGTTACTTGAATTCAGTGTAAGGAGATTACCCTTGGGTGGGGGGTTGACATTTGTTAGGGCAGTATTGAGGGAGTTGTGTATAGCTCATTCAAGATTTGGAAGGTGCCAGCCAGCCAACTCGAGTTGTGGAGTAGAGCAAAGAAAAGTACTGGAGAAGAATTTCTGGGAGCTGTCCTGCAGGGTACTGCAGATCACAGGTAAAGGAGTAGATTGACACTGGAAGTCGGATGGATTTGCTCAAGGTATTAGTATGCTTCTCCTGCTAATAATATCGTTATCCATTGTAAGTGCAGCCCTTATGAGGGCATGAACAGCAGTTTTTCTGGTGGGTCATCATGATTCTTATTACTTGGCCCTCCAAAAAGACCTAGTTGTTGATTAATGAGGTAGGGAAAAACACAACAGGGGAACTATACATACTACCGTCACTGTGCAGAAGGGTGGTGATCCACATAGTGTTTACCGTGGGAGCAGAAGTCAAACAATCTGAGGTATAATAATTCTCTTCTTGAGACTGTAAGCACATATGTGGCATCAGGCAGTACTAAGGACAGGGGATGGATGGTGGGGTGAACCTCCCCGACGACCAGGACCTTATTTTCTTGGATCCGCTGCACCGACTGCTGGGGCTTGTGACCAGGGACTGATGTTCGGCCCCACCCGCCTTCCTCCTCCATTAAATGCCCTCACCATGCCCACTTTGAGAAGGGAGCCAACCAGGGCTGAGGCAGCATAATTCAGGTGAACGCCTCCTCTCCCACTGCCCCTCTGAGAAAAACTGCTAAGTTAAAACAGGTTAACTCCCTAAATGGAGCGCTGGTTAGACAAACCCCACCCTTGTGGAATCTGAAACTTAAAAAAATAATCTGAAACACGATAATAATTGTGGACTGCACTTACTGCTCATAATCATACTCTTCCGGTCTCAGCAGTGGCAGTAAGTTGCCTTATAGGGCATAGCTCAGTATACTGTGAGGTCAGATCCTCCTAAGCTAAGATCAGAGCTACTGTTGCTTAACCTGGACTACAACATTATCTAGCCCGTAAATACTTTCACAGCCTGCATGTTTGTCTATTTTCCCTTGAAATGTATGCTATAGTTTAGTACAGGGGCACCGGGCACTGACAGCAGCTAGCTGTTCCTGAGATTGCACCTTCAATGAGATTCTTAACCTGCATAATCTAACTAGTAAATACTTTCATAGTCTGCCTGTTAGTTTAATTTCCCCTCAAAATGTATACAATAACTTAACTATAGGGGCTCGGATTGCAACAAGTTGATCCTTAGATTACATATGCAACAGTTTGTTAACCTGTTAATACCTCATCACCTGCTAGACAGCCTCTCTACTATTGATTGTAATGTGATAGCCTGGCTATGGCAACTCAGATAGCTACAGGCTGACTCTGTCTGGATATATTCCATAACAGTGGGGTGTCCCTGTGCCTAGGGTGACTCCCTTGCTATTATCTACACTCAGCCTACCTGCCTGCCTAAAGGCTAGTGGCATTAAAACCACTGACAGGAGGAATGCATATTAGTAAGCACTGCCAAGCTTAGTCACCCCCAAAGTTCTGACTCACACATCCCAGGGTTTAGAGGCACATTCCAGTCCCTCTAGGAGGGAGTCCCTCTGGCCCTGGTTCTATCCCTGACCAGTCACACCAGGGACTCGGTGTCCCTACAAGATTGTGTACTGCACAGTAGCAGTGCCCCTTGAAGCAGGGCTCTACCCCTGATCAGTCACACCAGGAACTTAGCGTCCCTACAAGATTGGGTACTGTACAATAGTGGAGCCCCCTTGACTCAGGGTTACAATGCCTAGGAGAAAAATCTTACCCTCTGTCCAGCCTTCCCTCCTTACCACTCCGCCTCCTGTGACCATCAAGATGCCCATCAAGCAAGGACCTCCTTACCTCAGCTGTCCTAACAGAGGGCTCCTCCTGTACATTCTGTCCCTCCTCTGGGCAGACATAACTACTAGCTTAGGAGAAAAGGACTCCAGAAGTCCACCTCCGTCTGACCCCCCCATGCCACTCCTGGCACTGCTACCCCCCCAAAACAACACAGAGGCACTCCTGATTGCCCATGAAATTTGCAGGAGAGGTATTTGGTACCCAGCCTTACTTTCTGCCAAGCGTAGATCCTGTACCAAGCCCTTACCCCTCCATAGCCTCCCATCTCTCTGCCTCCTTGCTACCATCCTGTTTATGTCCAGGGACATCCAACCTAACCCTGGACCCCCACCTAATAACCTCCTGGTCTCCACCCCTCAGGACCCTCATTGGGCATTCACAAAGGGCCTGTGGATTGTGCATATGAATATATGTAGCCTAAGACCAAAGATGCAGAAACTACAAGCCTGGCTGGACCGGTACAACCCGGACATCCTGGCCATATCTGAAACCTGGATCAAGCCTCATATTCCCTCCCATGAGGTTGCAGCCCTTGGGTACCTCTCCCACAGAAAAGACAGATTGAACAAAAGAAGGGGCGGTGTCCTAATCTACACAAAAGATACCCTTAACTCAGTGCAGGTCAACCTGCAACAGTCCACCTGCACAGACGGTGAATCGATCTTCATACGCATCACTCTTGGCCCATGTAAACATCTCAACACTGGATGTGTATATAACCCCCCAAAGAATGCTCGTGCATCTCTCAAGGTGGTCCTAAAGGACATCTCTGAAGAGGTAGCCTCTGAGATACTTATTCTGGGGGACTTTAATCTAAATTGGGCCCCACATGACACCCACTCCCTAATAGGGCTGGTTCAGGAAGCTAACCTTGAGCAAGTCATCGCAGGGCCCACCCGAATGAACTACAAAATGGGAAATCACTCCATGCTTGATTGGGTGCTCACGAGCAAACCCTCCAACATACAGGCGGAAGGCACCTTAGCGGATGCCCTGAGTGACCACTCCCCAATTTTCTGCACCTGGAAAAACAGGGCCCCCAGATTCCGGACGCAAATCCTGGCAGCAAGGGATTTCACACACTTACTACCCGAACACCTAACAGGCAGCCTAAACAGCATTGATTGGAGTCCAATCAAACTCCTCCCCTCATTGGATGAGGCTGCTGCCTTCTTTCAGCGAACTATCACTACGGTGGCTGACCGCCTTGCCCCTGTGAAGAAACTTCGCACCAAGGGGAGCTGCTACAAGTGGATCACCCACCACGTGAAATCCCTTATGAAAAACCAGGACATAGCTTGGAAGAACTACAAGCTCTCCTCCCTACCTGCTGACCTAATGTGGTATAAAGCTCTTAGAAATAGGTGCAAACTGGCCATTAAAGTAGCCAAAAAAGAGTATGTCACCCATCTACAGAAAAAGAATCTAGGCAACCCTAGACTCTTCTGGGCACATATAAATGGGTTAATAAAGGGGAGTGGCAGGACCGTACACGGCCACATCGAGATAAACGGTCAATTAACAAACGACGACCCTAGCATTGCTATGGCTCTCAACTGCCAATTCCTGAACCTGGACCAGTTCAAAGCGGGACTGCCACTCCTCCCCCTGGTCCCGAATGTTCACCCTCTCCACTGATTGGACTGCCCAACCTTCCACATCAGACTAATAAAACCCAACAAAGTTCTCCCATTATTAAAGTCCCTCAAAACATCTGGATCTGTGGGACCAGATGGAATTCACCCCTGGATACTGAAGAAAGTGGCCCACGCATTAGCCAGGCCCCTGACCTGGCTCTTCAATCAATCCCTAATTGAAGGTGCCATCCCAGAACAATGGAAACTGGCCCACGTAGTCCCCATCCACAAGGGAGGCTTGAGGGAGTCAACCAACAACTACATGCCAATCTCCCTACTCTGCAGCCTGGCAAAGATACAAGAGAGATTGCTATACGGCCAACTCCGTGACTACCTAGAGCTCCATCAACTACTAGCTCCCTCTCAGCATGGATTCAGGACCAAACATGGGACTGACACCGCACTTATCAAGTTCTTCACAGATGTTCTCAGAGAACTGGACAAGGGAACCCCCACCGGAGCTGTCTTCATTGATTTATCCAAGGCATTTGACCTTGTCAGCCATAACCTGCTGCTTACCAAGCAGAGCCATGTTTGGCTAGACAGCCACTCCCTGTCGTGGTTCAACAGCTACCTTACTGGGAGGTCACAGAGGGTAAAATGGAAAGACTTCCTGTCGGAGCCTCTCCCATTAACAGAGGGGGTGCCCCAAGGGTCTATCCTTGGCCCCCTTCTCTTCTCTCTCTTCACCAGTTATCTCAGTAAACACTGTGGTGGGAGCTCTGTGGTACAGTATGCGGATGATGCCGTCATTTACTGCCCCTCCTCTAATCTGGAAGATCTCAGTTCTGGTCTACAAGATGACCTGAGATCCCTAGAGCAATGGCTTGTCACAAATAGAATGATCATTAATTCTAACAAGACCAAGGCCATGCTGTTTGACCCAAGAGCCCTCGGTTGTGATAGAAGCCAACACCTCCAACTGACTACCACGTCAGGCAACAGACTAGAGGTGGTTGAATCAATAAAATACCTTGGCCTTACCCTGGACCAGGGCTTCACCCTCAAGGAGCACTTAGACCAGGTAACTGAAAATATCCATGCTAAACTTGGGACTCTATACAGGTTGAAAGACCAGTTGATACCAGCTACCAGGGCTTCCATCGCCACCAGTGTCCTACTTACGACCATTGCCTATGCGGCCCTGGTGGTCCAGGGAGTAGCCAGACAAGAGATGAACAGACTACAAGTTCTCTATCATAAGGCAGCTCGGTTTGTGCCACAATCTGGCCCCAGGACCCATCACTGTGACACATTGTCCCAACTAAACTGGCCCTCCTAGGACGCCCAGCTCCAATACCCCCTACTCTGCCAAATCTTTAAATTACTCAGCCCCTCCCCTCCTCCCAGCCTCTCCAGGCTCATCGCCCTAAAGAGTAACCTTAGGCTCCTCCGCACGATGGACCAGACACTCCTTGCAGTGCCTAGGGTTAGAACCAAGGTGGGTGGCAAGTTGTTCACCCTCACCGCTCCCACACTATGAAATATCCTGCCCCCAAGAGTCCAGGAAGCTACCTCCATCAATAGCTTCTGCACAAGGCTTAAGGCACATATGATGGCCACCTCCAGGTGCAATTGCTGAAGGAAAGGGTCCCCCAAGCATAAGCCTAACATATCACAGCACAACACGCACAGGGGGCCTTACCCCCCGCCCCCCCTTCCAGGGAAGTACCTACAATGACTACACTAACCTATATGGCTAACTCAGCATATGTAACCAGCTGAAGTGCAACTATGTATTACCCTGTACTATGTCTTGATGTGTCTTATGTAATGTATTTATGCTGTATGCTATACCATGTAAACCCCAAGTCGCCCCTGAAAAAGGGACCTTCAGGACCCAGTGGGCTCACCTGGTTATCAAAATGTAATAAATAAATAAACACTGAGAATGTGGACTAGAGAGTGATTTGGGAGGCATTTTTTAACAGTTCCAGCTGATGATGTAAATTGGTATAGGTGTGCACAACTCTCTGAGGTACAAGATTACAATCTGAGGTATAATAATTCTCTTCATGAGACCGTAAGCACATATGTGGCACCAGGCAGTACTAAGGACAGGGCATGGATGGTGGGGTGTTCAACAGAAGGCAAGTTACATGCAGGAGGTTCACATGGAAAAAGAAAGCCTTATCTGTGGATTAACAAGAGCATGGGTTTTGGAACTGAACCACACCAGTACTTTGCTCTGTGACCCTCAGCAAGTCATTACACTTCCTTGTGCTCCCAGGCCACACCTGTAAACAAGCTTTCAGCTTAGTGTGTCTCTCCTGGTTAACACAAAACTAAATTCAGTGCATCACATAACCATTAGATCATCAGGTAATTGAAGTGCTGTACTGTAATGCAGTTTGCCAAGGAAAAAAGTCAGCTGGATTGCAAAATATTTTCCGCAAGTTAAATAAACAAAATGAACAAAATCATAGCCTAACATGTACTGATCAAAATAATCCACGAGTTAATACATGGTATTGATCATTCTGGTACAACAATTCAAAACTAAGCGAGAAAGAAGAACTAGTGAGCACTATAGAAATATATGTGGGTCTCTGTCTTTGGCTCAGATGATGTCATCATGACTCATCACTTACCAGACTTGGCAGACATCTTAGGTAGAAAGCAAGGCTGTTTTTTGAAAGTGAAAGGCTGATGTTTACATTTTTCAAAAGATATGAAACTGCATTTATATTATTTACATAAATGCAGTTTTAGCATAACTGTAAACAGCAGCCTCTACTTCATCTTGTTATGAAGCCAGATTTTGGAGTTTGCCATTTTAAAAAACTGCTTGTTTAGGTACCCTTTAACTTTACAATTAGTCAATAAAAAATAAAAATGCCAGTTTTATGGGTTTTGTTTTTTATTTAATACACAATCTAGATGGTATTTAAAACTCAAAGGGTAATGCCCTGGAAATTAGTTTAAAGATAATAACCCAATATAATAAATTTTAGAGCAGATACAAACTCTTCTATAGTCTGAAGTAAGACAACTTCAATGTACTATACCTTCATTGCAGGTATCTGCTCTGTTGATTATTTGTCCATGGTTACTTACAGGTGGTAGAGTAGGGGAAAGTGTATGCTTGGGGTAAAGCCAATCCTGCCCTCCCAAAATTGGACAAAACGTTTTGAATGCAGAATAAAGAAATCCTGCACAAAGTCAGTGTTTCTTACTCTTTAGATGTCAGCGATGAAGGCAAGTCTGATTTAAACTCTCTACAAAACCTCACTTTCAAATCTGCATCGTTGGTGATATTTGGTTTTAAAAAAATGATACTTACGATGTTATTAACTAATTTTACTGAGAAATACTTTCAGGCTATCAGGATGCAACATTCTGAATGGTACCTGAGACAATTTACGCTGAGGGTGCAGGATACAGAAATGCAGCATTAATTCACATTATTCCCTTAAATGCACTGGACAGAAAGCAGTTTTGGAGAAACAGTACAACAAAAACTTCACTATCGGACATAAATACTGCAGTGAAGTTGAGGAAAAAACACCTTATCTCTTGCCTTTCATAAAACCACACTGACATATCAGCTGCTCACTGCCTGTAACAAATATGGCAGACAGATAATTGCAGTATCCTGGCAGTAATTTAGCAATGAAAATAACTACAACATTCCTATTTAAAAACTATTTATTTTAGGCCCAGTGGCACTGAGGGCTGAGGTGCTGGACATGTTACCTCGCATTGCACCATCGACCCATGTTCGGGAACAGACATGGGTCGCTGGGGGTTGGCAGAGAGGAGAAGGAGTGAACGTCTCCAGGACTGCTCTCCTTTTCTGGGGGGGGTTAGTAGTACCCGGTGATTGCCTGCCCCCTAGCAGAGGCTGGGAGGTGGCATGTCAGCGCTAAGAATGTGGGGAAAGACTGAGGCAGGAGCTTGGCAAGGGTGCGCATGGATATGTGCATGCTACCACCGCTGGCACCATTGCATGCCACAGCCTCTCAGGGAAGAATGAAAAAAGTGGAAATATGTCTCCCTCTGTGTCAGCTTGGGAAGGCACCTCCCCAAACACTATATCCGGTCCGGTGGGTCGAGTCGGTCCCTGCCATGAAGGGTAAGTCATGGGGTTAACGAGAGGGGGTCTCATACCCGGTGCCAATGCTGGGGGTGGGCGTCAGATGTATAGCAGAGGACTCCAGGGGAGAAAAGAATTTATTTTGGCAATGAAAATAAGCCTTTTTTTCTTTATATAAAGCTGATTTTTACAAGTCACACAGTGACAGCAGACAGCATGTTAAATTTAGGCGGTAATATTTAATTTGAAAATGGGGGGGATCAGGGCTTGTGGCTGGGGGACCACTAGAACACCAGAGGAAACATATTTTGTTTGCAAACAGGGGGATGGGGCTTGCCGCCAGGGGGTCCACTACTGTATTCCTAAAAAAAAGACTGAAACAGGACAGGTCCTGACTTGGAGTTTGGACTGTGGGGACACCTACCAGAAAACTGTCATTACTTCAGATAAATTGAACTGCAAACAGTGCCACCTGGTGCATTTTAGCTGTAGTGAATGGGAATTCAGCTCAATCACCTAATTAAGAACTCAGACACTATTTACTGCATTACTGAGCAGTAACAATGTCTTTCTCTGTACCCCTCGGTATTCCTAGTGGCACACCTCAGCTGCTGAGGTATAACGAGGGTACTGGGCAAGCTTTCTGTAGCAACCACTGTAGATGGTTGGAAATGGAGCATTGTGATGATTTTACTACCTAGTCTGATATAGCCATCTGTGGATTAAACAGAACTGGGCCTAATTTCTGTCTCTTAGTGCTGGCTGAATTAAACTGGCAACCAGTGGCTAAATTTGCAGCATCTGCCTCTGCACCAGAGTGTCATGGGTTCTAATCCCACACAAAGATGGTCTTAACCCCAAATGCTGGCATGCCAGTGTAGTTTAGGGGAGTTGCTATACTGCCAAAGTGTGCTGTTCTTTGATATGGTAGGAGGGTGCTGCTGTGCCACCTTTTGGGGGTCAGGTGATACCAGAGGGGAGCCCATGAATATTGCTGTGCTTAGAGCCCATGACAATGTATAGTAATTCCATCCCTGGCAAGGCTGGATTTACCGTTAAGCAAACTACACTTGTGCATTAGTGCCCATGATGTTCTGGGGGTTCTCTGTGTCTTAGCTACATACTCCATATACCAGTTCCTCCATTTAGTGCTTTACATGTTGGGATTTAAGCAATGAGTTTCAATGTTTTTTTATTCTCCATTGATAGACAGGCAACATGGATCTAAATCCGTGCCTATGTCTCCACATCTATCACCCTCCATACTTCTGAATGGCTCTATCCCTCCAACCAAACTGGCTCTTTCTCCAACAAAGCTGCAGCAGTATTTGGCACCAGCCACCATTTCATAAGAAACTGCAGCCTTAAGTCCTGTCATTCACACCATTGTGGTTATTATTATTTATTTTATTTTTTTTTGCAAGTAAGTGCACACTGCATTGGAGAGTTCTCAAAACAGCTGAACAAAAGAGAGAGAAGCAGCCTTACTCTTGGCTCAGCATGGGGTGCACCATAAGGACTTGGAGGCAGCAGAACCCAGGGCAAGGAGATGAGGACTGAGAAGGAGGGAAGGACAAGGTCACTCAAAAGAACATTTAAAAAGATTAATTTGAGATGGCCGTGAGGGCAGATTAGTGCGAGGCCAGTGGGCGCCAAGCTACAGCCAGGCATACTCAGGTGGGAGGAAGATCAGGGTGGAGTATTGATGGAATAGAGCCCAGTCGGCCTGACTGGAGGCCCGAGTGACAAGTCATGACTGTGTTACTGAGTGAACTGTGCCAGCACAGTCACATGCCCACAGAGTACTAGAATGGTCAAGTAATTCAGTTTGCCATCCCAAGCACAGCCAGTGAGTTAGTGGTGATGGTGGTGTGGGCAAGCTGAAGAAGGAATGGATCAGATAGAACAGTGGCCACACAGGAAAGCAAGCGGAGGTCATCACAGAAGGTGGGAGGGGGGTGAGTGCCACAGGGAAAGATGATTTTTTTTTTCTTTTTGTTAATACTGTGTCCCTTCCTCTCTCCATGCTTGCCATAAATTATTGAACAGTCTAATGTTTACTTGAGGATGGTTAAGTGGTTGATGGGAATTGGGATGCATGCTGTGGTTGCAGAACATCCCTGATGTGTGTGTGCATGTGTTTGTGTGTCCATTCTTTAACATTAAGCTGGTATTCATTCCGTTAGAAGCTGCATGTTCACTGTGTAATCACTACACTGCCTGGCTGTAGTCAATTTGTAGGATACTAGCTACTACAATTCTCATCATAAATATGAGGAGTGCCAGCATTTCCACTGATTGTAGAGCTCCTTTCCATCACTGTCTGATGGCTAAGAATGTATGTACTACTGTTGCCAAACTTGCCAGAGTAGTTTCTTGCTTCCTCCCTGTGATGATGTCATATTAAATAATGAGCACACAAAGTCTTTATATAGTTTGTCAGACAGAATTTAATGGAAAAAAACTACTAAGACTAAGGTTAATCTGTTAAATAAGGCAAGGCTTGACTTATGTGGCTGCCTTGCCTAGTTGAACCCCAGTGCGTGGCTGCTTCTTTTAGCCTGCTTGGGAAGGGGGTCTGAGTGTAAAGGAAGAGAACACATTTTAAACAAGAAGCTCTGCTTCAGATTGTGCAGGATGCTGAGTGTTCTGACTGCAGCATCCATTAACTGGGGAAGCTGGTGGGAGGTGGGAAGTTGCTGTGGATCTGACTGGTTGTCATTTTCCTTGTGCAGCTATGCTGCAGGGGTGCAGACATGGTTCAATGTGCAGGCTGCAGCATGCCCTCTTTATACAAAAATGCCCCCTAAGGGTTCCCCAGGCACCTACTGGGCTCACCCATTAAGACCCCAGTGGTCCCTGAACTTTATTTTTGTGTGGTCCCACTTTAGCTCACTCTATTTAACATAAACTCTGCACAAATAAGGTGTTTTTTTTTGTTACCTCCATTAGCAGTTTAGTCCTGGTGCCATGTACCAAGAGGCTACTACTGCTGCCTTGCAGGCCTGACCAAGGTTGAGGGGTCTGGGTTCCTATTCTGGATATTACAGGGGGTTCTTTCCTGAGGTTCCACTATGCTGCGGTGACAAGAAATTTGTCGACCGATGGCACAGCTACAGCACAACACTGCCAATTGGTGTTGTGCCGTTGCTCGGTGACCAGTTGTTTTCTGTTGGGGGGGTTTCCCCCCCACACACCCCAAATTTTAGATTCCTAACTGCAGTCGGAGTCAGTTCAGGGTTGGAGGTGAACATCTTACCAGCAACAGTGTCACGAACGTGGAGACCATCACAGCAAACTGCTGAAAATGTCACTGTGATGGCCTTTGTGGTATTCCCGACGCTGCACATTTAGTATGCCCTTTCCCAAGATAGAGATAAAAATGCATGGTGTCTCCACCCAGAGTAAGATTACAAGTGGCAGGGTTTTAAATAATTGTTTAGCAATTTTTTTTCTTGGGACAATACTAACTGTACAGAAAGTATTTATATAGGTTTTCTAGAAGTGTTATGTTTGTTAAACACAGTGAGGCAAGTGCTATGCATTTTCACAATGTTTTAGCACTTTTATGAGCAAAACAATAATCAATTTTTAGAGTTAAATAAAACCCAGAAGTGGATTTGGTATTTAGCAGTATAACCCCCTGGAATGCTGTACCTACCCACTACCCCGTCTAGTCACCTCACACATGGATGACCATAAACTAGAAATGATATTTTCAATACCTTGGAATTATTGACTTGCATTAATAATAGGGTCAGGGTAAAGCCACAAAGGCCTTTGATCTTGTTAGTCACCCCCTTCTAATCAGTAAACTCCATTCGCTTGGCCTTGATGATAACTCTGTCTCCTGGGTTTCAAACTAATTTTCCAATAGGTGTCAGTGCGCCAAGTCAGCTGGAACCATATCATCCTTATCTCCTATCAATAACGGGGTCCCCCAGGGTTCAGTTTTGGGGCCTCTATTTTTCTCATTCTATATAAATGACCTGCCATTGAACTGCGGGAAGGGGGGGGCATTAATTCAGCTCCACGCTGACGATGCCATTCTATACCAATCCTCCAGTGATGTCTCCTGCATCAACTCCGAACATGATAAATATTTTCAACTCCTAGAAACCTGGTTCTGAGAGAACCTGTTAGTTCTAAACACCAAGAAAACTAAGTCCTTGTTGTTCTAGCACACCTCCTTCAACATGGACTCCCAACTTCCACTAGTGGTCACTTCATCCTCCGGTATAAGGTTTGAAGGGGTCAATTCCTTTTAATATCTGGGTCTGAGACTTGACAAGCACCTGTCCTTTGATACTCATGTGGCTAATGTGATTAAGGCAACCAACCAAAAGATTGGCCTTCTATATTGAACTACTTCTTAACTAATGCACCAAGCATGGTGGACTATTGCCATGGCTACCCTACTCCCCTACCTGTTCTTCAGTGCCCCAATACTCTACTCCACCAAGAAACCGCTATTGGCACAACTCAAGGTAGCTTATCATAGAACTGCTCACTTTGCTGCCAAGGCCCCAGCTCACGCCCACCATTGTGGTGCACTAAACACCCTTGGATGGCCATCTTTTGAGGCCAAACAGGACTTCCCTGTGCTTTGTACCACTTTCAAACTTGTCCATCTCCCTTCACCACCTACCTTGCTGAATCTACTCACCATCAAACCCTTCCATAGGGACCTTGGTTTCTCTCACCTCCCACTTCTAAATCTACCTAGGCCTCACTTAACAATTGGCCAGCCATCCTTCTCGTTCACCACACCCTGAAAGTGGAATAACCTCACTCACACCCTACTTTCTTGTAAGACTCTTCCCCTCTTCAAAAAACACTTTAAGAGATCTTCTTCCCACCCCCTGTATACAATGATAACTGTGACTAACTCTCTCCTGAATATTCTGCTCTCCTTAGCACATTCTCTTTCCCATTCCCCTGCTCCACCTATCCCATCATCCTTGGCTGTTCCTTATGTAATTATCTGTATCATATGTATTGCTCTCTGTAAATAAAATCTTATATTGTACTGTAAGATAGCTTCATCATGGATTGATCACATCTTTGTACTTACTGCTTGATCATGTATTATTACATATGTACAGTACATATTGACCCTTCTAGATATTATTTGTAACTATGGTCTGCTTCTGACATCCTGTATATAATAATAATTTTATTTATATAGCTCAATTCCAATATCAAAGCGCTGCACATAAAACATATCACAAATAAATTAAAAGTCTTACAAATTCAACTTCAATTTAAAATGTATTGCCATTCATAAATATCAGTTATTAAAAGCTTGTTGGAAAAGATGTGTTTTCAAGCTGATTTTAAAGCTCTCCACAGTCCTGCATTCTCTAATCTGATGAGGTTTAGAGTTCCACAGGGCTGGTGTCATGAACATAAATGATCAAGCCCCAGATGTTTTTAGCCACACCCTGGGAACCTCTAACAATCCCTCATCAGTTGAGCTGAGAGGACAGCTGGGGCTGTAGGGAACCAGGAGCTCTTGCAGATAACTTCATTCCAGTCCATGCAGGGCTTTATAGGTCAGAAGACCAACCTTGAAGGTGGTCCACCACTGTATAGGCAGCCAGTGCAGAATGCGTAGCATGGGAGTAATATGACTGGAGTGCGAGGACCTAGTCAACAGTCATGCCGCTGTGTTTTGCACCAGCTGCAAGTGGTGGATATCAACCCCTGGAAGCCCCAGGTACAGGAAGTTACAGTAGTCAAGGCGTGAGGTCACAAGGGCATGGATCAATGTGGGCAAGTCATCAGACGGAATGAGGTGGTTAGTTCTGGTGATGTTCCTAAGGTGGTAAAAGGAATACTTGATGACTGCAGACACCTGTGCATGCAGTGTTGGCCCATCATCAAGAACCACCCCCAGATTGCACACCCATTCAGAGGCAGGCAGTTGTATACCATCAAGCCAAATACCCGATGGTAAACCCACCACCTGCCTCCCTATCCAGTGCCCTGGATTCACTACCAACACCTCAGTCTTCCTGGAATTCAATTTCAACCAGCTGGCCTTCATCCAGTCATGGATCTCCACCAGACACCTATTAAACATCGAGACTGTACTATCCTGGTTGGGTGCAAAAAACAAATAGAGCTGGGTATCATCAGCATAGCAGTGAAACCTCTGCCCATATTGTCTGACAATGTCTCTGAGGGGCAGCAAATACACTGCGAACAACATGGGGGACAGCACCAAGCCCTGAGGAACCCCACATGGCAGGAAGAAAGGTTAGGATGAAAAATTCCCGGATACCACCCTCTGAAACCTGCCAGCAAGGAAAGAGTGAAACCATCTGAGAACTGGACCAGCCAGGCCACAGAAAACCCTCAGGCGCTCAAGCAGCATCCCATGGTCCACAGTGTTAGACGCTGAAGAGAGATCCAGAAGTAACAGGATGGAACAGCGTTTCTGGTCCCTCACCATCGGGAGATCAATGAGCACCTGAACCAGAGTGGTCTCGGTACTGTGCCTCTTACAAAAGCCTGACTGGAGAGGATCGAAGATATCATGGATGGTAAGGTGGTTCTCCAGTTACAGCCCAACCACTTTCTCAATCACTTTCCCAATAAAGGGAAGGTTAGAGATAGGTCTGTAGCTAGCACAGTTGTTCGGGTCCAAAGAAGCTTTCTTAAGAAGCGGTGTCACCACTGCCTCCTTCAGGGAGCTAGGGAATTCTCCCAAATCTAAGGAGCACCAAACAATCTGTGCAAGGATTGGGCCGATAGACAATACACCCCAATAAGAGGCATGTAGGTCCCAGATCCAAATTACAGCATGTTAGCCACAAATTCTGGACAATCAGCATGATATCCCCCATCTTTTGCCGGTCCAAAGATATCCAGGATGACTGAGAGGAGGTGACCAAATACCTACCACCGTCAACTCCCATAGAAGGTGCTGAACAGATTTTGACCCTGATGCCAGCCACCTTATCCACAAAAAAATCAAACAAACTCCTCACATTTAACTTGTGAAAATGCTCCTCAAACCTGCAGACAGGCTGGGTTGCACAACCTGTCTACGGTTAGAAAGAGCTGAGCCCGTCGATTTTTGAGCAGCAGTAATCTCGCCAGACAGGAACTCTGCCTTCTTACACGTGATTGCTGATTGATAGCATTGATAATGATCTATCAATCTAAGGTGGTCAGCCTCAAGGGTCAATTTCTGACAACAGCATTCTAACCTTTGTTCAACTCTTCTTACTTCCCTCAGGGTTCCATCAAACCAAGGGAACTGAGGGCGGAGAGAGAGTGGGAGAACATGGACTGGTGCGATAGAATCCAGGGCCTCATTAATAGCCTTATTATTGGCCAAAAACTAGACTCTCTGGATCCGCGCCTACCCACAAAACTCCTGATGTGTGAAATACTGCCAAAAGGCCTTCAGGGGTTACTCCCCTCAATGGGCGGTATCTGACCGTCTCTACAGGGGCAGGCCTAATGGGGGGGGGCTGGAAATTGAATCTCACTGTGTAGTGATTGGACCATATGACTGGTTCCACCACCAAGTCGAAGGACTCAATCCCCAGGAGGAAGACCAGATAAAGAGAGTGACCCTGCTTATGAGTAGCAGAGGTAACTACCTGTGTGAACCCCAATGAACACATAAGTTGGAGGAAGTCTTGACCAAACTGCAAGAGTTCATCATCGACCCAGGCATTGAAGTCACCCAAGACCATCTGCCTGGGCAACTCCAGCGCCATGTCGACAACAAAGTCTGCTACTTCCTGCAGCAACATTGTCTCATCCCCGGTAGATGAGAATGATCCTGCAGCCCACACCTGCTACTGCAGTGAACTCAAATTATATGGACCCTCAACCGGTATATCAGTGAGACCCAATTCGATCTAAAACAGATAGCCAGCCCCTCCCCACCCTGCAGTTCAATCTCGAGCGGCGTATCACCGAAAAACTGTCTGGGACCGCCGCCTCCAAGATGGGGCCTGCATAGTCATCCAGCCAGGTCTCAGTGATGCAGGCCAGGTCTACTGTCCCAACAAGATCAGCAATAATTGCTGTCTTGTTCTTAATAGACCTGGCATTGCATAACAGCACTCGAGTTAGACAGGGTTCCGGGTCCGACCAAGTTGTCTGCCCAGAAACACTGGAGCCCTTGGGTATGGTAACTAGACATGGGGGACCACATTCCAGTGACCATTTTGCCCCAGGGCATCTCCTGGACAGCACAATCCTGATATGGTCACCCCACTCCCCCCCAAAGTCCAGGACCCCCCACCCCTTCCTGCCTTCAGCTAACAATACCCAACACCCTTCAGCGGTTATAGAGTGCTGCAGGAAGAAGAGAGAAAAAGGGTTGGAGATCCCAGAGTTCGGAGAGGGAGTAGTGCATGAACAGGAGATCTGAAGACCCACACATCCTCCAACAACGCAAACCTGTACTTCCACACCCCACAAAAACTCCCCACATTCACTGTCTAAATCAATCTTCAGCACAGTTAAATAAGCACACCTCAAAATAAAATATACAATCCAGAAAAGAAAAGGATACAAAATGTAGTGTAAATATAAAATACTGAAGTCCTCTCACTACTCCAGTTTTTTATTGTCCTGGGTCAGTCACCCCCACTACCTCTCACGCCAGTGGGAGAATTGCAGTTAATAAAACCAGAGTCGTCTCACCACTCCAGCTTTTAAAATCTTAAGTAAAGCACCCCCCCTGCCTCCCATGTTGTGGGGGGAAAACTTAGTAAAATAAAGTAAACTAAAACAGCCAGCCATGCAAGCCTCAATAAAATCAGAAGGAAAGTCAGAACCGATCCAATAATGGGAGATGGGCCCAGGCTAGTCACTTTCAGTGCCAAAGCACTCCTCAGCAATCTTCAGAACCAAAACCACAGTTGTAAATCCTGCAACAGTTTTAGAAGTTCTTCAACATGATTCAAAGCAGTCCAAAGCATTGGTCATATTGCCGCAGTCTTGGGCATGTAACTCAGTCTCCGTGGAGGAACACCCCCCCCTCAACTAACCTAGGACTTCACAAGCTATCCTACCCCACCTCCTGTGGTTTGCAGCTACAATCCCTCAGGGGACAGACCCTAAAGAGTGCCCATAAGAGACTTGGGCAAAGCCCTACTCAGACTCCGGCTCCCCAAAGCCCAGAGGGCTGCTCCTGCTCGGCCGCAGAAAGCGAGGTCACCATCAGCCCTGAATACACGGAGGAGGCCTCCCCCCCACACAGCACCCAGAAACACCACTACTCTGGCCTAACTCAGCATCCCACGTCCTTAAACACTTTTGACTCACGGTGCTGATGGTAAAAGATCCAATGATCCTCTCTAGGATATAAGCCTCTGTACAATATTGTCTTTGCTCACCATGCTTGGAATGTGTTTATTCCCCTGATAACCCCTGAAAAAAGGGCCTACCCAGTCAACAAACTTTAAATAAATAAATAAAAATAAATATGCTCACTAATAATATGCACATGAGTTAAACTTTTCCAAAATGGTTAAACCACCATTTATTTACATGGGGAGGGTTAGGAAAGGGTACTTGGAGGCAGAGGATAAGCAACAATCACATTTAGCAATTGGCATTTGGTATGTGGCATCAGCAAACAATAGTTTGTAGTTTCTAATTCAATAACATTCTTGAGACAAGCCACCCACCAACCATGGGATGGATTAAAGTTACGCTCTGTGACTTACTAGCTGCTGCAGATGTATAGTATACAGATTCCAACTGGTACTAGTCCTCAGTTCAGATTAAAAGCTCCCCAAATCTGTCCCTGGGTAACCAGAATGAACTTGTTGCAGGCCTGTGATGCAGCTGGTTGGCAAGCATTGGTGCGCTTGCTTAAATCAAATGTTAACTTTTCTGTACCTCTATTAGCTACTTGGCAGAACTTAAAAGCAACTATTTACAATTCTCCAGGTGCAGGATAATCCCTGCTTTTACACACAGTTCTGCTGACAGCCACCGGTGGTTATTGGACTGTAAATCTGTGGTAATTGGATCAGCAGAACTCTAGATCTTGAGAAGCTTGAGATGAGCAGCAGGCAGCTTGCAGCTTGGACCTTTCCTTTGCAGCACGTTCTTGCAACTTTGGAAGATTGGCACCTCTCTCAGCTCCTCTGACAATTGAAACTCAGGAATAAGCTGAAGTCACAGTCTGGAACACAGACCAGCACAGGGACCTGGGGCAGCATGCATCAGACTCCCGTGTCCAGACCTGACCCCTCAGGGGGAGGCGCAATGGCTGTGCCTTGCTGGTGACACTACCAAGCTGATTGCCAATGCTGACCTTGATAGAAGACCTCTTTTTTTTCCTTCCTCCTTCTGGAAGTTTAGACACATCCAGATACTATTTGCATTTCATGCCACACTGCCAGCATGGCAGCTGTGGCCCTTCCACATCAGGACACAGTCTCTAGAGGTTCACTGGAGACCTAGTCATGGTGCGACTTGAGTTCATATAAAGGGCTCCTCTGAGTGCCCTGAACTTAGCACTGAACGAACACATCCTTTACTCAAACAGTCCCTTAATACCGAAAATAATTTTCCTCAATGTGGAAGTGCTCACAATCAGAAGAGGCTCTCTCTTCTCCTTTTGAAGATAAACTGGGAATTACTGGTAAGCCTCCACATGTTAGGGAGACTCCCATACCATTTTCCATAGACCAGAACCATCCATTTTTTGCAAATCCATTTTCCGCAAACCAGAACCATCAATGGTCATCCTTTTAACCAAATGTCCACCCCCATCCTTGTGACTTTGAGTCAAACACAGGCTAACAGACTTTAGTACCTCCTATAGCCAGTGGCCACACAGCTCCCAAGAAGAACCCCATCTTCTTTGGAATTCACAGACAACTTTCTCACTAAGGAACCCTTAGGCAAAGCTTCTTCCACTGAAGCTGCAGATACTTGCAGCTCACAGCTGAAAGTTGCTGGGCCTTGCAGCTCTCTACTAGCTGAAGTTTCAAAACAGGGTTCCTTGAACAAAGTTCCTCCAGCATGTGGAAAGCTAAATGGAGGCCCTGGGGACAGGTAGCTGGCAACCCCAGGCAGGCCCTTCCCAAACCTTGAAGTCACATCCTTCTGCAAAGGGGCAGGAGCCTCGGTTGGGTTGTTGCTGAACTGAGCCCAGAACCAAAAGTCCTTGGGTTTTGGGAGCTCTCTGCCACTCCTTGACAGGCTGATTTAACTGTCCCATTGAAAAATTAATATGCATTAAGCTGTTTCGATGCCTAATTAGTCCTGAAAAGGGCACCAAGAATTTCCCCAGCCCCCCCATAACCCTTTGGCACAGTACCACAAATCCTTATCAGGATCCAGGCCCTCCAATTGGTTGTGCTGAGGTCAAAGGCTGCAATCATGGCTGCTGGCAACATTTATCAATAGGCAGCCCATACGTGTCCCAACTTTAAAGTTTTGGTGAAGCCAGTATACACACCTTTATTTATTTCATGCCCCACAGCCTCTAAGCAGTCCCTGTGCCCTGTTGAACACTTGCAGAATCTAACAATTTTGATTAACCCCACACCTGCCATTAGTGCCATTTCTCGTATTCCCCCAGGCGCAGGCAGGCAGCTCATCAACATGTATTGTGACTCATTAATATTCATGAGGCATTCCCCACAGTGCTCACTGGCATTTTTTTTTTAAAACTGCAGCTACTTATGCACCTTCTCCAGGTCTTCAGTCGCCAATTAACTCATTTTTGGGATAGAGACCACTGAAGGGGCACACAATTTTCTGCAATTGCAGTAAGAAAGGCAGAATGCGCTATTGCACATGCATGGGCCACCGCTACTCATTCAGACTGCAAGCAATGCAGTGGTTCTGTTGTTTATCTCCTCTGGCCCCAATGCACACAACAGCCCAGGAGCCAGATGGAGACTTCAGGGACAACATGGGCAATGTGGAGGCAGGACCGGGGAATCCGGTGGAATGGGAGGCACTGTGCACTCCCTATGGAGCAAAAGCAGGTAAGCCTCCACAGGGGATTACAGTAAGATCATGTCAGGGTTCGTAAGTTTTCTTTTTAATTTTAAACCCTTTGAGAGGAGAATCACACATAGCCTGGTGTATAGAGACTGGCATATCAGCCGAATACATGTTTATTGTATTACTGTATGGTGGTAATGCTCATTTGTTGTATTGAAAGTGGCAACTGAAGTAAGTATGGAATGCTTGTGTTACAAGTTTTGACCACATACCTGTGTTGAAGGGACCCCTGGTTACTGTGGTGCATATGGTCCATAGCAGTGCAAATTCAGTCCAGGTGTCTTCTACCATATTAATTTATTTAAAAAAACTAAAAATGCTGCATGGACCCAGGGCGCCACCTAAACTATATGGATGTTAAAGGGCCACTTCCTGGTCTCGACATCCTTAGTAGTGTGATGCGCTATATGTACTTTATAGAAACATAGAAACATAGACTTTGACGGCAGATAAGGACCACTTGGCCCACCCAGTCTGCCCATTTCCCTACCTACTGGAAAAGCTGCAGATTCTAGTTAACCAACAGCCTATTTCCTGCAACCCCCCACTATAATTGCCTTATGTCTGTCCCATGCATGTTTGAATTCCTCCACTGTTTTAGACCCCACAACCTCTCCAGGAAGGCGGTTCCATGCATCCACCACTCTCTCCATGAAAAAGAATTTCCTCACATTACCCCTGAGCCGTCCCCCTCTAACTTTAAATTGTGCCCCCTTGTTCTTACACATCTCTTTTTCTGAAAGAAGCTACCCTCCTGGACTTTGTTGATTCCCTTGAGGTACTTAAAAGTTTCTATCATGTCCCCCCTGTCCCTCCTTTCATCAAGGGTATACATATTAAGCTCTCTCAGTCTCTTTTCATATGGTTTCTGATGTAGACCCTGCACCATTTTAGTTGCCCTCCTCTGGACTGCTTCCATCCTGTCTATGTCCTTGCATAGATGAGGTCTCCAAACTGCACGCAGTACTCCAGATGGGGTCTCACCAACTGTCTGTATACAGGATAACCACTTCCTTTTTCTACTTGTGATGCCTCCTCTGCATCCCAGTATCCCCCTAGCTTTCCTACTGACTTCTCACATTGCATGCCCACCTTTAGGTCATCTGATATGACTACACCCAGATCCCTTTCCATTATTGTTGTTGTTAGTAGCCCTGCTATTGTGTACTCTTCTCCTGGATTTTTATTTCCCAGGTGCATTACTTTGCACTTCTTTGCATTGAATCTAAGTTGCCATATGTCTGACCATTCCTCCAACCTTGCTAAGTCCCTCTCATCCTTTCTACCCCCTGTGTATCAACTCTGTTACAGATCTTTGTGTCATCTGCAAAGAGGCATACTTTTCCTTCCAGACCCTCTGCAATGTCACCTATAAAGACGTTAAAGAGGACTGGACCCAGTACTGAGCCCTGAGGTACTCCACTAGTAACCCCCCTTTCTTCAGAATGTGTTCCATTCACTAGTACCTTCTGTGTCCTGTTGTGCAGCCAGTTTTCTACCCAGGCTACCACCCTGGGACCCACTCCCAGGCTGGCTAACTTGATTATTAATCTTTTGTGCGAGACTGTGTCAGATGCCTTGCTAAAGTCTAGGTAGGCCATATCCACAGCCCCTCCCTGGTCTATTACTTTGGTCACCCAGTCAAAGAAATTAATTAGATTTGTCTGACATGACCTTCCTGCTGTGAATCCATGCTGCTTTGGGTCCAGTGCCCCGCTGGCCTCTAGGTACTCAACAATTCTTTCTTTCAGAAGTGATTCAATCATTTTCCCCACCACTGAGGTCAAACCAACAGGTCTGCAGTTTCCTGCTTCTGCCTTGCTCCCACTTTTGTGAAGGAGAATCACATCTGCCCTCCTCCAGTCCTCAGGTACCACCCCTCTTCCCATGATTTGTTAAAAGTGTGGTTAGTGGTGCACTAGGTCCTCCCTTAGCTCTTTTAGGATTCTAGGTGAATCCTGTCAGGCCCCTTTGCTTTGTCCACCTTGAGTTTTGTAGTTCTTTCAGTACTTTTCTTCTTTAAATGGACTGGTATCAACCCCACTATCCAGAGTGCTTCTATTGTTTGGTTTAGGTAACTCCTCCTCTTCTTCTTTTGTGAATACTGAGCAAAAGTATTCATTCATTATCTCTGCCTTTTCACTGTCTCCCTCTGCCCACCTCCCTCTCGTTTATTAATCTTCACTATCCCTCTCTTAACCTTTCTATGTTCCCTAATGTACCTATAAAAGGTTTTATCCCCTTCTAACTGGAGTTGGCTATCCTTTCCTCAGTTTGAGCTCTTGCTTTTCTGACTGCCTTCCCACTTCTTTTCTGTTTTAGTTGATACAGTTCCCTGTCGTGCTCTGTCTGTGATTCCTTATATTTTTGAATGCAGCCTTTTTCCCTTAACCTTCCCCGACACCTCTTTGAGAGCCATAGTGTTTTTTATTCCGCTTTGTTTTCTTTATTTGTTTCACACAAAGACTTGTTGCCTCCATGATGGCAGTTTTGATTTTCTCCATTGTTCTTCCACCTCTCCTTTCTGGCCATTTGCTAATGCATTCTCAGGTATTCACCCATTATGCCAAAGTCAGCCCTTCTAAAGTCCAGTATCCTTGTATTTGTATGGCTTGTCTCCATGGTTGTGTTTTTGTGAAGCACACTGTGCAGTGGTCGCTTGTTCCCAGGTGTCTATTGACTTCTAAGTTTGTGATCCTCTCTCCATTTGAGAGTACCAGGTCTAATATTGCTCCCTCCCAAGTGGGTTCCACCACTAGCTGTCTAAGGCATGCTCCCTGTAGGGCATCGAGAATGACCCTGCTCTTGGATGTGGCTGCAGTCCATGTCGCCCAGTTAACATCTGGCATATTCAGGTCCCCCATCAACAGTATCTCCCTTTTCAGCCATTTTGAGAATGCCCTCTATCATTTTCTTGTCCATTTCTTCCCCTTGAGACGGGGTCTGTATACAACCCCTGTGCGGATTGTGATGCCATTCCCTGTCTCCAATGTGACCCAGAGTTCCTCTTGTCCTCCCCCTTTACTTTTTAGTTCTGTTACTTTGATCCCTTCCCTTATGAAGAGAGCTACTCCACCTCCTCTTTTACCCTCCCTGTCCCTTCTGTAGATTGTGTACCCTGGTATGTTGACATCCCAGTCATGGTTCTCTGTGTACCATGTTTCTGTGACTGCCACAATATCCAAGTGTTCCACTTCCATCAGGGCTACTAGCTCTGGAAGCTTGTTTCCCAGACTATGAGCATTGGTACTCATTGCCCTCCATTTAATGTTGGCTTTATCCTTTTTTACCACATCCCTGCTCTTTTTGCCCTTGTCCATTTTTCCATGTACCCCTGTCCTGCCCTCTGTCAAGCTCTGTACCTCAGTGTTTACCCTACTACCTGCCATGCTTTGCGGGGGGATTCTTGAACTTTCCTGTTTCCTATCAGCACCTCCCCCCTTGGCTAGTTTAAAAGCTTGCCAAGGAAGCCTTTAAACCTGTCACCTAGGAGTGCGTTTCCCTTCCTGGACAGATGCAGACCATCATGCCAGTACAGACCTTCATTTCTCCAGGTGGACCCCCAGTCCCCAATGAAGCCAAAGCCCTGTGCTCTGCACCAGTTTTGCAACCATTCATTAAACCACATGGTGTGCAGTACCCTAGCCTCACCCCTGCCATAGACTGACAGCACCTCTGAGAAGGTTACTGTGCTTGCTACCTGTCTGAGGCCCCTCCCCAACTCCACAAATTCATCCTGCACTGTACTGATGTCATGCCTAGCTAGGTCATTTGTCCCGAGGTGGACAATGATATCTAGTTTCCTCTCCTGTGATGCAGCTTCTGCAATCCTGTGGATTCTCTTCCTGTCCCTCCAAGCCATGGCACCAGGCAGGCACCTTACTTCCCTCTCCTCTCCCTTCCCCAGGTCTACACCCCTAACAGTTGAGTCCCCTATCACAAGCTGTTTCTTTCCCTTGTGTTGTCCCTTGCCACTCTTTTGTGGGTCTCACTTGTGGATGTCTCCAGCATTCTTCTTGGTCTCCAATGAGGGTGTCATCATAGAGGAACCTTGATTTGCCAGACCGACATGTGATTTGTGTAGAGGTGCAACTCGGGGGCTACGCCTCTGTTCCACCACCCTCACCCTCCCAGAACCTACTGAGGTCCATCTTCTCTTCACACATGGCAACCTCTGAGGCAGTGGTTGTGGAACTGGCGCTCTTTGGGTGGGGGAGTCCTCCTTAGTCCTTGCCAGTTCAGCCTGGAGGTGGGCAACCTCTTTCCTCAGAGCTGATAGTTGCGATGCTGACATGTTGCCATGACTCCAACTCTTTCTTTTCCCCTGTGACCCTTTCTGCAGATTTGGTGTGAAGATGACTGAAGGAGTCATGGGAGTGATGATGCATCAGTGGAGTGGCAAAGAGCAAGACTTTGGACACGCAAAAGCCCAGAGCAACTACCATGATAAAGGTGAGGGCTGTTTCCTCTTTCACACACCCCAGTGTCCGAAGGCACTGCAGTTTAGTCCTATACATAGTTTTCTCTTTTGGGTTGAATTCTGCCCCCCAGCCTGTCTGCTATTTTCCTGGTTCTTGGTTAGATCCAGCACCATAGGCCTAACATGTATAGACTGGAAACGTTGGAGAGAGCATTTGAGGTGAAATATTTAATAAATATTTCTTTACCTTTTTGCTCCTCTGTTATTTTTGTTGGCTTGCTTAATTTATTTTAAATTGTAACCATGACAGCTTCACTCAACACACCATGGCTAATACTTAATCCATAAAAAAACAAACACCTGCTTATGCATTGTTTCATTTTTCCAAAAGGTGGCACGTAGTGGACAATTTAGTAGTTTATGGCACTGGGCATGCATGGGTGTGGATGGGGAGCTGGCTGTATGCATGTTAGGGGTGCTGAGCATCGGGGGGGTGTGTGCATGTGTGAGAGACAGTGTGGCGGAGCTTGGTGTATGTAGGAGATGGCTGGGTTTGTACAGAAATGGACAGTGACAGAAGAGGAAGATACCAAAGGTCCATCCAATCTGTGTTGCATGTATGTGGACCTAGGCGCATGCGTGCGCGCCCGTGTGTGTGTGTGTGTGTAGGGCTGGGCATGCATTTCTGTTTGTGAGGAGCTAGCTGTATGTATGTTGGGGGGCTGAGCATCGGGGGTGAGTGTGTGCATGTGTGAGAGACAGTGTGGAGGAGCTTGGTGTATGTAGGAGATGGCTGGGTTTGTACAGAAATGGACAGTGACAGAAGAGGAAGATACCAAAGGTCCATCCAATCTGTGTTGCATGTATGGGGACCAAGGCGCGCACGCGCGGGTGTGTGTGTGTAGAGGGCTGGGCATGCATTTCTGTTTGTGAGGAGTTAGCTGTATGTATGTTGGAGGGCTGAGCATCGGGGGTGTGTGTGTGAGAGAGACAGCGTGGAGGAGCTTGGTATGTGTGGGAAATGACTGGGTTTGTATAGAAACAGATAATGACAGAAGAGGAAAAGACCAATGGTCCACCTAGTCTGCATGGCATGTATGTGGAGCAGTGTGTGTTTGGGTGTGCATCTATGTGTGCCTCTGTATGTATACAGTAGCTTGGCATCTATCTGTATAGGGAGCAGGTTGTGCATGGGGTGAGCTGCTTTTTTTTTTTTGGAGCACTTTTTATGTTTGCTTGCACGCATGTGCAAGAAACATAGTGCCATCATCAGAGATTTTGGAGGTGTGTCACCTCCTCCTCCAATTCAGTCAGTGTGTTGGCAGGCGCGGCCCCTGTAAGCCAATGCATGCTGGAGCTGTCTATGACAAGCTCCAAAATGCAGTGGCATACAGTTAAAAGGGGGAGCTACGCTTGAGTGAGTAGCGATAAGATATCGCCTGCTCATGCGCAGCTCCCCCCACACACACACATGCACGCCCACGCAGGTGTGCGCGCCCCCCACCCCCCGCACGCACGCACGCACTGTATAGCCGACGGGGGTGCCCAATCCCCATCTGTTGTGCTGCATTCCTCCGCCTCCCCCAAAGCCTTCCAAAATGTCACGCTGGGTGCCCACCCCAGAGTGGCACCACGATAGCCGACGGATTGCCCAATCTCCCGCCAGCTCCACTGTCCTAACCCCCCTGAGTAAGTGCCACGCTGGGAGCCCACCCCAGCTGGCACCGATCCTAGGCTGACGGGGTGCCCAATCCCCATCGGCTGAATGCCCCCAACCATCCTTGTGCCATGCTGGGAGCCCACCCCAGTGTGGCAAATGTCCCGCGCCATCCTTTTTGGGTTTTTTACCTGTAAAGAAAAACGGTCCCACATAGTCTCCCTGGCCCCTCCCACAACCTGCACCCACCCACTGCGCACCCTACCTCCTCACACCCTCACCCATACTTACCTCGACATCGGGAGCGACGATCTTCGTGGAGCAGGAACACGCCTGCACTCTTCAAAGCCGAATCGCGAACTGAGGAAATGCCGTAAGCTGTAAATGGGCTAGATAGGGGTTTTCAACTTTGTTGCATATCTCAGGCATTTTTTAATTTTGCACCAATATTCAACATGGTTTGAAAGCGATTCTTCATGAATGATGTCACTGTCATGGCGCTATTCGAGCCCAAAGGGTGATTTTGCAGTCACTGCACAGTCACTGTGCTAAATCACCCTTGGCCCTGAATAACACCATGACAGTGACATCATTCATGAGAAGGGGTCCCAAAACCCATGTTGAAAATTTGGTGCCAAAATTTCAAAATGACTGTTTTTACGAGCGTGCGTTGCACAGTTCCTACACAGGCTCATAAGTTTGCGAATTTTCAATATTTTCACTCCAGATTTTCAACATTGCCATTTTACCACACCTTCTTATGAGTAGTACAGCTGTCATTTTTCACACCTCACCCAAAATGTGTTTCCGTCCATGTAGCGCACAATGGCGCAGTCGGTGTGCAAGATCAGTGTATGGGACAAATTAAGAAAATCACAGTGACACTGTTTATGAGGTGAGGTGTTAAAATGGCTATGTTGAAAATTTGGTGAAAAAATTCAAAAAAATGACTGTTTTACGAGCGTGCGTTGTACAGTTCCTATGCACTCGCGTAAGTTCGCGAATATTTAATATTTTCACTCCAGATTTCCAACATTGCCATTTTGCCACACCTTCTTATGAGCAGTACAGCTGTCATTTTTCACATCTCACCCAAAACGTGTTTCTGGCGATGTAGCACACAATGGCGCAGTCGGTGTGCAAAATCAATGTGCGGGATAAATTAAGAAAATCACAGTGACACTGATCATGAGCAAAGGTCTTAAAATGGCTATGTTGAAAATTTTGTGAAAAAATTCCAAAAAATGACTGTTTTACGAGCGTGCGTTGCACAGTTCCTATGCATGCTCGTAAGTTTGCAAATGTAATATTTTCACTCCAGATTTTCAACATTGCCATTTTATTACACTTCCTTATGAACAGTACAGCTGCCATTTTTCATATGTCACCCAAAATGTGTTTTTGCACATGTAGCGCACTAATGGTGCTTGGTGTGAAGCAATGTTTAGGACAGATTAAGAAAATCACAGTTACACTGTTCATGAGCAGAGGTCTTAAATGGCTATGTTGAAAATTTGGTGACAAAAGTCCATAAAATGACTGTGTTACGAGTGAGCATTGCGCAGTTTCCACGCACCCTCGTTAGTTCATGACTTTGTAATATTTTCAGTCAAGATTTTCACCAGTGACATTTTTCCACACTTCCTTATGAACAGTACAGCTGTCATTTTTCACAACATGTCTGAAGTGTGTTTTCACACTTTCAGCGCAGAGATGCGTGGTCACTGTGGGAAATCATTGTTTGGCACAGATAAAGAAAATCACAGTGACACTGTTCATGATCGGAGGCACCAAAATGCCTGAGTTGACAATCTGCTGTAAAAAATCCCCAACCTAATTATATTACAGGTGTGTGTTGCACAGTTTCTATGTACGCTCATGACTTCACCATTTTTTTAAATATTTTTACTACAGATTTGCAACATTGCCATTTTTTACACCTCCCCATGAACAGTACAGCTGTCATTTTTTACATCCTGTTCGGAATGTTTTTGCACCTGTGGTGCTAAATGCCGTAGTCACTGTGCATAAGCAGCTTTCGGCTAACAAACTGATATTCCCCCCTGTTCATGAGGTGGGGTCACAAAACAAACATGTTGAAAATTTGGAGTGAAAATACCAACGAATGCCTGAGGTATTAGGGTTTCCAACTATAACGCCCAACCCTGTAGAGAATGACAGGCATCAGGGGTGTGACTTGGGATTCTTGCCTGTGATGCTCATACCATTCCACACCCTGCAGTCAGTGAGAGACATGGTATGCCTTGGACTCTTGCCCCAAACTTCACCCCATTCTCTATATCGCACCCATCACCATACTTCCTAATGAAATGGGGTGCGCAAGGGCCAAAGACCCAAGGAACACCGTGACACTTATCAGTGTCTGCAGGGTGGGTGTGATGAAATGGCGTGGCTGTTATGCCTGACGACCCAAACGCACACCCCAATGCCTGTCACTCTCTGCAGGGTGGTGGTGGGGTTGGCTTCAGTTCAATACTTCACTGCCATTCCTATTACGCAGCTCTGTAACTTCTACACTACCACTGCCAATGCCAGCAAGCAAACATTCGGCATTGACAAATGCTTGTTATGGCTAGATATGCATCTGTGTTTGCATTTGGGGGAGCTGTATCAGTGTGGAGAAACTGAGCATGAGTGTGGTAGAAGGGCTTTGCATGGGTGGAGAGGAGCTGGGTGATGCGGGTGGGGGGACTTGAGTGCGTGTGAGTGACCGGAGTCTTTTTATAAACTTGGATTGCTTCCCTGGTTCTGGTATCTACCCTCCCTATCAACCCATTTAAACAAACAAAAAAGTGCTGGCCTCCATTAGTGATCGGAGTCTTTTCACGAACTTAGGTTGCTGCCTTGGTTCTGGTATCTACCCTCCTGACCAACCCATTTAAACAAACAAACAAACAAGTGAAAAAAAAATCCTTCATACCCAATTGACTCAATCACAATTTTATTACTAATATTATCCTATTTTCGGCTTTGTCTACAGGTCTCATGGAACAACGATCACAATGTGGGAGGACATTGACCACGTGCTTCAGATAAGTATTGTTTTAGCATTATATTGCCTGTTTTTTCAGTTAGCTACTAAAGAGCTGCAGAGCCTTTGAGACCTTGTTGATATTTTTTTATGTTCCAGGTACAACTGGATGTTATCTTCGAGTCACTCAACCCCCATACAGGAATCCCAAGGACTCAGGTAAGTTCTCTTTAGTAATATTTATGCTAGAACATAAGAGTGTAAATGGTGAAATTACATGTACCATAGAAGCCATGACCTTCATATTTTTGGCACAGCAAGAGGTCTGGGCAGGGTCAAGTTGGCAGGGGATACTGATGTCAAGATGATGTTGAGAGAACAGAGGGGGCTTAACCAAATGGCCAGGAGTACCAGGGAGAGGATAGTAGTGAAGGACAGACCCTCACTGTCATGCTCACCAGAACACAATAAACCATTTGGAGTGGTGAGGAGAGACATAGAGTCTGTAAGCAGCAATGAGATGGGAGGAGAGAATCCAGGAATTATGTGTTATGGAATGGGATTTTAGCCTGTTTCAATCATCAGATAGGAACATAAATACGAAGAAGCCAGAAGAAGGCCATTTGGTCTATCTAACCTGTTTGTATTGCAGGACCACAGCTTAAGCTACTGACCCTGCACCCTCCCCACTTCTCCCATGCCACCATGGGAGAAGGACTGACATGTGCCCAGTGGAAACTCCACAAGGGATTGGGATCACACAATGCCACCCCCCTTTGGACTCTAGTCCCTGACAAACTGGGGTTCACCCGCTTCATCATGTACACTGTCCCACACACACACACAGCATGGTGGGTGTAGAAGACTGAAGATTGTGTTCTGCCACTGTGATGAATGGCATGCACCAGGGAAGGAGGTCAGGAGTGTTTCTGGCAACTGTTGTGTCAGAATGCCTAACTGGTGGTGTGCATGAGTGGTGAACTGAATTTGTGGATGCCTGTTGGGGAAAGAGGGCATGGGTGGTGCCAGATGACCATGTTTCTTAGATGCCTGATTGGTGGTGAGTACGATGGTGACACTGTGTACCTGGATGTAAGGATGCACTGACAGCGGTCATGCAAGCCACCAAACAGGCACCCTGACATAATGTCAACTAGCACTACTCATCCCCCATAAGGCATGCTGATATTCCTGTATGCTGGCACTCCAATCAGGCATCTTTGACATCCTGTTTGAATTTGATGTCAGGATGATGAATTGTGCATATTGACAATGTACCATGGTGTCTTCAGTGGAGGGGCATGAGTAGTGCCAGTTGACTGTAATGTCTTGATGTCTAATTTGTGGGGTGGGGACATAAAAGTAGTGCCCATCCACCATGTTGCCAGGATGCCTGATTTTTGGTGTGCATGAATAGTGACTGTACAGGGATGTCGATCATGTCTGTATGCTAAAGCGGGGGTGGGGTGAGTGTTGCCAGTTGTCTGTATATCTAATTGGGGGTGTGCATGAGTGATCGAATTGTACCAGAATGTCAGTATGGTTGATGGGTGGGGGGGGGGCATGAGTGATGTCAGATGACCATGATCTCCGTATATCTGATTGGTGGTGTGCATGAACAATGACTCTGTTCTGGGATGTCAGGATGTACTGACACCAGTTGTGTGCACCATCAAACAGGCATTCTGACATCATGGTGGACTGGCAACAATTGTTCAGTAGAATGTGTATTAAATAGGATTGACATGCTCTGTATGAGGATGTAATCTCTGCATAAGTGGGAAAAAAACAAACAAATGTAAAAGAAGATCTTACTGCGAGCGGCTCTTGCAGTAGGTAATTACATATAGGACTGACGCCGGCCGGCGGCAGGACCCCACGGAAAAATTTCTAGCTAGCAGTCCCTGGCGAGGGACCGCCCCCACATCAGATGACCAGCGTCAGATGACATCGGTATAAAGGGGCAGTCCCGGACGCCCGCCTTCTAGTTCTTTCCCGCCATCAGCTCGTGCAGCGCCTCGCGGTTAAGTTCTTATCGCTCAGTCCTGTTACTTCGTCGGTTTTCCGAATAGTTTCAGAATTTTATTCCTCTTTCGTCAGGTGAACGTCAGTATATGTCGTCCCCTTCAAAGAATAAGTGCGACTCATGCAGCTCCCAACTGCCTCACAAAGACGGTCACTCCCTCTGCCTCTTCTGCCTAGGCCCCGACCATGCTGTTGACAAGTCTCCGACCGTGCCTCGGGTTTAAGCGTGGCCACCGTGACGACGCTTTTTCAGCAGTCCTTGAAGCCCATCTCCTCAAAAAAGAAGATGTCTGCGATGGAGAAAGAGCTGAGAAAACTTTGGCAGGCGTCAACCTCCCCTGAAGGGCACAAGAAGCGGGACAAGGAAAGGCACCGGAAGAAGGTCTCCTCTTCCGCGACTCCGGCCGGAGTCGCGGGCAAGGTAACTTCCACTCCGGGGAATTGCCCGACGGCAGCCTCCAAGGCTTTGGAGGAGGCATCGGCCCTTCTGACGGGTTTGAGTTCAGGCCCACCGGGAGTCTCCGGGCAAAAGGAGACTCCAGCCCCCAGTACCGCCGCAGGCTTGCGGCCTACTGCGCGGCACCTCCCTTGTCGGACGCCGGCCTCCGGACGACACCGAGGAGAAGGCTCTGTCACTCGACCTTCGGGCGGCACTGGCAGTGTCCCTATCGGACCGGGCCTCCTCTCTTCTCAGCCTGCCTCCTCACGAGGGACCCAAGCGGACGCCTGGTCCTGGCGCCCGCTGACTCAGCCCATAAGCCACACTGCTCTCCGACAGCGCCAGGCCTCCGAGCCTACGGAGGAACCTGTTGTTTCTGTCATTTCAGGCTCCCCGCAGCCTTCGCTGCCATCAGGGGAGCCGCAGTCCCCCCTGCCTGATCCCGGGGATTTCTCTCCTCCATCCCTGGACGAGACTCGGAACCCTGGGCTACCGTCCAATCCTCTTCCTGAAGAACCGGATCTAACGCCGGTTTCTCTGAGGCCGGCTTCGACGCCAGCCCCGGCGCTGACTCCTCCAACGCCGGCCTCACCGACACCGGTTCCGACACCGGCCCCTTCGACGCCGGCGGGGGATTTTCCTCCTCCTCTGGGCCCTCCACCCCATGGGCCTATCCCGACTGATCCGCCCGTGGAGTACTCGGCTGGGCCGTCTGCTCCGGCACCTCCTCCAGTGCCTGGGTATCCGTCATCTTATCCGACGCCGGTTTTCCCAGGTCTGCAGTATCCTGCACCGCCGTACCCAGTGCCGACTCCTTCGACACCACAGTACCCAACGCCACAGTACCCGACTCCGGGATACCCACAGCCGGGTTACGGATACTCTCCCGACGGATTTCCTCTATACAATTATCCCCTTCCTTCTCCTCCACTGCCCCCTAGGCTGCCGGTGGATCTCCAGGAGACTCTTGCTTCTTGGTGGGCTGAGGCCAAGGCTCAGCTCACCAAGGAAGTCGAGAGCTGACTTACGGCGACGGTGCCACCCCCAGCTCCCGTACGCCCTAGATGGCACTCTCCCTCTCCTCCTCCAGATTCCCGGGTTTTGCCCTCAGGATCCAGAGAGGGGCAGGACACGTGTTCTGGGACCCTTCCCAAGGAACCCATTCTTCCCCCTAGATGGGTTAGGGAGTCTTACTCTGCTTCAGATTCTTCCTCTCCTTCTCTCTCGGACTCCTTGGATGCTTCCGATGGATGTTCCGAGAAAGACGACGAGCCACGCTCTCCGTCCAAGCCCAGCCCAAGGACTCCTCTGAAGTCTCCTCCGGAGGATCCTTCCTTCACGGAGTTGCTCAGGAAGATCCAGGAAGTCCATCAGTGGCATTCCTTAGAACCAGATCCTCAGTGGGTAAAACTCGCCGCACATCTGGACTTGCCCCTTACGGCTCCTACCTTAGTGCCACCCTGGATCGAGCCTCACGCCCACCTTGTTTCCACTATTTGGAAACAACCGTCGGCTTTAGCCCCACTTCCCAGGAAGTCTAACAGGCTATATCAGGCTCCGGGGGTGTAGACTTTTTAGACTCTCACCCCCGTGCAGACTCGGTTGTGATTAGCGCCGCTCACGGCCGATCCGCACACCCAAAACACTTGAGCTCGTCTCCCCCGGATAAGGAATCTCACCTTCTGGATCAGTATGGAAGGAAGATCTACGCTTCTTCCACACTGGGGATCAGGGCCCTGAACTATGTAGCACATATGGGAGATTACCAGAAGACCGTCCTTACCCAGGCGGAATCTAAAATCAACTCTTTGCCTGATTCTCAACTCAAGCAGGAGTTGGCCGACCTGGTCCGTTCTGCTTGTTCGGCCAGTTGTCACATTCTGAGGATGACCTACGATGCAGTGGACACTGCAGGATGGAGCTCTGCATTCGCCATAAGTCTTTGGCATCACGCATGGCTCCGTATGTCAGGTCTGGTCCCAGAGGTGCAGTCAGCCATCCAAGAAGCACCTTTCAGGGGTTCTGTGTTGTGGTGATGTCAAGGACATCATCACTGACTTAGAGGAGAAGGACGCCTAAATCCATTGATTCAATGTACCGCCCCCATCCCCCAGAGCCGTCCCCTTCGCAGATGCAGCCGGCCTCAAGCGAAACCTCAGGGAAGGCAGGCCACTAAACGTTGGGCCCCCACAGCTGCCAGGCCCCCGCCACCAAAAAGCAACGGGTGCCCCAGCTGCAGCGCTGCCTCACACCACCTGACTCCTTTCCTCTCCCACCACCTCCGGACACCCCGGAGGAACCGGTAGGAGGGAGGTTCTCCCTCCACCTTCGGGTTGGGAGAGGATAACTTCAGATTCATGGGTGCTTCAGATCATAGCAGAGGGGCACTCCATAGAGTTTCTACAGAAACCTCCATGTCACCCTGCTCTGAACTCCGCTTACTCAAGGGACCATCTTCCTTTGGTCAGGGAAGAAATCTCAGCGCTTCTTGCAAAACAGGCTATAGAGCCCGTCCCTCCTCACCTCTACGGGACGAGGTTCTATTCCCACTTCTTCCTTGTTCCAAAGAAGACGGGAGATCTCAGACCTAGTCTCGATCTCAGCTCCCTGAACCTGTATGTGGAATACAAGAGGTTCAGGATGCTCTCCCTTCAATCCCTTTTGCCCCTGCTTCGGCCGGGCCAATGGCTTTGTGCACTAGATATGCAGGATGCGTACCTGCACATCCCCATTCACCCTTTGCACCGAAAGTACCTCAGGTTTGCATTCCAGGGGGTCCACTACCAATTCTGGGTGCTCCCATTTGGTCTTTCCTCGGCCCCCAGAGTCTTTACCAAATGCCTGGCGGTGGTAGCAGCCCACCTGCGTTCTTTGGGAGCTCAGGTTTTTCCCCTACCTGGACGACTGGCTCCTGGTAGCCCTGTCCAGGGAGGAACTCCTGCATTTTCTCTCCCTCACCCTGCAGGTTTTCACTGGCCTGGGTATTACCATCAACCATTCCAAGTCTCACCTGGATCCTTCATAGAGGCTTCAGTTCATCAGGGCAATTCTCAACACAACTTTGAGCAAAGCCTTTCTGCCTCCGGACAGGGGGGCCTCCCTCCAGTCACAGATTTCACTCCTATCGGATCACAGGAGGGTCCCAGCGAGGTCAGTGCTCCATCTACTGGGGCTAATGGTGACGGCCATCCTGACGGTTCCACGCGCACGCCTCCACATGAGAATCTCTCAGCGGACTCCTCAATCTCAGTGGGATCAACGAGTAGATGACCTAGATCATCTGGTTCTGATCTCCTCACCGATGGTAAGAGACTTGCAATGGTGGATGTTTTGAGAGAACCGCTTCCGGGGGGGTCCCCTTTTTTCATCCTCCCTCCGAGCAGACTCTGACCATGGACACTTCAGGCGAAGGTTGGGGAACCCATCTGGGTCCTCACCAAACCCAAGGCCTTTGGTCAAAGTTGGAGATAGTTCTCCACATCAACATGCTCAAGCTTCGAGCAGTGCTGTATGCGCTCCAGACCCTTCACCAATACATCCTTCCCGGTCACCTAGCTGTCCAAACGGACAACATGTGCTTGGTGTGGTACATCAACAAGCAGGGAGGAACTCGGTCCTACCCGCTGTGCAGGGAAGCGATGAGGGTCTAAGATTGGGCAACTCTCCACTACCTTCACCTCACGGCGATCCATGTTCCGGGAGTCGACAATGTCCTGGCAGACAGACTAAGTCACTCGTCGGCTCTTCCACACTAGTGGGAATTGGACGAAAAAGTTCTAAAAAGCATCTTCCAAAATTGGGGGACTCCTCAGATAGACCTGTTCGCTTCCTCCCAAAATGCAAAGCTTCCAATCTTTTGCTCGCTCGCTCCAGAGCGAAGCGCTTTCTGGAGCGACGCTCTATCGCTAAGCTGGAAGGACAGATTTGTCTATGCTTTTCCCCCCAATTCCTCTGGTCCTCGTGTGCTACAGAAGCTTGCTTTAGAAGGAGCGAGAATGATTCTGATCGTTCCTTTCTGGCCCAGGCAAATCTGGTTCTCTCTTCTACAACAATACTCAGAGGTTCCTCCTCTTCCTCTTCCTTTATCTCAAGGATTGCTGACCCAGGATCAGGGGACCCTGGTCCATCCGGGACTCAAGTCCCTTCAACTTCACAAATGGCTCCTACAGACCTAGCTCAAGCTCGTTTTGGCATTTCTTCTAAGGTGGCCGAGATTCTGGTGGAGGCTAGGAAACCCTCCACTAGGTCCACCTACGCCATGAAATGGAAAAGATTTTCTATCTGGGCTGCGTCCAGGAACATGGAGCCCTTTTCCTGTCCTGTGACCATTCTACTTGAGTACATGCGTCATCTTTTTGACCTGGGTCTCAGTCACTCCTCTTTGAAAGTCCGTATGGTGGCTATTTCAGCCTACCATGTCCCTTTCACTAATAAGGCATTTGGTCAGCTGGAGGTATCCAAAACTTTCCTAAGAGGGGTCCTTCATCTCAGGCCCCCTGTCTGGTCTCCAGCTCCCACTTGGGACCTAAACTTTGTCCTCGAGAAACTTACCCTTTCTCCTTTTGAGCCTGCGGCTTCCGCAGACTTGAAGTTTTTATCGTGGAAGATGCTCTTCCTGGTGGCCATTACTTCTGCTCTCAGAATTTCCGAGCTCCAGGCCCTGATGTGCAAAATCCCTTATCTGATTTTTCACAAAGAACGGGTAGCTCTTTGCACGAATCCTAAGTTTCACCCGAAGGTGGTAGCGGAATCTACCTTAAATCAGTCTATTGAATTACCTGCTTTCTTCACGCAGTACTCCAATCAAGGAGAATATCTGCTTCATACTATGGATGTTCACAGGATTCTGAGATACTACACCGATAGGACGAAGGATCTCAGAAAGACTGATCAGTTGTTCGTCTCTTTCGCTCACAAAAGAGAAGGCAATGCTGTCTCTAAGCAATGCCTATCAAAATGGTTGGCCCATTGCATCCCTTTCTGTTATGACAGGTACAACAAGACCCTCCCGGGTCAAGTCAGAGGTCACTCCACTCATGGAGTTGCCGCCTCTGCGGCTTGTTTTAAGAACGTGTCTGTGGCAGACATCTGTGCTGCCGCCACTTGGACTTCTGTCCATACATTTACTAAACATTACAGTTTTGACATTGCCTCTCGCCGTAGAGCAGGCTTTGGGTTAGTGGTCTTGCACGGCCTCCTTTCTTGAGGTTTGCAAGCTTTCTTACTACTTATTGGAGTAGTTCCTCCTCCCGGTGCCTTTTCATTTGTTCCAGACTGCTTGGGATTTTGTCCTATATGTAATTGCCTACTGCAAGAGTCCTCTCGAAGTAAGATAGTACAGTTACGTAAGAACTTACCGTAACAGTAGATCTTCGAGAGAGGATCTTGCAGGAGGTAATACCTTCCCGCCCTCCATCCCCCTAGGTTTTTCAGCTCCTTTTCCATTGAGGGAAATATCCGCTTCTCTCTCATCCGGGCCTTCCGGGCCTGTTGCAGGAAAGAACTGGAAGGCAGGCGTCCGGGACCGCCCCTTTATACCGACGTCGTCTGACGCCGGTCACCTGACGTGGGGGCGGACCTCGCCAGGGACTGCTAGCTAGAAATTTTTCCATGGGGTCCTGTCGCCGGCCGGCGTCAGTCCTATATGTAATTACCTACTGCAAGAGCCTCTCTCGAAGATCTACTGTTATGGTAAGTTCTTACGTAACTGTACTTTATTAATATTCTCAGCCAGTTTTGAATACCCTAACATCACTTCTTTGTGAAAAAGACAAAACAGCATGCAACCCATATTATTCCCTATAAGAAAGCAATAACACACTCCAAAGTGTGGGTTATACTCTGATAAATGCTTGCATAAGGGCCTACTGAGGCATGAGTCCACGTGCCCATAGAACTGTGTTTATCAGACAATAATAACCCACACCCTGGAGTGTTATATTGCACTTATATAAAATGGGCAAGGAAATTCCTGTGTCCTGATTGGCTCCGACCTGGTTCTAACCATTGCCTTAAGACAGCACTACAGTACCAATGGCTAAAAACAAGTACCTGCCAACTGGGACAACTCACAGAATTCATAAGCCACTTGCTTCACAAACATGGCTGCAGCCTTTACTGATACAGTATATAGAAACCTCCAACTAGGGCCTAAAATTAAAGTCCATTAAATTTACTAAAGTAAGTAAATAATGTAATGTTGTTTTTACCAAGAGCCCCTCGTTATACACACATACACAAATATAGACAAGCATTTGTCAATGCCGAATGTTTGCTTGCTGGCATTGGCAATGGTAGTGTAGTTACAGAGCCGCGAATAGTAATGGCAGTGAAGTATTGAACTGAAGCCAACCCTGCAGAGAGTGACAGGCATTGGGGTGTGCCTTTGGGTCATCAGGCATAACGGCCAATCAATTTCAGTACACCCCAACCTGCAGACACTGGCAAGTGTCACGGTGTTCCTTGGGGTCTTTGATCCTTATGCGCACCCCATTCCATTAGGAAATACAGAGAGATGGGTGCAATATAGGAGAATGGGGTGAAGTTTGGGGCCGAAGAGTCCAAGGCATACCTCGATGCTTCTCACTGGCTGCAGGGTGTGGAATGGTATGAGCATTACAGGCAAGAATCCCAAGTCACACCCCTGATGCCTGTCATTCTCTACAGGGTTGGGCATTATGGATGGAAACCCTAATACCTCAGGCATTCGTTGGTATTTTCACTCCAAATGTTCAACATGTTTTTTGTGACCCCACCTCATGAACAGGGGGATATCAGTTTGTTAGCAAAAGCTGCTTATGCACAGCGACTACGGGCATTTAGCAATCACAGGTGCAGAAACATTCGAACAGGATGTAAAAACGACAGCTGTACTGTTCATGGGAGGTGTAAAATGGCAATGTTAAATCTGCAGTAAAATATTTAAAAAAGTGAAGTCATGAGCGATATAGAAACTGTGCAACGACACCGTAATATAATTAGGTTGTGTATTTTTACAGCAGATTATCAACTCAGGCATTTTGGTGCCTCTGATCATGAACAGTGTCACTGTGATTTTCTTTATATGTTCCGAACAATGATTTCCCACAGCGACCACGCATCTCTGCGCTGAAAGTGTGAAAACACACTTTGGCCATGTTATGAAAAATGACAGCTGTACTGTAAATAAGGCAGTGTGGAAAAATGCCACTGGTGAAAATCTGGACTTAAAATATTACAAAGTCATGAACTTACGAGGGTGTGTGGAAACTGCACAATGCTCACTCCTAACACAGTCGTTTTATGGACTTTGGTCACCAAATTTTCAGCATAGCCATTTTAAGACCTCTGCTCATGAACAGTGTAACTGTGATTTTTTAATCTGTCCCAAACATTGCTTCCAACACCAACAGCACCATTGTGCGCACATGTGCGAAACACATTTTGGGCGGCATATGAAAAATGGCAGCTGTAAATTGTTCATAAGGAAGTGTAATAAAATGGCAATGTTGAAAATCTGGAGTGAAAATATTAAATTTGCAAACTTATGAGCATGCATAGGAATTGCGAAACAGCTCAGAAACAGTCATTTTCAGGAATGTTATCAAATTTTTCAACATAGCCATTTTAAGACCTCTGCTCATGAACAGTGTCACTGTGATTTTCTTAATGTGTCCCGACATTGATTTAGCAACACTGACTGCGCCCATTGTGCGCTACATGGGCGGAAACACATTTTGGGTGAGATGTGAAAATGACAGCTGTACTACCATAAGAAGGTGTGGTAAACGGCAATGTTGAAAATCTGGAGTGAAAATATTGAAAATTTGCGTAACTTGCAAGCGTATGAGGAACTGCGCAACACATGCCGTAAACAGTCATTGTTATGAATTTTTTCACCAAATTTTCAACATAACCATTTTAAGACCTCTGCTCATGAACAGTGTCACTGTGGTTTTCTTAATTTGTCCTGTACATTGGTTTCAAGACAATCGACTGTGCCATTGTGCGCCATATGGGCAGAAACACATTTTGGGTGAGATGTGAAAATGACAGCTGTACTGCTCATAAGAAGGTGTGATAAATGGCAATGTTGAAAATCTGGAGTGAAAATATTGAAAATTAACGAACTTACGAGCTCGATGAGGAACTGCGCAATGCACGCAGAAACAGTTATAGGATGCCCACCAAATTTTCAAAATAGGCTTCTTGAGAGCCCACCTTATGAACACTGGCAGTGTCGTTATTAATCGGTTCCAAAGGTGATTTCACATGAGTGACTGCGAAATCACCCTTCAGGCCCGAATAACACCATGACAGTGACATCATTCATGAGAAGGTGTCCCAAAAGCCCCATGTTGAAAATTTGGTGCAAAAATTCCAATAAATGCCTGAGATATGCAACAAAGTTGAAAACCCCCATCTAGCCCATTATACAGCTTACTGGCATTTCCTCAGTTCGCGGTCGGCTTTGAAGAGTGCAGACGTGTTCCCGGTCCACCGAAGATCGTCGCGCCGAGGTCCGGAGGTAAGTATGGGGTGAGGGGGGTGGGAGGCAGGATGCGCAGGGTGGGTGCGGGTTGTGAGGGGGGGCCAGGAGACACGCGGGACCGCTTTTTCTTTACAGGTGTTATTTTTGTTCACAATGACGATGTAGGACGCTTGCCACGCTGGGGTGGGCCTCAGCATGGCACAAGGATGGATGGGGGTGTTCAGCCGATGGGGATTGGGCACCCTGTCAGCCAAAGATCGATTGCCACGCTGGGGTGGGCTCCTCAGCGTGGCACCCAGACTGGGGAGAGGACAGTGGAGCCGATGGGGATTGGGCACACCGCCGGGTATATCATTAGTTGCCACGCTGGGGTGGGCACCCGCATGGCATTTGGAAGGCTTTGGGGGCGGGGGTGCAGCACAGCCGACGGGATTGGGCACCCCTGTCGGCTATACAGTGTGTGCGTGTGCGCGGGGGGGGTGCGCACACCTGCGTGGGTGTGTGTGTGTGAGGAGGAGCTGTGCATGAGCAGGCGATATCTTATCACTGCTCACTCAAGCATAGCTCCCCCTTTGAACTGTATGCCACTGCATTTTGGAGCTTGTAATAGATGGCTCCAGCATGCATTGGCTTACAGGGGCCGTGCCTGCCAACACACTGACTGAATTGGAAGAGGGGGTGACACACCTCTGAAATCTCGGATGATGGCACTATGTTTCTTGCACATGCGTGCAAGCAAACATAAAAATCAAGTACTGTTCAGAGTTTCCATTGCTGTTGTTTCTTTGATGACCATGAAAAGTCCCCCTCCTAACCCCACCAGTTTGCTAGAGAACTCCCTGCTTCTTACCTGGCAGCAGATACAATTGAGATTCTGGCTCCACTTGAGGCCTGTGTGTGTACGCCAGTGGAACTCTGAAGAATTTTGAATTCATGTATTCCATGTTACCATTCTGTGTTTGTGGGGGGGGGGGTAGCATTTTACTACTGGAATAATGCAGAGCTTTGAATTCTTTTAACCATGGTAAATAATCACACAGTGTACTGAATATGAAGAAAGACAAATGACTGACAGGTGAAAAATGTGTGGATGGACTATTTTACATTATTTAGCACATTTAATTATATTATTTGTGGGTTTGAAAACTTTTAGAGTGCTTGTTTTTTAAAAGTTGCTTTGTGTCTATTTTATATATATGAAGATTGTGGGATATTGTTAGGTTAGGTTTACCCTCACAGTCAGGGGCTGAAGGCACTCAGCTTCACCTCTTGCCTTACAATGCCCCTGAGCATGGGGTAAACCTAGTTCAACCAATGCCCTGTTGTGCCTTACTGCTTAAATAAAATTGGGTTTGTCTTAATCTATTTATATAAAAAATGAATAAATATATCAAAGTAATGCTATTTTGTTTATAAAATAGTTATCCTGCTACTTGGTGTTATTAGGGTGCTACTGCCATGTGCTGTAATTGTAACCTGTGAATTAATGTTTTGTAACCTATTCTTGTTTTCTGTAAATTGCCAGTTAATAGTGTATAGCAGAGCATTGTTCTGTAATGAAATCCATCCTTTCAAAATGCTGTTGTACCACAGTTCAAAGGTCATGGAATGTGATTGTGCCATTCTGTAGTAGAACAGCATTCTAGAATGTCTAAAACTGTACAAGTCTGTCTCTTTGTGAAAGAGAAAAATACACTGCACACATTTCATTTAATACTATACACTAAGAATACAGGATGAACAACGTTATGTATAGCAATGTGTTCTGTTGCTCAGGTTCTGATTCCACAGACCACTCAAGCTTCACTTCTTGAGGTCAGAGGAATCAGAACTTCCTCTGTGGTAGAACACACTGGTTGCATAGTTGCCCATCCAGTATTCTCTGTTTTACAGTTGTTGTTTTTTAACCCATTTCTTATTTGTCCTGTTTTCCAGTAGTAGGATGTCAGAGATTGCACAAGAGTCTGTTAAAGAAAGACCTTCCCTATCATGGCCATGTAGAGCACATCAAACAATACAAAGTGGTGAGGAGAGACAGCAGTTCCAAGGTGGGAGGAGAGCATCCTGCACCATGTTTTCTTGGTAAAAAAGTTAAAAAAGAATTCTGAGAGAAATAAGAGAAGTATTAAGTCAGACATATCAGGATTTTACTGGGGTGAGGATTTACAATGTAAAACAAATCTTTGTAAAAGAATGGTGGGGGCCAGACATTTTGTAGGGCTTCAATGGCACAGCAGGCAGGGAAAATGGACAGACTGGCTGGACCATTGAGGTCTTTATCTACTGACACCTTCTGTGTTTCTAAGTCCATATGCAAAATCTGCTCATTTACACACTGTATATGCAGCCAAATGTGAGCCATAAATAATCCATTAAAGATTTTTTTTAGCTTGCCCCACCTGCAGCAAATCAGGATACCATGTGAAAGAAAGTCGCTTCTCAGCTGAGTTGCTGTGTTAATTTTGTTGCAGAGAGATTAGAGCAACCCATGGTGGCAACCCTGGGATGGGCTAAAATTGTCAGCACTCCCAGGAAGACCCTTTTCCCTACTTTGAGGAACAGGTAGTATTGGAGTTATTTGCTTAGGTTTCATTTTTGTAGGGAGGAGGAGGAGTGTCCCACAAGGTCACGTTGTGCTTTCCATGTGAACTAGGAGGGTTCCTGCACTGAGGCCACACCATGTGGCACCATGTTGTGAGGCTAGGAAGACTCTGTGTAGCATAGATCAGGAGCATGACTGGTGTACAGGTAACATTGGTGGGATTTCCAATGTACAGTTAGTGGTTAGCTGATGTTGGATGGCACCTACATTAAGATGTGTGGGAGTCTGATCTTGTTGGATGTGCCATTATTTATTTTGGATCATTCCGATGGTAGGTTTCTCCTACAATGTGATCATTTTACTACAGTGACTGATGCAGGCCATTGTGATACCATGCTACATGACCATTGTGCTACCACCAGAATAAAGCATGGAATGAGATCATTGTATTACCACTGCAAGTGCACTCATTGTGCTACCACTGACACATGGTGCCACGGTGGTCACAATAGTAGTGCAGTGGAATTGAAGCACATCCATTGTGATACCAGTTGGAGTGGTATCACACTGGTGTTTTTCATTGTGCTACCATGGCACAAATGTTTGCCACTGTGCTACCACGTGTGTTGATGGTATCAGTTGTATCACTGTAATTGTATTGCACTGGAACTGGAAAAAAACTACTGTGATACCAGCAATCAGTGGTATGACAATGGTGCACATCTGTTATCACTGTGGTACCAGAAGAGGTGGTGTTACCAGTGAACTACTACACAAGGGGAAGAAGCCCACCCTCAGCACGACAAGTGTTTTAACTCATTTATTTATTTATTTATTTTCTTTTTTTTTTAAAGAAAAGTATCTGAGGATCAGTGGCAGGATTTTTAGGACAGTAAATTAATAAAAAGGGATCTAGGAGAGCTTCAGTAACAGACAAGTAGTGGAATAGCAGTATAATTGCAGTATAATGTAGGGAGTGGTGCAATGCAGTAGCTGCAGGGCAGCCATATTCAGGCAGACCTTCTGGACACTGAGGTGCTGCCCTATCTGCATGCATCTCTCTGGACTGTGGGATGAGGTAGCCAGACTCAGAGTGGAAGTAAACTGGGTCAGAATACCATCCCCCCTATCCAGAGACCACCCAGTCCAATGCCGCTGCCTCAAAGGATGCCGGAACGAAGAGCATTTGGATGACAGGCTCAGGCAGGTTAAGATGGTCAGGCAGAGGCACATCGCAGATCCCATTCCACTCAAGAACTCATATGCCACACTGGCAAATGTGGGGCAACCAAATAGAGGTACCCAGAGAAGTGGAAGGAAAGGATGTGGAGGTTAGCCAAGGAGGTGACCTCAGCGGGGAGACAAGTGGACCCCAGAGGAGGAGGAGGAAGCGAATCCTGGTGGGGGACTCCATCATAAGAGGGATCCAGCTAGGAATACAGGAGGGGGAGGACCGGGAGGTGAGGTGCCTACCAGGTGCCACAGCATGGAGGGGTAGAAGGAAGATCCTGGGGATCGCTGGCAAGGCAAGACGGGAGGGTGAGCTGGATGTCATTGTCCACCTAGGTACTAATGACATGGCAAATGGGGACCCAAAGGAAGTTCAGGAAGAGTTTAGGAAATTGGGAAGGGGTCTTAAGCAAGTAGCTACTTCGGTCACCTTCTTAGAAGTACTACCTGTGAGAGGCATGAGAGAGCATAGGTGTGCATGCACCAGGAACTTTAACTCATGGTTGAAGAACTGGTGCTGTAAGGGAGGGTTTGGATTCATTGGTGACTGGGGACCCACCTGGAGGGATGAAGGTTTGTTCAAGCCTGATGGCCTGCATCCATCCTGGAGGGGAATCCAAGCACCCAATGATAAGTTTAAATGTTACCTTGACAAGCATTTAAACTAGCCAAGGGGGATGGCAGGCCAGCAAGGAGGGTGCCTACTTGCTCACCTCCCACAGCTAGCAGTGGAACCAGTGAACTGAGTAGTGGATATCTCAACAAAGCAGGTGCAAAGATGGAGATTAGCGCCAAGAGGTGGATAGGCAGAAAAGGGGCAAAATCAGCAGAAGGGCAGACAGCAAGGAGAACCAGGATAAAGGACAACCAGAGAATGGGCTGGAGAACAGCTAAACAGTCTAGGAGGTCAAATCATGGAAAGCCATGTGCCAATGCCAGGAACCTTAGCAACAAGATAGAAGATCTGGAGGCTGTCATGTGCAGTCAGACCTGGACATTGTGTCCATCACAGAAACCTGGTGTAATGATAACCATGACTGTGAGATGGCCACCCTGGCTGCCAACATATTCTAGAAGAGGCCAGGCAGGTAGAAAGGAGGAGGAGAACTGTATGGGAAAAATACATAAGGGCCACAGAGATCCAGGAGGAACAAAATGGGGAGAGATACTGTGGGTTGAACTGGAAAGGAAAATGAGACCAGCCATCTGCACAGGTGTGGTCTATAGACCACCAGCCCAGGAGGAAGAAACAGATAGAGTTGATGCTAGCCATCCAAAGGATGGCAGACAAGGTGAGGTAGTACTGGTGGAGACTTCAATATTCCAGATGGACAGGAGTATCCCAGCATCAACTAGGAGCAGATTTATCCTGACTCTCTTCAGGGTGCCTCTCACAACCAGTGATGGAAGCAACTGGCAGAAGGTAATACTGGACCTTGTGCTCACAAACAGGGACAGTGTGATGGGAGTAAAATAGTAACTTCCATAATATAGGATGCATCAAGCATAGATACAAGCTCAGGACACTGTAGAAAGTAATGATTCTGTTTGTGGAAAGCTTAATATTGATTTAGTGTCACAGAGTACTATACATTTCTGCTTTAAAATCTGCCTTTACAGCAGCTCCTCTGCATGGGCAGCATCTTTTCTATGTGGACAGAGCAAATGAAGGGGTAAAATGAGGGACATCTCTTGTAATGTGGGATAGTTGAGAAATATGATATATGTTCCCAGAAATAAGAAATTTGGCAGTTGTTTCATTTCTTGGGCTACTAGTAAAATCGGACAGACCTGTGTCAGACATCCTAAGGGCACTGATGGGTTCTTTTTCAATCATGTTAGGAAACTGTCTTCCTTCTTCTTTGCTCTTGATTGGTCATGATATTAGGTAACCTCAAGTAATACCTTCAACCCCATTAATCACTAATGGTATTTGTATTACATTCCATCCAAGGAGCTCATGGATTATGTACTATTGCCAGTTGCCAAGTATGAAGGTTGAATTAATTACAGAACGTATGTGCTTGTTTTTTGTGCCTTATTTTGATGTGGCCCTATTTAGACTGGCATCATCCCGATCCTATCCCACCTCTCTGTCACCCAACCATACCTCCTCTTACCACAGATTTGCCTTTTGTTGTGGGATCTTTCTACCCCCACAGAACAGCCAGGCTCAGGGTGATGGTGAGAGAAGTCAGCTATATGGGACCCAGGAGTGCTAGATTATGCTGCTGTGATTTGGGATTTACCAAATTTCCCTACCATTGGGATGCTGAGAAAGAAGTCTCAAAGGTGCAGATACATACACAAAGCATGGCTTGTGTGCTACAGTCTTTCGGTGTCTACTCCTCCTTTGCAACTGCTCCAGCTGCACTGCCACCTGTGGTCACCCAGGTGGCAGTAGATCACCATATCCTGGCTCCCTTCCTGGAAGAGAGCATCCTGTATGATGCTCTAGCCTTGCCCTACCAGCTGACCGCCACCATCCTAGTACTGTTCCAGAACAGGGTCATCGGCATCCTGAGCAGCAGCACAGCCAGTGCCAGTGGACAGGCTTTCAGTACGTGCTTGTTGTTGTATACTGTATCTTGATATTTGTGTATCCATACTTCCATTTCATTATTTCGCTGCATCTATATGTACTCATTTTACCTGACTCTGTTATTATTTGTATTCATTTGTAGTATCTCTACTTTTATGTATTATTTTTCTGTATCTTGGGTCCCCTTGAAAATGGGTACTTGGTGTTCCTAGGTTCTTACGAATTTACACATGTTAAATGAAATAAACAAATAAGCATGCAACTACTTAGTTTACAACTGTTAAATAAAATAAATATATAAGCATGCAAACCTTTGGAACCCCTGGCATTGAACTGTAAATCATGTGTGACTTTACAATTAACAAAAGGGTAGCTACTCAAGGATTACTATCTGTACTAGATTATATAGACATGTTTCAATGGCAGCATCTCATCTCTAGTTCAACTAAAAATAATAGAGTTTGCCTTGAATTTAATATGTCATTTGGCATTATACTGTGAATAACCTGCAATATGCACACAAATCAGAATTGAGTTTTGACTTAGTTTGGTCATGCTTAAAATCAGATGTTATTCCAGTTGCTATATTATGTCAATGTCTGTACGATGTTACCTAGTTATCTAAACCTATACTGTATAATCTTAAGTGCAACAGAACCCTCTTGGTATCAAGAATAATAACAAGATATGGATGCTTAAAGCAGAAGTGTTTGGTAGGTAGCAAAAATGTCATCATACAGATTTTTGCAAAACCATATTTCTGGAAACATCATCAACATAATAATTTTGCTTTTCATATTGTTATTCCTGAACTGAGATTTAAGCATGTTGGTGTGGTGCTGTGCCATCTACCATCAAAACATGTGCTTACATCAATCTTACTACAGTAAATCCACAGTATGAATATAGTAAGTACAGTCAAGAGTAACTTCAATGGAAGAGAGTTTTAAAATTGCTAGTGGTGGCCATATTTATTAATTTGCATCATTAATTACTAAATTAGTAATTAAAAGAGTTTTAAAAATTAGCTGAGGGAATTAAAATACACCAGTGATGTATCTAAGGATGTTAGGAATACATTCATTTCTAAAACACTATATTATGAAATATTTTATCCACTAACATAGCCCACTACTTTAACATTGGATTACATCTCTCCCAAAGAATGGTATTTATTTATTTAGTTTTTGTTGACCGGGTAAGGTGCAATAGGCATACATTAGCCTATATTCATGCACGACCGGGAAGGTACAATGGCAGAATTTTACAATGCACAGAGAAAAACAATAACAAAAGCACCAGGAATTGTGCAATACACAGATTAGATGATACCAATCATTAATATAAGGTACAGGGATACATATTACATATAAGTAGAAAATACAATGGGGTACAAAGACACTTTAGTTCCTTACAATGAGCTATAAATTTTCCAAAACAGCACAGTAGTTTCATGATGAGATATGGGAGCAATGAGGGTAAGTAGGAGCAAGCATAGAAGTATAGACAAAGAGTAAATTAAGTGTGATGAGTTGACAGTTATGAGTAGGAGGACAGTACTCGGTCAAAGGTTAGGAACAAGCACATGTTGATCGCTGAAGCTGGTAAGATCTGAATAGACGCCTGACGAGTTGGGGACTCAGCATTGACATATGGGGTGTGATTGCCTGAAACTCATACAGGAGATCAATAACTTGATCCATCATTAAAAATCCAAATTTAAAAGACCATGTAGATTTTAGAAATGCTTTGAACTGGTAGCTTTCAATCCGATTGGATGGTTCAGGAATTCAGGAATTTCCAACTCCTAATGTGATTCCAATTTAAATCCAAAAGGGCCCTAAATTCTTATGTAAAATAAGTTTATAGAAATTAGGATTTTCAGACTGCATGTCTTCAAATGCTAAATCTGAAAATCGGGTCAGAATCTGATGACTCTGATTCCATTCAGCAGATTCCTGGCAACCCCACTGTAAAACCTATCTGCTTTTTCCATGCTGTATAGGGACTGCCGCAATCTAAATGCTGAAATTTAACATGACATATACATGAGATTCAGGCATACTGGGTAATTACATCTTGAGGGTTATGTCTTCAATGATTAATTAGTCTCTACCATTTTTATTCTCACAGGTCGCTGCTGTAGACCCCAGCGAAGTAACTAACTTTATACTTAAAACAAATAAATACATGTAGACTCTATTTCCATCAGGCCTCAGAAACATGGCACAGTGACCTCCAAGGATACTGCTCTCAGTAATCCTACTACAGCCTGCTGTATTTATTCTGCTCTCCATCCGACACCCTTGCAGCCTAGTTTCCTTGGCAGCTTTCATCTTATACATTTAGATTCACATAACTGATGGACATACCCTTAAATTATAGTCATTTGAAAAGAAGTAAACCTGACAGAGTCTACCCTAACTGGACAAAAAAAGAACTGAAAATGTCAGATCTGTCTTAGTGCAACAACAGTGGCTGTTCTTAGGCCTGCCAGGTGAAAGGATAACATTTTCTTGCTCAGTTCTTTGAGGAACTCAATTTATAACTAATCATTTCTCAGTTGTGGGGGGGTTACTGAACTTCTGGTCTGAAGGAAAAGTCTGGTATTTGCCCAAAATATTGCAGAAACCCTGTTCACCTGTTAGCTTTTATATAGGATTGTTTAGTCCATTAATTGAAGGATGACCAGGAGCCCTCCCCAAATTCAATACACACAGAGATCCTTATACTGTAGGTTTCATAGAGGTTACTTTCACAGGTGAAGTTTACTTAAGTATGCAAGAATACTGCAAGAATCTGACTCACACCAAGATCAGTTCCAAGCGCAAAATCGAAAACTCCAGGAACTGAGAATTAAACGAGTACAACAGCGAGCATGCTTTTCAGCCATTCAACCAACACCTTTCCTTGCATATTTAGTGCAGGTGGTACCACTCTGACAGCTTACACCAAAAAGAAACATGAACACGCTCACCACTGATACTTATCATGCCTTGCATAGTAAGATATGTCCCCTTTAAAAGTAACATTTTAACATCAATTTCTGGGTAGTTTTGGACTGCAAGGAAGACTAATATTTCAAAATGATTGCTAGAGAAAAAGCAAGAGCAAAGAAGGAGGATACCACTTTGGTTCTCAAAACAGTAGCAGAAAAGTCAGAGCCAAAAGGCTGGCCTTCAGGAAATATAAAGGAACACAGCAGGACAGATATAGGGAAGCATACCAAACATCCCTTAAGGGAAGCAGGAAGGCAGTAAGGCAGGCAAAGGCCCAAACTGAGGAAACACTAGTATAAACAGTAAAAGAAGGGGACAAGACTTTCTATAGATACATTAGTAAAAGAGAAAGTCCAGAGGGGTATTGCTAAGCTCAAAGGGGATAAGAGGGTGTGTGGAGGAGGACCAAGGAAAAGCATCTATCCTAAATAGATACTTTTTGCTCAGTATTTACTGAGGAGAAGGTAGGGCATGGCCCACAGCTCAGCACCATGGACATGGGGGGAGAGAGGTGTGCACTAGTCTCTTCACAAAAGAAAGGGTCCTACACGAGCTCGCTAAGTTCAGGGTGGACAAGGCAATGGGACATGATGGCATACATCCCAGGGTACTAAAGGAGCAAAGGGTGGGACTAGCAGAGCCATTATCAGAACTGTTTAGTGAGTCTCTGTACACAGGAGAGGTCCCAGAAGACTGGAGAAGGGCTCATGTGATCCCACCCACAAGAGCGGTAGCAGGGAGGAGGCAGGAACTATAGACTAGTCAGTCTTACCTCAGTAGTGGGCAAGATTATGGAAAAACTCCTTAAGGAAAGGATAGTGCAACACCTGGAATCCATAGAGCACAGGATCCAAGACAGCATGGGTTTACAACAGGAAGGTCCTGTCAAACTAATCTCATAGATTTCTTTGACTGGGTAAGCAGAGTGAGGCCAGACCAGGGGAACAATTGATGTCGCCTACGTTGACTTCAGCAAAGCTTTCAATACTGTTCCACATTGAAGACTGATTAATAAGCTGGGTAGGTTCGGGTGGCTCAGAAGTTGATCAACTGGGTGGCAAACTGGTTGGTGGGCAGAAAACAGAGAGTGGTGGTAAATAGTATACAGTCAGAAGAGCTGCAAGTCACAAGTGGGTACCTCAGGATCAGTCCTGGGGCCAGTCCTCTTCAATATTTTCATCAGTGACATTGCAGATGGACTGGAGGGTAAGGTTTGTCTGTTTACAGATGACACCAAGATCTGCAACAGAGTAGATGATCATGATGGGGTGGGCAGAATGAGAAGAGATCTGGATAAACTGGCAAATGGTCAGAAGAGGGCAAATGGGGTTTAACACAAAGAAGTGCACGATCATGCACATAGGTAAGAGAAACCCTAAAGCCCCCATAGGCTGGGAGGGCAATTGCTGGCAATCACAAGGGAAGAAACGGACTTGGGCATCATCATCGAGATGACCTGAAATCATCCAAGCAGACCACTAAAACAGTAGGTAAGGCAAGAGGGATGTTGGGGTGTATTAGTAGGGTATCATAAGTCGTAAGAGGGAGTGACAATCCCTCTTTACAAGACACTGGTTAGGCCCATCTGAGCACTGCGTGCAGTACTGGGGCTGCACCTTCACAAGGACATTAACAAATGGAGACAGTCCAGAGAAGGCAACCAAAATGGTGAAGGGACTGCATCAGAAAACATATGAGGACAGATTAACGGAGCTCAATACATATACCCTAGAGCAAAGGAGGGAGAGAGGTGATATGACTGAAACATTCAAACATCTTAAGGGCATTAACAAGGTGAAAGAGTCTAACATGTTTCAATATAAGAAAAATAGCAGGACAAGAGGATACAGCATGAGATTAGAGGGAGGCTGATTAAGGGTAATGTGAGGAAGTTCTTTTCACAGAAAAGGTGGTGGATGCATGGAACAGCCTACCTCAGGAAGTGGTGGATATGAATACAGTGCAGGGCTTCAAACAGACATGGATAGGCATAAGGGAGCAATACAGATAAGTATGAATAGTTAGGCCATTGACAGAGCAAAGGCCTACGGCACATTCATAAGTAGAAAAAATGGGCAGACTGGATGGGCCTTGTGGTCCTTATCTGCTGTCAACTTCTATGTTTCTGTATTTCTATATTTGCCAGTCTGAAGAAAGCCACTAGCACCTTAACTAAGTTTCTGACACCACATACCTGTCAGTCATGGGAGTCAGGGTGAGTAACATTAAGGTGACAGAACTAATAACATTCAAAGTGGCACTGTGGAATGTCCCTTGTATAATGTCTATCACCCAGTGGCACACAGAATGACAGTTCTAAAAGGTAAACATCTAAAGATGTCATACAGAGTATCAGAGAAACACAGAGAAATGCACCAGTCTGCTATGGATCCCTACCATGAAACAACACATCTCCTCCCATCTGCTCCTTAATGTTTAGAATAAACTTTATAAGGTAGGTATGGTGACAGGCAACCCTTTTAACCTTTTCTCACCGAAATGTGGGACACAGACACTCAAACTGTGGGACAACGTGGGGCACTGACCCTCCTAATGTGGGTCACATCATCAAACATGGAGACACCAGCTCAGAAACATAGTGGAAACCAGTACTGTACCCTCATTTGTGCAAAGACTAATTGTAATTCAGCCAATTAAAATGTTCAGAATTTCTAACTTTGTCTGCATCTCTATCTCATAATCACATTTGAAGAGATATCAGTTCTTTCGAGGTACAGGTGCACAAAGCAGAGTATCCACAGCAGCCAAGCAAGCTTTGAAGGTCAGTTATTCCCAGTTCAGATATTCCAAGTAAGATAATATGCAAATAACTTCAGTCCTAACATGATATATGATATATAACAACATACAGCAGCTCCTTTTCCCAATAAGACAGTTTATTGGTTCAAGGCAGTGAAATTATCTGTCAACAAATTTGGGTGGGGAGGTCAAAACTCTGGATGCAGTACTTGCTTCCATTTTTTGGATGTGTCATTCAGGTATATGTGTCAGAATGTTTGAATCTTATTTTCTAACTTCCTGGAGCATTTATGACAGGGTTTCTGATTTACAGAAAAAAATGAGGCATTAGTTAGATTTTTGACACATACACCATTTTCGGGACAAAATTTATAGAAATTGTGTCCAGATGTTTGACCACCTCTGAAGTGGTCTAATAGTCTGACAGATATTGTAACTGTCTCTGAGAAACAGACACATATCTCTGAACTCCCCCGGTCTCTCATAGGGCTTTCCTAACTGACCCCAAGAGAAAGCTGTCTATTAATAATGTTAAGGATAATCAAGGCCATTTGATATAGAGATACTGAGTTTTTTTTTTTAGGGTATCTGTTGGAGAATACCATTATCATATGACTGTCCTTAATATCTGGTCAAAGAGTCTGACATAAAAGCTTGATAATGATAAGTTACAATTCTTCATGGATAACTAACAGAGGTAGAGGACATATACTATTTGCCACAGGATCTCAGAAATCAGAGCAATCTGCAGCAGAAAACAAACTATCCTGATCATGCGTTCCTGTAGAAAACCTCTCTCCATCAGGTGATTAGGTAAGTGGTCACGGGACTGAATCATCTCTAATTTTAAGTGCCTTTGCACACTCTGCTTTCAGTCCTGGTTAGTAGAGGTAGTGACTATGATAGACTTTCTTATCACTGTAGTTGTAACACAATTACTAATATTTTATCAAGTGTTCTACCAGTGTCTCCATGACAATGAGACTACAGTGATGTAAACTCCATCATATTTTATTAAATCCACAAGATCTGTATGGTAAACTACCTAAACAGAAGTCAAAGTAGACTATATTTCTTGTAGACTATGTTTCTTGTACTTGACAAACAGTCTTGCAGTCTTAAATGTCCCCTTCCTCCGCCAATCTGAAATGAAGAACTGAGCAGAAATGAACATATCTGGCTAGTTAGAAGAATGGTGGTGCATTTTAAAAATCATGCACAGCATCTTTTCTCAAAGCCCAGCAAACCCTACAGCTGTGCACTGCTCACACGCGTTCCTCCACACAAGTACTGCACAATGATAGAGAGATCTCCACTGCTCAATCAGCACTCACCGTGTCTCGGCTTCTCATGGAGCACCTGATCGTAACCACTCAGCGCCACACAAAAATAATTGCTGTCACATCTTCGAGCCAATGGATCCACTTCTTTCTTTCTGACCTCTGACCTCCCACATCAAACAGCCTACAGAGAAACAGGAAAGCAATTAATTCAGAGCCCTTCCCCATATCTTCAGTATGGATGCATGAGGTACATCATTTATTTGTTTTCCCACTGTGCATCAACTTGCCTTAAAAGTCAGCTTATACCCAAATAGCAAGAAATATTATCTGTATTGATGGTTCTAATGATCACTTATTCTCTGATCCCTTTACTATCATCTCTGCCATTTCTTCCACAAATCAGGAAAACCGGAGAATGGTTCTATATAATGTATGGGGAGCTATGTATTATGTGCTGCCAACTATCATTTTTTATCTTGTAATCTTCAACGCTCTGATGTCAAACTGTAAACCTTTCTTGCCTATGTCAGACCAGTGAGATTACAAGATGGAACTGAAGTTACTGACAGCATTCTTTTTCAGAACAGAGTTTTAGCATGCAGCCACTTTCAAATTTCATCCCACTGCGGCAGTTTAAGCACGACTCTAAACTGTAAACAATGGCCAGCAGTAATCTTTATTTTATCCCCCTTTCCAGGTTTCTTACTTGAATCATCGTGCCTGCCAGCAGCTTGCTTTCCACAACCCCTCAGGCTGATGTAGCTGACATGACTCATACTCTGAAAAGCACATGATCATGGTCGTCCAACTTATTTCAATCCACAGCAGCCTCTCTGTAATGACTTTCACGGAAATGAGCAGTTCATTTGTTTCAATAATCATTTTAATACTTTTAAATAAACTGAAGTTATTCTTGTTATTCTCTGTTTGGATATTGATGTGGTGTCAAGAAAATAAATCAACTTCTTCATTGGAAATGCTGTGTCACGATTTGCTTTGTAAGGTAATGGTGAAAAAAACAGGGATTGGTGGTATCGAGGTGTGCTCACATTGGAATTAATGTCTCTCTCAAAATTGAGGTTACTTACCCCAGACACTGTAATAGATAATGGCTGAGGTGTGGTTATATCATTGCAATCGCCTCTTGTGGTTGCCATGGTGACCGTAAGCCTCACGACATGGTTGGCATGGCAACCACTTGAGGTGATTACAATGTGGTTAACAAATGCACCTCAGCCATTATCCTCTATGTAAACCTGCAGGAGTCTGGGAGATGTACAGACCTACAAGATCCTGCTTCTAAGTGTATCATTTTTTCAGTTTCTATTTTTCAACATCTACATCAGATTCCCCAATATTCCTTCAATCCTCTGGCAGAATTTCTGGAGACCCAAAACATGGGACAGTGACTTCCTCATAGTAGGAAATGTTCCCCCAAAACCTCTGGTGGTTAAGTTCTGGTGGGGGTTCCTCAGAGGGATAGGTAATCCAGCAGAGGAAGGAGCAGGAGAAGATGTTGAGGCCAGGTAGCAAGGCGGACCTAGCAATGTCACTGTCTGTCAATACATTTTCCTGCTACCCCTGCCAACCCCTTCCTCAATCCTCATCCATATGAATGTTTCTTTCTTCTCCTCCTACGTTGCAAACTGTGGTGTAGCAGGATGTTGTGAATTTTAAATTCACCAGAGTAGTATTAGGAAGTGATGTAGTGGAGAAAAGTTCATTACTTCACCTCAACTACATCCTGTGAATTTACTATATTATTTTCTTGTATTAAAAATGCCCCCACCTTCATGAAGCATAAACCCACCTGCCTCCCACACCACCAGTTTAAAATGTGTTCCTCTACCACCCACCCTCATAGCACCACCTCCATCCTCACTGCATTTCTCAGTGAAGTTTCTGCATAATAAGCAAGGCCACTGGTTTTTGGTTTTACAGGAAAACCCAGCAAACTTCAGACTCTGGATTGCATGCACACTTGTAAAACAACTAATTTTCTGAAATTTGGCATTTTACACAAGATCAATAACTCTATAGAACTTGCCTTTCTCTTATAATTGATTTCTGTATTGTTTTCAATTTGCTTCATTTAATGTTCTGTACATTAAGCCTTCTTTTATTCTGGTTATTTATACACATGCTAGAAGAATGACAGTAGAATCCCAGTAAAATCATGAAATTAGGCTAACAGTCACTGGTGCAATTCTAGAAATCTGAAGTCTTGAAAATGGAATTTCATTACTTTATTCACCATAAATCAGTGGCCTTGATAATAAGTTAAAAATAAGTCCCTGCCCAGTGCGTATTTTTCACAAAATAAATTCCATCAACCCCCACACCCCAGCCTCAAACTGTGTAGTATACTCACCCCACCCCACCCCACCACCAACTGGCACCCAGCATGTTCCTCACCCCACCACCAAATGATTAAGGGTACACGTAGAAGTCAAAAGGACATCAATAAAAAACAAAATCCCTGACATGCTAGTAGTAACAGCTGAATAGCTGACCCACTGACCAATCAGCTGTTCTTACTAGCATGTCATCCAGATTGATTCATTGTGAATGAATCAGCGTTGAGGGCTGGTCACCACTGTGGGGGATGGTTCTCATTTTGCAGCTGTCCTGTCAGACTTCTATGTCTATCCTTAATCTTTCAGTGATGGGAGGCATACCAGGGTGCTGGACACCAGTGGGTGGTGAGGTGGGGGATGGGTGTACTACAAATGATGAGACAGAAGGCGTGGATGACAGGTGGCGTGGGAATTTAATTTATGAAAAATAATGCACACTGGGGTGGGGGAGGTTTTGACTTATTTTACAGAAACATTAGCTGCAAAACTGGGGGATGGGTGCCATGAGGTGGGGTTAATGTTTTAAACAGGTGGTGTAGGAGGAGACACTTCCGAGGATCAGAGTTGTTTTTAATACAAAGCAGATTAATAAAACTTGATGTGGTAACACTTCACTATTGAAAGTGCCACTATGCATAGTTTTAGACTGCCAGCACAACTCCAAGTGGCACCTTTGGTAGCAAAGTGTCACTGCCCATGGTCTCCACCTGGCAATGTACCCACTATGTCAGGTGAAGTACACACAAGTAGCATTTTGTGAAGTAGGACCATTGTGCACAGGAGCATGTAGCAAAGCTAAAATACTTCACGTGCAGAAGATGGTCCTGTGACAGATTATTCACATGGGGAGACCATCCTTTGGCATGCTCGATCCTCTTCCTGCTAACCTTCAATGTAGCCAAGTGGAAAGCTTTGATCCCGGAGCCCCAGGTTTGAATCCATTACCTCCACTTATTTATTCTGTGAGCTTGAGCAAGTCACGTACAGAGCCAACCACAGCATGTTCCTTACTGCTGTTTGCCAGACCAGCAGTCCCTGTCACAGGTAGCATTGCAAACAATTAACATAACAATAGGAAAACAAAGATCCCATTCTGTTTTGCCTAGCAACATGGCATGACTTGATCTAACTTTTACCAGTGAAGGATAAAAGGAACATGCTGTGGGTCAGCTCTGTAACCTCCTAGTGCTTTAAGAGTAGCGATATCTCCTGGAGAACTGTGAAAAATATCATATTTGCTGCTTAGATAGGCTTTGTCCAGTTGTTAATTGTTGATGCTTATTTACATATTATTTGCATTATTTGTACCTCAATGTTTGTACTTAGATTGTCCCCCACCCACCTCTCCCCATGGAACATATCTGGAAATGAGCTGTTACCAGCTCAGTATGTCTTTCCTGTAACATTTTAAATGCATACATAAATACATACAGTACATACATAAACAAATATCTTGCATTAGTTCTGTAATTTTTCTGCCCAATTATTTATTACTGGAGTCATTTGCACAGCAACGGGATGTTTGTTCCTTAAGAGTTAATCTGTTCTAGCTGCTTGTTCCATCCCCATCTGAGGCCACACTACTCTGCTTGTGATATCACTGTTGTTCCCATGGCAACATAGAGTGATGTCATAACGGGATTATGACTTCAAGTAGGGACTGGACAGTTGGGACAGGTGAACTCTAAGGGATAAAATCCTCTTTTGTGTAAATGTCCTCAATAAAAATAATGGGGAGGAGTCTTGTAGAAAATAAATGCAATACAAGCTGAATTGTGGCTAAACATTACATTTTTAAAAGTTCTCCTGAGGCATTAGCAGTTCTTTACACTGTTCTCACTCTCATTTTCTCTAAACAAAAGCTCCAGCTGCTTTGCATAACCTTTAACCATCTCATAAACCTCTTTTTGGGCTACTATTGACAGCTGCCTTCTGTTCAAGGATTGTAAAGTCCTCTGTGAAGCAGTTTGCATGAAAAACACTATATAAAACATAAAACCAACCAACCTTCCTTCCTTCCTTCCTTCCTCTCCCTCCCTTCCTGCAATGACATTCTGGACTCCGAGCACAAACCGAGATAGTTGGCCCTCCCAGTGGTTTATTTATTTCATTTCTGTTGACCTGGAAATGAGAACTGAGAATACTACTTATTTTCAGTGTCACGCCAGGAGAGTGGGGAGGATACAGATGCAAACCAACAGTAATTGAACCTAATTAAGCTGTTGATGGTATTTTACTAAATGGGAAATTTGGACAGGCTAAATTAGTATGGAATAACTGACACACTCGCTGGAAAATCATTAAGATAATTGTTCTTTTCTTAATATCATCAACCTTGAGCTACAAAATCCAATGTTTCGTGACACACTCATCACTTCATCAGGGATCCTGTCTTTTCTACCTCAGAAAAGACAATCTTTTCTCAAAACAATTTTTCAGAACATCTCTTGTTCTCAGTTGGATTTTGTAGTTCATGGTTGATGATAATTAATAATAAAATAATAAATTCTTAAATGTTTTCTGGTGAGTGAGTCAATTAGTCCATTCTGGGTTGGCCTTACTTGTTTGCTTGTGGATTAAACCCCTTCCAGATAATATGTTCCTTGTGCAGGACTGATCAGTGAGGGCTATCCTAGCCATCCTGGTTGTTTTAAAATTTGGTTAGGACACCAATGAAATTCTCCGACCTTATCGAGAATTCCTATTGGGTCTTTAATATCCACCTAAACAACCACCAGAACAGGCAGACAGGACTTCAGCACAATATCTCATCTGAAGGACAGTGCGCCCTGACAGTACGGTGTCCCTTAGTACTGCACTCAGGTGATATGGTATGTCATTTATGGTATGAGCCCAGTCCACTGCAGGACTAGAACCCATGACCTTCTCTGCCCAAAGGCAGACATATTACCAAGTCAGCCTTACGGACACCAGGTTCCTTGCTTCTGCACTTGGGCTGGCCATACATTTCATACACATGACCCAGAATTAGATACACTGCCTTTTGTTTGAACACTTGATAATGTGACTGGGTGGTGGGTAGGGTTGTGCAAATTTTTCTACAGTACCTGTGGAAATGGGCAAATTTAAAATTCCACTAACTTTAACAAAACTATGCTAATTTTGTCTAGTAAAAGTTCTGCGATTCTGTTTGCAGAAATTTGTTTTACGGGCTGTAGTCAAATGTTTGCCATTTTCCAAAATTTTGTTAAGTTACAGAGTTTATTTCTGCAGTGCCAGCATATTATATGACTGTGCAGAAATCTGAACACTATAATTCTGTAAATAGAAAATAATACCTGCAGATTTCACAAGTATTTTCCATGGACTAAAGAAATTATGAGAAATTATGCATTTGCCTTGGCATTCGCAGAAGCAAAATTCTGAACTTCGTGCAGCCCTAGTGGAGGTAGCTGTAGATCTGCATAGGGTGTGATGGTGATGATGGCATCTACAGATATACAGTACAGTTCAATGGCTGGCCTGCAACTGGAGCTCAGCTCTGGAAAAAATGTCTTCCTGGTATACCTTCTGAGAACACGATAGTGCAAGAAAAATAACTGCAACAGTATAAGGCTTTGTATAGATCATATTGTTCATAAACTACGACAGTTTCTGTCTAATGAAATGTCCAAACATATGCTATTAAAGTAAATTATAAATCACTTAGGTTACACCATCACTTATGTGACTACAACACACAAAGTCACTGTACCTCTTCTGCTGCATACAGTGCTTGCTTATGCTGGAATGGTAGAAGTGGAGTGTCCCAATTCACAGCCAGTAAGAGGAAGTATAATTTAACTTTAAAATGTAAAAATCTTAAAACTTATCATAAATCACTATGGCTAACTGAGTGATTTATAATAAGTTAATAGGGCTTCCATGTGGTATACAAGATTCCTCTCATGAGTTTTGAGCAGATAGAACTGCTCACATTTGCTTTATGTACACATATCGTGTGCTTGGAGTCTCACATACCACAGGAGACACCCTACAGAGGCCTTATTCAGTTATATCATTGTTTCCTTGCAACCAGAATTTTGTTCAGACTCAGTCATTTGCATTAAGTAAATGATACAAATTAACCAAGGTCCTCAAATTCTGTGGCCTGGCAGCTGCAAAAAGACACAGAACTAGGGGCCCAACACAGAACTTCCATCGTACTCACAGAATTACCCATTTTGTTGTGATTTTCATTCAAAAATACTAGTTTTCTACAATTCCAGGCTCTTTTTCCTTCTTCTTTGTCCTGAAGCCCTTCCCAAATGCTCACTATCTAAAGTCATTGATGGCATCACAATATACAATAGCTGATGGCTGCACAGAAATCTGTCACAGGTGTAAATAACTCCCACTGCAGAAATGGAACAAACCTGCCAGGCGTTTGGGACCCTGCCACATGTTTGGGGCCCTTGTCACTGAACTAGCGTCTGAAGTGCAGCTGTGCATTGAAGGCCCTAATATTTACACAGTAATTTAAGGTTATAGGGGACTCTAGGTACATCATATTTGCATCCCCCACTTTATAAGCAGGGATGAGAGGTATCTTGTGCAAACATCAACTAATTTAAAGGGTTACCTACCCACTCTACTACCCAGGGTACACTGTGATTCACATGGGAAGCAGGAATGATTCCAGGCTTACCTTGAAGGCCTGTACTGTCTTCATGTCCACTACCTCCACTGGTAGACAGTTCCATAGGTTTACCTCCTCTGGGAGAAGATTCATCTCCTAATGTTACCCCTAAGCTTGCCACCTGTGAACTCCAGGGTGTGTCCCTATGTCCTGCTGGAGGGCACCAAATCAAACATCTCTGTTTTATCTTGTCCATACTAGGAAGGGTGAAATTAAAAGATTTTACTTTGTTAAATTTCTGAAATTCTGCAAATATTGCACATCTGCACAGAATATGGCAATACCTCCCCCAATATTTTCAGCTGTTAAACCTCACTGTCCTTTAATCTAGAGACATTACAGCTGGTAGATCACTAATTAATTAAAGCTCTACCTGCTGAACATGGTCATGAAGGTTTGAATGTACTGGGGCACAAAATGTGGTGGAATATTTCTTCGTGTCATTTCGCTTAGTTTGCTAATCTTGTCAGCTACTTATAACTCAGTGGCGTCGTTACGCTATTAGACCTGTAGCTGACATGTGCACCCACGTGGAGTAAGGTGCTAAGCACCTGCAAATTTTGCAGACATTCCGTTATGTACAGTTGAACATACAAGGACTCAGATTCTGGCACCAGTACAATTCTATGTGAAATGTCTAGACATTGCACCTATATTTTCGGAGGGTCATAACAGCCCATTAAGGCTGAGAAGGATCCTTTGTTTTACTCACCTAGGGGTTAAGACTCTAAGTCCTGCCAGATTTATAGACATTCAGTTATGTAGTTTTGAACTTGCAGGGCTTGAAATCTATCAGTTTGTTTCTTTGTGAAGTGTTGTGAAAATGCCCCAAATATGTTGCTACTCATAACTCAACCTTCCTAAAGACTGATACCTGACAATCTGCATGCATAACTTTTGGGGAAGGGTCTTTGAAAATGCTTAATGGAACACTATTAAGTGTGGCTGATTTTAAGTTATAGGAGTATATCACGTTACAATTTACTTTTCATGATATTTTGTGAAAAATGCCCTTACAATGAGGATGTTTATAAGTCCACTGTCCTAAAAATAGGAACTGACATTTGGAGTGACCACACAATGCTGATGGGACTTTTTTAATATGTTTTATTTAAAAAGGAATATACAACAATTTGATATTTAAAACACACTGCAGTCAACTGTGGAGAACACAGTTTAAAAGGTTATAAGAAACACACATCAAATACATTCTGTCTCTGGAGAAACGTATACTTGATGGATCCCAACATTTGAAATCTGGAGATTCAGTAGAGCAGTTTAAAGTTACAGGGGATACCACAGATTCCTTGCTGACAATATGATGGGTGTACCAGTTGAGGATGTCGAGTAGTGTACTATAGTAACAGGTGTAGGCTGCAGGATAGCCCTCATCTACCGTCCACCTGGGAATGAGAGCAATTCCTTCAGGAAGTAGCAGACTTCGTGATCGATATGCATTTGAGTCACCCAAGCTGATGGTCCTGGGTGACTTCAATACCTGGACTGATGACGAACTCATAATTTGACAACACTTCCTCCAGTTGATGACCTCACTGGGACCTATACAGATTGTTACCTCTGCTACTCATAAACACGGTCACTCCCTTGACATGGTTTTTCTCCTGGGGATCGAGACCTGTGATGTGGGGTGGAACCTGTCGAGTGGTCAGATCGTTACACCGTGAGATTAAATTTTGTGCCCCCTTTGTAGGCCTACTGCTGTGGAGAAGGTCAGGTACTGTCCTTTATGGGATGTGAGCCCTGAAGGCCTATGGGAGTGCTTGACCTATCGGAATTTCCTGTAGTAAGAGGGAACCTAGAGGCTTTGGTTTTGACCTATAACAAGGTCATTACCACAGCACTGGATTCTGTCACTCCTGTTCGTGTTCATCCTCTCTCCTTTGCCCTCAGTCCCCATGGTTTCACGGGACTTTGAGGGAGCTAGGTGACTAGGATGAAGGTTAGAGCATTGCTGTTGGAAATCCGCCCTGGAGGCCGATCATCTTAGACTGCTAGAGCATTATCAACTCTACCAGTCAACAATTGCCCATAAGAAGGCGGAGTTCCTGTCCGGGAGATTGCTGCTGCTTAGAACTGACTGGCTCAGCTCTTTCGAACTGTAAACAGGCTGGGCAACCCAGCCTGCCTGCAGGGTTCAGTGCCTTTTCACAATTGGAGTGTGAGGAGCTCACTCGGTTCTTTGCAGATAGGGTGGCTGACATCAGGGTGGAGATCCGATCGACACACTCTATGGGGATGCTGGTGATCAGTGCCTGGCCACTGTCCCTCACTTCTCCTGGAGTTTCTTTGACTGGCTGGAGTTCATGGATGTCATGTGGATTGTCCACGGTATCGCCCTACTTGCTGTAGTTTGGATCCGGGGCCCAACTTCCTGATTATGGGTTGTTGTGACATCATTGGCCCGGTCCTGGCACAGAAAGTCTGGTGTTCCTCGAGTCGGGTGAGTTCCCCAGCTCCCTGAAGGAGGCCATGGTGACATTGCTCTTGAAGAAGCTTCTCTGAACCCAGACTGCCTGACTAACTACGGACCTATCTCTAACCTCCCTTTGTGGGAAGGTGATTGAGAAGGTAGTGGCTGTACAGCTGGAGTACCATTTGACCATCCATAGCATCTATGAACCTCTCCAACCCAGTTTTAAAGAGGAACAATACCGACACTGCACTGGTTCAGGTGCTCAATGATGATCTGATGGTGAGAGCTTGGAAAAGCCGTTCTATCTTGGTACTCTTTGATCTCTCCTCAACTTTTGACACCATGGACCATGGGTATTGCTTGAGCACCTGAGGTTCATCTGTGGCCTGACTAGTACTGTCCTCAGGTGGTTTAAGTCCTTCCTCACTGGCAAAACTCAGAGGGTGGTGGGGATTCATTCCTCTGATCCTCTTTCTGTGTCATGTGGGGTCCCTCAGGGCTCAGTGCTGTCCCTCATGTTGTTCGCAGTGTATATGCTTCCCCTCAGAGACATTGTTAGATACTATGGGCTGAGGTTTCACTGTTATGCTGATGGACACCTAGCTCTACCTGTCTTTCGCACCTGACCAGCATAGTGCACTCTCAGTATTTAATAACTGCCTCGTGAAATCCAGGACTGGATGAATTCCAGCTGGCTGAAGTTGAACTCGGGAAGACTGAGATGATGGTTGTGGATCCTGGTCACTGGATGGGGGTGGGGGCTGGGTCAGCCCAGGGGACTTTCTGGGGTCTCCCAGCTGCTCATCTCTGAACTGGTATGAGACCTGGGGTGATGCTTGATGATGGGCTGACACTACAATCTCAGGTGTCGGCAGTCATTAAGTTATCTTTTACCAGGAACATCACTAGGATCAAGCACCTTGTTCTGTCCGGGTTCTTCCACATTGATCCATGCCTTTGTGACCTTGCAATTTGATTACTGCAACTCCTGTACTTTGGGCTCCCAGGGGTTGATATCCACTGCCTGCAGCTGGTGCAGAAACTCTGGCCCGGTTGTTAACAGGGACTCCTTGGGCATGCCCATCACACGGTGCTGCTCGAACTACACTGGCTGCGGTTCAGTGGTGGAGCACCTCCAGTTGGATTACTGATTTATAAAGCCCTACATGGACTTGGTCTGGATTACCTGAAAGAGCTCCTGTCTCCTTACTGCCCTGAGCAATTGCTCTGCTCAGCTGATGAGGTGTTGCTAGAGATTCCAAGGGTATCCTTAAAATCTTCAGGGGCCCTGCATTTATGTATGTGGCCCCAGCCCTTGGAATTCTCACCCCATCAGTTTTGGGAGTGTGCAGCGGGGTTCAAACAGGCTCTAAAGAACTACTTATGCAGCAGGGCATATTCTGAGTAGTAAGGTTGACTACTGGATTTTTAATGAATATTTATATACTGTTGTTTTTATCTTTTGTTTTAATTCTTTGTAATGCACCTTGATAAATTGAAAGGCTATAATAAATACACTTTATTATTTTATTATTATTATTATTTTAGGATTTTTTAATTTTTAGGAAGCAGAATTGTAATAATAATCTCCCTGCATCAGAGTTGGTTGCTTTCCTGATTTCCATGACCAGTCAGACATCAAGCTCTACAGAGCTGTTTAGAGTCATGTAGTAAACCCTGGGTGACAACGTTGCCCCATATCTCGTTAGACCCAGAAGGACTTTGTGGCACTGTTTGTCCCACTTACATCCTTCTTTTTTATTTACTCTATTTTTGCTCTTTAGGGCTGCTTAGGGATGTACTCCCACTACTGACTGCTAGGTCCTGTTCAGTTTTAGTTACATGTGCTAGCTCCTCTGGAATTCACCTGGTCCCTCGAGACTGTGGCTTGTCCTCACAGTGGGCTTCCCTAGTACCCTGAAGGGGAACACTGAGATGCTAATCCAGAGGTTTGCCAGTTGTTCGAGATAGAGGAGGTGGCACTGGCAGGGTCACCAGATGTCCACTTATCCAAAGGATTTCTCTGCTTGTGGCTATGTCCTTGGTGGAGGTGGACATGCAAAATGTTAGTGCATGGTCATGCTTCTGCCCTCAATGTGCAGATGTCTGCACCTCCACCGATCCCAGCTTGCAATGCAGGGATTTATTTAACTCTAAAATTGATTAGCGCTTTGCTCACAAAAGTGCTAAATCTTTATGAAAATGCATAGTTCTTGCCTCACTGTGTTTAACAAACACAGCACTTCTAGAAAATCTATATAAATACTTTCTGTACAGTTAGTATCGTCCCAAGAAAAAACTGCTAATCAATTATTTAAAAACCCTGCAATGGTCCAAGACTCACCTAACCCTAGCCATCAATAGGGGTTAGTATGTTGGCAGGTGCCAGATCCCTCCCTCCTCCCTCCCTCCCCAGAGAAGAGAGTAGTCCATCAGACACTCAACATTCTCCTCCTTGGCCAGCCCTCCACCAGCCCTGAGTTTGCCCTCAACCTGAGGTCATCACAAGCAGTAGTGCTACTGTTGTACCAGCAGTCCACCCCAATATCCTTCTTGTGTTCCACAATGACATCCTCCCTTAAAAGAGAGCCATCCTCTCTATTCCCCTATCAGATCAATCCTTCAGAACAGCCCTAACCTTTCCTTCTTGGCATTCTAGTCATTTTCTTTCTCTCACTAGGTTTCTGTAAGGGCTGCTAAGTCCTAGCCTTCCAAGTGTTGCAGGCTCTCAAACTTGCCAATTTTGTTGTGTGACTCTCATACTGGCCTGCATTCAAGTGAAACGGTTGCCCATCTATGCTTCCTTAAACCCCTGGTGCTACCCAGCTGTACTGTTCTTCCCTTGGTGATATGTTCACACTGCAGAAAATGAGGCTGAGAGGGGACACAAGCTCAGTGTTTTTGCATAATAAAGGGTATCAACAAGGTTGAACAAATGGAAATCTGGTGTTCTCCAGCAGGATGCAGGGGCAGCCCAAAAGTGGCAGATTCACAGATGACGTCAAAGGCACTTTTTCTTTCAGAGAGTGGTGAGCCTATGGAATGGCCTACCAGCAGAGGCAGCAGACATGAAGACAGCACAGACTTCTAACCTAAGCCCGAGCACACAAGGGCAGAGTGAAGATGTACTGCTGGTTGCCCAATGTTCACCATGCGAGAAACTGCTCATTCAGAAAATCTTAAAATGGCATACTTGCTTGGCATCATATTAAAACTGCAGTTTGCTACTTGCAGAGTCCCTATCCAGAGTGCAAATTAGTGCAAACCTCAAATTTGCTATATTCAAGCAAGTTTAGTGTACATCATGAAGTGCACTAAGCTTGTTTCAATACAGCCCCTTCAAATGCAGCCCTTACTCAGGGCCCAAGACTCAAACAGTAGGTTGCCTAATCAAGCATATCCTGGTTTTAGCTCTGTGCCAGCTGATGCCCATCTGCACCGGATGGAATCCATAACTCCCCTCAAACTGTACTGGTGCAGAACTACATGTTGGGGTAGGGGGCAGAAGGGGTAGGTGTTGCTCGTCTAGACCTTGGGGATCCAATCGGATGCCCATGATGGTCTGCAAGTGGACTTCTGCCTGTGCAGGCTGCAGGGATATCAGGATATGGCACTCCTCCAGGGCTGCCGTATCTAAACTGGAACCAAAAGTAAATTCTGCACAGTCACAAAGTGCGTTTCCAGAACAACCAGGCACCGAACCAAGCAAAGACAGAGGTACTCACAAATGCAGAGAACTCTGCCTCACGGTGTCCACTCCTAGTAGAAAGAAGCACTGATTGCTGTTAACTGCTTGTTAAGCAGCTCTTTATTGCCAAACAGTATCAACTTCCTCCTCCCCATGTTGTGATCCTATTATGTTCTAGCTGTGGATTTTGTGGCTCATATACACATTTCTTTTGCACTATGTGTCTTTTTTACACTTTGCATATAACACAGTGCTGCTATTAATGTTGTTTTCTGGGTGCTCTATATATATATATGTACTGATTTTAACATAGCACACTTTAACTTGTGGTCTTTATAAGGAGGACCACTAATAGGATTGCAAGCCACAAAAACAGCACTCTCAGCCTGTTGTCAGGATAAATCCAGGTCCAAACGAGATATTGTGAATAAATTGAAAAAATTTATATTTAGTGCCCATGCACAAAGACCCAATAGGCATACAGGATTCCCTGCACCTGTTGTAACCAGCAGTACTTGGCTAACCCAGTGCTCCTGTGGTTACTACAGATGTAATCACTGCAACATTTGTAAATATGGAGTGCCTTCCAAGGCATTTATGCACCCATACACACAAACATCACAATGGACATCAGAGAACTGATCACTTGTGACACCCCATATGTTGTGTATGCACTTTGTGCACTTGTAACTTGATTTACATTGGCAGGACTGTCAGGGCCTCTTAAACAGAGGTTACAAGAACATGTTCAGCCGATCACAAGTAGTAAGCAAGACAGCCCTGTTGGTACACATTTTGCAGAATCTCACAGATCCAAACCTGATGGTTCAAAATTTGTGGGCACTGAACAATGTGCCACCCATAAAAATGGAAGTGACAGACCAGATTTGCTGTTGCAATTAGAAAGTTTCTGGATCTACACATTATACAGTGCTAAACCCCTGTGACTCAATGATAAATGGGATTTGAAACCATTTCTGAAAGAGAAATAAGGTTATGTTATAACACTGTTTTGTTCGTGTTTGTTCCAGGCATTTATTGCCGATATGACTAAGGATTGTCGTGTCACACCATCAAATATGCTGACGACAGAAAATAGGTGGTCCATGTAATAGCATAACTCAAGTGTCTGATATTCAAAATGACTTAGACCATATTACTTCTTGGGCAAATAAGTGGGTATGATATTAAGTCGGAATAAATGTAAAGTCATGCATATAGGAACAAATAACCCCCAGTATATGTATCATCTAGGGGTTCTACCTCCTAAAACTATTGATGAAAAGGATTTGGGCATTACTATTTCAGATAATATGTTATATAACAAACATATCAATGGAATTATCAAAAAGCAAATGCAGTTATGCTCTATCCTATGTAATATTAAATCACACAATCAGAGGTATTAATGCCCTTGTACAGATCCTATGTCAGGCCACATCTTGAATATGCAGCTCAGTTGTGGTGCCCATTATAAAAAAACTATTGGTGAGTCACTGAGAAGATCCAAAGATGGTATACTAAGAAAATATCAAGTTTAAAAAGATGCAACCTATAACAATAGACTATCCTCATTAAATCTCATGCCCTTATCCACTCGCCCGTTTAAGAGGAGAGCTATTATTCCTATATGACATCATTCAGGACTCCTATATTATGTCCGAAGTTAGGTTTACAATTTAAAGAATATATCTATAATGTTAGAGGTCATCCTTTGCAATTAGTTAGGAAGCCTTTCAAACATACTAGTTGTCAGTATTTCTTTACATTTAGAACTGTGGGTCCATGGAATAAACTCCCTGTTGATGTGGCTATTAGTAAAACCAAGGACATATTTAAATATAAATTAGACAGATTAATAAATTCAGGATTTGATCTTTCACATTATTATTTGGTTTAATATAAGAGCGGCATGAGCTTTGCCTTCTTGCTCGCTCTGCAACCTTAGTAAGAACCTTAGTATGAACTGTTGTGCATGCATTTCTTCTTTTCATCATTAGTTTGCTGGTCAGTTGTTTTGTCTGTTTTGCTGCTTCCTTCTAACGTCTTAGAATTTAAAGTTTTACATTCTGATAAAATATTATTTAGAGGTATATTATTTAGAGTGTGTAGTATAATTCTGTACATCATTCTGTTTTCTAACATTTTCTCTCTCTCTCATTCTCCATAGGTTTGTGTCCATTTCATCTGACTGCTCTTCAGCTTCTTTGGTCTCACTTACAAGGAGGTCCCATTACAAGTTGCCTTGCAGTTACTATTCTGCCTGTTGCAATGCTATGCTGGAGGTTTGGTCCTTTTGTGTCCATTTTATCATTTTATTTCCTCATTGTCACCAGTATTCTCAGTGTTACATATTCTAAACTATTGTTAAGCTGTGGTTGTACTGTGCTTGGTTTAAGCTGCCCCACCTACAGTCATAAATTGAGTATTACATTGATTATCCAGCCAATGTCAAATGGTTACTAATACTCACACTTGTGTTCTATTTAATTGATTTATTTGATTGATTAGATTTTTATGATTGGACCCACTATACAAGGTCTTTCCTCACCATTTATTTGTTACCCTGATGAAGACTCTGCTTTGAGTCAACACTGGGGCTAGTAGCTTTACTTTTGTCTGTATGCCTGTTGGTTCTTTGTACGGGCACTAAATAAAAGTTTTTCGATTTATTCACAATATCTCATTTGGACATGAATTTATCCTGACAACAGGCTGAGAGTACTGTTTTTATGGACTGTGTTTCAACGCAGAGCTGGCTGCCTTAAACCTTACAGCACCACCCACTGCTTTTTTGCTGATTGCAGCGACTTCCCTGTTTTTGTTTCCACTAATAGGATTGTTCAAGCTTCAGAAAGTGCAAATACTGCGTGAAAACGTTTGGTTGTGGGAGTTTGGAAGGAGGGTCCATGCTGCATCTCACCGATGGTGTTTGTACTTTTGGCAATAAAGAGCTGGTTAACCTGACACAGCAATCAGTGGTTCTTTCTACTAGGAGTGGGTGGATACTGTGAGGCCGAGTTCCTGCATTTGAAGAAAATTATAAAAACACATGGGCTGGTGCCAGTCATGCCCTCAGCCCACCAAGAAGCTCCTTGGACTGGGGGCTGGTTGGGTGGAGGTCAATCAGGGTCATGAATTAACATGTGGCCAAGCAGATGAGGTGCTTAGCCACTAATGCTGCTTTTAGGAAGATGCAGCAACAGCCCCCTCTGCCAGGACTTCACACTGCGCTGATTGCTTCTATGATGTAATACCTGTCCACACCTGCCACCCTGGTCCACATCCATCCCAGCAGTCTGGTAGCAATGTGCATGACCTGAGACTGGGAGCAGAGGGCCTGCTTCCAGGACTGTGTATACATGGAGGTCTCTGCACGTGCAGAATGGGACCTCTGTGAACCACAATACCTTGTAAACTGCCTCCACAGGTGCAGAAGGACATGCTAGATTTCTGAGAATCAGACCCTAATGAACTAACAGGTACACTCAACATAAAACACAACCCTCATGCTGGCCACAGAGAGGTATGTGCCTATACTAACAACAGAAGCTGTCAAGGAGCAAAGCAACCATGGTGCCCTTACTTGCTAGAGTCTTTGGCGCTAAGTTGCTATATTACAATTCCTCATCACCACCTTGGATTTTCACTGCCTGTTCCTGGGCTCAAACCCTGACCCTTTCATCCTGACATAGTAAGCCTAACCCTGCACCATCAGGGCAACCACATTAATCAATAGCTCCTGCCATCCTCTTGTTTTTCCCACAACTCATTGACTCCGTCCTGGCCCTTTCTACCACCCCAACTAAATAAAAATCCAGCTCTACCCTCTTCTATCCCCACCTGCTTCTCTCCTCTTCCTAACACTATAGCCCTGCTTATTCTTTACCTCCTCATACTGCTACTCATGTGTTACCTTCTCCCAATACTTTTAATATATCCCTCTTTACCTGCTATGTAATGACATGGCAGATTACTGACCCTTTAGAGCCCCTCACTCCAGCTCTGCAAAGCCCTTCCACTCATAAGCACCTCAACACACCACCACCACCTCTCATCTGTGTATCCCTTCCTCCATCTGCTTTCTGTCACAAACCACAGCCCCAAACTTGAATACCCCACCAGGTGTAGGTGCCCTCTTGCTCAAGTCGCCAAGCAATTTTTAGCTAGGATCATCCTGCTTCTCCTCCTTCTCTTGGGTAATGTTCACCACAACCCTGGCCTCAACAATGCCCAAATTACCAAAACAGTGAAAACTAGTTCCTAAAGCTTGCATCTATCAACATCCACAGTCTGTTACCTAAGCTAGATGAGCTACAAGTCTGGGTGTCACAGCATAAACCTGATGTGCTTTCCATCAATGAAACCTGGCTGTCTCCCAGGGTTCCTGATGCTGTAATCTCCATGACAGGTTATACCCTATTTAGGCAAGACAGGCTAAGTAAAGGGGTTAGGTGGTGCAATATTTGTGAAAGACTACCTAAAAAGCCTAGCCTTCCCCAAGTGACCTCAGGCATCAACTCTCAGGCACTTGCAGTCAAAATATTAACAAACAAAATTGCCAGCTGATACAGGCCATTCGGTTCATCTAGTCCGGCTCGAGTGTGCAGCACTTCAGTCTATTAGACTGCAGCTCGCCTCTCCTCATATACCTCCCCCATCTCCCACCCCTCCCAATTTGTACCCTCCCTTGAATCTGTCCCACCCCTCTTGAATCCCCAACACTGCAACGATACAAATTCCTCTGGCAGAGCATTCCACCCTGCCACCACCCTTTCTGTGAAATATTGCCTCCTCAGTTCCCTCTTGAACCATCCCCCTTCCTGCTTCATATAGCGTCCTCTGGTTTCCTTCTGCCTTTCAGATTGAACATACACCTGGTGTCTACTTTGTTCAAACCCTTTAGGCACTTGAATGTTTCAATCATATCCCTCTCTCCCTTCTTTCTTCCAGGGTATACATATTGAGCTATCTCAATCTCTCCTCATATGGTCTGTCCCCAAGCCTAGGATCATTTTTGTTGCCCTGCGCTGTACCCCTCTCCAGTGGTTTGATGTCCTTTTCAAGTAGGGTGCCAGAATTGCATGCAGTACTCTATGGGTGGTCTCACCAGGGACCTGTACAGGGGTAAGATGACCTCCCACTCCTAGAAGTAGTCCCCTTGCTATGCACCCTAGCATCCTGTTTGCCTTCACTGCAGCCTTCCTGCACTGAGCAGAGTGGTTCATCTCACCAGTTACCAGCACTCCTAGATCCTTCTCCTCCTTGGATTTTGTTAACGGGACACCCTCCAGCCGGTAATTGTATCCTGGATTCTTGCCTCCTAAATGCATCACTTTGCACTCCTTAATATTGAAGCCGAAGCTGTCAAATGTGAGACTGTTACTCCAGTTTTACCAAATTTTCCTGAAGTACTTTCGCTGCCTCCCCAATCTACCTCAGAACAAATCTTGTGTCATCTTGCTGTTAATCCCCACTGCAATGTTGGCTATGAAAATGTTAAACAGAACTTGTCCCAACACTGAGCCCTGTGGTACACTACTTGTTACTGCCCTGGGTTCAGATGTCTCCTCGACGACTACCTTCTGCTGTTACCCTGCAGCCAGTTCTTGATGCATCTGGCTAGTTTCCTCCCTGCTCCCAGACTTTTCAACTTGCAGGTCAGCCTACTATGTGGCACCGAGTCAAAGGCCTTGCTGAAACCAGGTAGAGGACATCCACCGCATGTCCCTGTTCAGTGTCCTCATAACCCAGTCATAAAATCAACCAAGTTCATCTGGCAGGATCTGCCTGAGATAAACCCATGCTGCTTGTTGTCCTGGAGATTGTTATCCTCAAGAAATTGCACCAGTCTTTCCTTGAGGATTGTTTCCATCAGTTTTTCACAATTGCAGTAAGGCTTACTGGTCTGTAATTTCCCGGTTTGTCCTTGGGCCCACTGTTATGAAGAGGTACCACATGTGCTTCCATTCAGTCCCTGGGCATGCACCCTGAGTTCAAGAGGTATTGAACAGGTCCACTAATGGCCCTGCCAGGACTCCTGCCAACTTTCTCAGCACCCTGGGTGGACTCCATCTGGGCCAGGTGCCTTGTCCACCTTCAGGACTTTAGACCCTTCCTCACCCTTTCCACCATGATTTCCCCATCCATGGTTGTTTCTCATCCACCCTCTCCCTCGCCCTTTCTCAGGTGTGGCCCATTCCTCTCCTTGGTGAGACTGAACAAGTATTCATTAAGTACTACCTGCTTTGAGCCCCTTTTCTACCCACCCACTTCCCCACCTGATCCTAAGAATTTGATCCTTGCTCTCCTCTTCTCTCTGATATATCCGAAGAAATCCTTTTCCTTCGTTTATTCCCTGCGCTAACCTCCGTTCCCTAGCCACCTTTGCTGCCCTTACTACTCTGCTCACTTCTCTGGATTTCTTCACATATTTTTCTCTGTCTTCTGCCCTGTTGGATCTCTTGTAGATCCTGAATGCATTCCTCTTCTCTGTCACCTTCCACAGCCTGTCTATTCATCCAACTTGGCTTCTTGGTCCTGGCTTTCTTGCTCTAGCTCTTGACACAAGTTTTAGAGGCTTCAACCAGTCCTGCCTTGATGACTACCCATTTTGTTCCGTGTCCATTTCTGGGCGGATGCTTGTCATATGACTTTTTCAGTATGTGTCCCATCCTGCCAAATCCGCCTCTTTGAAGTCCAGGACCCTAGTTTTGTACTGGCTACTTCCTACCCAGATTGATTGAGAACCACACTGTGTGGTGGACACTGCTTGCTAGAGGTTCCTCCACCTTACATTTCTGACCTGTTCACCATCTTCCAGTACCAGGTCTAGTATATTCCCTCCCTCATTGGCTCCATTACCCTCTAGGTAAGGAAGCCATCCTGGAATGCTTCCAGGAGAATCTGCTTTCCTGGCAAGTGGTTGCTGGAATGCTGAAATCCATCCCTGGTAGATTAAAATCCCCCACCACCACTGTGCTCCCTTTGCTTCTATGCCTCCTTATCTGGTCCTCCAGTTCCCTGTCAATGTCCTCCTTCTGGGCTGGAAGTCTATAAATGACCACCAGACAGATCTTGGTCCCTTTCTGGCTGTGCAGTTGGAGCGGATTACTTCCAACCTGCTTCTTCCCCTTCCTCCCTATTACATCTGATCCTTCTCCTTACATAAATGGCAACCCTCCAGCCTTCCGTTTATCTCTTTCCCTCTGGAACAGTTTGCACCCTGGGATGGTTAGGTCCCAGTCATGGTGCCTGGTTGCCTATATCTCAGTAATGGCAGTGATGTCCACCTCCCCTCTGCCATCAATGTCTGCAACTCTGCCAACTTATTCCCTAGGCTCATTGCATTTAGTGAAACTTTTCTCCACACTGCTTCTATCCTTCCTGCTTCTTTGCCCTTCACTTCAACCCCTATTTTCACCTAAGGTTGTTTCTATCCCAGTGGTTGGGGAGATCAATGGACCCCCTCTCCTGGAGGTTTCCAGCTCCAATGCCCCCTCCACCTAGTTTAAATGATACCTCTCATTGATGAAATCCCCAACTTCTGCTTCAACACCTATGACCTGCTGAGGTGTAACCTATCTCCTGCATAAAGATCTGTGTTATCTGATGTACTACCCAGTCCCCACCAATCCATACCCTTGGTCACACACCATTCCTCAGCCACCTGTTGAAGTCACTGATTCTTCTTTTCCTGTCTGTACCAGCCCTTGGCACTGGCAGAACTTCTGAGAAGGCTACTATTGTTCCTCTTGCTGCATAGTTTCCTCTTCCTGAAGCTGTTTTGTACCTGCTCTGTCCTTCTCCTTTCCAGATCATTTGTTCCCAGGTGCAATGTGGCTTCCCTCCACCTTCCCCCACATATCTGCCCATATTCTGCCCCACTCTACTCGCTGTCATGCCTGGCAAGAACTGTACCCAGATGTTACTTTTTCTGGCACCTATTCCCCCATCTTATAACCTGGATTTAAAATCATTAACTACTTGGAAAACCTCCTCCTCACCAATTTGACACACTGATTTTGGGCAATTTTACATTAATTGGCTTGCTCCTGAAGCTGTCCCATTTAAAGATACCTTCACACCCTCTGTGTCACCCAGATGGTCACCACCCCTACAAGAATTAATCATAGGAATGACAATAGCTCCCTCCTGGATCTGATCCTCACCACCCACCCAAATAGAATTGTCAGTGCCCTAGTTCTTCCTGACTCATTGAGTGACCACTTCCCTATAATGTGTCTCTGTCAAAGGCCCCAAAACCACCAGCAAAACCATTTTCCAACAGGTCCTCAAAAAGATAAACGTAACAACTTTAAAGCCTAGCTTGCACAGTGTGACTGGTCCCCAAGTGGGTCCAATAATGTGGACCACACTCTGTCCTACTTCTCACCAATTCAATAAATAATAATAATAATAATTTTATTTCACAAAAGCACCTTTCAAATTTCAAGGCGCTTTACAAAGAATAAAAAATAATAAAACAGTGAATACAGTATAAAACAAGAAAATATAACAGGGTTCATTTACTAAGTGCCATCAAAAGTCTGACACCATAAATAAGTTTTGAGTGCTTGCTTAAAGCCTCCCACTGTCATGCACTCCTGTAGCTGACGGGTGGAGAATTCAGAGGGTATGGGCAACGACATAAATGCATGCACCCCTGATGGCTTCAAAGACACCCTCGAATCTCCAGCAACCCCTTGCTGGCTGGAACGGAGCTGACGATGGGGTGATAGGGAATCAGAAGCTTTTCAAGTAGTCAGGGCCAAGTCCATGTAGGGCTTTGTAGATCAGTAAACCAACTTAAAGGTGATCCACCACTGAATCAGCAGCCAGTGCAGACTGAGCAGAACAGGGGTAATATGAGATGTTCATGAAACCCCCGTTAGCAAATGCACTAGCTGCAAGTGGTGGATAGCAACCCAGGAAACCCTAAGTAGAGGGAGTTGCAGTAATCAAGGTGAGAGGTCACAAGGTGTGGACAAGTGTAGGCAGATCTCCGGATCGGAACAAGGTGCTTGATCCTGGCGATGTTCCTAAGATGGTAAAAGGAAGACGTGATGACTGCTGACACCTGAGATTGTAAGGTCAGCCCATTGTCAAGCACCACCCCAGGTCCCGCACCTGATCAGAGGTAAGGATCTGGGCATCCCCTAGATAAATTCCAGAGGGTTGGCCAGGCCTCAACCCCCTATCTGGTGACCAGGTTCCCACCATCACTTCCTTCTTTTCTGCATTCAACTTTAGCCAACTAATTCATCCAGTCCTGGATTTCCACAAGGCAGTTGTTAAATACTGAGAGAGCACTATCCTGGTCAGGTGCAAAGACAGGTAGAGCTGGGTATTATCAGCCTAGCAGTGAAACCCAGCCCAATACCGCTATACAATGTCTCCAAGGGTCAGCATATACACTGCAAACAACATGGGGAAAGCACTGAGCCCTGAGGTACTCCACAAGACAGAGAGAATGGGCGAGGAAAAACACTGGACACCACTCTCTGAGTTCTGCCAATGAGAAAAGATGCAAACCATCTGAGAACCATATGTGTCAGGCCACAGATGGACCTCAGACATCCAAGCAATACCCCATGGTCCACAGTCTCAAAAGCTGACGAGAGATCAAGGAGCACAAGAATAGTATGGCTTCTTCGATCTCTCACCATCAAGAGATCATTGAGCACCCAACCAGCACAGTCTCGGTACTATGCCTCTTCCGAAAACCAGACTGGAGAGGTTTGTAGATGTTATGGATGGTCAAGTGGTTCTCCAGTTGTACTGCCCTATTTTCTCAATAACCTTCCCTAAAAAGGAAGATTAGAGATTGGTCTGTAGTTAGCCAGAGTGTCAGGGTCCAAAGAACCTTTCTTCAGAGGGTGTATCACTGCCTCCTTCAGGGAGCTTGGGAACTCACCTGAATCAAGGGAGCAGCGGACAATCTGAACCAGGATCGGCCAATGATGTCACAACATTCCATAATCAGGAGGATGGACCCGGATTCAAACTAGCATGTAGGGTGCATACTCTGGACAATCTGCATGACATCCACAAACACTGGCAGGTCAAAGGAACTCCAGGAAACACAAGGTGAAGCAATAAAGCTTGTGATCTCTTTGCCCACTCTATAAAACAAAGAAAAGGGCTCATCCACTCCAGTATCTCCGCTGCCTTACTTAACTTGATGAAAGAGAGGACAATCTCTGGCATTGGCAAAGGCCACTGGGAAACAGGTTGACATACAGAACTACAGGGCTGCTAGAAACCTGTACTCCCATGAAATCTGCGCCAAAATAGAACACTTCAAGGGTGAGCTTGTTAACTCTTGGTAACAGCCAAAGCTTCTGGGTAAGCTCAAAGACCTTATGGGTAAGCCCAATAAAGCATCCCTTCATTGCTTGAGGTAAATGGTGTTAACACACAATACCACAAACTAATAGTGAATGCTTTTAATGATGCATTCACCAATCTTAGTGGTGTACTCCTTCTGACTTCTTTCATGATCCCAGCATGGTGCAAGTGGCTGATTCAGTGGCCTCTCCTCCAAGTATCCCTCTCTCTACTTTAGGTGTGTTACACTGGCCGAGTCCAAATAATACTTACAAAGGGTCTTTGGTAAATCCAGGTTCAGTAGTGACTCCTTGATCTTAAACTCTTTAATCTCTCCCTTAACATTATCATAACCCCTTTCCAGGCTCCTTAACTTATCTCTCTCCTCAGGCAATTCCCCAACCAGTGAAAAGCAGCCATAGTCACACCTGTCAGTAAAAGTGATGACAGGACACAACGAACAACTATTGCCCCATATCCATCCTCCCCGACTCAAATCCCAAGCACATTGTTTCTAGCCAGCTAATGGAGTTCCTTGTCAAATATAACATTCAGTGCACACAGCAACATGGCTTTAGAAAGTCACACAGCACAATCACTGCCCTACTCAAGTACACGGCCACATACACAAGGCCTTGGATCGTGGCCACCTAGTTGGGTCAATACATTGACTTAACTAAGGCATCTAACACTGTCAACCACTCCCTCCTGCTTCACACTCTTCCTGCTCTTGGGATCTCAACTGAGGTCACCAGCTGGTTCAAAATCTACCATGGTGGTAGAACCCAGCAAATGAAGATTTGTGATACTCTCCAAAAGCCTTCCCATGCGCTCTGGTGTCCCACAAGGATCCATCCTGGACCCTTACTTTTAGTCTGTTAATCAATAACCTCCCTAAAGCCTGTAACAATAAAATGGTCCTTTATGCAGATGACACCGTCCTTTCTCTAGCCACCCAGATCTACTCCTCTAACTACTGACCTTCAATCTAACTTTAAGATGATTGAGACCTGGTTTGGGCACACAAAGTGCTCATGAATTACAAAAAACTAAGGTCATGCTCTTCTCCAACCCTCACAATAAACACAAAGCTGCAAGCTTAGTTATCCATAACAACCAAAACCAACCTCTTGAGCAAGTACAGAAATTTAAATACCTCGGCATAACACTTGATACCGCTCTCTCCTACAATCTGCATATTAACCAAATTGCCAGGTCATTAACTCCAGGACTGGGATCCTCTATCATTATCACCACTGTATGATCACTGATACTCTGAGATTAGCTGTAACCAGCTCAATCCTTTCAATAATCGAATATGGGCTAGTTATTTATGGTGCTGCCTCTGACACCACTCTTAGGAGAATAACTTCATCACTTGAATAAGTCCTGCAGACTGGTCTCTGGGGCTGACAAGTGCACCCACACTGTGAACTTTATGAAAGGACCAACTGGCTTCCTTTCAAGGAGAGGGTGTCCTACCAGACATGCTTACTGGCAAAAAGATCAGCCTAGGCCTAACTCCCCCTGCCACTGAAACCCTTATAATGCGCATGCCAAAACTCCACTGTACACATAGTACCTCTAAGCAGACATACCTTACCCTTCTAAAGGACTTCACAGGCACAGTAGTTTTTCAGCTACAGGCTCCCACTTGGCTCAATTGCCTCCCACTGGGTATCACTGCTGAACCAAAACTTGGTTCTTTCAACACTAAACTGTGTCAACACCTCCTTGCAAGCAGCTGTGATCGTACTGCCTAGTTTGGCTACTAGTCCTCCGCATCATCATACATCCCTCCTTCCTACCTCCTATTGTTCTCTCCTCTGTCCTTGCAGCCCTGTCTTCTCCACCCACCCTTGCCCCTCCTCCTTCACTATGCCTACATCCCTTCCTATGTCTCTGTCCCTCCATTTCCCTTCCCTTAGCCCTCTCTTCTCAATGATTCCCTGCACTCCCCACGTCCCTGTCCCTCCATCCTCCATCATGCCCTCCTCTCCCCTCCCTGTCCTTCCCTTTCATCCTCACCTCCTTCCCCTTATTCCGCCCTTCTCCCTCTCCCATTCCCTCCTCACCTATATGTGCTATAGGCTCCCTAAGTTGCCAGTTCCTCCCCGCTCCTTCCCTTACTTTCCACCCTCCCACCTCTCTACACCTTTGCTCTAATTTGCAATACTTGCACTTACTTGACTAGGTCATCCTGACTGCTACATTTGCTACACTGAGCACTTTAAGACTGCCCTGTTTTTATTACAATTTGTAACATGCTTGTATTTGTAAACATATTGCACTGTAACCACTTTGATTTGTACCCCTGTTGTATTATTGTACCTGTCCTGCTTTTATCGTGAACCTTTGTAAAAGAACCCTTGTTCAAAGGTATTTGTAATCCTAATTTTCAATAAATAATCCTCACGAGCTACACCTCAGCTGATTCTGCAAGGTACTAGCCGACTTTTGGATTTGGTACCAGTGAGCTGATTTCAAGTGGCCCACACTATCTCCTGCTGAACACATCTAACTACTGTATCTCCTCTGTGTCTCTAGTTGAATTTATGTGCTAGGGTTTAATAATTTGTTTAATCCTTACAGTCATTTTAAATTCTGAGTTGATATTGAAGTGAATTTTGAGCTTTTTTTTTTTTGACTCTTCTATTAGCAGATTATATCCTCTCACCACTAGAGGGCTATATCTCTGGTAGCAGCTCCTGTCCTATCTGGCACATCACACACTCTGTTCTTTTATCATCACAATGCTCCCTCCTCAGTGGGCTCTCCTTTTCCTTTCTCTCTCCTTCTTAAAACTAGATACGCCTGCCATCCACTCTCACCTCTAACCACTTGTGCTTCTAGCTTCAGTCTACCTACAGGGTTAAACACAGATGCTCTCCCACCATCTGTAAACACACCTTTCGAACAGTGGCTGATTGGTCGGCCCTGTCTTCACTGCCTTGCTTTGTTTCTCTGGGTGCTGCGCCCATTGACTTTGCATTAGTTTTGCCACAAAATTTCACCCCTACCCCTCTCCTACATTACTTAAATAGACCTCTAACCCCACCTCCTCTTATACCCCACTTCCCACTGCCTATTGGCCAACACTTGTAGCTTCCTCTGCTCTGCCTATGCCTCCCATCCCCTTCTATCATCCATGTAGAGCTTACTAATTGAGGTCCTCTCTTTCTCAGTCTCTCTTCTATCTGCCTCCTGCTAGCCAAGTTACTCCCTCCTGTTCAACTCGCTTCTCCACCCTACTGTGCTAGTACGTAAGCCATGCGGGTTCCTCTGCCTTTCTCTCGCCTCCTCCCACTTGCCCTGCCCCCTTCTCTCTCTCCCTGGTCCTAGCCACCCACCCCGCACCCCGCCACCCTCTACTCTGGTTTCCACTGCTTCTCCAAGGGAACCCTCCACTTCCACTCCAGACTTGTGCTTGGTCCACCGTTTGGATATTCTTTGTTACTTACCCCAACTACTACTCTCAACAAGTGTGGCCACCTCTCTACACTGTACCATCTTGCAGTCCATATGGGATACCGCCTGGAAACTTGCAACCTCACTCCCGAAACATCGATCAAACTATTCTCAAAGAGCTGCAACTCTGCTCTTAAAACTCCTACTCCTCTTCCTCTCATCTCAGGCAGCATCCATCCCAATCCTGGCCTTAGAAGCTCAGGCTACATTCAAACTCCAGGTGCCCTTATCCTTGCAACCATTAATATCTGCAGCCTACTACAAAGCTGGATGCACTCCAAGCCTTCATATGCCATTACAACCTGACATCCTTGCAGTGGTGGAAACTTGGCTGATGACTAAAGTTCCTGACTCGGCAGTAACAATACAGGGCTACAATGTCCACAGGCTGGACCGGTTATCCAAAAGGCGGTGTGGTTGCAATCTGTATCAAAGACCCCTGTCATGGCACCCCTGTAGCAACTCCATCAATTTCTGCCTCCCCACATTCTGCCAATAAAAATCATCCTAGGTCCCAAACCATAAAGCCCTGAGTATTGTCTCTGTATACATCTCGCCAAGGACCCTAAACATGGCTTCAATGACGTCCTAAACTTTATCAACCTCATCCTCCTGAAGCTGAACTTATTCTACTAGGGATTTCAACATAAACTGGTTAGCATCGGGCCAGTGCCTATAAAGACTCCATCTCAGCTGCTAATCTCACGCAAATGGTAAACTCCCTACTAGGGTTAACTACAAGACTGGCACCAGTACCCTCCTGGGTTGAGTCCTAACCACTCACCCCACAAGGATTTCTCATAAGACCGTTCTCCCAGACTCTCTCAGTGACCACTCCCCAGTCATATGTGCATGGTCTAACAAATTTCTCAAGCCCCTCCCAAAATTATCACTAGCAGAGTCTTTCCTCGTGGAAATCTTCCACATCTCAAACAATACCTGCTTCTACAAGATTGGCTACTCATCTATGAAGCAACAGATGTTAACTGGCTCTTGATCACTTCATCTCAGTTTTCAACAAAGCCTGTGACCTCTTTGCCCCTGCCAAAGGCGCAAAACAAAATCTCTCCCTAACCCATGGCTCACCACGGCTCTTCTCTCACAGCTGAAACTAAGGGACCACCTCTGGGCAGTTCCAGGGCCACTGGCAAACAACTAGACATCAAAATTACAAGCAAGCATGGAAATGCCTGCACAAAAGCCATCCAGCTCACGAAATCCACCTATTACAAAGACGCTCTCACCAATACAAGGGAAATGGTGCGTGCTTTCTGGGACAATATCAAGGATGTCATGGGGAAGCAGCCAAAACCTTCCGGCCATGTTAATGGTTGATGGATCCTCAACCCTCGACCCCAAGGTGATCGCAAACATCTTTAACATGGCTTTTTCAGACCTTAGTGCTGTCCTACTCCATGACTTTTTCAAAAACAGGGCCTACTCCCAAATACATCAGCCCCACAGTCTAACCATCCCTCTTCTACTTCAAGAAGGTAAGGCTGAATGAAGCTCGCTGCTATATTACTGCAGCTATCTCTAAATCTAGATCTAGTAGCGACATCCTGGATCTTAAGCTTCTGTTGCTCACTCTTAATGAGGTAATTCATCCATTATCAAAATTCTAAACTCTCTCTCAGCTGTGGAAAAGTCCTGGACTTATGGAAAACAGCCACTGTGACACCTGTCCATAAAAGTGAGGATAAGATGAATCACTCAAATTATCGCCTATCTCCATACTGCCCCACTCTCTAAAGTACCTCGGGTGCATCGTGGCTGATCAACTTACTGACCACTTGGATAAATACAATATACCTTGTCCACAACAACACGGTTTCCGGAAAGGTTACAGCACCACCACAGCCCTTCTTGAGTGCACTGGAGCTTTGCACAAATCCTTGACAATGGCCTTCTCACAGGGCTGTTTTTGTCGACCTCTCCAAGGCCTTCGATACAGTACACCATGGACTACTAATTGACCAACTACTGAATGCTGGGCTAACACCTGACTCTTCTCTCTGGTTTAAAAGCTACATAGAAAACCGGTCGAGAGAGTAAAAATTGCTGACACTCTGCCTGTTATCGGATGTCCCAGGGATCCATACTAGGCCCCTCCTTTTTAGCCTTTTCTTAAACTTCTTCCGCACTACTGCTCTGAGCAGATCATACTATATGCTGATGATGCTGTTGTATTCTCCACTCACAAAGATCCTGCATCTCCTCAACACAACCTTCAACTTGGTTTCAGTTTTGTAGAGACATGGTTTCTTAATCATAAACTGGTCCTCAATGACAAGAAAACCAAATCTATGCTCTTCTGCAGCCTCGTAACCCACACAAGCTACACCACTTGGCTATCTCCACCACCCAGGGAAACACTCTAGATCAGATGGGGTCCTTCAAATACTTAGGGATAGATCTTGACCCTAATCTCTCCTATGAACCTCACGAGATAATGTAGCTAGAGCTGCTAATACACGGCTTGGTCTCCTCTACAAACACAGACAACACCTCACGCCAGAAGCTTTGAAGGTTGCAGTCTTGAGCTCTGTGTTTTCTGTAATAGACTATGGTCTCATCATTTATGGCTTGGCCACAACCACAACCCTTAAATGCCTCTCAAGTGCCTTAAATAAGGCATGTCGGCTCATCACTGGTGCTCACCGCCTGACCCACACATGTGACCTGTACACCCAGACCGGCTGGCTTCAACCATCAAACTGCATAAGTTTCTCACCTGTTCCATGGTGAAAAAATGTACCTTGGCCTTGCACCTTCTGTGGTCTCAACTCTGTTACAACACTGAACCAACAAATTGTGCCTTCGGAGATCCACGCTACAGCTACTGAAAGTCACCCACTGTCACACTTCACAGGGACAACGCTCTTTTGCTTATTGAGTGTCACTCTGGTTCAATGGCCTCAGCCGCACCATCTCCTCTGCCCCGACAACTGGTATGTTTAAAACTAGGCTCGGGACTATCTCACTACCAACAGCTCCTGTGACTGCCCAACTTAACCTTGTTTCTCCACTTCCTTCCTGCTCTAGTGCCCCCCCACTGGATTCTACCCTCACATCTTGGTATACCCAATGCTGTACTTTTCACCCTCTCCCCACCTACCTACATTCCTTCTTCCCCCTCCCTCCCCCTCTTCCTATGACTCTGGCACTTCTTATCTCTTGTCTGTTTTCTCTGACAAAGGCCTCTGGCTGCCTTGCTTACAATGTTACCCTTGAATTGTATTAATCTGTAATCTGTTTGCAATGTTCACATTGTTGTAATGTCTGTCTTGATGTTCCCATAATTTGTATTTCTCTGACATGGAACTTTTGTAAAAGAGCCTTGGCTCAAAGGTATTTGTAATCCTAGACTTGATAAATAAAAATAAAATAAATAAATATTCTGATGTCCCTATGCAAATGATCACTTTCCCTTTCAAGGTACTAAACATCATCTGCATCCCACAGTGGTCTCATTAACTTATAAGGTGCAAGTATTTACTCCTTGGGTTGTGCGGAACACTGTCCTTCCTGTAATGTGTGGACCCCCACAGAGCAGACACATCTGGTGGTGATTAGGGCTATGCAAAGTTAAATTCTGCCAGTAGAATCTCCACAAAAGTCAGTATTTCACTTCCTTGAAATTTCACAATGCACTTTGGCAACTTTTGTGGAAATACTGACTTAAAACAATGAATAAATTTATGAATTAGAGATTAATGTATTAAACTGTGGAAAAACATCTGCAGAAGTGGTCACTTTCAGTGATCAGTTCTGTGGAATTGGCTTTACAGTTTAATACATCAATCTGCAATTCATGCATCCATTCCTCAGCTCAGTGAGTCAGTGAACTTCTGAATGAATGTATAAATTGCAGACAGATATACTGCGGAAAGAAATTCCATAGATCTGATCAATGAACTGTGGAATAATTACAAGCATTGCGAATGATGTATTAAAACTGCAGAATGAAATTCCTCAGAACAGTCACTCTGCAGTTCAAGGTCTGGATATTCAGACTACGCCGGGCAGGGGCAAGCCTGGTAGCGCAACAGGTTGCGCCAGGGAAGGGACCGGGCGATATTCCAGCGTTTGCTGGCCATGGCTCAGCACCACTGAATATGGCACTGAGTTGCACGATCAAGCACAGTGTAGTGGCACTGTGCCAGCACAAGTGGCAGAAGGAGCATAGAAACATAGAAACATAGAAGTTGAAGGCAGATAAGGATCGAAGGCCCATCCAGTCTGCCCATTTCTTTTCTACCTTATAAATGTGCCATTGGCCTTTGCTCTGTCAGTGGCCTATCTATTAATAGTAGTAGTAGTAAAATTTTATTTATACAGAAAATATGCCATTAGGGTTTGAAAACCTCTGTTTACAAGGCATCCCTGTGTAAAACAATCATACTAGTTATATAACACTGATCATTTCATAAAAATATATTAACATACAATTAACTCACAAACATTTCATTTATAAGTACATCCATTCTTCATGAAACATTAACACTCATGAAATACATACAAACATTACATTTAGGAATTCATTTGTCAGTAATTGATTCAAATATCACCGATTACACAAACATTATAGTCATTTGTATTGCCTCTTATGCCTATCCCATGCCTGTTTGAAGCCCTGCACTGTATTAGTAGCCACCACTTCTTGTGGTAAGCCATTCCATGCATCCACCACCCTTTCTGTGAAAAGAATTTCCTCACATTCCCCTTAATCGGCCCCTCTAATCTCATGCTATGTCCTCTTGTCCTGCTATTTTTCTTATATTTAAACATGTTAGACTCTTTCACCTTGCTAATGCCCTTAAAGTGTTTGAATGCCTCGATCATATCACCTCTCTCCTCCTTTGCTCAAGGGTATACATATTGAGCTCTGTTAATCTGTCCTCATATGTCTTCTGATGCAGTCCCTGCACCATTTTGGTTGCCCTTCTCTGGACTGCCTCAATTTGTTAATGTCCTTGTGAAGGTGTGGCCTCCAAACTGCATGATACTCCAGATGGGGGCCCTAACCAGTGTCTTGTAAAGAGGATTATTACCTCCCTCTACGATTTGTGATACCCTACTAATACATCCTAACACCCCTCTAGCTACCTACTGCTTTAGAGGTCTGCTTGGATGATTTCAGGTCATCAGTGATGATGATGCCCAAGTCTCTTTCTTCCTTTGTGACTGCTAGCAACTCCTCCCAGCCTATAGGTGGCTTCAGGGTTTCTCTTCCCTATGTGCATGATTTTGCACTTCTTGCATTAAATCCCAGTTGCCACTCTTCTGACCATTTTGCTAGTTTATCCAGATCTCTTCTCATTCTGCCCACCCCATCTGGATCATCTACTCTGTTGCAGATCTTGGTGTCATCTGCAAACAGACAAGCCTTACCTCTAGTCCATCTGCAAGGTCACTAATGAAGATGTTGAAGAGGACTGGCCCCAGGACTGATCCCTGAGTACCCCACTTGTGACCTGAATCTCTTCTGACTGTATACCATTTACCACCACTCTGTTTTCTGCGTCAACCAGTTTGCCACCCAGTTGACCAATTTCTGACCACCCGAGCCTGCCAGCTTATTTATCAATCTTCTATGTGGAACAGTGTCAAAGCTTTGCTGAAGTCAAGGTAGGCGACATCAACTGCTCCCCTTGGTCCACCACTCTGGTTACCCAGTCAAAGAAATCTATGAGATTAGTTTGACAGGACCTTCCTTTGTAAACCCATGCTGTCTTGGATCCTGTGCCCCTATGGATTCCAGGTGTTGCACTATCCTTTCCTTAAGGAGTGCCTCCATAATCTTGCCCACTACTGGAGGTAAGAGACTGGTCTGTAGTTCCCCGCCCTCCCTGCTAGCACTCTTTGTGGGAGCTGGGATCACATGAGCCCTTCTCCAGTCTTCTGGGACCTCTCCTGTGCTTAGAGACCTCACTAAACAGTTCTGCTAATGGCTCTGCTAGTTCCACCTTTAGCTCCTTAAGTACTCTGGGATGTATGCCATCAGGTCCCATTGCCTTATCCACCCTGAGCTTAGCAAGCTCTTGTAGGACCCTTTCTTTGTGAAGGGAGCTGTGCTCACCTCCCTCCCCCTGTGTCCATGATGCTGAGCTGTGGACCCTGCCCTACCTTCTCTTCAGTAAATACTGAGCAAAAGTATCTATTTAGGATAGATGCCTTTACAGGTCCTCCTCCTCACATGCTCCTTTTCTCCATTAAGCTTAGCAATACCCCTCTGGACTTTCTCCTTTCACTAATGTATCTATAGAAAGTCTTGTCACCTTCTTTTACTGTTCGTGCTAGTGTTTCCTCAATTTGGGACTTTGCCTGCCTTACTGCCTTCCCTGCTTCCCTTAGGGCAGTTTGGTATGCCTCCCTATCTTCATCCCGCTGTGTTCCTTATATTTCCTGGAGGCCAGCCTTTTGGCTCTGACCTTTTCTGTTACTGTAGTTGAGAACCAAAGTGGTTTCCTTCTTCTTTGCACTTCCTTTTCTGTCTAACACAATGGGATGTTGTTTCAAGTATTGCATCCTTAACGCTTGCCCACTTTGCCTGTACCCCTCACCTGTGTTTTTTTGCCAGGCTAGCTTAACTCTGTTGGCCATCTTATCAAAGTCAGCCCTCTGAAGTCTCATATTTTTGCCTTGGAATGGATGAGGCAGAGGATGCGCCAGTGCAATGTAGTTGCGCTAGGGTGCATCAACTGTGATATTCAGCACTGGGCATGCAAATGAAGGCCATTATGCATGCAAGGCGCAAATGGGACCATTGCATGTCATTATGGTCCATTTGCATGTGTTGCACTGATCCCCAGTGACTTGCACCTGGCATCCTGCCAAGCTGCAGCTGTCAGGGACCGGCGCCCTGCAGACCCATGGTGGTCCCATTCCTATTCAGCCCGATCTGCAGCATAAGAAATATATTATCCCTGGTGGTCCTGGGGAATGCCTCCATTGCCCGATCATGGGCAGGCGTGACGCAGATGCCCTGGGGTCCAGCGGAAACCCCCATTGCCCGATCACAGGCATCTATAGTAGAAGGTCCCTCGTGGATCTGTGGATTCCCCCTCCACCTGATCATGGGCATATGTATTAAGGTCCCTGGTGGACCAGTGGAGTCCCCCCGCCTGATCATGGGCATACGATATTGACAGTGCCTGGTGGTCCAGTGGAACCCCTCCTCACTCCACTGAGGTTCCCTGCCATCCAGCACCCTCCTGTCATTGTGTGGGAGCCCGCCACATGCCACCCGGCCGCCGCGAATGACAGCGTACAGTGGTCTGTACGCCTATTGGTCCACTGTGTCTATTTGGCGGGCGGCCGGGTGGCATGCGGGTGTGTTGCTGCCTGCTGAAGACAGGGGTGCTGGGTGCAGGGAACCTCAGTGAGCAGGTGGGGATGGAGTAGCACAGGACCACCAGGGTATCTTGTGCTATATCTGCCCACAATCGGACAATGGGGGTTCTGCTGGATCACAAGGGACTGTCAATGTACATATGCTCATGATCAGGCGATGGGGGACTCCACTGTCCACCAGGGACCTTTAATACATATGCCAGTGATCGGGCAAAAAGGGGCTTCCATGGGTCCACCAGGGACCTTTTTAATACATATGCCCGCGATCAGGTGGGGAGGGCTTCCACTGGTCCACCAGGGACCTTTACATACGCCAGCGATCGGGGGGGGATCCACTGGACCACCAGGATGTCATGTCAACTGTTGCCCATGATCGGGTGACGGGTAGGGGGTAAATGCTCCCAGGGATGGGGGCTTGTAGACAGTGTTCTGGGTGGGCGGGTGGCTACCCCTGCTGGAGGCTGCTGTGTTGCACCCTGCCCAATATGGCAGCTTGCCTCTGGGTGGCCAGGATTTGTTCCTGGTTTTCCCAGGCACATCTTTGCAACCCCTGTAGCGGCACAAGGGCAGAGTTGTGCCGGTTATCGTTCACACATCTCGGGCTAAATATCGGATGTGATGCATATGCATGGGCACACCCACCGCATTTGGCGCTGCATACATTACTGATGCACCCTAGCCATCGGGTTTGTGCACCGCGAATCGCCTCCCTGAATATCATGCTGGGGTGCATTGTAGGTTGCTGAATGGCGCATCACGTTGCGCCATGCACAACCCTTTTGAATATCCAGCCCATGTGTATTATTCCACAATTCAGCCAGAAAAGTTTGTGGAATGAGGCAAAATTCACTAAACAAATTTGAAACATTTATATTTCACCAAAGTCAGAATTTTGGAAAATTCTGTGAAATTTATGAAATTTTGCAAAATTTCCATGAATTTGGAATTCATAGATTCTACCAAGCTCTAGTGGCGACTGTTAAGAAAACCTAATTAAACCTGGTACCAAAGTCCCCCACCCAATACCAATGCTGATATGAATATAAAATGATTCTCTGGTAGTTTTTGGATCTCTCATCTCACTGTGATTTCAGTGCCTGTTCAAATTCATGAATTATTCAGTGGTACTCAAGTGGACTTCCTTTTATCCTAATCCCAGTGCCTGCTCAAATTTATTAATTATTCTCAACATTTGAGTGGATACCCTTTGTCCTGATCCCTGTGCATTTGCACATGGCATGCCAGATTTTTTTACCGCTCTGCTTACTAGCCACCATTTTTCTTTTTGTCCTCCCTCCTTACCCCCATCTTTTAATGCTCTTGTTCCCATCCCCTTCATTTCTACCATCCTGCTTCTTTTTAATTTGCACCCTGGTAAAGTCATCTACCTTCAGGTCCTCCCTACTCTATTGCAGTCTGTGGTGGGGAGGCAGTTTATCCTCCCTGATTTCTTTGCCACCCCCTTGGTTAGTTTAAATGTTCATCAAAGTAATGATTAAACCACCTACTGAGGACTGCAGTTCCTCCCAGACAGATGCAGGCCATTATCCCTGTATAAGGCCCTTATACCTCCAGGTAGATCCCTAGTTCCCCATGTAGGTAACCATTCCTTCAGCCTTAGTGGAAGCTCATGGTGCAGGGACCCTCTCCTCCCCATATCCCAGACAGGTTGCACCTCAGCGAAAGCCACTGAGTGTACTACCTGTCTAAGACCCTACCCCAGCTCCCTAAACTCCCCTGCACTACTCCAGCCCCATCCCTAGCCAGGTCAGTAGTCCCCAGCTGGATAAGAACATCAAACAACCCATCCTGCCCTGCTGCCCTAGCGATTCTCAGGATCCGCTTTCCATCCCTTAGCACCTTCTTCCTGCCCTTCCTATTCCCAAATCTATCCTCCTCACAATTAAGTCCCCCACCAGAAGTTGCTTCCTCCTTCTTCTATGGAGTCCTCTGCCACTCTCCTGGGATCTCCATTATGGAGGACTCCACATCCTCCTGGCCACTACCATGGGTGCCCCTCCTGGCAGTTCTGCCCTGCCACAGTGGCATAGGAATGTGTAGTGGTATGCGGTTGAGGAATGTGCACCTGATTCACCACCCCATCCTTCCAGAGCCCACCACAGTCCAGCTAATCCTCCTCCTCCCTGGCATCCTCTGAGGCAATGTTGGCAGACTTGGTGGACCTTGATGGATGAAGAGGTCCCTGAATCCTAGACAACTTGGCCTAGATTCTAGTGACCTCCTCCCTCAGCCCAGAGAGCTGCATGCAGATGGAGCAGCACCAGCCTCCAGAAGTTCTCTGAAACATGCCCCACCACAACCACTGCACTGCACTACTCCCAGTATTCCCAGTTTCTACTCTCCTGTGTCACTTGAAATATTTTTTGTACCCTTTATTCCTGAGAGCATGTCACTAGTTTTCTCTTGTTTTGCTTGCTACAGTCCTTTGAACCCTTACCTAGATAAGGTCTTTCCTTCTACCCACTCAACAAGTAGTCCCCCATATATGAAGAGTTTCTTACTTTCTTCATCCCTTAACTTTCTCTGTTTTTCTTAACTGAGGCAGCAGCAATTTAACCTTCATCAAACCCTTTTGCTACCTGACCCTAGATAAGTTGCTATTAGTGTTTCCTATACCTTCTTAAATCCTTTATACCCTTACCTAGATAGGGTGTTGCACCTATTCTCAGTTAAGGCCTACTGTGTGCCTGCTACCCTTCCTTTTTTTTTATACACATTCATAAAGTTGATTCAGAGACATAACATCAAATAGAGAACAGGATACTGTGTACATGGATAAAAATAAGTATAGTCACGAAAAAATAGCAGACAAAATGTATTAAACACCATAATATGATTGTGCTTATAATCTTATAAAGAAATACACATCTATACTGTTTATACTCATGTTGTTATAATTAATAAGGAATTGTGGAACAGTAGCTATAACTAAGAGGAGAAAAGTCCAGATACCTGGGAAGGACTGCAGAAGAGGTTTAAATGTTGTTATAAGTCAAAGCAGTATTCATGAAAAGTTCCCTGACTGCCTGAAAGATTTCAGCTTTATGATTTATGTTGCAACAGAAACATTTGGAAAAGTCACAGGTGAACCTGTTTCCCCTTTGCCTGACAGTTTTTATTCTGGAATCTTTAATAATTGTCCCAATCTGAGGAAACCGCAGACACTGTGGATATCATATGCACCTCTGTGTGTCTTAAAACAGTTATTCTAAGAAACTGGACAAACTCGAAGCCTCCTTCAATTCAAGAGTAGTATGACCAAATAAGAGTTGTGACAAATAATGAAAGGATCAGCTATTTAATTTTAGGCAAAAGTGAATGCTTTGAACAGATTTGGTCTCCTTTCTGCAGCTATCTGGCTTAGTTTCATAGACTATTGTTTTTATTTGAAGTATATTCAGTGACATTATAATGCACTTGTTCAACTTTTTAAGTTTAGTATAACTAGTACCCTGGGAATTATTAAATGATTTATTCGATAACTGATATTATATATATATATATATATATATATATATATATATATATATATTGCAAAAACTTCATTAATGCTCTAGTTAGGATTAAAGCCACAAAACTAGGGAAATGTGGTGCTAGGGTTTCAAAACTAACACCCACCCCCACACTGAACATGGGTGTCGGCAGGCATACTTAGTGTACTTTGCCGAGTACAGTAAAATCTAGAAAATCCAGGGGCAACAGAAGCTGCAATCCAGGGCAACAAACACAAACAGAGCCTGGTGTACATGAAGAACTGTTTTTCCCTCCTTGGATGCTTTAGTGTGAGTTTGTGAATGATCTTTGGAGGCTATGTGACGCTAAACTTTGAGGCAATGATTTTATGAGTGACCTAATCAGTATGTATGCATGAGTGGTGATGGTGTGAATGGACTTTTGTTAGGCTGGCTACCTTGATGGCTGTACAGAGGCTGATCACAGTGTATTGTATCCTAAATATTGTAACTAAAAGCCAGCCAACAGACTGACTGGTAGTGCATGTGTTAGATTAAATAAAATGTTATGAATTTGTTTGGATCCTTGGCTTACTATGTATTGTTGACTAAAATGAGGGGCAGCACATCTTTTGGTTTTGTTTATGGGGGGCAACAGTTCCATCAACTCTCGAGTACAAGTCTAAAACTCCTGGCTACACCCTGAACACACCAACGAAGTGAGGGTGTGTACTTAGGGTCATCAGCCCTAATGCTAGTCCCATTCCATAAGTAAATAAGCTGAGATGGACACAGTATAGGAGAATAGGGTGGCGTTAGGGCTGATGACCCCCAATTCGCCTGTTGGTGAAAGTGCAGCATGGGGAATGGGTGTTAGATTTGAAAACCTAACACCACATTTACCTACTTTTGTGGCTTTGACTCAAACTGGAGCATTAACAAAGTTTTTTGCAGTTTATTTCCTTTTTGAGATAGTATAATCATATCCTTAGCCACGCCTGTGGGAGGCGCATGGCCCTCTGGACTCTAGCTTCCACTTATAGAGTAACAATGACAAATTGTCAGCACAGCCATCTTATTACCTAACTCATTTAACCAGTACAGAAAATGTTCAAAACCCTGCCAAAATGTAATTCTGCACAACCTCAACGACATATTCCCCGCCACAGGTGCGAAACACATTTTGCCAGGATTTGAAAATGACAGCTGTGACATACATGAGGTAGGGGTAAAAGAAGACTATGTTGAAAATGTGGAGCGAATATATTTTCAATTTTCAAAGTTATGAGCGTGCGTGGCATACCTCTCAACTGTACCAATTACGAGGAACGTTCTCATTTTACTTCACAAAAGCTCCTGTTCCACATTGTGAGGACTTGTTCCACATTCAGTATTAACATTTGAAAGCAAAATCTTTAGTAAATGAGCAAAAATATATTATTCAATTAATAACAGACTTTTGAACATAAATGCAAGCATTTTAACAGTGTTCTGAGCCTCCTAGGTAAAGATTTGATTAAGTGTTCCACATTTTGAGAGGCAATGTTCCACATTTGGGGACAAAGGTTGAGAAGGTATGGTGCGAGTGAAATAGCAATGAATGGTCATAACTTTGCAATTTTTCCATATTTTGACCCCCAGATTTTCAACATAGCCTTGTTGTGACCCTCCTCCTTAACAAGGGCAGGAAAATGTTCAAATCCTGCCTGAAAGGTGAATTTGCAAAGTGACTGTGAAATCACCTTCGGTGGGAGTTGCATAATGACAGTCATACTGTTCATGAGGACAGGTACCCAAAAGGCCATGTTGAAAATTTGGGGTAAAATGTCAAAATGGCTAAGTTATGTATAAAGTTGAAAGCCCTACTGAAATACATTGCACTGCATTTACCTTAGTTTTCATATTGCAGTCGCTGGTTCCAGCAACAAGACGTGTCTTCGATCGGAAAGTGGATTTTGAACCTGGGACCTGCTCAGGTGAGTGAGACTGTGTGGAGGTGTACTGCATGGGTGGGGTGGTGGGTGGTGGAGTGGGAGGGGGTTGGGGGCCTGATCAGCGAGGGACAGTTTTCTTTTTGCAGGTGTTGAAAAAACATCAGAGACCATTTTCTTAATTTCAGGATAAAAAGTTGTGCCTGAAATTGAGGGCGGAGGTGTCAGTGGACACCAGGTCATCATAACGGGATAGTGACAGACATGTGGGGTGCCATCAGACACTAGGGATTGGGAATAGTATGCCATTTATATTGTACTATGCATAGTACAGACATTTATTTATTTATTTTTGTTTATTTGTTTATGAGCCTTACCTCCTTGGCTGGGTTGTTAACTGTGGTTCCCCTTCCAGTCTGTCTTGGTGGCACCTGCACCGGTGCCATGCCTGAGTTATGACCTCCTCCTTCACCCTCTCTTAGGCTACATCACACCCCCATGGCACAGAAGACTGAGGGGTCAGGTCCAGAGGAGCACCTAGGAGTATCCGTGCAGCATCGCAGACAGATCATCATGAGCGCCTCAGTCCTCAGTACCACCGGCCGGGAAATGGACAGACACTTATAATGGCCATTTTCTATTTACCAAAAGCCATTTACTTTAAGTGCAATGATAAAACTGTCTTCTGTGCCATACTTGGGTGCTCTGCTATATCGGACACTGATGGGTCAGAGGAGGTGTTGATAACACCATAGATGCTAGACTGCCTCCTGCTAATGAGGTGCTAATTGCTCTTCCTTTTCAGTCTTGCTATCCACCAATCTTTTAACTGTTGTTTCCTCATTAAGCTGCCATCTCCTGATACTCTGTAGGTTTAGGTTAACTCCTCCCCATGCCCTACATGAAAATCCCAAGTACTGTCCAACATCCTGGTTCATGTAACAGTGCCATGACAGAGAGAGAGAGAGAGAGAGAGAGAGAGAGAGAGACAGAGAAAGAGAATGTGACTTCAGAGAGTTGAGAGATTGCTCTGTTGTCTTCACCCCCACTTGAGAATACCCGCTCCATGCCTCATAAGAAAATCCTGAATGCTGCCCTGCCTCCTGGTTCATGTAACAATGCTGAGACAGAGAGGGAGAATGTAATTTCAGAGAATAGAGGACTGCTCCCAGTACAGTGAAAAATATACATGTCACTGATTGAATGTTCAAAAAGGATTTAACAGTCATTTATTTTTCCACTACCACTCTCCCTGTCTCTCTGATTGGCCAAACTCAAAGGGCAGCACACATTTTGTTTATTAAAACTGAATCTGCTATTCACCCACTTTCCTGTAAACATGATCGCAATCTCTTGCATGTGCCCCAACCCACAGTACAGCTTGCCGGTGACAACATTCAAGCAGAGGGACTACTTAACACAGAATGTGCATTTTTTATTAATGTTGCACAGTTTCCAGTAATGTGAAAGGAAACATGTGATTATTGCATTTTACTTCATGCTTATTGTGTTTTGCTTCGTAATTACTCTCTGTAGGCCTGTATTCCAAAGGGGTGATAGTGTTGAGTGTGGCCAGCATGTACTTGTGCAGCACTGCCCCAACTGATGTGATCTGAAGCACTAATTTGATAAATTTTTTTTTTTAATTTTGTTGTTTAACCAGGTATAGCACACTAAGCTGAAAGCTTTTACAGGAGTGACCTGGGAGCACAAGGAGGTTAAGTGACTTGCTCAGGGTCACACAGTATGCAAGTGGAAGCTGTGGGATTCAAACCCAGGTCTGGTCTGCTGGATGTCACCAGATTTTCAGCTCAGAGCCTTAGACCACTGCGCCTATACTGCATCCTTGGAGGACAGCTGCCTACAATGGACAACAGTACCTCACACAGAGTAATCTATTATAAGTGGCATATACTGTATATTAATTTCATAATAGGGATGGCGATCGGTGGGTGGGTGGTGCCACCTAGACACCAGGTCATAACGGGGATGGCGATTTGGGTGGGTTGCTAAGAGACACCAGGGATTGGAATATATTAATTTCATAATGGGGACGGCGATTGATGGTGAAGGTGCCACTAGACACAGGGATTGGGAATTTATAATTCATAACGGAATGGGAACAGTGATCAGCAGGTGGGGTGTCACTAGACATCAATGATATAGTTATTTCTTCATGGGAGAACTATTGGTGGGTGAAAGTGCCACTAGACACCAGGAAATATATAAACAGGGGGGACAGTATGGGAAGGGTGGGGTGCCACTAGACACCAGGACAACTTAGCACATTGCCAGGAGGGCAATGCAGTGAGGGGGCCACCAAACACCAGGGAAATGGTGGCTTACAGGTCACATTGCAGCCAGCAGCACGGACTTCAGCTGCAGCTGCAGAAGCCAAGAAATTCCATTGTTCTCAAACAGAGAACGAGGGGAAGTGCTCTTTCACTAAGATGGGCACCTGGGATTTTGGTACCCAGAAAAAGTATTTGTGGGCAGCATATATAAAAACAACTTCAGAATCTAGCTAAACGGGTCCTGTTTAACTAGGCTCTGATGTTTGTTTTTAAAAATCCCAGCATTTTTATTGTATGTTCCATATTTGTCACTTCGTGGAAAAAAATCAACAAGATGGTTGACGTGGCACGAAAAATGTTTGTGCTGTGCCAATCAAGTGACGTGAAAGCAAAATGGACATTTTGCATCAGATTTTTACTTTTGCCACAGAGGGATATCTGAAAACCCTACTGCACATGCGCAGGTCAGAAAACACAATTTTAAATCCTTATAACTCAGGAACCCTTTAATAGACCTGTCAAAGGCATTACCTTGGGGCATGAAACACGTCCCTGTAAGTTTGGGGAAACATTCTATTCTGTGTAGGCTGCAGGGGTGAGCAAAAAAATATGTTAAGTATAAGAAAAAGTTCGATTTTACAACAACTGACACATGCGGATCTGAGAAACCGCACAAGCTGCCATCACAAAATTTGCACACATCAAGACCTTGCCTCCTAGACAACACATGCAAACGCTCATCTCATTTTGCCAAAGGAAGTCAAAAATATTAATGTAAAGTTAGGGTTAACATTAAATAGGCTACTCAACCCTAACTATAGGGGTGCTACTGTGCCCCTATAATCAATCAATCAATTAATCAAATCTTTATTTATCCGGCGATCACCATTGAACAAACTCATTTACAAGGTGGACCTGCAGTTCGTAAGGTCAAGAATACAATTAAAAATACAATTAAAATACACATAATGCAACAGGTACAGATATATACAAGAAAGATATATGCAGTGTAGTAAATATTGGCAATAGTACATACAAAATAATGCCTTCATAATCATGACTGTCAAGAAAATATTTGTAGCCTGTATAGGTGTCCCTCAGATATGGAAGAAGGCACAAGATGAAGGGAGAGGGCTGGCATTTGCAGGAAGATGCTAGAACACTATGCTGACAGGATGGGAGGTGTAGAATAGGCAATGGGTGAGAGGCAAGGGGTGAGTAAGGACGGTGCAAGGAGTACTTAGTACGGATGGGACTAGGATATATTGAGGAAGGTGAGTAAACTTGTGTGAGGAATACTTAGGTGAAATGGATAGGACTAGGAGGTTTTACTTTAAAATTTTTTTTTTTTGTTCAACGTGTGTTGTGTAGAGAGCGACAGCTGGACTACTAGAAGCTTATGGAAACAATTACAAAATTCCACAAACATTTTGGCATACAAAGTCTTGAACATAGCAAGACTAACAGGGAATTTAGTCTCAATGATTTCTGTATCCTATTCAGAGCATGGGCAGGACAAAGCATGGCGCTCTTCCATAGCTGGTGCCGACCCTAGGTACTTTCAAGGAAACCAGCAAGTGACCTTCAAGGCATAATTACCAATCGGACTTAGAGGGAGACCATCAGCAATGTACTGTGGACATTTGTTGGTGATGGCTCAGAGCGTCCAAAGAGTCACATTTCAATAACACTTATGTTGAAGGAGGGCCACCCCACAGCTGCGTATAAGGAGCAGTGGTGGGTGGAAAGGGAAGGCCAGTTATAAATCTCAGAGCTCTGATGACAATACATCCAATTTTGCAAGGTGGAGGAAGAGCACTGGCCATATATGAAGTCAGCATAGTTAATTAAGGAAAGGAACGTGGACTGACGAGCTGTCTTTGGCATCTATGGTCAGGAGGTGGTTTATCCTAAAGAAGAGGCCTAGCTCTGCCTCAGCTTTTTCAGCAGTTCCTCTATATGTTCCACAAAGGAGAGTTTGTGGTCAAGCCAGATACCCAAATACTTGAATTTCAGTACAAATTCAAGATTTTCTCCTAGTAACATGGAGATAGAAGGTAAGGGACCAATAGCAGTAGAATATGGCACCTGGAGTTGGTAAGAATAGCATTGCCTTGGTTTTCTTAGCATTAGTAGTACTCTTTTGCTAAGGAGCTGGCGCTGAGGATATTAAAGTCAGTTTGCAGGTCACGGCAGGCAGCTTCAGGAGATGCACACTCATGTGAGCACCGTGTCATCAGCAAACAGGTGAATGCTTGTTTCCTTAATGCCTCACGCCCAGGCTGTTGATATAGATAGCAAAACAATAATGGCTCCAAGATGGATCCCTGAGAACACCCCTTTTAGCAGTTTAAGTGGAGAAAGTTTCACTTCAGCCTTGATCTGTTGCTGCCTATCAGTAAGGTAGTAATGGAACCAACACAAGGAAGTTGAATCCAGGCCTGTTGATTTTAAGGTGGAAAGGAGCAAGCAATGGTCAATGGTATCAAAGGCCTTACTGAGGTCCAGGAAAACAGCACTAAAAATTTTTTTGTTATCTAAGTCCCTGCCATTCATTAGTTACGCTTGCCAGAGCTGTAATTGTACTATGCTTAACTCTGAAGCCAGACTGCACAGGGTTTAGCAGGTTCAGTTGTCTATGAAGGTTCTCAGCTGGGCATTCACAATTTTTTCCAGGAGTTTGGAGAGTATGGGGAGGAGGGAGATCGCCTATAGTTATTCAGGTCACAGGGATCCCCTGATTTAAACAGGGGATGATATGAGCAACTTTCACAACTGGGGAGGGATCCTTGCAATAGGGAAAGGTTGGAATAAGTGAGAGATGGCGCAGCAAGGATATGGTATGCAATCTTCAAGAAGTATGGGTTGAAGGAGTCAGCCCCAGCACTTTTTGTGTCCAATTGTAGGAGAAGATCTTTAACTTCTTTTAAGGAGGTGGGAGAAGGAAAGATTACATTATTGTTGCTCGGTCCTGGAAGCTGGGTGTTGATCTGTGGGTGAAGCCTGCTTACTTTGTGTTATCGAATGCTAGGCCTGCTGTGGCAAAATGATTGTTGAAGGCCTGCAGGATCTCATTTCTATCATTAATTGTAACATTGTCAGCGATAATTGTTGAAGGAAGCACATTTCCTGGTGAGTGACCAGACAGTTCTTTTAAGGTGGACCAGAATTTGAGAGGGCATTTTAATGCAGAGTCTAGCTCAGAGCGGTAAAACTGGCCTTGGCCTCTCTGACCAGCTTAGTGCAGGAGTTTCTAGCTGTCCTGAAATGACACCAGTCTTTGTCTGCGTGTGATTTGCAAGCCTTTTTCCAGAGTTTATCTCTTTTAGTAATACAGCCTTGAGATCTGCTGTAAACCAATGACATGTTCTAACTTTTATATGTGCTTTTACCAGGAGCAGCACGGTTGTTTAGGGCACTGGTTACAATTTCATGGAAGATATCGTGTGCAGTACTCACTGATTTAGCTAGGTAAAACTGCCAGCACAGTGAGTTTTTAGTTCATTGAAGTATGCAAGAGGATCAAGTTCCTCTGGACCTTTTAGTGGAAAACTTAGATGTTGATGAGGAGTTGGTATCAGCTCTTATACCAGTGATAAAACAGTGGTCACTAACAACTGCTGAAAAAATTCTGGCATGGGAAAAGGAATATCGTTTGATTACAAGAAGGACGTCCAATAGAGTGCTGTTCATTGGCTTTTCATGTTAATGCGAGTTGGTTCAGTAATAAGTTGTGTGAACCGTGAGTCACAGAATTGTTTCACGGGTAATGAGACTTTAGTCAGCAATCATAGTTAAGATCCCTGAATAATTGTTTCAAGAGGAACAGAGCCCATGATAGTTGACAGATGGGACAGGAGCTGAGACCCTGCTGATGGGGTGTGTAGCAACCTATGACACAGAAAGCCACTGATGGGGAAAGTTCAACTTTGAGGACAGGCATTCAAATCCACCTGCAACAGAGGAGGAATCTAGGGTGGAAACTGAAAATTTGTTTTTGACATAGATGGCTTCTCTGCCACCCCTGGTCTGCCTATCAGCTCTGAATAGGAGGTAGTTAGTGATATTAACCTCTCTATATGGAGTGGATGGCGAGGCCAGGATTCAAAAGCACAAGTACATCTGGTGCAGTGGAATAATTCAGGCCTGGATTGAAGTAAATTTCTTTAAAAGACTGCAAACATTTGTGTGCATAAAGCTGAATCCTTTCAGCCTTGTGAATTTGGATGGAGATGACAGAGCTTTTGTGGGGCCAGGGTTAAGCTCAACATTGCCTGAGCACAAAAGTAAAAGGAGCACAATTTTCTTAGGGCAGCGAAAGATAATTTGAAGGCACAAGTCTTTCTGCGACTAGTTTGAGATTAGTGCTGGGGCCCAGGGTCCTAAATTTCCCCTGTGTTGTCCTACAGATACGTAGCCTAGAGCCCATACAGTGTAGCACCAAGACATGTAAATATTGGGGATGGGATGAGGTACCACATATTGGTAGCTAAGTAGAGGTCCCACCTTGAGGAGATTCTCGAATTGATGAGGTGCAGAGTCATGTGGGAATAGCATGAGTTATTCATAGGGTTGATATAGGAGCAGTCTAGCAGTAGGGGCATGACTCTTCTTTGGAGTCAAATCTGCCCGATTGGTCTAATACATAGAGTACCATACATAGGCAGGTAAGTAAATGGAGCCAAATAGGGACTGTCATGATTGCCTATGTGTGTTAACAGGGGTGAGTTGCAAGAAGATTTGCTAGCCTGGTTCTATAAGTTCCAAAGATCACTGTTCTGTGTTGGACTAGCTGGAGGAGACAGAATCAATGTTTCATAAGATAAAGCAAAAACAGCCTGGTGGCACAAGTATCTTGAGGATCTTTCTTCAACAGGCAGGAGTACCCTACTGGATACACTTCATGCAGGGTATCAAAGAACTGCCTAGGGTATATAAGTTTCATGATCCCTGCCACTAGGTGAGGTAAACTTATACAAGAATTAGCTAGAGGGATGCGTCTAGGGTAAGAGAATATGGGATAGGCAGAGGATGAACCTATGACAGTAGAATGTGGGGCAAAGCTAACTATATAGTAACACCAGGGGGATGGCGGTGGGTGAAAAAGTGGCTTTGCCATACCTCTGCTGGTTCAGGAGTCAGTGGTCTCGGGTGGTGGCTGAGCGCCGACCACGGTGGCCGCGTCTCCTACGGAAGAGCTGGGAGCCCTGGAGGGTTCTCGCTGAGGAAGGAGACAAAAGGAGACTATTAATACTGGACTCTGGCAAAGGCCAAGCAATCCAGTGAGTGCAACAAATTTGCAAGACAAAGGAGCATTTCTTCACCTCGAGGTCTGGCTTATGACTACACTACAGAGCAAGGAGGGCTGTAATCACTTTGAATCAGGAAAAAACACATCTAGCAACAGGCTAAGAGGCTCTTAATCAATAACATAGGAGCTTGTAAATAAAACAAACAGTTGCAGCTAAGTTTTTACATTCCATACAGTTCAAACAGCTCTTTTTGCCCAATTTTCATTTTGAAAGTGGAAAGGAAAGTGAGGAAGCGCTCGTGATCCGATTGGCGGTGGCTTTGCTGTACCTCTGCTGGTTCAGGAGTCCAGGGAAGTGGTCTCAGGCAGCGGCTGAGGAAGCACCGACCCTCTGGTGGATCGTCTCCTATGGCGGAAGAGCTGGGAGCCCTGGATAGTTCTTGGCTCTGCTGGCTCAGGAGTCCGGGAAGTGGTCTTGGGCAGCGGCTGAGGAGCGTCAACTGCCGGTGGCCCGCTCTCCTATAGCGGAGGCTGGGAGCCCTGGAGGTTCTTGGCTCTGCTGGTTCAGGAGTCCAGGGAAGTGGTCTCGGGTAGTGGCTGAGGAAGTGCCGACTGCCTGGTGGCGCGTCTCCTACAATGGAAGAGCTGGGAGCCCTGGAGGGTTTCGGCTAATGTATAGTCTTATCATATTGTAATATGCCTCATTGACTATTTCTAATATAAAAATCTTTATGGAAAAAAAGATAATCGATGTGTTTTGACTGGATGTACTGAAACATATCAACACAAGCTTTAACAAGAAAAGAGTTTCTAGCACTTTGGTTCAAATAATTGCCCTTTTAAATAATTTTATTCTGAAAGTACTAACTTTTGAACCATTAGGGCTAGAAAATATTTTTTGTGGGGGTCAGAGTGTATCGATATAGCCAATCAGAACACTTGGATTGTAGCAGTATACTGGAAGTGTATCTACAGAAAAATGTTTTTCTATTTAAAAACATTTTGAGATTTTAGTGCTTATAAGAAGCAACACATTTCACAATAGTGTGATTCCTGTTATGAAAATGAGTTTCCAAAGTAGTTTAATTACTTCCTTCAGTAACTCCCAAATCTTGTGATACTTTTGCAGGTTATGCCTGTGAAAGCATCAGAAGATGTAATAACAACAGTACTATGTAGTTTATTTATTAAAGGAAGTTTCTGGTCTAGGGCAGCTACTACAAGTTGTGGTAGCTGTCCTCAGCTATAGTTTTCTAGTTAGATTTAAAAATTAATGTTTTTGTCATGCCTTAGTATTTTCCTCATAATTTCAGATTTCTGTATGCAGCCTGACCGATTCTGAAGCTCTGGTACTGGTGAAAGCATTACGCTCAAGCACGTAATGATGTGCGACCAGGAGAGACATAGGGTGCACCCCATTGAAGTGAATGGGGCTGGATTTATATTCATTTTAAGATCAAGGATGGCCACTTACAGATTAATGAAGGACACCACTACAACGAGGGTCATGTTAGTAGAGTGGTGTCCTTCGATGTCTATGTAAGTGGATCTTGATCTTAAAATGAATACAAATCCAGCCCCATTCACTTCATGGTGTGGCTCCCATGCCTCCCTGGTCACATATCATTACGGGTTGAGCGGGGTGTCACCAGTACCAGAGCTTTCAGAATCAGTCAGGCTGCCTAGAGAAATCTGAAATTATGAGTTAAAATACAAAGGTGTAACAAAAATTAATTCTTTAAACCTGGTTGAATAACTATTGCTGAGGACAGCTACCACAGTATATGAGTGGTAGCTGCTCTCAGCTAAGTCAGAAACTCACCTTAAGTGTACCATCCTAGGGCTCTGAGCACTGTACATTATAAAACATAAAATACAAATGCAATCAATAAATATGTATAACATTAAAATGTGCAACTCAATCAGCAGGTAGCTGAAACAAATCAGCGTGGTTAACTCCAGTGAACTATAATGAAATCAGAAGAAAAGAAACATTTAAACCTTCACACCACCTACTGAATTTCAGATTTATTTGGCCTGGGAAATATTTTTGAGCCTTCAGTTTCTTTGCTAAATAAAAAGTAATTAACAAATGTCCTAGAATTAATATCCTAGCTCTCTTTGTTCCTCTTTTAAACTAAGCTGTAAATAATAACAAATTATGAAGGGTCTGTTTCATTACATGCATATTTTCAAGACATTCCATTTTCATAATACTTAACATGAGTGTGCATGGATACTATTTCCCTTATCATATATTATACAGGTAGCCAAAATATCATGTGGCCTCATTGTAACAGTTCAAATATATTTTTTAATTCTGTATTTTTGTCCTGCTTCGCCCTACCACTGGGACCATCTGCCCGGTCACAGACTCCAGCTATGGCTACTCATATTAGCCACCCTCCCTGAACCCCTGGCTTGCCCCCAGTGCAGGGTCATGGCGCCCGGCCAAGGACACTGCAAACATGGGGAAAGGGAGTCAGCCTGAGAGCCAATGCCACTGGAGCAGGTATCATCAAGGCGGTGGAGCAGGGTAGTTTTTCTTCCTTTTGTGCAGGAGGCGGGGACATGCAATGATGTCCTGTGTCCGCCTTGCCCCTGAAATCTGTTAAGTGCGGTGGCTGCGGTGCCCTTGGCCTCCGCTAGGGGTCCTTCAAATGCTGCACTGTCCCCCATATTCATCCCCCCAGAGAAGGAGAGAGCAGTCCCTGGACTTCCATCCTTCTCCCCAGTAGGTTCTCCAGCGACCCGGTCTGTTCCCAAACCCAGTTCGATGGTGCCGCAAGCAGAAATTCAACAGCTGTGCCAGCGGGCCAGCCCATCAAATAAATTTTTGAGGAGGTAATATGCAGTATTCTAGTGCCAGAATGCTAGCTGATTTTATTTTGGTCAGACCTTTCCTAGACAAATAATACAAAAAATAAAAACATAATTTCCTTACATACTCTACATCTCTTTGACATAGTTTATTCCCATAATGCATAAGATGCAAAGATCATTTAGAAAATGGGCAGAAAACATCCTTAATCCTGATTGGCTGAAAGCACTTTTCAGCCATGTCCTTATGAGGACAGAACTTTGAAACTGCCACTAATTGTCCAACCTGAGCCCCATAACAGAATGTATCACTGTGCCCTCCTTGCCAGCGGTGAGAAACCTACCCCAGTCAGTACTCTCACACTACAAGGGCGACCGTGCTAAGTGGTGCCACCAACAGAAAACAAATCCCCAAAAATGGCATCCCATATAGCCAACACCCTCCTTCCTGCATCACATCAACCATTCCACTTAGAACCTGTTACCAGTATTTACTTTTCTCTGCTACTTCACTGCCCCTACCTCTTGCCAAGTCTATGGCTCTCAGTCCCAATATTATGAATTAGCAAGGAACCAGACAGCATTACAGGTAACTTGACTCTGCAGTCTCTCCACCTTCTCCACTCGCCATCCTCCAACCTCAGCCACCCTTTCCATGACTCCATCCATGACAGCACATAAAAAATACAGAATTCCCCAGCTGTACTGGCACCACAGAGCAGAACCCATGCTTTGAAATTTGCAGACTGGAAACTGCTCTTATGCAGCCATCCAGGGACACGCTCACTCACACTTAAGCGGGCTGGTACCTGGAGAAAAAACATAAACGGAAGTAAAATAAGGTAAAGAAATTAAAAAGTGTTCTGGGACATACAGAGCTGGGAGGGGAGACAGACAGACACCACAACAGAAACCGCTCTGTAGGCGCCATTAAGGGACACGGTGGATCACAGTCAAGGTGCCCGATGACTACAACTAACAAAGCATAAACAAAAGTAAAATAAAAATAAGTGTTTTTCTCTTGGGGCAGACACAGAACTGGAACAAGAGAAACACCAATGCCTTGTAGTGCCTCAATGATACACAGTATATTGCCTTGGCGTGTACACTACAGATGGGACTGTATTTCTATCGTCTGCATATTTACCACTTTTATGATATTTCATTATATACAATTTTTTTACAGGCAGGTTTATGGAGGGGCCCATTTTATAAGTGCAATAAGACACTCTAAGGTGTGGGTTATGGCCTGGTAAGACCACTCCAGGTGCTAAAGCCACTCAGTGCAAGCACCTCATGCCTCATAATGCACCTGGGACGTGCTCTTATCAGGCCATAACTCACAGCTCCTCATGTCTTGTTGCTCACATATTACACAGGTAGCAAAATATCATATAGCTTTATTGCTACTGTTATGTACAAATAATGATAGGCAACTGTGAATTACAAGAGGCACTGGTATCATCATGAGCTATAACCACGAAGTTCAGGTAGTTTTGTAAATGTTCCCAGAACACCAAGATGTGATAAAAGCCATGTAATTTACACTTATTTATATTACGTTGTATAATATGAGGCCTAACACTGTTAATATGGTTTAAAACAGTCACATACAGTTTGAATGAAGCTGCATCTTTGTCCATAGAATGTGAATCAGAATATTCTACAATGAGTGGAACATCTCAGACAGTCCGAGTGACACAGACATTCTGAAAAAGCATAATTCACGGTTCTGGCATCACACATGAATTATGGGATTTCTGATGTCACTGTTGTGAATTATTACACAAATTGTATGGGTTATCCATGAATCACAAGGGTTGAAAATGTATTAGATTTCAGTTTATAGTCAATCAGAATAGCTCTCTCACTCCTTTAAACATGAGACCCCTAATCTGAGAATGTTGTTCTTGCTTTTGAAAATCTATTTACAAGTGAGACTCATTCAGTGGAAGACAGAATAAGTCCCATTATATCCAGATACTTAAGGAAAATGGCACAAAAGCCCATTATTTCACTGTGTGTAAAAGCACCTGATTAGGGCTTCAGTGCATGAATGACATTTTTTACCTTTACAATGATTTTAATCCTCTATTTTACAGCACCGTAACTTCCAATATACTGAGATGCCCATGGCCTTCTCACAGGTACCAACCAACTTCCTGTGCACTCAATATGCTAATAAGTACCATGGGCCTCTGCCACTAGTCAGCAGTGTTCATTAGCATAAATAGTGCAGAGGAATCAGGCTTGTGCATGTAAGATGGCCACCGGTATTCCTGTATATTGATGTTACAGCTGTAAATACAGAATATTAAAACATATTAAAAGGTAATAAAATGTCATTTATGCAATTGAAGCTCTAACCAGGCATTTTATAGCACAGGGTGAAATAATATCCTTTTGCGCCATTTTTGTTTAATAATAAGCTGCACCTTAACACAAGCCATTAGTCAGTGAACGCTCATCTGTGTAGTGTGCACTTGTTTTTTGTTTTCCAATTTTATCCAGATACTGTTTATCTATTGTAGATATAATTTCAGGAAATCTCCATTCATTTCTATGAAATTTGCTGTGATTTATCCAGATATACCTAAATATTTTCGAGGATATATCTCTGGCTACCACCATTCTCAATATAGCCAGTTCTTTTGCTAAATGAATGACTGGTGTTGTATCAAGTCACAGTTTCAAGTGATAGTTAGTTTAACTCTAAACACCTGACTTTAATCGGCTTCATCTCACAAAACAAACTCATGTGTTTTATGATTTTTACCATACCCATTAAAGTTTCAGAGTCATAACCAGCAAAATATTTTACAAAACTTCACAAAGAAATAAAATGCAGACTTTGAGCCCTGTCAGTTTGCAATAAATAAAAAATCATTATATCTTGCATGCATAGATTCCCCACTAAGTCGTAAGACACTTTTCAAGTCTCTTGCTAAAAAGATGCTCAGGTAGCACCAAATAAACCCATTTGTAAAATTTCCTGAAATATGACGAAATTTCACAAAACTCACAAAATTTCATGAAAATGTCACAGAAGAAGAATTTGCTAATTTTGTGAGCCTTCATTTTGTACCTAAGGTTGAAGGAGATATCTCAAGGAAGGCTGACTATGGCAGATTAATTGATAGCCCCAAGTACAGCAGCTTCAAATCAGAGGTGACCTTGAAAAGCCCGAAATGGAAGAAGATATTTGTTAGCACTGTTTTAAAAATAGCTAAGCTTATTAAAGAGTGCAAAATACAGGTTTTAGACCTCCATGGCCTTTTTCTTATTTGCTGGTACTCCACATATAACATTAGAAGAATGCACCTTAATATAGTGAGTGTTCACTACTGCTTGGGCATTATCACTCTCACTGACCTGAAGTGAAGGTTTTGAATGTGAAGTGAGTTTCTACAATGCCAGTTGTTTTAACTCTGGTTCGTAGAATGTCCTGCTCTGTTGGCTGGTAGTCGACACTTCCGATTCGATCTAAACTGTCTAGGTAGCTGAAAGAGAAGACAGAAAATAATCAGAAATCCAGGTGTCATTGAAAGGCACACTGAGATAACACCACAAGTCGAGGTGAGTTCCAGTACATCATTTCAGAGAGCTGCCCTGCCTCTGCAATCATATCTTGAGGTTGCCCTTTTCAGCAGAGGCTATTGCATTGGCTGTCATGGTTGGTCATCGTTTGTTGGTGGGAAGGGAGACATTACAATGTAAGGTAAAACTGAAATGTCTGAGTACAAAAGGAAAATAAAATCACTTGTGAAAGTCTTTTGTTTCAGCTTTTTAACAATAAGATCCTTTAGAAACTACAGATACATCAGTCTCCTGGCAGTCAGAAGGTTTAAAGATGTACTGTTACTACATATTGACAATCACTTATGCAGCATCACAGCCTTGTAGATGCAGTGATATTACATATTGACAATACGTGATGCAATATCACAGCCTAGTGTAGTGTTCAACTTCTGTTCTACTGAGTTGGTTAGAGGTAGGAACTCTACAGGCTAATGATGATCTTGCCTTTCTAAATACGTATGTATAAATTTTGTAGTCAGTGCTGTCTATTATAAATGGGCAAACGATTTCAAAGCAATCTGATTGGTTATTAGCCATGCATTAGATGTGCCTAATGCACAGCTAAAGCTAGAACCCCCATTTAGAATACACAGGCCCATTTTATAAGCACAATAAGCCACTCCGGGGATGTGCATTAGACAGTTCTAATGCGGCTGGGAACTGGGCGCCAATCTCGGCCTGTGGCCTTATGCCTCACTACGTCCTCTAGCTGCATTAGAACTGTCTAATGCACACCCCATCATGTCTTATTGCTTGTTTATTCACCCACCATCTTGAACAAACAGCCTTCCTACAGTATCCTTTTGTAAACAACATTATTTAACACAGTACCACCAAGTGATAAACACCTGAACTATAGTTATAACATGTTATGGTACATAACATTTTCCCTTTTAAGGCTGCTTGGTGAAGGACAGCAGACTTCTTGCTGGTGTTAGAAAGTAGGCCAGCTGGAATGAAGCAGAAAATTGCCCAGTGAATCTGAACTACTTTGAGTGTCCCTCTGCCACTACTTGCCTGCTGCAGGATAGCTCCATAAAGACCACATATAACAAAGATTTATATGCATTCTCTATGGGTGGAGGCAACAAAGTGTTTGCAAACAGTGCTCAGACTAGACATTGCTTTTGGTATGCCTGTGGGAGTGAATTATCTGGAACTGAATTTGTCATGGTGTGTTTGAGACATTAGGTGAAGCAAATCATTGTGGGAAGAACTGGGAGCCCTTGGAGAGAGAGAGAGGATCTCTGCAGTGTGTACAGCACTTTGTAAGGATCCAGAACCCAAAATTACACTGTAGCTGAGGTGTTTCCAGGCCTGTTTCCCAGCACAAACACCTGCTGCGATACAAACACCTGCCTGCCTCACACCCAGTTGCTTGGCACAACAAGAGCCTCCCTCTCACTGCGGCAAAACACCCACCTGACTTCTGAATGGTTCCTGACCCAGCAACAGTCAGTTTCTTTCCCACAGAGGCACAAACACCTACCCATCTGTTGCAAATTCCCTGACCCAGCAATAATCTCTCTCTATCCCAATGTGGCAAAAACACCTGCCTGACTCCAAATTCTTTCCCCAGTCCCAACTCAGCAATAGTCAGTCTCTCTCTCTCTTTACTGTGGCACAAACATCTACACACCTCCGACCCTCCCGACCACAGGGTAAAGATATTTGTCAAAATATAAAAAGGACCAGTTGCTATAATCCTTTTTAATGCCTAATCTGAATTTCAAACAAACATTTATCAATGCTGAATCTTTGCTCCCTGTACTGCTGTTGTACTGGCTACTGCTTATACACATTTCTACTATATATTAATCTGAGGCAGACCATATGAGATGTAATGTGTCATTTGTAATGGTGTCCTGCTTGCTCAGCTGTTTGGGGCAGAAGTCATGCAGATGAAGGAAGGCAGCTGCTGTGTGACAGACACAGCAACCTCTTTTCAACTACATGAAGTTTTCACCCATCAGCTGGCAGAGTTGGCAGAGTAGTGTCATGATCAGTCTTGCTAATCATTGGACAGTTGCTGTTGAGCCCATTGCAGCTTGAGCTGCATAGGACTGACAGTAACATGCCTCTAAAATCCACTATCACAGCTATATGTTTGCTTTGTGCAAGCACAAGGGCAAAGATAAAAACAAGATCTGGCAGAACCACTACGACTGTGAATGCATTAACTAGATAAGGGTGTTTCATGGGCTTAAACATAAACATTTATTTATTTTAAAATATCAGACTTACAAACCTTTGAGTCAGAGACTCATTTACAAAACACCTCAAGTAAAACTAATACAAAGACAGTACAATTAACAAGTCCAAAACAATGGCTCGGAGAGCAGACAGTTATAACAATCATTCACTAGAGATACATGGGTAGCAGTAGATAAGCAGATTACATAGTTTAGACAGACAGGCACCACATCAAGAAAACCAAAGCAGTTCAAACACTATACAATAGCTAAAGCAAACAGACATCAGGAGTCAAAGAGAAGCCTAGAGTGTTCACATGAAGGCTGTTGCATACACTAAATGAATTAAAGTATATTACATTGAGAAAGGGCATATTTAAGCAACAAGGCATGACAGGGTGTGCATTATCATGTAATAACATCACTCCTGGGGTGGGTTAAGCACCTAGACAAAGCCGAGTATTTATTTATTTATTTGCACGTATTTATTTAATCCACTAGATCAGCAATATTTGCACAAGCTGTGCCCAGTTCAAATTTTACAGCACTGGTCCTGGTCTGGTGATCTGGGTTTTACCCATACCACACTGCATATGGCTTAATGATATACTGTGCAGATGGCTGCAGAGTCTAACCCCTTGAAGGTTGAAGTTTCAGAAAACCATTATGCTACAAATATCAAGACTTACTCTCCCTTACCCCCAGTCACAATTAATCCTCCACCAAAGTCATGCTTAAATACTGGTGCCTCTACATCCACACCACTAAGCTTTTAATGCCAACATGCTTCTTCTGCTGCTGTGAGTTAAACTCTTTATTTAAAAAAATTGTTGAGAAATTTTTGCTTTAGTATATCCATGGTCAGGAAAATAGAATTTGTAAAAGAAACCAAAATCCCCATTTATCAGTTCATTGAATCACAATATAGCATGTTATGAATTTTTTCAGATTCTATGTACATCATACCCTACCTACTTACCACATATAAACTCAACTATATTAAAAAAATATTCTAGGCACATTTTTTTTTTTACCAGGAGAGACACACTAAGCTGAAAGCTTGTTTACAGGTGTGACCAGGGAGCACAAGGAAGTTAAGTGATTCTGCAGGGTCACACAGTATGCAGGTAGGAGCTATGGGAGTCAAACCCAGGTTTCCAGGTTTGTAGCTCAGAGCCGTAAACCACTGCCTACTTAACCATTTACAACATGGCTATTTAGTAGCTGTTGTCTTATAGAAACCCAGTTAGCTAGCTCACAGACATGCCTGTGTAGTGGAGAACAGTACAGAATAGAACAGAAGATATTTAACCATTTACAACATGGTTACACTTATATATAATACATACTTCTCGAACTTGAAAGAAAAAGTACACTTTATCATCAAAGTGTATATTTACCAAGTACTGTGCTCATGTTGAGACATGAAACTGCATGTTTAACTGTAAAGACAATATAAAATTGTATTTCTAAATGCATTGCTAACACCAATGCTTCATGATTAAAACAATTTCAACCCCTCGTGACAGATTGCATTCTGGGAAGATTGCCTAGCAAGATGCTATAAAAAACAGAAAACAGGTTTAATGGAGTGAAAGCTGACATTTCTAGTATTTCTAGTATCCACGAGAAAAGAAAACAATATTTAAGTTTTTTTTTATATCAGCTCTGATCAGAATAGCTTTTAAAATCACATTTGATTGAATTAGACCAAATCTAACTAAAGGTAGAATTTAATTGTTTACCTTGACCTTTATTCAAGTAAATAAATTCTCTTGTAACACTACTGAAAACTAAAACTTGTAGCTCAGAGCCTTAAACCACTACCTACTTAAACATTTACAACACAGCTATTTAGTAGCTGCTGTCTTGCAGAAACCCCAGTTAGCTAGCTCAGAGACATGCCTGTGTAGTGGAGAACAGTGCAGAACAGAATAGAAGATATTTAACCATTTACAATACAGTTACACTTATATATAATACATACTTCTCAAACTTGAAAGAAAAAATACACTTTATAATCAAAGTCTATATTTCCAAGTACTGTGCCCATGTTTAAAATAATTTGAACCTCCCCAAAGAAATGTGCCCTGACATGAACCTGCATGTTTAACTGTAAAGACAATTAAAATTGTATTTCTAAATGCATTGCTAACACCAATGCTTCATGATTAAACCATTTCAACCCCCCATGACAGACTGCATTCTGGGAAGCTTGCCTTAGCAAGATATTATAAAAACAAAAACAGGTTTAATGGAGTGAAAGCTGACATCCTATTTCTAGTGTCCACGAGAAAAGACAAAATATTTAAGATTTTTTATGTCAGCTCTGATCAGAATAGCTTTTAAAATCACATTTGATTGAATTAGAACAAATCTAACTAAAGGTAGAATTTATTTGTTAACCTTGACCTTTATTCAAGTAAATAAATTCTCTTGTAACAGTACTGAAAACTAAAACTAAAACCTATATCTCTTGCTAGATGTTTAAGAAAACATGTGGCTCTTACCGTAAATTAGAATGTGTGTCTAGGTCTCCATCTGAGGCCCCAGGTGGCTCTGATAATCATTTGTTCCAAAGGATTTTAAGTCAATTTGAAAGCATTAAATATCTTCTGTTCTGTTCTGTACTGTTCTCCACTGCACAAGGCATGTCTGTGTCCCAAACTAATGTATCTTGTTACAGCACACTAGAGCTATCTCATGCCCCTCCCACATGAATCAGAAAAAGTTTGGGGTGGAGGCGGATGTATCTTACTCCAAAAACCCTAATGCTGCCTCCACTACTCAGGTTCCAGTTCTTGTGCTGCTCATTTAAGAAAGAAAATAGTACCCTGCAACCATTGACTAACATGAAAGCATATTTATTTGAGGGCAGAAAACATTGCTTGGAGGAGGGTAAGGCGGAGGAGACTATTTACACCTTCAGTCAGTTCTGAGGACAGAAAACATGACATCACTCCTTTTATACATGCGCTTACTTCTGTAGGCTCCACCCATAGTCATAACTAGAATACCATATGAGGTTTTCAAAAGTGAGATACATCCAGCAGTAGAATGCATGCAAATCCTGAGTGAGACAGAGAGAACTGACATGACTTACATTGGACTCATCCTGATGTAACGTCAGGTGAGCACTGAACCCTTGCAGCAAAGTCTGTAAGCAGGGCAGGATGCTGTATCCTTCCATCAGTGCCCTTTAGTATGAGTGAATGAGTGAGTGAGTGAGTGAGTGAGTGAAGAGATCCGAGAGTAGTGAAGGTGGGGGTTGGAGGGTGCAATTTTGTAAAATTGTTGGGAAATGGAGTTCAGAGGTGTGTATGGAAGAGCCATTCAGTCAAGTGGTTGGAACTGTATGAGTATTAAGCACCTGGCAGCCATCACCCTGTTCCTTCCTGCGAAATAAAAACACACTGTGTGCAGTCCATTCAACATGTGTGTCTGAAACAGTGTGGCAGGCTTCAACGTGATGTAAATGACTGACATCTAAAATATACAATGTAGTTCCTCAGGTGTTTGCACCCTTGGTAAGTTTCCTTGTCTGTGAATTTCTGATTTCAAATTGATCATTCACGTAGCACACCTTGATTTAACAGTAAAACCATAACATGGTAATCCAGTGAATTACAGCTGGTACCTTTCCTATAGTGCAATATAATTGCCACTACCACTAAAGTAACAAAAGGGATTGAACTGTAGAACAACAGGAGAGAAATGGGCAACCTGTATTCTGAGGTCTTGTAGAAAAACATAGAAATAGAGAAAATATCAGCAGAAAATGGCCTATCGGATCATCTAGTTTGCCTGTCGGCCTGGTTATGGGACATCACCCCATCAGTCCACATTTCTTTCCCTCCTTCACACAACAGCCCCTATGTGCACTTTTACCATGTGCCTGCCCCACCCTTTAGAACCCCATATAGACCCAGTGCAGAAGACCTCATTGAAAGTTTTAGTCTGTTACACTCTTTCCATAAAAAGTACTTCCTGACATTTTCGACCCTCCTCCCAGCCAATATCATGGTGTCTACCCTGGTGCCTGTGTTACCACTCATTGTGAATGACTCACAATAAGCTATTGCTGAATGCTAGCTCTTCCCAAAAGAATGTGTTCATATGCCCCAGATTAGTGCACTACCAGTTTGTCTGCTTTTAATATATTTTCAGCATGACTTCTTCTTTGTGTTCAGTCTGTGTACATGAGGTATATGGCTTGGCTTTACAGCGTTTTAACAGCACTTAGTTTATTGAGCAGCTGGATAGCAGGCCTGTGCATGTGACAGTGTGGTACTAAACTAGAACAGTCCGTAAGAGTTAGACATCAGCTTGTGTGACCAACAACCACCAGCCCGCTGCAGTGAAAGTCACTGTGGGAATATAAGTATTGCTGAGGGTTAGAAGCAGGGCTGTGTTGAGTTTTTGGTCTCACAGTGCTGGTGGCACAGGCATTACAGCTGGGTTGGGGAGCATCAACAGTACTTGCTTGCCACTGCCTTAAGTGGTGCCAAATCCTTGTGAAGAGTCACTAAAACAAGAATGTAGACAGACGGGGAGGGAGCATCATTTATTTTGCTAAATAGAAAACTTCATTTAGTTCTTTCTAGTAAGAAAAACATACGAAAATGTATTTGCAGTTGTGTGTGATACATAACTGTATAACTGAGTCACAAAACAATGACAGCAAAATAGTGACATTATTGCTTTCTCTTGTGAGGGGTGTAGCATGCTTTTCTTGGGAGAAAAGTTGCTCACCATCTACCATGCTCCCAGTCTTGAGTCCCTAATCCATAGTCTATGTCAGTTAGGTATGTCCCAGAGACAGATTTACTGTATAATGATTTATGCTCCTTGGATTAAAGCCACAAGAAAATAAGGCATGATGCTGAATTTCCTCCACTGTGGAGAAATGATAGCTACTTATGGTCTCTTGTAGAATCAGTGATGTAAGGCATAGCACAACCATCATCTCTAGGCTAAAATTTACACAAGCCCTGCCTTAGCAGAGGTTTAAAATTGTTCTAATCAATAACTAGTCCTGGACCAGTTTCTGGGAAAAATCACTAGTTCTAGAAGTACATTCACTGATCTATTTTGTTAATAAAACAATTATACTCGATCATAAGAAATTAGGCAAAAAAAGCTTAAAGTTTGCTGTTTACTTTATTCAAATGTTGAAAATATTATGCTATGTGAAGGATGAACAGCAATGAGGGTGTCAGGGGTATAAAATAGGTTCAGAGTAGGTTAGAACAGTGGTCATGGGTCTGGTAGCTTAGATTTAAGACTTTGAAAGTCAAAGACATGCATACTGGCTTGGTGGAGTCGGAGTAGCCCAGCCATCGGAGGAAAGAGACCTAGAAGTGGACATAGCAAAGAACTTAAATATCATGATGCAGTCTAATAATGCATATGGGAGGTGAACAGAATGCTAGGGTGCATAGGATCTCTAGCTGGAATAAGGAGGTGATGCTACCCCTATACAGGTATGTGGTGCAACTGCACCTGCAGCACTGTGCACAGTTCTGAAGCCCCACCCAAAGAGGGACATGCTTGAGACAGGGCAGAGGAAGCTGACCAAGATGATTCGAGGGCAGCAGGGAACAATATACAAGGAGCATCTGACCAACCTTAATGTGCACTCATTGAAAATCAGGAGTGAGTGAGAGATATGACTGAAACAATCAGGTTTCTCAAGGGAATAAACAGGGTGGGTTGTCAGAAGATTTTCAGGTACTACAGTCTCAATCTACAACAAGGGGCATGGGTACAAGCTCATGGAAGGGAGAAGTTCAGAAAGGATGTGAGGCAGCAGCTCCTACTCTTTGAATGCCCTACAAGACTCATTTAAAATGTGCTGTCTTGCCAACCCTTCTTATTTTAAGGTCCTTCTTTGTCAACTGTGTGTTTATAAATGTGTATGCCATTACAAAAGGTATACTTCATGAATTCTTATTGATGTTGCAATTTTTCTGTATTATGTACACATATTTTTTCTGTCATACCAAGTAATCTCCTGCTATCTTTACCTTTGTACTAGGTTATTACCTTTTGTTTGCTTCTCCGTCTCTGTAAATTATGAAACTGATACAAACAGAGGTGAGAAAGAAGTAGTGCATCAGCTGGGACTTGAACCCAGGCCACCCGGAATACTGTTCCAATTGTGCTAACCAGCTGCGCTACTGATAACTGGAACCTGAGTTGTCCCCGAGCACATTACTCCTTCTCAAATGCACAACCCAATGGCAACACAAATATTTACTTGTAACAATCACACAGGAGTGCAGTGTGCATATTTATGGAAGACATGCAGACAGAGTTGAGAAAGAAGTAATGCCTCAGCTGGGCTTGAACCCAGACCGCCTGAATACCGTCTCCGATTATGAAATTGCACTGTAATCTTATTGGATGTTATCTGTCCTAGCAAGGCCCTCCTGGTAAATGATTAATGCTCAGTGGAGCTCTTTTCTTGGTAAAATAAACAAATACAAATACAAAATTTCTTCATGGAAGAGAGGTAGTCAAGTGAAACAGGTTGTCCAGAGTGTTGGTGAATCAAATCGTAAAATGCTTGTTTGACTCCATTAATTACTGCAGTGAAAATATACAGAAATATATAGAGAGTAAAGAATGCTGCTCCATCTGACATTTGATGCTCAGGTTTGGTCAAACATTAGATGGAATGACAATGTTCTTTGCTATTGAGCTACACTTGTAAGTGCTGTTGATGCTTCAGTAATTGCTAAGTGTGCTGTGAGGCCGCCTGATCATGGAGGATACACTAATGTAAAGTCGAGAGCTACTGAGTGACAGGTGACAGTGCTATATTGTGGGGCATACTTTTCTGCATGTGTGCATGATGTAACTTTTTGTTCATAATAAAGAATATAATCACCCCACCTGCAAGGTGTGAGACTACATACTCCCGATAATACCAGGGCACTATCTATAAGACCTTCACGTGAATGGTGACTGAGCTTGGTTGGTGTTGGAGGTAATAAAAAAGTGGTGCAGTGCTTCACCCTATGGAGATCCTTTTGACAAATGGCTGCCAGGGTACTGCCCTACAGTAAATGAATACAACCCTCACCCTTCGGACAGGGAACTTTATGAACCCCAACTTATACTCTATGCATGCAAACGCAACAATTAAGCAATAAGGCATGACCAGGGGTTAGGTAATGGTTCGTTAATCACCTCTAGGGGTGTGTATTTGTGTAACCCTGCAAATGGGGTTCCCAAAAAGACTTCAGGAGCTTGCTTGAATGCTCCAAGCCTGAATGGTGTTTGGCATTTAAGCCATTTATCAGTGAGTGTTTTTAGAGCCTCTGGTACTGTCTCTTTAAGAGCTGTCTGCTTGCAGACATAATTAGTTTGTATGGGGGACTGTGTGCTTCTCTGAGTACCACTCGAGCTGCTGCCAATTCACTTCATTTTGCAGTCACTAGAGTGCAAAGGGAACCTATCGGAAAGATGTAACTGTTTGCCAGAAATTATTTAGAGTAATAATGAAATTACAGTTTGTCTAACCTGCTTTTTTGCAGTCAGAACTGTGTCTGCTAGTTCCCCATTCTAGTTTTGAACTGCTGAACTGGACCAATCAGTGTGGGGGTAAGCTAGCTCTAAAATGGTGCCTTGGGCGAATCAGAACTTGGACTCATAATCTGAGCCAGCCACAAGAGGATTGTATGGGCAGTGACTCTGGGAGATGTAGTTTAGACTTCAGTGCCTTTTGGACCAACAGCAGCAGTCTATTGTGAGTGACAGCCAATCCAGTCAAGAACTGGGAGGAACTCAAAGGAAGTGCCAGTTTTGTCGGTTGGAGTTCAGTTGAGCTTTGGCAGTGAAGAAGGAAGGAGCCCTGTGCTTTTTCAGTGTGCAGTTTTAGTCAAAAAACGTGTAAGGCCCAGAGTTCAGTCTGCAGCTTGTAACAGCTTGTTAGGACTGAATCGTCCTGTGAAAAGAATCAAAGGATCTCTGAAGAGTAGAAACCAGGCTCACCCTGTAGAAGACTGGAGGAATTGCTGAAAATTGCACTCGGGTCTGTCAGGAACTGAATCTGCTGTGTGTTCTCCCGGTATTGTGCAGTAATTGCGATCGGGATACAGATGCAGCCTGCCTGGTATAGTGCTTTCTTTTATATGGATGTGTGAAGAGGTTTGTGTACCTCAAGTGAGCCCCTGCTGACATTGAAGGACCCTATCTTATTTGGAGGTCGTGGAATACTAATTCAGGTCGCTCCCTGTTGAATTGCCATATTAAATCCAAATGGAATTACTGTACTGCTGACTGTTTAATTCCTCCTTTTCTCTGTGTGAAAGGGCCCTACCAGCTGCCACGGTTTGGACTAGCCACTAGGGCTTGGGTACCCAGGGACAGTAACTGATAGGGATAGGCCTGCACAGAGCCATAGGTAGATTATTAGAGTGATAAGCTAATTAACCTGATTTCCCCTGTCCTTGTTATATCCCCTAAATAAATCAGAGCTGCTTGTTTCAGCAAAGTTATACTGCCTGAGGTATTTGTCTATGTTAAAGTACTGTACTGTGATTGTTGCACTGTATCTCATTTCACAGGAGGTCCCAGTGCGGAACCAGACCTAGGGTAAGTGTATACTGTGAAGGTAATTCTGATATATTGTGTGGGCCACTAGTGGGAAGAAAGGGGTTGCAGTGTCCCAGAGGGCTGTGACCAAGTTAGTTTAACTATTGCAAACCCTGACCTCTGGGTGGAGGCACCCGCCATTGGATCCAGGGCCCTCAACCTGTTAGTGGCAAATCAGGCAGGGGTAGTAGCCCTGGGATAGCGCCATCTAGGGTTACATCTTGGAGGCTCACCGCTGGGATTGTGTGTCCTCTAGTGGCCATATTCTGAACCACTGTTAAGAAAAAATGGGTACCCGACAGAAGTGGCTGTGCACCGGCTGGTGGAGTGGTGTACTGGGGAGGAGATCGACCCCAAAATGCTATGCTTATCCTGGACATCCCCTGGGTATCAATACGGACACTGTGCAGGGAGTACTTTCCAAGGTGGAAGGTTTAAAAACCCTGTGGTGGTGGGTCGGCATGCTAATCTGCTCACCCACACTTTCCTTGCCCTAGTAGAGTTTAAGGATCCCATAGATAGCTCCAAAGTGCCACAGACCATTACCCAGAGGGAGCCCTCACTGCTTGGAGGTGATAACTAAGGACAGTAAAGACCGGGGAATCAGCCCCCACCACTATCTGAAACTTTTGAGGAGAAATTTGCTGAATGGTTGCTGGGAGAGGGAAAACTGTGGAGGACTTGAAAACTATTCTTGCCACCTGGGGTGTCTCTCCCCAACACCTCTCCTGCTCCAGTGCCCGTAATGGTGGCTGAACCAATGCAGACTCCTATTTCTGCACCTGCCATTAGTCACGACTCTTACCGAAGGTTGAGGATCTTCTCTGGCACCCTCCCACCCCCAAGGGAGGATGACTGGGAGACCTGGATAGACTATGTTGCCCCAAGTGCTAGAATGGCAATGCTCGGAAGGCGGCGAAAGAGGGTTAGTGAGAGCCTCGAGGTCCTGCCCTGGCTACCATCTGTGCTAAACGGGCCAGTAACCCTGAAGCGACTGCACAGGCCTATCTTGAGGCCTTGGAGAATGTGTGTGGGAGCCCAGATTCTGATGAGGACCTATGGTGGAGAGTAAGAAATGCACAACAGTACCAAGGGGAGTTGTTGTCTGTGTATGTCTCTCGGCTGGAAAAATTGTTGCAAGAATGCCTCAGAAAGGGTAGTTTGCCAGCGATTGAACTGGACCGAACCAGACTGGACAGAATCCTTAAGTCTGCCCCTTCTCAGAACTGCTGTTGCTTCCAGTTACGCCTGGCAAATCGACTGGAATCCCCACCTCCTATGATGAGTTAATGAGAGAAATTGAGGAGTTGAGAAAAGGCACCTCGGAGGTACCTGCACCAACAGCTGTGGCTACGACCAGTGACTGAGGGTGACCCATCAAGTGAAGTTCAGGGCAGAGGTTGACAGTCAATGAGTGCTCTGACAAGGAAAAGATATGCCACAATGGGGCGAACTGTTGAGAGAGATCCGGGAATTCAAAACAGTCCTTTATGAAGGCCACGCCTGCAAGTACGGGCCCTGACCTATATCCGACTGCATTGCTATGGGGGTGGGGTACCCACCCATGTATCTCCTGCTGATAACAGCTCCAAACTCAATTCCTTGACCATGGAAGTGGAGAAACTGACGAGATGTCTCCAAATGCTTATCACACCGCAGACAGAGATGGCACCCAGGTTTCCAGTTAGTAATACCCCGCCCTGGCTCCAGTGTGGCGCCTCGGCCAGCTCAAACTCCAGAAAGTATGTTTTGCTATAATTGTGGGAAAGATGGGCACATGAAAAGGGAATGCCAGTCCCCAAAAGACACTGACAAAGTTGCATATAGGCTACAAGGAGAGCTTCGAGAAGAAATCAGTGGTTAAGAGGTGCCGACATGATCCCAGTGAGGGCACCAAAATGCTAATTCACGTCCTTTGTGGCAAGGTCAGTTGCCCAGGCCCCCACTACCGCCTCTCCAGACTGGTCCAGAATAGTGGGTCCCTCCATGGAGACCACTGTAAAGGTGAATGGAGTGTCTCACAAGAGCTGTATTAGACAGTGGCTCCCAAGTGACAATTATGTTCCAGGATTGGTATCAGAAGCATTTGTCAGACGTACCTTACAACCATTAGAAGGACTGCATGTATGGGGTTAAGTGAGAAGGCCTACCCCTATTCCGGGTATATCCAATTTGGCTGTCTTTCCCACCCTCCGTGGCTGGAGTGGCCGAACAAGTAGAGACCCTAGCCTTAGTGTGTCCCCCACTGGACTGTATGATGGTGTCCCTTTGTTGATTGGAACAAATGCTCATATGTTCGGAAGGCTGGCACAGTTGTGTTATGAAAAACAGGGTCAAAGACTAGTAGAGCTTTAAGAGTTCGGCTTTAATTAAGAAGGCCTATGAGGCACAGGAGAGCTGAAAACAGAACCAGAGGAACCGGTCGGAATTGTATGGAAGAAGGATCCTGAGTCTCTGATCCTGCGCCAAATGCCCAGTGTACCTTACAGGGAGAGGTCCGTATCAGAAACGATGTTAAGAATAAAATATTAATGTTGGATGCACCAGGCGATGGAAAATTGCCAGAGGGACTGCTGGTCAAGCCTAGTATTTTGCCCGCTAGAGCCCATGCTTATGCCAGAAGGTAATGGTCCAAGTTCATAATGTGTCTGAAAGAGACATTCGAGTAAACAGAGGTTGCAACCTGGCTAATGTGCATTGTGCACACTGCAGTGCTACCCAGCAGCAAGAGTTCAAGGAAGAATGACAGAGTAACGCCTGACTTGTTTGATTTCGCGACTCCCGCTGCCAGCTGAATGGAAAGTGAGGATCAGTGAGAAGCTTGCCCAGAGAGACCAGGTGTTTTCTTTAAAGGAATGGGATGTAGGATGCGTGCAAGGAGCTGAGCACAATATCCGGCTGCATGACGAAAGACCATTTGAGAGGTCTCGACGCCTGGCACCTGCTGACATAGATGATGTGGAGACGGCATCTGCAAGAGATGTTAGCTGCTGGTGTAATACAATAATCCAGAAGCCCTTATGCTTCCCCATTGTGGTAGTGAGGAAAAAGAATGGAACAGTAAGGATGTGTGTGGATTATCGCACTTAAACCGGGCGGACTATCCCTGATCAGTACACAATGCCCGCATTCAGGATGCTTTGGACTGCCTAACGGGAGCAAGTGGTTCTCTGCTGGATCTCCGCAGTGGGTACTACCAGATCCCGATGGCCCCAGAGGACCGTGGAGAGACGGCCTTTATCTGTCCGCTGTCTTCTATGAATTCATGAGAATGCCTCTAGGATTTCAGGTGCCCCAGCCACTTTTCAACGATTGATGGAGCGTGCAGTGGGGACATGAACTTACTAGAGTGCCTGGTATACCTAGATGATGTTATTGTGTTTGGCAGCTCACTGGAGGAACATGAGAACAGATTATTTAAGGTATTGGACCGACTGGAGGACTTTGGCCTTAAACTGTCCATTGATAAGTGTCAATTCTTTCAAACATCAGTAAAGTATGGACACATAGTATCCACCGAGGAATAGAGACCGACCCAAGTAAAGTTGAGGCCTTGACCACCTGGCCACAGCCCAAAATCTAAAGAACTGCAAAGATTCCTGGATTCTGTGCTTATTATCAGCGCTTCATCAAGGACTATTCAAGAGTGATCCGCCCTTTCTTAACCTTACTCAAGGGTATCCCCAACCCACAAAAATACCAAAAGTCAGCGTCCCTCAAGACCGAAAGAGTGTATTTTCATCCGAGTGAAGTATTTGGGGCCCGCTGGACTCCTGATTGTGAGACTGCTTTTCATGAGATCATATATCAACTACCCATGCTCCAGTGCTGGCCTATGCCGATCCAAGAAAACCTTACGCCCTGCACACTGATGCTAGCTTGCAAGGGTTGGGGCTGTGTTGTACCAAGAGCATGAGAATGGCCGAGACCAGTGGCCTTTGCCAGTAGAAGCCTGACCCCATCCGAAAAGAACTATCCTGTACATAAGTTAGAGTTCCTAGCTTTGAAGTGGGCTATTGTTGACCAATTCCATGAGTACTTGTATGGGGCTAAAATACTAGTAAAACTGACAATAATCCTTTGACCTATGTGCAGACCTCAGCTAAGTTGGATGCCACTGGCCATAGGTGGCTTTCTGCATTATCTACATATGACTATGCTCTGAATACCGAGCAGGTCTGAACCACATAGATGCTGATGCTCTCTCCCGGAGGCCTGTTCCCCAGAATGATTGGGTCCGATTGGCAGAACCTGACATTGGACACTCTGCCGGAAGTTTGACAGGGAGGAACAAATGTCCACGGACGCAGTGGACTGCATGGTGGATTGCTTGGGAGCCTCTGAGAATTGCATACCTGCTCTTATTGCCACTTTTCTGCAATAGACATTAGTGCACTGCCTCAGCTGGACAATGACAGTATTCAGCGGCTCAATCCCGGATCCCATGATCAAAGCAGCTTTAGAAGCCTCTATGCAGGAAAAGATGTGTCCAAATTACGCTCCACTGATTTGAGAACTGCACTGTTATACAAAGAAGGTCCTAAGTTGAAACTGATCAATAAACTGTTATACAGAGAAACAGTAGACAGAGGGAGACAAGTAGACAAACAACAACTAGTGCTGCCCACTGCCTTTCGAGACTCAGTACTGAGGTCCTTGCACAACCACATGGGGCACCTTGGTATAGACAGAACACTTGACTTGGTGAGATCCAGATTCTATTGGCCTAAGATGGGGCTGATGTGGAGCAACACATTCGAACTTGTAGTCGCTGCTTACAGAGGAAAGCTTTGCCCCAGAGGGCTGCCCCTTGTTAACATCACCACCAGTGCACCCATGGAGCTGGTCTGTATTGATTTTCTGAGTTTGAGTCAGATCAAAGAAATATCAGTAATGTGCTGGTGGTCACTGACCATTCACGAGATATGCCCAAGCTTTCCCCACCAAAGACCAGAAAGCATCCACTGTGGCCAAAGTACTTGTAGAAAACTTTTTGTTCACTATGGGGCTCCACAAAGAATCCATTCTGATCAAGGGAGAGACTTTGAGAGTCATCTGATCAAAGAGATGCTTTCTCTGTGGGGAGTGAAAGTCCAGAACCACTCCTTACCACCCCAGGGGACCCACAGCCTGAACGTTTCAACCGACTTTGCTAGATATGCTAGGCACCCTGCACCCAAAGGACAAGCCTAGATGGAGCTAACAAATTAGCACCCTGGTACATGCTTATAACTGCACCAAAGTGATGCCACTGGATTCTCCCCTACCGCCTGATGTTTGGAAGAGAAGCTCGACTACCAGTAGATGTGTGTTTTGGGGTCTCTCCTGATGGGGTTCAAGCTGACAACTATTTACAGTATGTGCAAAGTTAAAGGCCCAGCTAACTCATGTGTACCAACTGGCTCAAACCATGGCTGCCAAAAGAAATCTGGCCAACAAAGAAAGGTATGATAAAAGGTGAAAGCACAGGAACTCCAGGAGGGAGATCGGGTATTGCTAAGAAATCTGGGACTGCATGGCAATCACAAGATTGCTGACAGATGGCACCATCTCCCTCACATTGTAGTGGGCAAACTAGATGATCTGCCAGTGTACAAAGTAAGGCCTGAGAATAATTCAAAGATGTAAAAACAATGCATAGAAATCATTTACTGCCCATTGGACAAATCTTAATTGAGTCTGAGCCCCTAGAAGATGCCCCTCTGGACCAGTGACTAGAGCTGCTGCTAAGAAAAGATCAAGAAAGTCTGCACCTACAGAAGCAAAGTTAAAGTGTTCCTCCACAAGTCCCAGTTGAGCATGACTGTCAGTCCATATCGGAAGAAAGTGAGAGTGACTTTGAATACTATCCTTCTACGAACTGAGTCAATTGTTTTGGGGCAATCCCCGTCAATACTGGAGATGAAGCTGGGCCTTCTGGACTGTCCAAGCCCACAGCTTCATCCCTGGAGCCAATGCTCCCAGAAAGTGAAGTGCAAAGCATCAGATCAGATGAAATGGAATCATTGTGCATGGTTGAACTGTTTGAGCTTCAGGGAGGAAAATGATAGATTGGGCAGACTGGTGATACACGAACAAGAAGAGTATTTTGAGTGCCCTGACAGTCCACTGCCAGTGTCTGAAAGCTCTCCATGCGAGCCAAATGTTGTGGACTCAGAAACTGTAACTCCTGGAGCTGAAAGTGCCCCAAGTTCTAGCCTCTCTACCCCCATGGAGACTCCCTGACAAGTGAGGACAATGCTGAAAATGAGGCTCAGAGTGCAGAGACTATAACAGTTCCCCTAGAAAGACTGGTCGAGCTGTAAAGCCTGTGGTGCACCTCAGTTATGATTCCTTGGGAGGCCTGTGGATTTGCCTCTCAATGTTGTCCATAAAGGAGTGTATGTGTCCCCAAGCTCATTGCCCAAACTGAGCGTCAGTGCTAACTCAAGTTACTTGTGTTGCCCTCTAGTATGGTGCCCTTGCCCGTCCAGCCCAAGGTAACTGATAGGAAGGCCCCTCTCTTCAGGTTTCATGTACAAGAGGTAATAACTTGAGTTATGGTACAATGTGTGTGTAATACTGTGTAAAGAGTGACGTATTGCAATGTTTCAGAAATGTGTTCTTGGTAAAATGATATATTGACTGATGATTACATGTGTGAGCCTAATGCAAATGTATATGGTTGCAGTTAAAGCTTATGGGTACTTGCTTGACGCGACGTCAAGCTTTCCCAGGCCAGGAAGGGTGTAACCCCCTGCAAATGGGGGTTCCCAAAAGACTTCCAGGAGCTTGCTTGAATGCTCCAAGCCTGAACGGTGTTTGGCATTTAAGCCATTTATCAGTGAGTGTTTTTAGAGCCTCTGGTACTGTCTCTTTAAGAGCTGTCTGCTTGCAGACATAATTAGTTTGTATGGGGGACTGTGTGCTTCTCTGAGTACCACTCGAGCTGCTGCCAATTCACTTCATTTTTGCAGTTACTAGGAGTGCAAAGGAACCTATCGGAAAGATGTAACTGTTTGCCAGAAATTATTTAGAGTAATAATGAAATTACAGTTTGTCTAACCTGCTTTCTTTGCAGTCAGAACTGTGTCTGCTAGTTCCCATTCTAGTTTTGAACTGCTGAACTGGACCAATCAGTGTGGGGTAAGCTAGCTCTAAAATGGTGCCTTGGACGAATCAGAACTTGGACTCATAATCTGAGCCAGCCACAAGAGGATTGTATGGGCAGTGACTCTGGGAGATGTAGTTTAGACTTCAGTGCCTTTTGGACCAACAGCAGCAGTCTATTGTGAGTGACAGCCAATCCAGTCAAGAACTGGGAGGAACTCAAAGGAAGTGCCCGTTTTGTCGGTTGGAGTTCAGTTGAGCTTTGGCAGTGAAGAAGGAAGGAGCCCTGTGCTTTTTCAGTGTGCAGTTTTAGTCAAAAAACGTGTGTAAGGCCCAGAGTTCGGTCTGCAGCTTGTGTAACAGCTTGTTAGGACTGAATCGTCCTGTGAAAAGAATCAAAGGATCTCTGAAGAGTAGAAACCAGGCTCACCCTGTAGAAGACTGGAGGAATTGCTGAAAATTGCACTTCGGTCTGTCAGGAACTGAATCTGCTGTGTGTTCTCCTGGGTATTGTGCAGTAATTGCAGTCGGGATACAGATGCAGCCTGCCTGGTATAGTGCTTTCTTTTATATGGATGTGTGAAGAGGTTTGTGTACCTCAAGTGAGCCCTGCTGACATTGAAGGACCCTATCTTATTTGGAGGTCGTGAGTACTAATTCAGGGTCGCTCCTGTTGAATTGCCATATTAAATCCAAATGGAATTACTGTACTGCTGACTGTTTAATTCTCCTTTCTCTGTGTGAAAGGGCCCTACCAGCTGCCATGGTTTGGACTAGCCACTAGGGCTTGGGTACCCAGGGACAGTAACTGATAGGGATAGGCCTGTGCACAGAGCCATAGAGTAGATTATTAGAGTGATAAGCTAATTAACCTGATTCCCCTGTCCTTGTTATATCCCCTAAATAAATCAGAGCTGCTTGTTTCAGCAAAGTTATACTGCCTGAGGTATTTGTCTATGTTAAAGTACTGTACTGTGATTGTTGCACTGTATCTCATTTCACAGGAGGTCCCAGTGCGGAACCAGACCTAGGGGTAAGTGTATACTGTGAAGGTAATTCTGATATATTGTGTGGGCCACTAGTGGGAAGAAAGGGTTGCAGTGTCCCAGAGGGCTGTGACCAAGTTAGTTTAACTATTGCAAACCCTGACCTCTGGGTGGAGGCACCCGCCATTGGATCCAGGCCCCTCAACCTGTTAGTGGCAAATCAGGCAGGGTAGTAGCCCTGGGATAGCACCATCTAGGGGTTACAGTTGCACTAGGCATAGCCAAGTGCCACATGCCCCTGGAGGGTGATTAACTGAGCATTGATATAACTGCTTGGAGTGCCTTATTGCTATTATAATAAGACAAGTTCCTTGTTCTGGATATAATTGGTTGTACATGTATATTAATAAAGGATGAACATAAGGTTGAAAGAATGTTTACAGCCAATCAGAAAGCCCTATTTCTCAGACCCTTTTCATAATATGCAAGCCACAATAAAATGCAATTTAAACACAAGGGATATTTAGTTGAGGGACAGGAAAAGGCTCTGGATGAGAACGGAATAGATTAAATACAGTGACACAGTTCTGAGATCACTCCCATATCCCATCACCCTCTGGTGAGTACCCACAGTATTTACTGTTTTGGTGCACCAGTACCCCAAAGTCCCTTTGGAGCTCTGAATGGAGTCCGTTGTGTGCTTACGGTGCAATACCAATTGAAGGCAGGTGGTTGGGTATTCCAAACAAATTATTCAGCACAAATGCTAGTTGCTTCTGGCTGTTGCAGTTATATAAATGGGCTTTGAATAATAATCGTGCAGAAATGCCAGAAATTACTCTTATCTGTTACTGACTAGCAGAAGAATTGGAGGGGTATTCACCAGAACTCACAAACTTAGCAGACTCTGCAGACTGACTCTGTTGGAGGTCTTCCTCAGGGTTGCAGGCAGTGATATAGGTGCAGCGGACCCAACACACTTTCAGGTGGCGAGTGGTGTGGGCTGTGCTGGTCTCTGATGTCTTCTTCACCACACAAGAGACTTGACTTCACCCACCCCAAGGAGTAGGCAATCACTCATGGCCTCAGGAGACTTGGACCTCTGTTAGGACAAGTCCTGATAGCTCACAAAGCCCAGGCAGGAGCTTTGGTGTTGTTCCTGGAGGAAGCAGAAATCTTTTGCAAAGATTCCTTAAACAGCTTTTTCAACCTTGTGACTGACTGCTGACTTTTCTCACAGGTCTTTCTCCTTATGTCTCCCAGACAAACCTCTCTATTGCACATCTCTCCTTGTGCAGAAATCCAGGGATCAAATATTGGTGGTTAACATCTCATGCACTATTCATTAAGCCAACCCCTGACTCTCAGTGGCTGTCAATTCCAGGAAAAGCATGCATACAAATCCTGAGCCAGCTTGCAAGTTAGCTGTTTTGCAGAGCTCGGCTAGTCTCAAAAGTAATGCCAATTTCACAGGGATAGTTTAGATGTGTTGCAGAACTGAGCCAGCCTCCAAATTGATGTCAGTTTTACAGAGACAGGATGTACTAATTAAGCTGTTTTGTAGAGCTGAGATGGTCTTTGCAGAGCTGAGCTGGTCTACTGTGTGCTGGCTCTTCAAAGTTAAACACAGGAACAGCCAACATTCTCAGCCAGATTGTGTATCATTAGACCTCCACTTCAGTAGTCATGGGACTAGAAAACTACAGATGTGACTCTTTTTGTGGTCTTTCACTTTATCTTCCATTTAACATGTTTCTGTCCCTTGATGTGGCTTCTGGCCATCAGGAGCAATGCTTCCCATTCCCTGCTGCCATCTGGTGGGACAGGGGACACTGGTGGCGGGGAGTGTTGCTTAGTGTCCCAAGTTTGTAGCTCGGGAGAAGCAGCTTTGCCCTTGTACAGCTTTGAAAGTTGCTTGAAACTGAGCAACTCGTTATTGTGTGCTCCTTGACCCTGAAGGCAATCTGATGGCAGGTTGACTGAAGAGAGATGGTGGCATGCCAGCTACAGAGAGAGAGTGATGAACAAGCCCACAGAATACATTTTTTTTTTAGTTGTTTAACCAGGAGTAGCACACTAAGCTGAAAGCTTTTTACAGGAAGCGACCTGGGATCACAGGGAAGTTAAGTGACTTGCTCAGGGTCACACAGTATGCAAGTGGAAGCTGTGGGATTCAAACCCAGGTCTGGTCTGCTGGATGTCACCAGATTTGCAGCTCAGAGCCTTAAACCACTGTGTTATACTGCCTCTATTGACAAATGGCAGTGTCAGTCCAACCCCAGGTTCCACAGCTGCAGTCTGGACTGGTACCGTGATGAAGGTACAGAGGAAGGTGGCAGCAGTGCTCGGAGAGAGCCAAAGGTAAGCCCCTTCTAGGATGGGGAGGTTACAAGAACATGCTCTAAGTTGCTACCTTTTAATAATAAGAACAGATAATTTCTAGTCTCACAATGGCTGCTAGGTAGAGTGAGAGCCTAAATGTTAAGACTGCCAGGGGCAGAAAAAGGCACAGGAAGTTGTGTCCATGCAGCTAGTACTGCAAATCAGTGCAAACTCAGCTATTTCTTATCTTGAAAAAATTATATATGTGTGTGTGTGTGTCTTCATCTGTGTCTGTGTTTAACAGTTGCTACAGATTTGATTGACTGTGTCCTGCACCCTGTCTGAGTATATTCTGTGTGTGTGTGTGTGTGTGTGTGTGTGTGTGTGTAGTTGGGGAGGACTTGCTAGGTGACAAGCAACAACAAAAGGAAAACAGACAAAATAAATTACAAAGTATTAACTGAATTTTTAAATTTTTAGTTTATTTAGTTTTTATTGACCGGTAAGTGCACTAGACAAATTCTGCCTATTTTCAGGCATGACTCGAGGGGGGATACAGATGAATGCCAACTAACTTTCAATCAGATTAAGCTGTTGGTGGTATTCTCAGTGAATGAGAGAAACTTGGCCAGGACACCAGGAAATTCCCTACTCTTCTGCCAGCAGGGGGCTTGACTTCCTGTGAGCAGGGATGGAGGAGCCCAGTTGGGAGCGGACCGAGGAGGAGGAGGAGGAAGTGCTGATGTGGCAGGAGATGGCCTCCTCCCATGACCTCATATTGCAAGAGGCTACTTTACTGGAAATAAACCAAGAATTAGCTCAAAATAAACAAGAAGAGATGTTTTTCTCGATCGAGGACTTGAGTAATATTGATGGAAATAAGGACTGTGCGAGAACTCCAATGGAAGGAATTAAAGGCAAAAGTAAAGAAGAACTTCTGCAGGCATTAGAAAGCCACGGAGAAATATGCAGCTTTTATGGCAAGAAAACAAGCTGAATTAAAGTTACTGGATCACAGTGAAGAAATTGACAATGGGTATGGCCCAGCTGACAGCTCTGAATATGATGCTTCAACATCAAAGGAGGAGGAAGGAGCAAGCTGACAGACACTCCCAGGTAAATCTTCACCCTATTATTTCAACCACTGATGCAAATGTGAACAGGGCTGGCAGGAAAACCGAGGGGATTCGAGTGCCTAGAGCCCCAAGAGGTGAATGTTTGAATAACCTGCGGGAGGTAGAGGGCAGTGATATTAAGGCAGAAGTTCCTACTGAAACTAGCTCTAAAACTGAGCAAAGGGCGAAGGTTTAAAAACTCTGTACAAGATAAAGAAATGCCTAATGTAGTTTCAGGACTGGAAAACAATCCTAAGTCTGGTAATACAGTCCCCGGGTTCAACACAGAGATTCAAAACGGTCCAAATACAGAGGAAAGAAAACTGGGAAGTCATTTTCCAAAATAATCCTTTGAACAGACTGATGCTACCATTTTTCTTTCTTAGCACGATCTGCTAAACCAGGATCAAAGGAAGGGAAAAAGGAGAGAGAGGATATTATGTTGGCAAAGCATAATCTAGTTGGGCCTAATACTCATAAAGGGCCTGTAGAACACAAGGGACAAAATATACTTATGCAATCTGTCCAACAACAACAACAGAGGCAATTGGCAAAGCATTTTCCCTACACAGTAATCAGGATTTGAACCTTTCTGCAGTTGGTCACCAGGAAAAGCCCTACAGGAGGCAGGATGGAAGAAATTGCCTTCAGGCCAGTGGTTGCCAGACCCTCCGTGGCCTGCAAACACCCAGAATAATTGTCCCAGGGGTTTGCCTCAAATCTCTGTTGGGAAAAGGGTACAAATCCAGACTCTGCCCAAGATATGGGGATGAAAATATGGGACAGCTTCAGAATATAACTGAATTGATTATACTGAACAAAGAGCCTTTAGAGAAAAACATACGGGAACCCGGAGGATCCGACACAGGACAGGAAGAATGAAACAACCTTTGCAGGGACCCCAGATCTCAGAAGAGGCGGCACCTGAAGGTGAAGAAAAACAAACTGACCACCCTGCCCAGCCCTACTATTGTCAGAACTCTTTGCTAAATCAAAAAGAGGCTGCTCCTAGAAGGAATGCAGTTAGGATTCGGTACAAAGGGGTCTGGAAATCAGGCCAGATCAGCAATATGTGGGGAGAAAGCTCCTGAAGGACTCACTACACTTTTCAACAAAAGATGTTTATGCTTTTATAAACATCTCAGGAGAGGACAACTATGACATTAGTTTCAGATCTGCATACACCCTGGATTTGTTCTGGCAACGCTCAATCAAGTTAAATTTTCACCTCTGTGGTCCCCTTTATGGTGATCCCTTGACAAAACCCCTCATTAAATATGTGACAGTGATGTTTTGAACAAAGGGGTACACGTTGATGACATTACATACTGGCTTCAACATAAAATATGAAGTATTGAGTGCACCAGTTAAGGGGAATGTGGGAAATTCTTTTTCACAGAAAGGGTGGTAGATGCATGGAATGGCTTACCACAAGAAGTGGTGGCTATGAATACAGTGCAGGGCTTCAAACAGGCATGGGATAGGCATAAGGAGCAATACAAATGACTATGAATAGATAGGTCACTGACAGAGCAAAGGCCGATGGCACATTTATAAGGTAGAAAAGAAATGGGCAGACTGGATGGGCCTTCTTGGTCCTTATCTGCAAATCAACTTCTATGTTTCTATGTTTCTATGTTTCAGAAGCACAACTGGATTCTGAGATGTTTTGGACTGGGAATGGAAATATAAGGTTAAATTGAGGCAACTGAGAGTGATATAGCGCATATACCAAACTCCTTCATGCTGGGTAGAGATAGAGGTGTGTTTTTATTCAGGGCAGCCACGAGCATGCTACAAGTGTGGTGCTAGGACCCACCTCTCTAGTGTATGTGATCTCCCGCTGTGACAACTGTGGGAGGTGGGGCACTTAAGTATGCAATGTGCAAACCTGACATGATGTGAGTTATGTGAGGACACAGGTCACACATTTCCGGGTGTCCGTGGGCTGCAAGAAATAAGGCAATAGTCATTAGCCCTGAGCTTCTTATCCAACAAGCTCAAGAGGAAGCAGCAAAAAGTGGTAGAGGCTGAAGCCCTCCTGTGGAACACAACCCCCAGATAAGGCTCCTGACCCTATTCCAGGCAGAAAGGAGGAAGCTGAGACTGAAGAGATAAGAATAGATGAGGAGAATCATCCACTCTGTCCCAATCCTGATAAGCTCATCCAGTGGGGGACTGTGCCAGTTTGCTACACAGATAAGCAATCCACTGATGTGCAGGTGATCCCTCTTCCACCCCAAAAACCCACCCTCCAAGAAGGACAACTAGGAATACAAACCAAACCTGCCCCCCACCCCCACAGTGAGCAAGCAGGCCTAGCAGAACCTAATCCCTTTGAGGTTTTGGCTCCCACCGAGGTAGAATCAGACACAGAACAGATGGATGTAGCTCTTACACCACACAAGCTGAAGGAGGGAAGAATGATATGCTTGAGTACAAAGGAAGAAAAAGAAAAGGAGGAAGAAAGGGCCTTGAACTCTTAAATTAAATGGTTAAGTTATCCATGGGGTCATATAACTGTCATAGCCTCTACATTCCCTTGGGAGAGCAATTTATTTCACCTATTGATAGATCTAAAACTGGATATCTGTTTTTGCAAGAAACATGGATGCTCACATCGGACCAACTTAAGCTGTTCCAGGCCGAATGGAGATGGGGGCCATCCTATTGGTCCTTTGGGCCAGACAGGGCCGATGGAATAGGTATCATATTTAGTACCTTTTCATTCCAAATAACTAAGATGGTGGATTTGATTCCAGGGAGGCTATTCATCCTAGATGGATATTGGGATAAGGTCCCATATAGATTAATAAATGTATACAGCCCACAAACAAAAGCAGATAGAGTAGCTCTAATTTCCAAACTTCAACCTTACTTACATACATCCACTTATGTAATCCTGGGGGATTTTAATTGTGACTTACCCAAAGGGGACTGAGGGAAAAGAGTGAAAACATATCTGATTCAAATGCCTTGCAAAAATGTGTTGATATTGGTGAGCTGAAGAATTGTGCGTACTACCAATCCCAAGGGCCCAAATATACATACAAAAGGGACACCTGACATCAAATATAGACCATATTTTTATTTCTAGGAATCTCCTGACCCAAACTTTCATACTATCCCTATAGAATTTTCAGACCACCTTCTTTACAAATAACGTTTCAAACAGCTCCCGAAAATAAGGAGGAAGAAAAGATGGAGATTAAATGTTTCAATGCTCACAGACCCTTTTGTTAAAGAAAAATGTCTTCATTACTCTGGGCTAGGACCTCAGTGAGTGATCTCTATGAAGATTTGGGGGTATGGTGGATGGACACAAAAAGAGATAGCAATATGGTTCCAAAACTATGGCAAGCATAGGGCACAAAACATTTTTAGCTATTTAAAACTAAGATCAAAACTTCAGAACATGCTTTCACAGTCTGCTATGTCTAGACAAGATTATGGCCTGACATTGAACAGATCCAGGATGAAATGAGAAATTTCAATATGACAGGGCAAAACTTTAAATACAGAATTGCAATTTGGAACACAAAAAAAAGCAATTGGAGACCCTTTGAAGCCTGTAAAGAAGAAAGATACTTTAGATATGTTTCAATTAGTAGATGATAGAGGAAACATAGTGGAAGATGAGATGGGATCCATGAAATAATCTGTGAGCTTTGGCATCACATGAGAGTTCCCTCCTCCTTCTACAAATTTGATTAATTCTTATTTGGAGAAAAGCCAGATAACCTTGGCCGGGAGGATCAGGAATTTTAACCTCTCCTTTGAAATTACAGGAAATAGAAGATGTAATTATGAAACTAAAAATGGATCTTCACCCGGACCTGACGGACTGCCTTATAAGTTTTACAGATCATTTTCCAAAAATAATGGCAAGGTGTTTAGTAGAACTGTTTTCAGTATTTTTTGACAAAGGGTGGCCCCCCTCAATTCACAGCAGGTCTTTTAATTTTTATATAAAGGAGGGCGAAGGTAGACATCTCAAACGGGAGACTATAACTCTCTTGAATGCTGATTTTAAAATATTGTCTCAGGTTCTTAACAATAGGCTAAGGCAAATAGCTCCTTTATTAATACATCAGCCCAGTTTTGTGGATCCCTGAAAGGAAGCTACAACAGCTAAATGATTATCAGAGATGTAATAGAGATGTGTGGAGCTGCACAAACATCCGGTTGTATCATTACTTTAGATCAAAGCAAGGCTTTTGATAGAGTATGCCTTCCTTTCCTCTTTCAGACCTTATTACATTACAGTATTCCAAAGGAATTTGTGCATAAAATCCAACTTCTATATTCTAGAGTCCATGTGCAACCTATTATTAGAGGGTTGGTAATGAAAGGTATCACCATAAATACAGGGGTTCGACAGGGCTGTCCCTCAGCCCACTCCTTTATAACTTTCCCTGGACCCTCTGATTAGAGTTCTGAGCAATACTCAAGAATGGGAAGGTTTGGGAGATCCCAGGCCAAATGGAACCGAAAATCCAAGCCTATGCGAGATGATATATACCTGTTTATAGCAAACCTGGGGCAATTACCAACAGTAATAAAACAACTGCAGGAATATTCTAGAGTATCTAATGCCACCCTCAATTTAAATAAATGTAAAGGGTTGTACTTAGGAAATACAGAGAGGGCACCTGTAACAGTAAACCATATTTATTTCTCCTCAGAGCCACTAAAAATCTTGGGAATAACGTTTGGACAACATAATCTCCGCTTGAGAATTGGGAAAGGCTCTTCAGGGGCTGAAAATAAAGTCCAGAGATGGAAGTCATGGAGGTTGTCTAAAATAAAAGGGTAAACATAATTAAAGGTTCATTATACCCACTTTGTTGTATACAGCCATGATTTTCCACCCCAGTGATCTTAGAAACCAGGTTATATGCATGCTTTTTCAGATGGTTTGGGGATCCAGATTGAACCCAATAAAAGGTGTTTTACATACTTGTCTAAACAACAAGGGGTCTGGGTATGGTGGACCCTATAATCTTTTCCATAGCCTTTTCCTGTCTCACAATCTTAAAATTGGGCTAGGAACCAACGAGTGTGATATACCATTTGTTTTGTAAAACTTGTAGTGCATATTTGGAAATTTGGACTGGAAACCTTCCCCAAAACTGCCCACCTGTATCAAAATACCAGAATACATTAAACCTGCACTCAAAAAGCTTTGCAAATGGGAGATCACTAAGCGGATATCTCCAGACTCTCAGGACGACAATTGTACTCACATGGTGAGTCAAATCCATCGGAACAACCTGAATTTAAAAGTTGCCCACCAGATCTAAAGGGAGGGTGTTAAAACAATTAAATAACAACAGAATTCCAATGCACATGTGGGAGGTATTATGGCTTTCAGCTTACGGGAGACTGAATGTAAGAGGCAATGCAAAACACAAGGCCCAGGAAGAAAGAATTGTCCATATAGCAGTTGTATAAATATTGAAGAGACAATGGATCATTTCCTTTTACCTGTTCCTATGCAAAAAGCCTATGGGGACATTTAAAGACAGAATGGAATCTAAGGTGGTTAGACAGTTTTAACCTATGACTCTTTGGTCCTTGGGCATTGTCCCAACCTCAAGATAATGTATGATTATGATACTTTAATGGTGTTGTTTTGCTGTTTAAAGTTTTACCTTTGGCAGGCTCGCTGTCAATGGACACTCCAACAGAGACTGATGTCATATACCACCTATAAGACACTGGTAGAACAAAGCTATGGGGCAGTATTTAAGAAAGATCTGCAGGCTAATCCTAAGAGCTATGTTTTAAGGAAATGGAAAGGTTGTTTGGATTTATCAAATACAAGTAAGAGGTAGACTAAAAACCTATTTCTAAACAAGACGTGTTTAAAAGTACTACTGATTTTGCCCTAATAGTTTATTGGTTACTCAGTAGTTGGAAAATTATTTTTGAACAATCACTTTTAACCCGAGTATGAATGAAATACTTGTTTATTTGGGATTAAGACCGTATTCTTTCATGTGACTTAACACACTCAGAAGTAATTAGGTTTGAGAGCTACAACTGCAAAATTCCCTGCCACAGTGGTATGGGGAAAGATAATAAGGGGAGGAAGGTTTCTTTGGGGTTAAGGAGTGATTATTGTGTGGTCTTTAACATACTGCATCAAGTGTGTGAAGTGAATACCTGTTGTTCTTTCTTTATGTTTGTTTTCTTTCCTCTTTATTTTTGTACAATGTATTATGATTTGTGATGACGTGATATCAATAAAAAATTCCTACTCTTGGCCAGTAGGGGACTGGGTGACTGAGAGCTTTGGTCACTTCGTTCAAACCCTGGAGGAGATGGATGTCCCAGAGGAAGGAGAGTGACTGTTATGCTCTGCCCTGCATTCTGAGGAGCTTGATTCAATTAATAAACCAGCACTCGACAAAAATGAACTAGGCGATAGAGTATTTTTCGTTTCTATGGAGGATTTAACAGACAGATATACAGCGGTATGGAATGTGGATGAAAATGCAGTCTCTGTTATGGAGAACCTCCATGCACAGCTTCAGCTTGCAATTCTTGTGCAAGAACAAGATCGCCTCCGAAAACAGCTTTCCTCACTGCACTCTAATGCAGAATGTCAAATCTCAGGAGCAGGCTGTCATTCGTCAGGACTCTATGAACACGCTGCAGCTCGAAACAGAGCGGTCGGGTGAGTCACAACAAGTCTCTGTTCAATTACCTGAAAAACATTTAATAAAGATTCCCCGTTGGCTGGCAGTTTAGAATCCAGTGTGGTTCAGTGCCTAGAGTCATTAAGGAAGCGGGAGAACTTTTGACTTATTCAAGTTTGCGCCCAGTAGCTATGGCACAGTCTAAGGACCGGATGGGTCAAATTCAGTCCAAGAAAGTTCAGTTTCTGACTTGCAAAATGTTAGTTTGTCAAAAGCTAGCTACAGGTTTGTATTCAGAATCCTCTGCTGAAATCCCTAACAGAATCCCAGGTCCGAGGCGGATTGTGTCTTTCAAACTACTCCTTTTAATCAAGATGGGGTTTCAGAGATTTTCCTTTTAAATGGAGCCAGTTGATGCATGAGAGATCTGGGGATGAAGGAAAATAAAGCGATCAGCTGTAATTTTTTCTAAAGGAACTTGGGGACAATGGAGGTGGTTAAAAGCACTACTGCTCAAGTTACTCGGATGTTAGCTCAGTACCTTTATTACCTGCTCCCCACTCACAACCTCTTACAGAAAAACATGGTCCCCACAGCAGGCCTTGAGCGAGGTAGGTTGGACTTTGAATCAAGGGACTTGGCATCCCACCCTGACTGGGATCCTAAGTTAAATTTTCCCAGAATGAACCTGATTGGAAACCAAAGTTACCGTAATACCTTTAACGACTGAGAAACACTACTGGGGTACAAGGAGAAGTTTGGCCCTCTGTTGTGGCCTCTCAAGCCACTACTCCCTCAGTTACTGACATTACTGATTTCTCTTCCATTAAGGAAACTGAACTATCTACAAATATGTCACAGGATAAATCAGAATCTGAGAAACCTGTGTTATCAGATTTATTTTCAAAAATTAAAAAGAAGCTGCACCACGTAGGAATGATGTTAGATTCCGCTATGGGGGTTGGAGGTTAAGCCTGATAGGCATTATGTGGGTAAATGTTTGTTAAAAGATTCCTTGCACTTCTCTCCTAGGGAGGTATTTGCTTTTATTAACATCTCAGGTGAAGACAACTTTGATGTGAGTTTTTCGTTCAACTTATGCTCTTGATTTATTTTGGGAGCGGTACAACCAGGTGAAGTTCTCACCCATGGACCCCCTTTCTGGTAATACCATTGACTAAACCTTTAAATAAATACGTCTGAGTTATGTTTCATAATGAGGGGTTCATGTGGATGATATTACTTGGTTGTCCCAACATGTGAGGTAATGAGCCCTCCTGAAGCTATACTTGACAAGGAGCAATTTTGGACTGAGGTTGGTGATTTAAAGCAAAGCTTAGATAAACTGACACGGTATTGACCATATTCCTAATTATTTTTTGCTGGGAGGGACAGGAGGGTTTGTTTTATGCTGGGCAGCCCAGAGCCTGTTACAAATGTGGTTCTCAAACACATTTGTCTAGTTCTGTGACAAACTCAGATCGACAACTGTGGTGAAATACGTCATATAGCTTTTCAATGTGCAAATCTCACAAAATGTGATCTCTGTGAAGATACTGGCCATGTCTTCTCTGAGTGTTTATGGGCAGCAAAGAACAAAGCATCCAGTGGTAGCCCTGATATCTTGATTCAGAAAGCTCAAGACTTGGCTGTCTGCCCAAACCAGGCAGGGTCTGCCCCTCCAACAAAGTAGCTATACCTCCCTTGGCCCCATCTCAGAGTTGGGATAGTCTGAAGAAAAACCTCTCCTCCCTCCTAGTGTTTCTCCTTCTTTCCCTGTATGTTGCAACACACAGCAGGAGATAGCAATCCTGGATCTTCCAGTCAATTCTCCAGTGACTCAAGTCGCGAGGTCCTCAAGACACCAAACCTCCTCCTGCCCCAGTGGACATTGAATCTAGTAATCCTTTGCAGTTTTATCCACACAGTGGGGTGATACAGAGATGGACTGTGCAGAACCTGATTCCCAACCTGTTCAGGACAGTCCTCCATCCTTTACACACACAAGAAGGTTATAAAGGAAAGAAGAAAGAGGAGGAAAAAAGATAGTTGAACTGTACACTATAGCTGGCTTTCTTTAATATATGGTCATTGAATGTTCACAATTTATTGAATTCTGGAAGACGGCAGGTAGTGTATGATTATATTCATGACAATTCCATAGATGTTTGCTTGCTCCAAGAAACTTGGATGTATACAATTGATGAAGCCAGTTTTTTTCAGAAGGAATGGTGCTGGGGCCCTTCTTATTGGTCCTTTGGACTACAGACAGCTGATGGAATAGGATTTATTTTAATTCTTATAGCTTTTCTTTAATTAAAATAACAGATCTAATTCCAGGAGACTAATGATCCTTGATGGGGTATGGAATTCTATGACATGTAGATTTATTAATGTATACTGTTCCCAGGTAAAGGCAGAAAGAGTTACACTTTTGTGGCACTCTGACCTTTTTAGTATCTTCCTCTAAAATCTTCTTATGTGGGGATTTTAACTGTGAGCTGAAGAATGTAAAAGTGGAGTTACAAGCAGTGGAAACAAAATTTACTGTGATTCCAATGCTTTGTTTCAGTTAATAAATTCACCATGCCTTTTAGATAGTAGATGCCACCAACATAGTGGCCTAAATTTACTTAAAAACGGAATGCATACACATCTACAATAGATTATATATTTCTCTTGCACAATCTTCCCCTTTAAATTTCACATTTTCGATGGCTTTTCAGATCACTTACTTCTTCAGTGTATTTCTCCTCAGCTTCTTTCCATCACCACAGAAGTCAAGATGGAAACTAAGTTCACCATGTTAAAGCATCCTTTAGTATTAAAAAACATTAGGTCACTGCTAATTGCTAGACTTTCATTCTCAATTTTATATGATGACTTAGGTGATTGGTGGAAAGAGTCTAAAGAGGATTTACAAGTTATGTTGAAAAATCAAGGTAGGTCAGGTGAAATGTGAAATTTCTGCATTATTTAAAATTAAGTCAACAATTATATTATCTATTTTCCATGGCTAATACCTCTAAATTTGATTATACTCCTTAAATAGCTGCTTTAAAACAACAAATTCAAGAGGTACAATATGATAGGACTACCTTGTTCACTTGGGAACTTAAGCAGCAGGCTAGTAGGACAGAGGTCTGGGGTTATATTCTGTTGTAACTGAAATATTTGAATAGTTTGTAAGTGAAATTAGTTCTATGTGTTAAAATTATTACCTTGAATTAGAACTGTTACTTGAGCTGTGATATTGTAACTTTGGAGGCTTAGGGATAGTTGTTTGGCAGGGTTAATTAGAAAATTAAATGTGTTGTTTGCCTGGTGTTAGAGGGAGGGACATTAGCTGCAATTACCTTGTCTTTAAACAGGATTACCTTGGCCTTCATTGTTCATTTGGGAACTTAAGCAGCAGGCTGGTAGGACAAAGGTCTGGGGTTACATTCTGTTTTAACTGAAATATTTGAATAGTTTGAAAGTGAAATTAGTTCTATGTGTTAAAATTATTACCTTGAATTAGAACTGTTACTTGGCTGTGATATTGTAACTTTGGAGGCTTGAGGACAGTTGTTTGGCAGGGTTAATTAGAGGAAATTTAAATGTGTTGTTTGCCTGGTGTTGGGGAGGGACATTAGCTGCAATTACCTTGTCTTTAAACAGGAATTACCTTGGCCTTCATTGTTCACTTGGGAACTTAAGCAGCAGGCTGGTAGGACAGAGGTCTGGGGTTATATTCTGTTTTAACTGAAATATCTGAATAGTTTGTAAGTGAAATTAGTTCTATGTGTTAAATTATTACCTTGAATTAGAACTGTTACTTGGGCTGTGATATTGTAACTTTGGCTGCTTGGGACAGTTGTTTGACAGGGTTAATTAGAGGAAATTTAAATGTGTTGTTTGCCTGGTGTTAGGGAGAGACAGTGGCTGCAATTACCTTGTCTTTAAACAGGAATTACCTTGGTCTTCATTGTTCACTTGGGAACTTAAGCAGCAGGCTGGTAGGACAGAGGTCTGGGGTTATATTCTGTTTTAACTGAAATATTTGAATAGTTTGTAAGTGAAATTAGTTCTATGTGTTAAAAATTATTACCTTGAATTAGAACTGTTACTTGGGCTGTGATATTGTAACTTTGGAGGCTTGGGGACAGTTGTTTGGCAGGGTTAATTAGAGGAAATTTAAATGTGTTGTTGCCTGGTGTTAGGGGAGGGGACATTAGCTGCAATTACCTTGTCTTTAAACAGGAATTACCTTGGCCTTCATTGTTCACTTGGACTTAAGCAGCAGGCTAGGTAGGACAGAGGTCTGGGTTACATTCTGTTTTAACTGAAATATTTGAATAGTTTGTAAGTGAAATTAGTTCTATGTGTTAAAAATTGCACCTTGAATTAGAACTGTTACTTGGGCTGTGATACTGTAACTTTGGAGGCTTGGGGACAGTTGTTTGGCAGAGGTTAATTAGAGGAAATTTAAATGTGTTGTTTGCCTGGTGTTGGGGAGGGACATTAGCTGCAATTACCTTGTCTTTAAACAGGAATTACCTTGGCCTTCATTGTTCACTTGGGAACTTAAGCAGCAGGCTGGTAGGACAGAGGTCTGGGGTTATATTCTGTTTTAACTGAAATATTTGAATAGTTTGTAAGTGAAATTAGTTCTATGTGTTAAAATTATTACCTTGAATTAGAACTGTTACATGGGCTGTGATATTGTAACTTTGGCGGCTTAGGGACAGTTGTTTGGCAAGGTTAATTAGAGGGAAATTTAAATGTGTTGTTGCCTGGTGTTTGGTAAGAGCCCTCCCACCCACCCTGTTTTGTAAGCTTTCTTAAATACTGAAAAGCCACTGGAGGTTGGGATTGAAGGGCTGAGTATTTCTGTTTGGGACTGAAATTCAGAAGCAACAGGAGCTGGTGGGCCTGTGACATCATACGGTACCTGATGTCTGCTTACACACACTGTGAGTGGGACCCCCACACACACTGGACTGTATGTGTTTGTGAGACTTGGGAACTTTATTCGTGGGGTTGAAATTGGGTTTGTAAATAACTACAGTCACTATAGAGATAAACTGTGTTCCAGGAAAGGGACTGAGAAAGGGTGTGTGCCATTATAAACAGAGGGGATAAACAGGGTGGCCATATTCCACCATGGCAGGCATCTTCGGAAGGGTTGTAGGCTGCACAGGCTGTGGGATGGCAATAATTCTAAATTGGACCTGGAGAGGGAGGCTGCCCACTCTGTAGACAGCTATCTTGTATCAGGAGTGAGGTATATTGGTTAAGGAGTAAGCTGGGGAGCTGGGTGGTGTCAAGGATAAGGGTGTGGATATGGGCAGCAGAAGGGTGGGGCTGAGGGAGGCTGGGGCAACGCTCTGAAATTACAGGACATTATGTTACAGCAAGCAGGAGGGGGATATTAGGGACAGAGGACCCTTAGATAGGGAAGTTGATGCTAAGGGAAAAGCGTAAGGGGTGAACATTCTGAATACAAAGAGAGTGGAGGGAAAGAGTCAGAAGGGGCTGTTGTGCAGAAGCCTAAAACAGCAGACTGTGGGAAGGGAGCTCTAAAGGTGAACAGAGCAAGAGGGAAGAAGAGGCAGTTTAGAGATGCAGTCAGGGGAAACTCGGTTTACTTGATGGAGGCTGACATGAGTGTCACAATAAATTTGAGCTACTAAGCAACCTAGAGGAGGAAGGGGTTGGTGGAAATGAGGAAACTTATACAGAGGCCAGGGGAGGAGTGGATACCCATAGGGCATCACAGACCGGCTATGGAAAGGATAGAAATAGTCCCAGAGGGAGAAGGAAACATATATGTTAAGCAAATGGGGGAGATGCAACATATTCCAGGTATGAGGGAGGACAGCATGATTGGAGAGAAACTGGGAGACAAGAAGGTGGAGAGGCCCCCTTCAGCAGGGGTCAGTACCAAGGATGGGGCCCTAGCTAAGGGGAGCCTTTGGAGGCAGGGGTACTATTACAAGGGGAGGATGGCAGTGTGGGGAAGGGAAACCATCAGGGCCAGGATAAATGGTTAGTATAAGAGAGGTTAAAGGGACACCAATTCAGAGGGGGTTTGAGTTAAGTGGGCAAAATAGCAAGGAGGCAGAAGAGGAGGGTGACAAGGGGTCTCTAATAAGGCAGGAAGACTCCCATGAGTGAGATCATGAATAAGGAGGGCTGAGAGGGGCATAGTGGAAGTATACTAAGGATGATGGCGGTGTGAAGGTTCTGTCATTGGGAGACTCAATGATTAGGGGTATCCAGTGGGAGGACAGGGTGGTGGATGCCATAGCCAGGTGAAGGTAGTGAGTATCTCTGGGCTGACAGTGCACAGAGCAAAGTTCATGGTGTATGAAATGGTTAGGGATTGTGGAAAACCGGATTTCCTGGTGCATTTGGGAACTAATGATCTAGAGGAAATAGCGTTTGGAAATCCAAGCAAAGGTTCCAAGAACTTGCCAGAGTCTGTCGGATAATGGATGCAACATTTACTTTTCGGAGATATTGCCTGTACCAAAGGCCTCCAGTGGAGAAAAAATGAAGCTCACAGAGGTTAATGACTGGCTCAGGAAGTGGGGTGAAGAGAGTGGGTTGGGGTGTTAGGGAACTGGAATGGAGCTTGGGAGGATAAGGGACTATATGCCAAGGACAGGTTTCATCTTGCCCCATTAGGAAGGAAGTCCTTAAACAGGGATGGCTGACTACATACAAGAAAGGGGGGTTTAAACTTGTGAGGGTGGGAAGGGATAAGGGAGGGGCTGACAGAAGCCCTCTCCTCCAGATGAGGGAGTAGTCTTCAAGCCCAAGGGGAGGGAAACAGACTGGGGTGGAGGTTTCAGGAGGAGCAGAGGAGGATGGGAAGTATAAGGAATCTGGGTGGGGTTCGACAAAGAGGATCAGGGATAAGGGGTGGGTTTGGTGTTAGTAAATGCCAGGAGCTTGGGAAACAAGTTGCCAGAGTTCAGGCCATGCTGTTCAAGGGGTGGATGTGGCGGTGGTCAGGAGGCGTGGGCCAACAAAAACCATGACTGGGACCTAAGCGTGCGGAGTACACTATGCTTAGGAAGGATAGAAAGGAGGGCAGAGGGGTGGGTGGCTATGTTCATTAGAGATGACATAGAAATTGCTAGGGTAGAAGAGGCAGAGGGAAACGTGGAGTGCCTTATGGGTCACTCTTACGATCCCCAGCAGGAGATAAGGTCAAGCTGGTGTAGTACATAGGCCCCCCGGGATGAGTGATGTTCCAGAGGATGGTTTGCTGGACAACATCATTGCCCAGTGTGGACCAAAGGGAAGGAGTGGTGTTGATGGGGACCTTTATGCCAGGTACAAACTGAGGAACCATGTCTCTAAGGTGGCCAAGGAGCAGAAGCTGCTGGATGGCTTCCAGGATGTGTTCTTAACACAGCATGTGATGGAGCCCACAAGGAGGGCATGTCCTGGACATGGTTCTGGCAGATGGGATCTGGTAGGGATATGGTTGTACAGGACCCCTGACTGGGAGCGACCACATACTGTCTGGTTTCAAATAAGCATGGGGGAGGAGATCTAGGACACAGGCAGTGGACTTCAGGGGCAGAACTTTATGGGCATGGGAAATATTCTCAAGGATCACTTGAAGGGGATTACCTCAATGACAAGTGTGGAAAGAAGATGGGAGGTCATAAACGGGACTTCATGAGGCAGTCAGGATCTGCACTAAAGTTGAAATGTAAAGAAGCAAGGTCACATAAACCATACTGGTAGTCCAGTGAGGTACAGGCAGCAGTCAGAGAGAAGAAGGCGGCTACAAAAATATAAAACAACAAGAGGGGATAGGATAAGGAATGTACCAGCTTGCATCTAGAAAAGTCACCCGTATGGTGAGGAGCAAAAGTCCAGTAAAAGAGAAGGAAGGCACAGGGGATAGATGGAGGGAAAAGGGTTCTTCCGCACATTGGGGAGTGGAGAAAAACTAAGGCCATCTCAGCAGACTGAAATCAGAAGGAGGGTGGATGGAAGAAGCGAGGACCAGGCAGAGGTATTAATAAGTACTTTGCCTCTGTGTTCACTCAGGGAGGGGGGATGATATCTACAAAGCAAGGCACGAAGGGATAGAAACGTCAGTAAGTGGGATCAGGGAGCAACAGAAATGGAGCAAGAGGGAGGAGAGGTACCCAGGGTGTCACATCTGGGTAAGGATAAAGCCAGTATGGTGGAGGGACGGATGATGCTATCTCTGCCAAAAGGGTGTGGTTAGCCTCAAGACCCTAAAGAAAGACAAATCTCTGGGCGGATGGCATTCATCTGAGAGTACTATAGAATTGGCGGACATACTGGCTGCACCTTGGCGGAGCTTTCAGCAGGTCACTTGAGACAGTGAGGGTACCTAGGGATTGGCGAGGCACATGATACCAATCCATAAAGGGGTCGAGGAAGTACCAGGTAACTATAGACCCATCAGTTTGACCTCGGTGGTGGGAAAATTAATGGAGAGTATACTAAAGGAACGATTGGGGGTGTACTTGGAGGAGGTGGAGATCTGGATAGTCGGACAACATGAGTTTGTGCCAGGTAGATCATGTCAAACCAACCTTGTGGAGTTCCATGAATGGGTAACATCAGAACTGGACAGGGGTAAGCCCATGATGTATTATTCTGGACTTCAAAGGCATGCTTGACTCTCCCCACAATGGTCTGGGGAGAAACTGATGAGGTTAGGAGGAGGCCTTTGATGGTCAGATGGATTGAAAACTGGCTAGCTGGATGCACTCAGAGAGTAGTGGTCTGTGGGGAGCTCCGAACCCTAGAGAGGTTGGTAGTGGGTACACGAGGAGCTCGGTCCTGGGTCCGATCCTGTTTAATGCATACATATCGGACATCAGGGAGGGTATAGGGTGTGAAATGAGTCTCTTCGTGGATGACTCCAAGATGGGAGCAGTAGTTGAGGGAGAAGAGGAAGGTTGGCCTGCAAGGGACCTGGACACCCTGGAAAGCTGGCTCACACATGGAAATTAAATTTCAATATCACCAAGTGCAAGGTGTTGCATCTTGGTCGGAAACCCTAAACACAGGTACACCCCTGGGAGGGAGGCGCTGGAGGCCTCAATCGGTGAAAAGACCTAGGGGTCTGGTGGATGCATGTATGAATAACTCCTGAGCAGTGCAGGAGGAGGCAGCTAGCAAGGCAAGCAGGATGTTGGGATGCATCGAAGGGGATCACCTCTAGGAACAAGGAAGTGATTCTGCCGCTGTACAATGGACTGGTTAGACCACACCTTGAGTACTGTGTACAGTACTGGAGACCACACTTGAAGAGGGACATACAGCTTCTGGAGAGGGTACAGAGGTGGGCAACAAAGATGATACGAGGCTAGGGGATTTGGACGTATGAGGACAGACTTGAGGAGCTCTGCCTGTTTTCATTGGAGGAGAGGAGAGACAGGGGGACATGATTGAGGTATTCAAGTACCTCAAGGGAATAAATAGGTAAACATGGAGGATCTTTAGACTAAAGCAGGGAGGTATCACCAGAGGGCATGGTTTGAAGTTGGAAGGTGGAAGAGGTGAGGGGGAAAGAGGAGGAGTTTTACTGAGAGGGTGGTGGACCCTTGGAATGCACTGCCTGGTGAGCTGGTTCAGAGATCCACAGTGGAGGCTTCAAGAGAGGGTGGGACAGACACAGAAAGTGGATGTATCAGATGATGGCCTGTCCCAGGGGTGGGGATGGATGATAGGGGTTTCTGGAGCACAAGGGATGGGAGGGTCTTGGCACCCAACTAAGGATCTAAGGTTGAGCAGACTCGATAGACTGTAAGGCCTAATCTGCTGGCAAATAGTATGTTAGTATGTTAGCACTACAATGAAAGCACTTTTTCAATATGGCAAAAACAACCTCAAAGGTGATCCCTATGAGGCCTTTAAAAGATATAAAACTAAAATCATTATGACTTCTCTTTTAAATCAGGAAGGGCAAATTGTACAGGATACTGCAAGTCTTCATAAAACAATAAAACACTTTTTCTATCTCATAACCCAGTGGTGCCACCCTAGTATTGAGGACATTGAAAACTTTGCAAAACTATAAAACTTCAAAGACTTATTACAATATGTCTATCTTAACTAGCCTCTATTACAGCAGCAGAAATTGAAGGTGCTATTAAATCCCCAAAAATGGAACTTCTCCAGGGATAGATGGACTTACGTCAGACTTGTATAAAACTTATCCCTCAGAATTTTCTGAATGTTTGGTACTGGTGTTTAATTTTTTCTAACCACTTTCAGATTCCTATTTGGTTTTCAGAGGGTTTATTATTTTTCTATTTAAATCAGGAATAAGGAAAATTTAGATAATTGGCGACCTATTACGATTTTGAATTCTGACTATAAATTATTGACTGGTATTTTAAATTCAAGACTCAGAACCTATGCAAGTACAATAATTTCCCTTCTCAATATTGTGGGCTTCCTAGAAAAATACAACATGCTCTAATGATCATTAGAGATTTAATAGAACATTTTCCTTACATGGATATTCAGGGTGTATTGTTTCAGTAGATCAAATGAAGGCCTTTGATTGGGTCTATCACCCCTTTTGTTTCTGACCTTAAAACATTATGGGGTTCTGGCCTACTTTTTAGATTGGATAAAACCCTTTATGATAATGCCATTGTTCATCCTGTTATTCTGAATGCAATTACGAAGGATTTCATATTACTACAGGGTACACCAAGATGTCCTTAAGTCCACTATTATATTTATTTACTATTGATCCATTAATTCGATCATTATCAAAGCATCCAAGGTGGAAGGAGTTTTGGGACCACCAATTGTGGAAGAACTGCATTTACAAGCCTATGCAGATGATATTTGCTTATTTTTTGGACTATAATCAAGTTTCAGTTTTTTGACTTTATGGTCACTTATTCCTCAGTTTCTAATTCTAAAATTAATACACAAAACAGTCAGTTTTTTTATTGGGGCTGGTTATCCCGATGAGGTCTGTATACAAGGTCTTCGGATCTCTTCAAACCTGGTTAAGATTTTGAGAATAATGTATGGACCCCAAAATCTTCCTGATTTGAACTGGAAACTGCGTTATCTTCCTTAGATTACAAAGTACAAATCTAAAAGCACTGGAAACTAGCTAAATTAAAACAGGTACAAATAATTAGACTTTTTTAATTCCTATATTATCATATACAGCAATGATATTTCCCTTCAATAGTGTTTGAAACCAGAATATGCAGTTTATTTTTCAGATGGTTTGGGCAATAGACTTAACCCCATTAAGAGACAATATACATACCTAGCCAAAAAGAAAGAAGGGTTGGGAATGGTTGATCTGGTCAAATTTTTCCATACTCTATTTATAACATAAAATGTTAAGGATGGATTATTGCCATCTGCATCCAGGCACAGCTCTTTAATAAGACATGTCTTAGCTTGATATTCTTCTTCTTGGCACATAACTCCTCCAAAGCCTTCACAATATCTACATGTCCCACAATTTTTAAACCCTGGAAAAAAAACTTTTAAATAGGGTCTTATGAAACAAGGTTTAAGAGAGAGTAAGGGCCAAAGTTATATGACACAGTGATGTTACTATTATATCCTTCTGAGACTGCCTTTAAGAATTGCCCTTCAACAATGATTCCAGGGTACTTCATCAACTGAATAATCCCAGATTACCAGGATATATGTCAGATTTTTGTGGCTGGCAGTATATGGGAGGATTGGAGTTAGGGTAATGCCAAACATAAGGCTAAAGAAGAAAGAACATGCCCTTTACTGGTTGCATTGATCAAGAAGAAACAGTAGATCATTTTTGTTTCATTGCTCAATACGCTAGTTCCCTCTGGAAATTCCTGGCTTTAAAATGGAATATGAGATGGTTATTGCATTTAAATTATGATAACTTGGTTCTTGGACAATTTCATCATATTAGAAGAAATTATAATGAAAATACCTTGCTCATTTTTGTTGCTGTCTGAAATATTACTTATGGCAGGCTAGATGCCAATGGATTCTATACTAAAACTAATGTCATATGATACAGTGGGCTTGTTGGTACAAGGGGCTATGGAAAGGGTCTATGTCAAAGATTTAGAAATTTTGTACTACAAGAAAGGTGACTAATTTGGTGGAGAGGTTTTACAATGTTTACAAAAATATAAATAAGTTGAGTTAAGACCCAATACTGCATTTGTAAATTGATTATTCATAGAATAGAATGTTTAATGAAATAAGAATGTTTACGTGTGAATATAAAATATAGGTAAAAAAAGAAAAAGTTTTCTTTACTTTGTTAAAAGGAGGGACATCACGTACATAATTCTTGTTGCATTTATTTTATAATATATGACTATAATATTTTTTTGGTTTGTGTTTATCATATGATTTGTAATTTATTTTTGTGTGACTTAACACTGTTTTATATTCTTTTTGTTTTGATGTTATAATAATAAAAATTCCCTACTCTTTTCACTAGAGGGCGCTGCGTGGCTGTGAGATAGTGATCAGAGTGATCCAGCTTTGGAGAAACAAGGCGTGTGGGTGGCTGAGGAGCAGGTCACCTCCTCGGCCTCCCTTGTGATAGAGACTAACATGGATTTGGATCCTATTTTGGAGAGAATCACACAAACATCATAAGAAACATGAAAGGTTCAAATGCTGACTTACGTTGTTGGTGGAGTCAGAAACCGAGATACAGGTTACAGATCAGAAGGCTGTCTTTGCAAAGAAGGCAGCTGATATTCATTTAATGCTGGAATTAGCAGAATGGTACTTTCAGAAACAGAGAAATTACAAGAGGAACTCAGATTGCAGGAGGAACAATCTGTGACACAGGAACCGAATATTGGGATGGGTAAAATGGAGACTGCCGGCTGCAGAGAGTTCGAGAAGCAGGGAATCTGCCTGCAATTTCACTCGACTGATGTCTCCCTGGCTCTCCCGTGAGGCTATTTACTGAAGTTGTGGGTGCTTCCACGTCGGATGGGGATGCACAAAAAGAATAGGTACCAGTGACATTTCGATTCCCCAAGCTCCGGGAATCAAAATCAGCAAAGTAAAGAGCCGGTTTTATTTCAACTATTTGTGAAGAGACTGACCCCTTACCCCCAGTTGTTTTCACCATAGGGCTTTCCTTGGGTGGTGGAAAAAGTTAATAGTAAGGAGGAGCAGGGAAGGGCAGGAGACTGCGTTCCCAGATTCTGGAAAAGTCTCTTAGTCCTGTTCAAGGAACTCCTGCTGTTACTTCCCAGGACCTTCATCTTCTACAGTGAACTGGGTCTCGACTGTATTGCAAGCAGCTGGGTGGGTGAAAAATAATTCTGGTATGGGGTGGGATGCTAATTTACAAAATGTGAAGGCCTTAGGTTCTGTCCCCATTGTTCCCCAGTATTTTGGCCCCTACTTCTGAAATGAGTAATGGCTCTATTTTACAGCCAGGGCAGCAATCTCCTTTGGAGCAAACTGCTGTCTCTCGAAAGGTATACCTCATACTTTGTTAGAAGAGATTATAACTTTAGAAGTGATTCTCCTTTATTATCTACTGGGGAGGAGGTGGCTGGCTCTATTCCTTTGGGTCAGGCTACTACTCCTGAGTTGCAAAAAGGCCCAGAAACACCCTTGTGGGCCCCTGATAATGTATGGCATGAGAAGGTGCGAGAACGACTATTCCCATCTGATAACAGGCTTCTATCAGAACCAGCTATAAGACAAAATGCTGTACATCTAAAATACAGAGGTGATATTTGGATGTTCCTGACAGACATTTTTGTGGGCGAACCTTGCTAAAGATAGCATGAAGTATTATGCATATGAAATATATGCCCTTATACATGTACCTGGGGCTTCTATATTTGTCATTAGCTTTAAACACCGGCAGGTCTTGAAGGTTTTGGAAACAATATTGACTTTTGAAGCTTTCTCCTTTATGGAAACCATTTTGGCAATCCCTAACAAAACTCCTGACAAAGAAGATTACAGTATTATTTAGGAATGAAGGGGTGAATGTAGCTGACATTACCTATTGGTTACAACAGCATTGCACTGTTAAAGGTTATCCAGAGCCTATATTAGATGACGAACAACTTTGGACTGGTGGCTGGAAATATCAAGTTGTGCTAAATTTAGAACATGATCTAACAAAACATTTGCAAATTGTTTCTTTTAGGATGAGACCATGGGGTGATTTTTACAGCACAACTCAGGGCATGTTTCAAGTGTGGGGATATTGGACATTTGAGTAATGTCTGTGATAAGCAGAAATATGGCCTTTGTGGGAAATGGGTCATTTGGGGCACAATGTCAGCAACCTTTAAGATGCAATTTGTGTGATGAAAGGAGCATACTTTTCATACTTGTTCTTGGACTTCTCACAATAGTAGAGATTTGGCTATTTGGGCTGAGCAAGATGCCTATGTTGCCACTGCAAAAAGAAAAAATCGTGTAAGCTGGAATTGTTAAAATCTGCACCTAATATAGGTCCCAAACCCCACAGAGAGCTTAGAAGGCATGAAGAGTCCTCTACAGAGGAAGTAGTTCTGGATGAGGCAATGCTGCAATCCTGGTCTGCTGGGGCAGATGTGGGCCTGGTATTGTAGAAACAAGGGAGAAGTTGATTCTGTGGCAGGCGCTGATTTATGTGACCCCTTCCCCAGACTGTAATTGAGTCCAGTGTGCAAGATAATTTGGTTGAAGCAGAACAGAATATGGAGATGGTAGTGGAGGAGAACTCAATGCCCCCTCCCACTGTACAACAGAAAGCAGCGTTCCATAGGGTTACTAGATCAAAAGCAGGAACCCCCTTATAGACTGTTAAGCAGCTTCTAAAGAGTTGGAAGGTCTCCAGTACACAACTCCTATGCTTTATTATTTGAACAAGGTGGTAACGAAGAAAATATTGATTCAGACTTATCCTCAGTCGCTTCTTCACAGGCTGATGTTGCTACTGATGTAGGAGCCTTTTGATAACCTAAACCTAGAAATCGTAAAAGAAGAAATGGCTATGATTGCCTATCTATTATGCTTTGTTATTAAGTAATTTTTCTGTCCTCTATATTTTGCCTTTTATGAATGCAACCATTTATCTTCTCACAATTAATGGGAACAGCATTAAGTCATTGGAAAAAAAAGCAGAGTTACTTTTGCTAGTCTTAGAGAAGGGGAGGGCAGGTTATTCTGCTGCAGGATACCAGATTGCATTCTTTGTCAGAAGTGAAGGAGGCTCAAAGGGATTGGAGATGGGGTGTCTCCTTCTGGTCTTTGGGAGAGGAAATGTGTTCAGGATTGGGTTTTTATTTTCAGGTTTGATTGTCTGTGTCTTACAAATTTTCGACATTCAGCCAGGGAGGGCTATGATTATGGATGTGGTTTTAGGAAGGTGACATACAGAATTGTAAACATACTGTATATGCTCCTCAAGTTAAAGTGGATAGGTCCCTCTCTTTAGGAGAATAGAATCTTACCTGCACAGCTCTAAGTTAGTGCTATGGGGAGGAGATTTTAATTGTGGGCTATCTCACAGAGATTGGGGAGGATTACGACAAAGATCTACAGTGACACAGAATGCTTTACTTAAAATCTCAGGTCAATAATTTATGTGATGCTTATAATATTCTGCAAAAGCTCCCACACACACTTTTTATAAAGAAATTTGTCCACAAGGATTGATTTTGGTTCGTGTCTGCTCGGGTTACTTGTCAGGAACTGGTGGTTGTCCCTTTGGAAACATCTGATCATATGGCTGTTAGGCTACGCTTAGGAATTGTGCAGAAGTTTACATGAGGAGTTATGGAAAATGAATGTTGCTGTTATGCAGGAGGCCCTCATGCAGACTTCTGTGAGGAGTATTTCATGTTAAGAAGCGGATACTTGTTTTCTGTATGATAGCCCTATAGATTGGTGGGAGGACACTAAAGAGATCTAAAAACCTTTACATGAATCTCACAAGAGCAAAAGCTAAAGGAAAGTATATCCAGTATTAGGGTTTGGGCAAAATATATGCATGTGCTGACTCGAGTTACTGATAAGACAAATAGGGCCGGATATTCAAACTGCAGCTATTTTGTGGCCAAACCCTTGTGCTGCACAAAATAGTTGCGCCAGGGGTGTGCCAGAGTGATATTCAAGGAGTTGCACCTTGAGCAACTCCTTTGAATATCACCCCTGACCACAACTACTGTGCATGGCGCAGTGGAACTTGCGCCACCGCAAGTTGTCAGAGTGGAGCATTCAACTTGCGGTGGGCAAAGTACCATTCGCCATCTTAAAATCCCCATATTCAAAAGGTGACATGCAAATGGGGCCATAATTCAATACAAGGCACAGGGGGGTCATTTGCATCTGGTTGTAGCCCCATTTGCATGCTGTTAGCATGCAAATGCACGCCGATCCCGAGGACTTAGCCTGGCACCCTGCCGAAACAGACCCATCGAGGACCGATGCTACAAAGCCCGATCACAGGCAAAACAGTGTGAGACCCCCACCACCCCACTGGCCCGATTCGGACATAGTGTAACCCTCACAAGCCCGATCGCGGGCAGCAATGTGGCTCCCAACGTATCCCTGGTGGTCAGTGGACGAAAAGCCTGATCGCGGGCAGTAGCTGTTTAATAAACACCCCTCCTCCGAACACATCCCTGGTGGTCCAGTGGACCGAAAAGCCCGATCGAGGCAGTAATTGTTGATAACCCCCTCGAATTCATCCTGGTGGTCCAGTGGCACATCCTGATCGCGGGATGTACAAGTGAACAAACCCCCTGAACATAGCCCTGGTGGCTGTAGTGTCCCCACCCACCCACCCATGAAGCCCCACCACCCGCTCCTCCCGGCGGCTGGCAGGCGGCAGCATCCACCCGCCTGCCGCCCGCCACCCGCCGACTGACTGCCGGTGAGACTGCACACCAGTGGTGCAGAGCAAGAGCCAATGGGCGTGCAGCCCCTACCATACATGACAGTCCAGGTTGTGAATGAATACAAAACTGGACTGTAGCATGCTGACATGGGCTGCACGCAGTAGCTCTTGCTCTATGGGCATGTAACCTGCTGGGCGATCGTCGGCGAAGCGGCAAGCGGGTGGGATGCTGCTGCCCGCGGCTGCGGGGAGCGGGGTCAGTGGGGCTTCGTGGGTGGGTGGGGTGGGGGACACTAGCCACAAAGGCTATGTTTGGGGGGGTTTGTTTCTTGTGCATCCTGCAATCGAGAGATGTGCCACTGGACTCCCTCGAAGAAATTGGAAGGGGTTATCAAGCAACTACTGCCTGCGTCGGGTTTTCGGTCCACTGGACCACCAGAAGTAGAAGAGGAAAATGTTCTTAAACAACTACTGCCCGCGATTGGGCACTTGATCCACTGAACCACCGAGGCTCGTTGAAAAGCCAATGCCCGTGACGAGCAATGAAAACAAACTATGCCGGGATCGAGAACCAGTGAAAGTTCTGCATTCACTATTTGCTGATCAGGCTTTACAGGAAGCACACGAAGGAGTGGTGGGGCCAGCCACGAGTGGCAGCTGCTGTGTTGCGCCCTGCAATGCAGCAGCTCACCTGTGGGTGCTCCTCTTGATCCTTTTTTTTGCTCAAAGTGGTGCAGGCGCAGGTTGGGGTTGTGCCTGCACAACTCTGCACAACCCAGCTGAATATCGGGCTGTGCAGTTTATGCATGCTTCCTCCCTCCAGTTCAGCATGCATTCATTTGCATTGCGCTGTTGCTCAGCCTGTTTTCAGTGGCGCACTGCCTCCTGCTGAATATCGCAGAATGGCGCAGATTCGGACTTCCGAATGGCGCCTACCTTTTGAATATCTGGGCCACAATGTACAGTTGCAGTTACAATCCATTAAAGACAAAATGCATCTGTATTTAAAGAGCCTGAAAGAGGGCAGCACAACAAAAGTATCAGACTAGGGGATCAAAAGAGCAGGTGAACCCTTGTGATTTGGGCTTGCAGGGGGTTCAAAGTTTGGTTATGATTGCCTTAAAAGATGAACAGGGAACCTTAGTGTTGCATAACAGTGGACTTATGCTCTTAGTTCAAAATCATATTAAGGCTGCTTTCCAAAAGGATAGCGTAGGATGGCCTAACTTGTTTGTACGACAATTAGAAACACCACAGTTGAGTAAGGAGGAGGAAATAGGTCTCATAACACCGATTTCAGAAATAGAGATAAGGGAGGCTATTTTAAAATGACCCCAAGGACTACCCTGGAAATGATGGAATTCTTAACAATTTTATAAATGCTTTTCTGACATCTTAGCTCCTTGGTTACAGATCGTTTATGGGGCTATTTGGGAAGAAAATAGGTTAGTGCCTAGCATGAAGGAGGGAATCATGACTTTCCTATATAAAAGGGGATCTGCAGGAGATTAAAAATTGGAGGCCCTGAGTTTATTGAATTCTGATTACAAAATTTTAACTAAAATCCTGACTAATCGTTTAGCCAATATTGCACAAAGGTTATTAATTCTGTTCAGACCTGTGCAATTCCAGGAAAAATATTGTCCAGAATTTGACATTTATTAGAGAAATAGTAGAACAAGGTTTAGAAATGATTTTGGATGGTTATCTGATGACTATTGATCAGGAGACTGCGTTTAGCTGTCGAGACAGGAGAATATATCTGGCGGTGCTGCAACACTATGGAGTTCCAGAGCCCTTCTTAATTCTATTGAGGACATTGTATACTGAAGTGCAGGTCACTCCCTTGGTGAATGGACATCTAGGTATACCTATTTATTTAAAATGGTGTTAGACAGGGCTGCCCTATGAGCCCTTTGTTATATGTGTTTGGCTTAGACCCCATACTAAGGATCATTGAATCTGCTGCAGACATCAGGGTTATTACAAAATAAGAATGGGATTGTTTTTCAGAAAGTTACGCTTATGTGGATGACTATGTTTTATTATAGCTGATTTAGAATCAGGTGAACCGATTTTACATATACTGCAGGAAGTTGATGATACCACAGGGATTAAGATTAATATGGGAAGAGTAAAGTTTTGGTTCTGGGGGCTGTACAGGTGGTGGACACATTTCCCATTTCTATGATGAAAGATGAAGTTAAGATTTTGGGCTTGTTCTTTGGTTCTAGGGACTCAGAAGGGAATAACGGAGCTCGGTGTATGACTTAGCTAAACTTAAAGTTATGTCATGGCTTTCCTGGAAAATGACGAGGCAAAAAAGGTAGCATTTACTTAGAGCATATATTTATTTATTTAGTTTTTGTTGACTGGGTAAGTGCACTAGACAAATCCTGCCTATTTTCAGGCATGACCCGTGGAGGGGATACAGATGAATGCCAACTGACCTTGAACCAGATGAAACTGTTGGTGATCTATTTTAGTGAATGAGGAAATTTGGCCAGGACACCAGGAAATTCCCCTACTCTGACAGTGGGGTGCTGATCCCATGGAGGAGGAAGCCTTGCAAGCTCATTCTGCTGGTGTACCTGTGGGTGTGCAGGTCTCCCAACCCACAGATCCAGCTCAGGAGACCGAAAACACTATTGCATCTGTTATGGAAATTGAGAAGGAGGTGACCAAAGTGGCAAATGAAAATGCAGTACACCTACAGGATTATTTGCTTCAGATGAGGTTTGACTGACACATATATTTCAGCAAAATAAAGCCTTAAGATATGAAGGAGTATGTTGGAGTAAAGAAACAGATACTAAAGAGGTTGAAATGTCTAGTGACATAATGGAAACACTGGACTTAAGTGTTGTTAGAGAAGCAGCATTGGTAATGAAAGACCTGGCAAAAACAAAGTGGAAATACGACTACAGCTGGGAGCCGGCAAAGAGCTCTGTGAAGTACCATCATCAAATGAATTCCAAACACCTGAGTCAGAGCTAGCGGAGAGAGAGTGACAGAAACAGATCGACCTTCAAAACCAGAAAACACTCTCTAAGGCAAAAGAGAGAAAGCGCTGTGAGTACTGATTTTGTTAATGTTAAAATGAGCGAACAAATGAAAAACCAGTGCTTGGTTTATGGAAAGGAGAGAAGTGGATTGCAAAACCTGAACAACAGGAAATCTCCGACTTTGTTAGAACACTCATTGTTAAATGCAGGGTTGAAACAGAAGTAACAGGAATCTGGATTCTAGACCCTAAGCATAGCCCGATACCTGGGCAAACTGAGCTCCAGGAAAAACTGTGCAGAAGAAGAAAAGCAGATCGATGGGAGATTTAGACAATTCTGAACAAAAGGAATAAAGGGATGGTAATGAGGAATAAAAGGAGATGCTGGGGACTGAACTACCTAATTCTTCAGCGCCCCTCATCCAAAATTGAAGACTCTGAGACTAGGCCAGTGGGGGATGAAATGGAGACAGAACAGAGTCCTACACAAAAGCATAAGAAATTCTCAGATCAATCCAGAAGTAAATGGGAGAATTTTAGGAAAAAGGATCCTTTGTTGGGTCCCCCCTACAAAGATGCAATGCAGTGCAGTTAGAATATGTGGGGGCCTGAGATGGCACCAGATCTATTATATGTGGGAAAAAACTACTCAAAACATCATTGGATATTTCTTTAATGAAATTCATGCATTAATACATGCTTCAGGTGCAAATACTTAAGACATAAGTTTTAACACTCCTCAAGGTTTGGATCGGTTTTGGTCTAAGTATGACTCTTTGAAATACACAGAAGTATGGCTGCTATTCTTTGACTCAACCTACCATCAGATATGTTACAGTACTGTTTAGAACACGAATCTGTCTCAATGCATGCTATTGCTTATTGGATGCAACAAAGATGTGATGTAATAGATCCTCCACAAGCAATATTTGACAAAGAACATCTATGGAATGGAGGGTGGAAATATAAAGTACATTTGAGAAATAACAGTCAGGGCCCAGTACATTTGCCAAACAGTCTATTTCTGGGGAGAGAAAGGGCATTGTTTTTACCCTGGACAGCCAAAAACCTGTTTCAAGTGTGGGGCCTATACTCATTTGGGATCTGCCTGTGATAGGACAAATGTTATCTATGTCTGTCCTTTGGACATAACAGTATAGAATGCCAGGAAGAGTTGAAGTGTAATCTATGTGAGACTGGCCATACATATAGATCTTGTCCTTGGGCTACGCATAATTGTTCAGATCGGGTGAGCCAGGATACTATCATAAGAGATGCACAGAAGAAGGGCATTGCAAAAGGAAAAAATTTGATGATAGGTCTCAACCTGACCAGACAGACACTACTACCCCACCCCTCCACCTTCCTCACCCCTGCAGTAATTACTGTGGCTGAGACAGATATTAGTACAGCTCCTGAGGAGGTTATTGTTCCTTATGAGCCAGATACTATAGTAAGTGAACCCAGAACTGTTTTGAGAGAGGGGAGGAAAATGTGCCCCCAAGCTGTTAAAAGTCTAGCTAGGAAAAGAGTTATTAGACAGTCTAGGCCTAGATCCAAAGTAGCTAAGGCCTATGTGTTTGAAGAAGAAGAGGTTCCACTGGCAAATAAGTATGAGATATTGACTAAAACTCACAAGAATCAGAACAAGGGGAGAGTCTGAAGCTTCTTCTTTTGCTTCTTATTTGTCAGAGTCAGAGGAAACTCCTCAGGAGCAGAGAATCAATGAAGATAGAAAGAAAAGGGTAGGAATAACAGTCAGGAGAAGTTTTAAGGTTGAGAAAAACACCTTAGAATAACAACTTTCTTCTTCTCATCAAGGGCCTAATTTGAATATTAGTCTTACGACAGTTAATGTAAATAGCATTAGGAATACAAGGCAAAGACTAGTAACATTTACAGTATGAAAAGACTTAGGGTGTGGTATTTGTTTATTGCAGGACACAAGACTTAATACTAATTCCTGGTTAGAGCAGCCAGGACACTATGGTGTTGGGGTCCCTTTTTTTCTTTTGGGACAGAGGTATGTAATGGAATTGGGGTGTTGTTCAAGGGAGATGGGTTCACAATTTCTAGATTAGTAGATATTACATCAGGAGAGCATTACTATTGGACTTTAAATATAAAGAGGAGTTTTGGAGATTAATAACTATATATGCTCCACAAAAAAAAAGTAAATCTCTTTAATGAGGTTAAACCTTTCTTGTTTACAACAAAACATATACTGGGGAAGGGATTTTAACTGTGTTGTAGATAGGCAAGAGAGAGGAGCTGTTACAATGAAATTATGTTGTGATTCAAACTGTTTAAAGGTAATAATAGACCAGTGTAAATTGCAAGATTATTTTAGAGCTTTACATTCAAAGAGGCCACACATACCATAGGGGAGTTTTGTCTACTGGGATAGATTTTTATTTACAAATAAAAATCTTAAAATAGATAAAACATACAATCCCTCTAGAGACCATGACCATGTAATTCTACTGTTTGTGTTAGGAGGGTAATAGGCCCCAATATGGAAGAAGCTACTAGAATTGAATACAGCTGTATTAAAGGAGAAAAAATTGTTAAAGGCATAAAATAATTTTAAAGGCAAGGATGTCAGTAGCAGTTTTAGAGGAAAATGTTAGTTTCTGGTGGAGATTTCAAAAGAGGTCTGAAATCTTATTTCAAAACTATTCCACACAATCTCGGGCAATAAGTATAAATTGTATCTTAAACTTAGGTTTCAATTAGCAAAGATATATTCTGAAATGAATACACTGCATAAATTTAGCAGACCAAGTTTATAATTTAGAAAAGAAATGGAGAGATTGCAATACTCCCAAGCAACCTCCATGTTAAATGAACACAGGATTTGTTCTCCTGGTAAAATGGTTTTGGAGATGCTTTTAAGAGCTGCATACAACAAGCAACAGATAAGTTTATGATATCAGTAAAAAATAAGGTAGGAATTTAGGTATCAGAAGGCCCAGGAATTTTAAAATAGTAACTGAATACTTAACTGAAATGTATACTGCCCCTATATTGAGGAGAAAGTAATGACAGAGTTTTTCTAAATTAGATGCTCCTACCATGCCAGAATTTTATAAGGCAGACCTCATGAAACCTAGTACAAAGAGGAAGTTGGACTAGTGATTAATAAACTGACAGGAGTCACTGTACCAGGGATTGATGGGCTGCCATCAGAGTTTTATGAAACCTTTGAGGAACTGTTAAAATAAATGTTGGTGGTAGTGTTTAACTGGGTGTTGGGATGTTTGAAAGTAGATTTTCATTTCTGTATTGCAGTGCAAATCCTTGTTTTTAAACATGGAGAGAGATCAGATTTAAATAATTGAGATCATTGAGTTTATTAAATACAGATTATAACATTTTAATGAAAATACTTCATAATAGGTTAGTTAGCACAGCTTCTGCCTTAATTTCTATGGCTCAGTCTTGTTCAGTACCAGAACATCTAATTCAGCACAATTTATTATTGGTGAGGGAAATAGCTGAACAAGGGAAAGAGAATGTATTAAGTGGATATATTATGACATTGGACCAGGAAAAAGCCTTCACAGAGTTCCACATCAATTTATTTCTTGTGTGTTGAAATATTATGGTATCTCACTAGCTTTTGTAACATGGATAGAATTGTTATATGAAAATGCACAAGCTATTCCTTTGGTGAATGGGAAGTTAGGAGTATATATAAATATTACACGTGGTGCACAAGGATGCCCTTTAAGTCCCCTGCTCTATGTTTTCTGTCTAGACCCTCTATTAAGGGTATTGCAACAAGATGAAAGTATAAGAGGTATTAGGCCTATTGGGGAACTTTAGAGGTTAGGGTAATAGCATATGCAGATGATATATGTGTAATGGTGGCTGATCAGGAGTCGGAGCAAGAGCTCTGGAGATAATAGATAGATACTCAGTAACAACAGGAGCTAGAATTAATAAAAGGAAACGTGTTATACATCCTCTAAATGACTCTATCTCTCTAATAGGTGCATTACAAGGGATAAGAGTGTCTACAGCCTCTTTTAAATTTTAGGGATGTGGTTTAGGAGAGGGACAATGGCATGTTAAACTGGACAGAAATAATGGAGGTAGCCTCATTAAAGATTGCAGTATGGAAGTCTTGTCAGCAAACAAAAAGAAAAAAGCTGAAGTAGTTAAAGTTTTTGCTTCCGATAATTTTTTCAGTGCTATATATCCTCTGCCACAAGCATTGGAAGTACCTCTTTGAGTTTAGTTTTCAGGTGATTTGGGAAATCGGCTGAATCCTATTAAGAGAGAGGTTTTATACTTACCAGTAGAAAAGGGGGTTGAATTTAATAAATCCTGTGGTATTTTATTATAGTGTCTTTTCCATACAAACGTGTTAAACATCATAAGACCTAGCATAGCTATATGGACACTATATGCAAGAAAATGGATTGAGCCTCTTTATCAAGTGTGGAATAACCAAGGGATTTTGAATGCCCAGGTTAAGACAAAATGTGTTTTTCAGACCAGCTTTGGAAGCTAAAAAATGGAAGTTAACAGTGCATGCTATGCAAATACAATCAAGCAAATTACTATATGATGCAATACAAAAACAGGTGGGTATTGTAACGGTTGAATTTAAAAATATTGAACCAGTTCACTATGTTCAAATACTAGAGTCTTTAAAAGGTCCATATATTCCCCCAAGAATATGGGATGTTATGTGGTTGTGCTCTCATGGCAGGTTGTATGTAAAGGGAAATGCTAAACACAAATGTCAAGAAAACGTATGTGTCCCTAGATTTAGCTGTGTAGCAATAAGAAGAAACTATGTTGCACTTTCTTATACAATGTCCCTTTGTAAAGGATATATGGACACAGATAGCACAAAATGGGACAACCCAATTTGAGAGAGAGTAACTTATGAAGAAGTGGTTGGAGGTTTTAGTTTGAGGAGGTTAGAGCTGGATGGGGAATTGGTCTGACTGATTTTCTCAATTATAAAATTTTATTATGGCAATCACGATGTAAGTTCATTTTACAACAGATGTTTCAAGATCCTAATACTGTTATTTGTATTATTGAACAGGAATTATATATACAATGTATGTTTGAAAAGCAACATACAGTAAGGTTCATAAAACATGGGAAATAAGATGGCATAATGTTCCTTTTATGAAAGACAAAATAGGATGAATTACTTTTTTTCTCCCATTTAATTTGTTGTTTATATTTAGTAGATATGGAAAATGTATGTTATGATGGGTGTTATTATTGTATGAAGAATTTTGAATGTATTTTGTTTAGTTTCTTTAAATAAAAGTTTTCCTACTCTTTTCCATGGGATCTTAACATCCACCTGAACTACCACCAATCCAGGCAGAAGGGACCTCGGTTTAACATCTCATCCGAAGACGGCACCTCAAAGTGCAGCACCCTGCTGCACTACAGTGTCAGTAACTGGGATATTAACCCAAGTGCCAGATGTGGAACTGAACCCACAGCCCACTGATCTCCTGGCCTCAGAGGCGTGTGTTACCTACTGAGCCATAAAACTCCCATATTTTTATGTGTCTCACACGTGTTTCCACTTTCTTTTACTATGCACACAAAATTTATGGGCCTCTTTTTTTTTTTCTGGGGCAGTAGGTTCAATTCAGTTAAGATTATAGGGCTATAGGGCTTGGAAGGGGGTCTGAATATGATTCAACCATTGATATATCTTTTGGGAATTTTTTCTTTAGTTCTCTTAGTCCTTAGTCCTAGAATCTGAGGGTAGAAGATTATTGTATGTGGTGGTGGGGAATACCTTTTTGATGGCATGGGGTGGAGGTAAATGGCATCCTCAGAGAAAGCACTTCCAGGGTGCAGTACAGACCACATTAAGATATATTAGGACATGGAAAATCGAGCTTGCTTGGTTCTTGGGAAAGGAGAAAACATTTTATAAAGTTGTTCTTGACAAATGGTACAAGGAGGAGCCCGTATTTCAAGTACCCCTACGATAAATACTGTGCTGCTGTTGGAAAGTATGGTGGAACCACAGATCCCTCTTAAGATGCAAGACTTCATATGGTTATGTGGGCATCAGAAACTGAATGTAAAAGGCAACCAAAAGCACAAACAACTTGATGACAGAAGATGTGGGAGCTACTTTGCAATGGGCAGGTGGAAACAGCATATGTTTTTTGACTGTGTGCATGTTCAGGGGTTTTAGAATCAGTTAGCTGGTTGGTGGGGAGAAATTCTCTTTCAATATGTGACCTATGATATTTTGATTTTAGGCAAATTCTTGCTTCATGGTTAAAATAGACAAAAGCACTGTTTATGTCCTTCTAGCTCGATTCAAGTAGTCCTTATGACAGGCGAGATGTCTAAGATCCCTACAAGGTAAAGTGGTTCCACAGCAATAAGTACTTTTAATGTTCAAGGAGAACTAGATAGAATTTATGAATATGAATATCATACATTAGGACAGGATGTGGGTTCTAGACTATGGAAGAATGTTGGGTGGGTGGGCTAATGCTTGTAATCATTTCTTCCTTTTCTGAAACCTTCACTAGAGTATTCTATATAGAATGTTTCTGTAATAAGAATTTTTGTTATTTGTTTTGGTGATGGGCCTTGTCTTATGATATCACAGATATTTCATTATGGGATTACGTTGTTATGAGTATCATGTATGGAATGTTATGAGGTGGGCACTATGTGATGATTGATACGAGTGATATTGCATTTATGTTTTGACTTCACTTTTGTTATCCTTTCAGTTTTGTTTCTGAATATTGAATAAAATTTCCCTACTCTTTTGAGAAGTGCCTGGGATCTTTAACATCCACCTGAACAGGCAGATGGGACCTCGGTTTAACATCTCATCTGAAAGGCGGCACGGTAGTGCAGCAGCCTCATGCTGCACTGCAATGTCAGTACCGGGATATTAACCCAAGTACCTGATGTGGGATAGAACCCACAACCTTCTGATCTGCCAGCCTCAGAGGCAAGTGTGCTACCTGCTGATCCACTGACACTGTTTCTCATGCATCCTCATGCACAACAATATCTCAGAAACACAATTTTATTGTCAGATTTTAATGCATGCTAAACAACTTCAGGTTTACTTAGTAATATGCTGTTTACCAATAAAATGAGTTTATTTTATTGTTTTCAGAAAATGAAGTACAACTTGATAAAGTCCAGTATGCAAGTGAGATTATTACTTCTGATACACCAAGCATTAAAAATGACTTCTACGAAAGGATATGGCAGCATGTGACTGTATGTGTTGTCCAACCCAAATAGTATCACTGGTACTGTACTCTAATCCAAGGTAAAATTTCAAAAAGACCAAAGCTGCACAATGCTCTGGATACTCTAGATATATATAAAGTCCTTTAAAAGAAAAGTTCTAGCCAAGTAATTCATGAATGTCCAGTGGTCCCAACAAGTGCCATGCAAACATATAGCCTGTTTAATGTTCACCAGGAAAAGGAGGCCTATCAGCAAAGGGAATATAGGGTGGGAAAGGGGCATCAGGGGTAACTGATGGGGAAATCCCAGAGGACAGGGTTTTAAAGGGGCTTAAGGTCCCACGGTGGATAAAGCTCTGGGACCACACGGAGTGTATCCAAGAGTCCTGAAAGAATTGGCGGAGGTCCTGGCTGGCCCTCTGGTGGACATGTTCAACACCTCACTGGAGTCTGGGTGTGTGCCCCAAGATGGGAGAATGCCACATATGGTGCCTCCAAAAAAGAGGACCAAGGGACGAGCCAGGTAACTCACAGACTGGTCAGCCTTACCTCCATTGTAGGGAACTTAACGGAGACCATTCTAAAGGAGAGTCTGGTGATCTTTCTGGAAACAAATGGTCTCAAGATGGAAGGCAGCATGGGTTTGTCTTGAGGAGATCCTGCTAGAGCATATGCTGATGCTGAAGTGACATTTCAATAGCAAAAGTATATTACTGTGGCAAGTTACTGTTGCTGCTGTAATGTACCTGCCAGACCCTGGCACTGCTTTCCCCAGGGTTTGCCCCCTTCCCTGAATCAACTCTGACCTAGAGTTGATAATCCTTATTTATGGGGGGTGTGGGACAAAGCTCCCCAAGGGCTTCAAGCCCCTGAAAGAAAACAGAAGTTTCCTGATGGATTTATGCCGACCGCACTTGTGGTTGACATAAATCCACTGCTGTAGTGTTGTGTCAGGAATAAATTGCCACCATAGTGTCATGGATCCTATCTAGACCAACATAACTGAATTTTTGATTGGCACACTAGGTCACTCTGGGATGGGGCCATGTGGTGGATGTCCTGTATCTGGACTTCAGCAAGGTCTTAGATTCCATGACACATGGAAGGTTGCTCAGAAAACTGAGGAACCTAGGAGCTGGGGAGAAACTGGCTGGGTGGGTCAGCAGCTATCTGCAGGACAGAAAACAGAGGGTAATTGTGTGTGTGTGTGTGTGTGTGTGTGTGTGTGTGCGCGTGTGTGTGTGTGTGTAACTATCAAAACTCAGACTGTAACTAGTGGGTCCCACAGGTCTCAGTGCTCAGACCGGTGTTATTTAACATCTCTATCAGGGACATAGCAGATGGGATCAAGAGTAAAATCTGCCTATATGCAGATGACACAAAGCTTTGTGTGAGAGTGGACAGTGAGGAAGAGAGGCAGGAGCTCAGAGAGGACCTGGCAAAGCTCGAGAGACGGTCAGACATTTGGCAGCTGAGGTTCAATGCTAAGAAGTGTAAAGTCATGCACCTGGGAGCCAGGAACCCTGGGACTAGCTACTGGCTGGGGAGAGCTGGTATCCTGGGTGACAAACCGCATGAGGAAAGACTGAAGGAGCTCAACATGTACGCCCTGGAGGATAGAAGGGAGGGAGGGAGGGAGGGGATATGATTGAAACCTTCAGATCCTTAAAAGATATAAATAAGTTTAGTACAGAGGGTATTTTCAGCTTGAGGGGGACCACAAGGAGACATAGTCTGAAATTGTTGGGAGGAAGATTCAAGAGGAAAATGAGGAGGCACTATTTCACAGAAAGGGTGGTGGCAAGGTGGAATGAATTGTCAGAGGAGGTGATCTCACTGAAGACTGTGGAATTTTAAGAGGGGGTAGGACAGGGTCAAAGATAAGGTCAAAACTGAGGGAGTTTGGCAAGTGGGGTGATGACAGGGTGGGATGATAAATCAGGGGGACTGGAAATAGGTGGGAGGGCAGCTGCAATAAAATGAAATGTGAGCTGCACACTCAAGCAGATTTGATAGACCATTATGGCCTGTTTCTGCTGGCATTTTTGTATGTTCATATAGCCTATATATAGTATAATATATATATATATATATATATATATATATATATATATATATATACGTATATGTATATACAGTATATATATAATATATATATATATATATATATATATATATATATATATATATTTCATATGTCTGATCCAGCATGTTGGATATTCCTGGGCAAAAGTCTATGAAGAACATACACAGTAGTCCTCACTATAACAAATAAAAGGGAGGCATAACCTGTATTTGTTGTAGCTACCCATTTATTACATCCTGAAATGCTACAGTAGGATGCACTGCGATTGTCTGATGCATATGTCACCCACACACATCAAACGCATTCCATATGTGTTATACAGTAATTATTCTTTATTTGCTTATTTGCGGTAAAGACAGAACTTGTGACTAGTGGGTAATTTTAGTCTCTTTCTGCTTTTCTAAGTCAAACTGCTACAGATGGCAGCTCAGACCTGTCTCCTCATGTGCTTTACAAATATGGTACCTCCATTCACAAACTGCAGCTCCACATTGAACATAGACTGGTGGGCACTGCTGTACTGGGAGGCAACAAAAATATAAATGGACTGGTGAAAATACACGCCTCCAAATTCCAGACCACTTTTGTTGCTTTTCTGATTTCAGAGTCAAACTGCTACATACACTTTGCAAACACATCTCCCAACCCAACTCAAAGGCTGCGCCCATGTCTTTAGTTATTTAATTTATGTTGTTCAGTATTGAAATGGTTTTATTTTATGCACAGTATGTTGTTCTGTTTAATAAAAGAAATCACCATTCCTTCTGAACCACAGTGAGGAAGTCAGTACATTGGGTGGTTAGACATAGATAGGAATTATGAGAACAGAACAGCTGAAACACTGGAAGCCACAAGAGGCCTTCATTGTACCCGATTTTTACTTGCTGTAGTGTGGGGGTACTGTAACTGCTCCTGCGAACACTGAAGGAGCCTGCATTATATCATTCAATGCTTAATGTCATAAACGTAAATGCATACTTGGTGAGCAGGGGCAGTACAGCATAGTTAAGAGCACTGAGCTGCAAACCTGGTGAACTGGATTTGAATCCACAGCCCATAACTTGCATAATGTGGCGCATGAGCAAAGTACTGTAACTTAACTTCCATGTGGTCCCAGGACACACCTGGAAACAAGCCTCAGCTTAATGTGTCTTTGTTGGGCAAAATTGTTGTTGTTAAGCTTTTTAACACTTCATAAGAAAGTATAGCATAAACAGCAGTTAAGACAGGTATCGATATATCTAGGAAAGGTAACTACAAACATCATAAACATTTTCTTACAATATATGATTGTGCTCTCAACAAGGAATTTAATTTGGAAAACCAAAGTGTAAAACATTTTGTCCCACTCTGCCCACAGAGATGGAGGAGTGGGTCTGCTCAGTCGCACTGATGTGATGCCTTGGCACAACCAGACCATGAGACTTAAATAAAAGCATTATAAAAGTACCTAGTTGTGGGATGTTATTACCACTTCCAAGAGATGTGACCTCCCAGACTCCTTCCACAGAGCCTGAACATACTTCCCCATCATATTGGAAATAACCTTAAATCATGTTATGGCCAAGCCTCAGATAAAGTTACTTTATGTTACCTCTTCATTACAAACTAGAAACAACCTGGTTTACAAAAACTGGGTGATCAGGTGAAACTGTGTCTTTAAATGTTTATGTCTCCAAGTCAACTATCTGGGTCTAAGTCTGAGCCTTCAGCACTCGGAAAGTGGAGAACTCTTTTCTTATCTTATCCATCAGTTTGCCGGAATTGCTGGGTTGGGAAAAAACAAACAACTTATGTCTGTTATCAAAATCTCCATATGCACCCTGACCATGGAATAGAATCTGATAAGGGAAAATTCAAAAGTGCCTGAGGAAACATTCTTGAATTGGTCACATGACTTCTCAAAAGTCCATGTACAGTAAGCAACAAAATGTCCCAAAATGTAATTTAACATCCTGTACTGAAACTCCTCCTGCAACAGTTTAACATAAGCCATCACAGCAACAAAGGAAACAGATGAAATCAAAAGATGGATAAGTCCTCCTGCAAGTTTAAAACACTAAACCGTCTACACCTGTCAGGAAACAAACTGGGAATCTATAGGCTCCATGTGGATTTGGCTCACATGCTTTTCACACCATGAAGAAACTATCAATAGGTCGTCATCATCTTGATGCTGCTGACCTACACCAGGGGCACCAGAGGGCTACTGCAAAATGGACATAATGTCCAGTCTCTCAAAACAGTAAAAATCCAACATCAGTAAGGGAAGCTCTCCTTAAAACACCACCAGTCAGTGACTGACCAAGTTAGGCTAAAGAGTATCACTGTATTATAACTTCACAGACTAAGCCTCCATGCTGAACTTTCATTTATTCATGTAACAACATATAACAATTAATGCCCAGCTCGTGGAGGAGTGTGCCCACCCTGTCAAACCCCTTTCTTCACTGGCTGGTGTTATAGCTTAGGCCTGGGAAGATCTGGACATTGATCCTTCCCATTTCAATCCACCACAAGATTTAATTGCTAGGAGTAGGCTGTCTCTTTCTTCACTGCTCCCCAGCACTGCCAATGCAGTTCAAGTGCTGCTCTCCCTCTTGCCATCTCCTCGGATTAATTCTGTACACTGTCCTGATTGTTAAATTTTCCCATAGTTGCAATGCTACTGGCACACTTTAGGGGAAAGCCTTGAGATCTTTTCCTATATCCTGGTCTGGTAGTCCCAATATGTGCACATTTGCCATTCTGATGAAGTTCTCCAAACACTAATCTGGCTCAGAGCATGCTGTTATCTTTGACCAGGCCCACTGTTGTTACCAGGGCTTCCTCCACAGTTTCTCCTACCTTAGTGGCATCTTTTGAGATGAGTCAGTTTTCTTTTCAAGTAATGCCATCCAATGATTAGAATCTACCACTTTTTGATCTAGTTTTGTACAGCTGCAAGAAGCGAGCCCAACTTCAGCTCCCATGAGGCAGTCAAGTTCATCAACTGCACATCAGCCAACAGCATGGTTGTGTCACCTTGTCCTTTGGCCAGTCCTTGTGTTTTTTCTCTGCTTTTCCATCCTGGGACAAGGTACAAAATCGATATTCTGTTAAAGTACTAGTACATCTACTGTAACTATCCCCAAAAATAACAAAGAATGCCCAAGCTGCTGCTTTATTTAAAGGCTTTTAGTTCATCAAGCACGGAGCTCTTCCAGTGCACGTCTGTTCAGTTTGGCAGCCAGGCCATGTCTCCTCCCATAAAAAGAGTTTTTAATGAGACTTAAAAGTATTTTAGACCATTGCAGATGATTTTGTGCACTAATATGCAGGACAATTAATTTGTTGGTTTGGTAAGCTACAATATTTTGCTAACAAATAGCCACAAAATACCAATTTTACATTTCTAGCTTTATTAAACTCTGCTGAACTCACGGTCAGAGCTATCAAGTGAAACAAATGGTGGTAAGGCAGGACTATATGGAGGCAGTGGCCAGATTCGAACACTCAAGTGTTGGTTTGTTCAAACTTTGTCTACGCTTTGTATTCCAGTCAAAAGTGGCACCCTTTGAACAATGGCATACAGCAGGTCAACTTCTGTAGCATAATTGGGAACACATGTTCTGTACCAAGCTGTAAGTCCTGAGAAGAAACATAGTGTTGGTGCCTCTGAAGGAGGTGGGGCATCCAAAATGGTTTGTATGTGATCCTTATCAGGCTTCAATCTCTCTGCAGAAAAAATTGTCTGAGATGTGTTTCTTGCCGGTTAACAAAGAATAAATAAAAATAAAATGTGTCCTTTCCTGATTTCATTTACATTTTCTGCATTAAGCTGAAGTCCCACCTGTTACAAGCAAAGTAACAGAGCTGACACTTGCTCATTGGGTTCAGTCAGTGTTAAACAATGCACAGTTATGCCGCCAAACAGTTTGGCATTCCTAGTAGATATGAAAGGATGATTTGCATGATTTTTAAAAGGCTGATGGTGCAGATGTCAACTCATAGGGCACATGACAGAAGTGAAAAAGTCCTTTATGTGTGATGAAAGTTGTAAGGTCATGCCTGTTATCATCCAAAAGGATCTGTTGATAAGCAAAAACATACAGTATCATTTATTCTGGCAAACATGTATGTGTGGAAGAGTATAACTGTCCACAAGGGTCACCTTGTTATGTTCCCATGAAACCACACACAAGCAAATACCACAAGATTTTTTGGGGCTGGCCGGTGGCACTGAGGGTTGAGGTACTGGATGCCACACCTCATGTTAGCCAACGCAGGTTCAGGAATGAGCCCAGGTTGTCAGGGGTCAGCAGGAGGGGGGAGAGCAGGATTGAGCTGCCATGTGGTGGCTCTCCTCTCCCAGGGAGGGACGAGGGTTTCACCAGCCCTTGGCTGCCACCCATTGGAGGATGGATATCAGTTTGGGCTATGGGGAGCCCGGTGATTGCCTTTGGGTGGGGCGGAAGGGGCTGAGCTAGGCCGGAGTGCTTGTGCACCTCTGCACACACACGCATTGCCGTGATTGCCAGGGTGCTGGGAACCACGGGAAAATTTGAAAAAATGTATATAGAGAAAATATTTTTGGGGGTTACAACAATAGGTGACACCCCAGGAGAAGCTATAAATAATTTCTATAACCTCTGTATCTGGCATAAGTTTTAGTTCTGTAAAACAGCACTCCATACTGGTAATGGCCATTTATGTAACTTTTGCAGAAACTGGCTTAACATCTGCATGAACATAGACCTTCTGAATAAAATTCTTGCACATCCAACAGTACTTGCACTGGCAGTGGACACTTCACTTACTGGCATTTGCTGAGGCCTAGTTAGAGGTACTGCCTTAAACCTGAAGCATGAAGTCCATCACTAAATCCATTCCTAGACTCGGGTACTAGACTCAACCACATAACAAGTGACAGGTGCTTTTGTTGCATTATGCACACTAGAGAATATGCTCTAATGGAAACTGGGTATGCATGACAATACTGTACCCAGCCCATGCAGATCTGCACCTATGGACAGATGCATGGGCCACTGCATTAACAGAAGCTAGCCACTGCAGAGCACCTGTCTGCAGGCCGCCCTCTGGCACTTTGGTGCATGGTGGCAGCAAATCAACAGACACAGGCAGGTATCTAATCGGATGCCCGATCTGGTTTAAAAGTGGATCTCCTCCTCCATGCAGAGCAGGGAATTGTGAGGCACTCAAGTATCCCAGTATTTTCTTTGCAATGTGATTGCCCCAATGGCTTCCCTAGCCCTCTCACTGGATTGCAGGGCTGGGCAGTAATGCGGGGTGTGCAGTCCTGCCACAGCTGGTGGGTGAATTCCATGGGGTGCGTAACGGTACAGCAGGTGCCTGCTGCTGTATCCGTGACCTCTTGCTCAGCACGCCATGCCTGTGTGGGCAACCCCTGGACACTACCCTGGACTGTCTGCATGCAAATCAGTGTGAACATCCAGATGATCAAACGTGGAAGGGTGTGCACCCTTTAGTGTATGTGTGGGGTCCACAGGACCCCTGATGCACAGCTTTCAACAGTTGGGTTGCCTACATGGCATGTAGGCATTTTTAACTTTAGTACATCGCCCTCACTATGGGCAGATAAGCACCTGAGAACTGAAAGGTTTTCTTTAAAAGGTAGAAACCCTTTCTTCAGGCTTTAGTAAGGATGTGCTGACAAACTGTTGAAGGCAGAGGCTGTGGCAGGATAAACTTCACAGAGGCTGTAGCAACCAAAGGTTAACAGAAAGGGAGACTGGAGTACCCACTTCTCTGTCTTGTGTTCAGACTTGTCAGGGCTGTTACACCTTCCAGTCTCCATGATGTCCTGGTTACTAAACCCCTGAGGAGAACACTCAGGTCCTCTAGTAGCACCCTACTAGAGATACCCACAGTGAGGTCCAGTGTGGGAAAAAGATCCTTTGCCCACCTCAGCTTCAACACCATGGAATATCCTTCCTGCAACTTTTCAAGACTGTTCTTCACTTGGGGATTAAAAAAGGTCTTAAGGTATTCCTACTTGATCATGGCCAACACTCTTGTAATCACAGACCTAAACTGGCTGCTCTTTATTCATCCCCCAGTCTGTAATTGACACTGCTCATTGTTCTAATGCATTTGTTTGAAAGCCCACTGTTGCTCATCATATGACTTGTCGTCATTTGATCTGTTTGTTAACTTAATGCTGTAAATGCACCATTGTTTTCTAACTATGTGCCCGTGAACATTTTTTAATATTTGTCTTCTTGATCAGTGTTGTATATGCACCATCATTTGATAGGTTTGTTCCCCTGTTAGCACTGTTAAAAATTGTATTTTTCAGTCTGTCAGCCCTACCTGGTGGCACAGAGGGCCAAGGCACTTCTAGTACCTCACCTCTCCCATGCCGGCAACCCAAATCCAGGAATGAGCACGGGCCACAGGGGGTCATCCAGGAGGGAGGGAGGGCTGGAAGTAGAATGAGTGTCAACCAGCTCTCCCTCCTGGCTTGGGAGGTTGGTCTTCCTGGTGCTTGGCAGCCACCAAGTGGAGGCTTAGTGGTAGTGCTGCACAAATGGGGGCTGGTGTTAGGCCGGGTTGGTGGAAGCAGGGCTGCTGGTTCAGGTGCGCATGTGAGCCTCCGCACATGTGCAGAGTCTGCTGAGGCCCTAGGAAGTATGAGGGAGAAAAGACCAGAGAGGAAACAGTAGGGGGCATGATAAGGGCATATGACACCTGCTCGCCACACTTTCACCCAACCGATCTGAGTTGAGGCACTGGATTATGAGCTTGGGAGGTGACAGCCCTCTCTCCTGCCCCATCACAGGGGCAATCTGTGAGGGTTACCTCACTGTCAGGGGTTCTGGGAAGACAGTGGATGGTAGGGAAGAGTGGGAGCCAGCTGAAGGGAGCCCTCCCTCGTCATGGCCCCTGGAGGATAAACTAAGTATGGAAAATTGTATTTTCACTTTTCACTCCTGTGATACCCTGCAATGTCTCTATGTAATTAATCCTGGATTGCTCCTGAAAAAGGGACTTTAGTCTCAGCAGGCCTACAGGGTTATCAAAATTCAATAAATAAGAAATAAATAGGTTGATATACTACATCAGGCAGCATTACCAACACAGTACACATGATCTTTTCTTTTAGTAGATGCAGCATTTTGTAAGTACAGCACTGCGAAGTTCAGGTGTAAGTACAATACTGATGTACTGCAAGCTTCTGAGCTGAACAACAGACTGGCATTATGGCCAATTTTCCCACAAGCTTTGCAGGTTGCTTTCAAAGCAGGACATGATGCAGGTGCATTGGCCAAATGAGTTTGGGAGTCTAATAAAAGTATGAATGAGGGTTCTGAGGTTTCTAATTTGAAAAGCTGATGCTCACAGTAGGACTCACGTAAAATTATTTACTATTATTTGCTTGTCTTGTCTGAATTGAATGCATTGGTGCTGCCCCTCTTGTCAATTAGTTGCACATTTACAATAGCAGATATTATTTGGCATGCAATAGTAATGACTTTTTCAAAGAAAGGCTAGGTTCAATAATAGCCGTCCATGAACACAGGCACTGTAAGCGCTGCTATAAGATCTCTTAACACTTTATCTGTCTTATCTTCAAAATAAGAGCTTACTAGTTCCTCAGAGCGCAGCAGAATATTGGGACATTGACTCATGCTGCCTTTGAGCATGCTGGACGAAAGTGCTGTCGTTTGACAACTACATTAACTTTTGGCACAAAATGAGTCTGTAATGTAGCAACAGCAGGGTCATAAGTAGTATCTGTGTCTGGTTAGAAGCAGAAAATACATTGCCCTTCAGCTCCTAAATAGTGTCACAAAACTGCCACATCGGGTCGGGCCACTTGTCCCCAGTAGCATCAATCACCAGTGAATAATTTTCAGAATTCTCATTCATGTTTTGAAAGCAATTACAGGCTCTCCCAGGCACAGACAAAATAAACTAGGTAACAGAACAAGAGCGGTAGTCAGTCATCCTCATTGCAAATATGTAGCAGCTTGCAGTATCGTCTACAAAGTACTGGTACCAGAGACCAGAGTAATAGATCTATCTTTTGTTCATCCAACATCTTAAGTCTCCACACTTATCATTTTTGTAAACAACACTAACACAGCACCACCAACTGGCAAACATAATAGAATGTATGTATGTATGTGTGTGTGTGTGTGTGTGTGTGTGTGTGTGTATGTATATATGTAGGCATTTATGATATGTTTAAAGTTTTGTTTTGAGCCTTATGGCAATCTCTTGTAAACTAACCTGACCACTAGATGGTGTTAGAGACGAGTACTGTGTTTCTAGCAGTAGGCTGTAAGCAATTTAAGTGATCTCTGTACCAAAAGAGCTGTCCTGAATAAAAGCTTCACTGTTTAAGTTAATCTTAATTACCCTGTATCTAGTTATACATTACACTTGGTGTATGTCAACAAATTAAATTTAAAAAGAAAGTATGCACAATTGGTAAGGGGAGCCGTAATCTATGTGCCAGACACATTTTCTGTCTCAACTGTTGAATCTTCCTCAGTCCCAAACAGGTAGGAAAGCTTGTCACTTAAGTTGTCCCTGCCCTCAGAAGAAACTATTCTAATTGTAGGCTGTTTTAGCCTGCCTAGGGGCCTCCAAATTCTATTCCACCTAAGTAAACTGATGGATGCTGCCAGCTCAGAGGTGATCATCTTAGGTGACTTTAACTCTCGACTTGCTGTCACCCTGTTCCAAACCACTCCAAGGACATTTTGACACCTTCAGACCTCACACAGCTAATCCTTGAATCCACTAGGCCAAATGCAAAAAACGCAGCCAACAGCTCCTCTTAGATCTAATAATCTAATACTTGGTAATAAGCCTCACAAATTTGCACACTGGGGTCTTCCATAATGACATAAGTGATCATTATAGTCTTTATTATTATTTATTTTAATTCATTTTAGATGTCTGTGTACTAACTAAGCTGCTGCAACTTGTACAATATGTTGTTTGTTATTAAACTTGTTCGGCACCTTGGTTTTGGAAAGGCGCCATAAAATAAAGTTTTATTATTATTATTATTATTATCATGGTGCAATCACTTGTGAAAGGTCAACCCCCAAGGCTACCCCTTCCCTAAATTTACATTCAAAAGGAGCTTCCATAACTTCAGCCCTACAGCCTTTCTAGCTGACTTGGCCATGCAGGATACGATGGCAAGACTTTTACCTCACCCTTCCCTATCCGAGGCCTGCACATTATTCCAGAACCTTATCTTTACAATCATTAATAAACACGTTCCTCGGGTTAAATTAGAGCTAGCAGAAGAACCTGTCCTTGGTTTATCCTGTCACTTAAATCCACAATCCATGCCAGAGATGCCCTTTGGAAGAAGGCTTGAAAATCTAAACTGCCAGCTGACTGGGCATCCTTCAGGGCATCCAGGAATCTCTGCACTAAGCTCATAAAGACTGCAAAAGCCAACTACTTCCAAATGGCCCTAGACTCCTCCAAATCCAACTCTGTCAAGTTCTGGGAAATGATGAAGAACACTGAAGGCCCTAGCCATGCTCCTTCCCTACCGTCTAAAATTGTACACGACAACAGTACCTTCATCGCTGAACATGATATCCTAACCTATCTAAATAACCACTTTGCAACTGCAGGGCTAGTGTTCAACACCTCCCCACTTGTAAACTGCTCGCCTGGCAAACCAACACTGCATCCTCACCTACACCCCTAACACCAGGTGCCCCACTGTCAAGTTCTCTCTTACCCCAGTCTCCTTCAAAGAAGTCGAAGACCTCCTGCTGACATTGGACACTAAAAAAGCACACGAGCCAACCAAATTGAACCATTATTTCTAAAGCTAGGCCTCCACCTAATGACCATATGCATCATGCACCTTTTAACCTGTCCCTATGCCAAGGAGTTCTGCCACACCAATGGAAGATTGCTCACGTCATCCCTCTTTTCAGGTCTGTGATCCAAGTGATCTCAATAACTATTGGCCCATATCTCTGCTCCAAATCCTATTAAAATTCCTAGAGAAATTAGTGAATTCCAGTGAAGACAACACCTCAAAACCCATGGCATACTTAACCCACTTCAGTCCAGCTTCAGCTCTAATCACAGTACTGTCTCTGCCTTGGCCAAAGTAACTAATGACTGGCAGACCGCACTGGATAATAAAAACAAGTTGGTGACTTATTCCTGGATCTGAGTAAGGAATTTGACATGGTTGACCATGAACTGCTCCTATCTATACTATGTAACACCAGGCTTGATAATATATCCCTAAAATTGTTTACCAGCTACCTTGTTGGTCGACAACAGCACGTAAAAAGCAGGGTGCCATCTCCCTCCAAAACCTTGTTAAGAGGTGTCCCACAAGGTTCTATCTTGGGCCATTATTGCTTGTTCTTTACATTAATGACTTAAATTCGAAACTCAGCCAGGCCAATATCCACCTATTTGCAGATGACACCATGCTCTATGTCACCAGACCATCCCTTGAACTTGTGTGCAAGGACCTACAGCATGACTTTGACATCCTCCAATACAATCTCTTGCACCTGAAGCTATTTCTTAGTGCTAAAACCAAAACAATGCTCCTATCTCCCACTCACACAGTGAATACTACCCCGTGATCCATAAGCTCCAGATCTGGACCCTGTTGGGAACCGTCAAAACAGTGGACAGGTTCCAATACTTGGTCTTCTAGCTTGACTGCAAGCTATCCTTCTCTATTCACCTATCTGAGCTAACCAAAAACCTGAGCAACGATTAAGAATCTTCTTTAGAATTAAACATCTTCTCAACCATGATGCTAAAATAAGACTGCTTCAGATCACTTTCTTACCTCTGCTAGATTATGCTGATTTCCTTTACGGGCACTGTCCCTGACCTCCCTTGCTAAATTGGATACTCTCTACCATAGGGCCATCCGATTCATAACAAATGCCCATACAACACCCACCACTGCGACCTCTATGCGCAGGTTAGTTGTCAGTCGCTAAAGTCAGAAGACTAAAAATGGCACCCTGTGGATCTTTGAGCGCTCATTAACAAACTCCCAAAATATGTCTCAGACCTCTTTACTTCTTCTGCAGGGTCTTACCGCTCAGAAGATATTCTCACCTCCTGCTTGACACTCCCAGATGTAGAACCCATTACGGTACTTCTTCCATTAGCCATGCCCTCCCAGCCATCTGGAACAAAGTACAGGGCATCCTAAACTCATACTATTTGCCAGCAGATTAGGCCTTATGGTCTATCAAGTCTGCTCGAACCTAGATCCTTAGTTGGGTGCGAGACCCTCCCATCCCTTGTACTCCAGAACCCCTATCATCCATCCCCACCCCAGGACAGGCCATCATCTGATACATCCACTTTCTGTGTCTGTCCCACCCTCTCTTAAAGCTCTCCACTGTGGATCTCTGAACCAGCTCACCAGGCAGAGCATTCCAAGGGTCCACCACCCTCTCAGTGAAAAACCTCCTCCTCTTTTCCCCTCACCCTTCCACCTTCCAACTTCAAACCATGCCCTCTGGTGATGCCTCCTGCTTTAGTCTAAAGATCCCTCCATGTTTACCCTATTTATTCCCTTGAGGTACTTGAAGACCTCAATCATGTCCCCCTGCCTCTCCTCTCCTCCAATGAAAACAGGCAGAGCTCCTCAAGTCTGTCCTCGTAAGTCAAATCCCTAGCCCTCGTATCATCTTTGTTGCCCTCCTCTGTACCTCTCCAGGAGCTGTATGTCCCTCTTCAAGTGTGGTCTCCAGTACTGTACACAGTACTCAAGGTGTGGTCTAACCAGTCCATTGTACAGTGGCAGAATCACTTCCTTGCTCTAGAGGTGATCCCTCTTGCGATGCATCCCAACATCCTGTTTGCCTTGCTAGCTGCTCTCCTGCACTGCTCAGTGTTATTCATACATGTATCCACCATGACCCCTAGGTCTTTTTCCCTGTTGAGGCTTCCAGCACCTCCCCTCCTAGGGTGTACCTGTGTTTAGGGTTTCCTGACCAAGATGCAACACCTTGCACTTGGTGATATTGAATTAATTTCCATGTGTGAGCCCAGCTTTCCAGGGTGTCAGGTCCCTTGCAGGGCCAACCTCCCTCTTCTCCCTCAACTACTGCTCCCATCTTGGAGTCATCCTGAAGAGACTCATTTCACACCCTATACCATCCCTGATGTCTGATATGTATGCATTAAACAGGATTGGACCCAGGACCGAGCCCTGTGGTACTCCACTACCAACCTCTGTAGGGTTCGAGAGCTCCCCACAGACCACTACTCTCTGAGTGCATCCAGCTATCCAGTTTTCAATCCATCTGACCATCAAAGGGCCTACCCTAACCCCATCAGTTTCTTCACCAGACCATTGTGGGGACAGAGTCAACGCCTTGCTGAAGTCCAAGAATAATACATCCACAGGCTTACCCCTGTCCAGTTCTGATGTTACCCATTCATAGAACTCCACAAGGTTGGTTTGACATGATCTACCTGGCACAAACCCATGCTGCCGACTATCCAGACCTCCCACCTCCTCCAAGTAAACCCCAATCGTTCCTTTAGTATACTCTCCATTAATTTTCCACCGAGGTTAAACCCGATGGGTCTATAGTTTTCCTGGTACTTCCTTGACCCCCTTTGTGGATTGGTGCCACACATGTGCCTCTCGCCAATCCCTAGAATTGCCCTCCCTGTCTCAAGGTGACCTGTTGAAAGCTCCGCCAGGAGGTGCAGCCAGTATGTCCCAATTCCCACAGTACTCTCGGATGAATGCCATCCGGCCCAGGAGATCTGTCTTTCTTTAGGGCCTTGAGGGCAAACCACACCCTTTGGTGGGATGGCATCATCCGTCCCCTCCACCTTACTGGTCTTTTATCCTTATCCAGATGTGACACCCTGGGGTACCTTCCCTCCCTTTTGCTCCATTTCTGCTGCCCCTGATCCCACTCCCTGCCGCTTCTATCCCTTTGTGCCTTGCTTTGTAGATATCCCATCCCTCCCTAGTGAACACAGAGGCAAAGTACTCAAAACACCTCTGCCTGGTCCTCGCCTCTTCCACCCACCCTCCTTCTGATCTCAATCTGCTGAGATGGCCCTTAGTTTTCTCCGCTTCCCAATGTACCGGAAAACCCTTTTCCCTCCATGTATCCCCTGTGCCAGCTGCTCCTTTACTGGACTTTGCTCCCCTCACCATACGTGGTGTGACTTTTCTAGATGCAAGCTGGTACATTTCCTTATCCCTATCCTCTTGTTGTTTTATATTTTTGTAGGCAGCCTTCTTTTCTCTGACTGCTACCTGGACCTCACTGGACCACCAGCATGGTTTATGTGACCTTGCTCCCTTCGTTTCAACTTAGCGCAGATCCTGACTGCCTCATGAAGTCCCCGCTTTATGACCTCCCATCTCCTTTCCACACTTGTTGTTGAGGTAATCTCCTTCAGTGATCCTTGAGAATATTTCCCATGCCCAGAAAGTCTGCCCCTGAAGTCCACTGCCAGTGTCCTAGATCTCACCCCCACTCCCCCAATGCTTATTTGAAACCAGACAGTATTGTGGTCACTCCCGTCAGGGGGTCCTGTACAACCATGTCCCTTACCAGATCCCCATCTGCCAGAACCACATTCAGGACATGCCCTGCCTTGTGGGCTCCATCACATGCTGTGTTAAGAACACATCCTGGAAGCCATCCAGCAGCCTCTGCTCCTTGGCCACCTTAGAGGACATGGTTCCCAGTTAGTACCTGGCATATTAAGGTCCCCATCAACATCACTCCTTCCCTTTTGGACCACACTGGGCAATGATGTTGTCCAGCAAACCATCCTCTAGAACATCACTCATCCGGGGCCTATATGCTACTCCCAGCTTGACCTTATCTCCTGCTGGGGATGGTAAGGTGACCCATAAGGCCCCACGTTTCCCTCTGCCTTTTCTACCATAGCAATTTCTATGTCATCTCTAATGAACATAGCCACCCACCCCTCTGCCCTCCTTTCTATCCTTCCTAAGCATGGTGTGCCCCGTACATTTAGGTCCCAGTCATGGTTTTGTTGGCCCCGTTTCCGTGACTGCCGCCATCCACCCCCCTCGAACAGCATGGCTTGGAACTTGGCAACTTGTTTCCCCAAGCTCCTGGCATTTACTAACACTAACCCCCACCCCTTATCCCTGATCCTTTTGTTAACCCCACCCAGATTCCTTATACTTCCATCCTCCCCTGCTCCTCCTGAAACCTCCACCTCCAGTCTGTTTCCCCCTCCCCTTGGGCTTGAAGCTTCCCTCATCTGGAGGGAGGGCTTCTGGTCAGCCCCTCCCTTATCCTTCCCCCCTTACAAGTTTAAACCTCCTTTCTTGTATGTAGTCAGCCATCCCCTGTTTAAGGACTTCCTTCCCTAATGGGGCTAGATGAAACCTGTCCTTGGCATATAGTCCCTTATCCTCCCAAACTCCATTCCAGTTCCCTAACACCCCCAACCCATTCTCTTCACCCCACTTCCTGAGCCATTCATTAACCTCTGTGAGCTTCATTTTTCTCCACTGAGGCCTTTGGTACTGGCAATATCTCCAAAAGGAAATGTTGCATCCATTATCCCGACAGACTCTGGCAAGTTCTTGGAACCTTGCTTGGATTTCCATAATGCTATTTCCTCTAGATCATTGTTCCCCAAATGCCATAAAATCTGGTTTCCCTCCAATCCCTAACCATTTCCACACACCATGAACTTTGCTCTGTGACTGTCAGCCCAGAGATACTCACTACCTTCACCTGGCTATGGCATCCATCCCCTGTCCTCCCAATGGATACCCTTAATCATCGAGTCTCCCAGTAACAGAACCTTAACACAGCCATCATCCTTATGGTTACCTCCACTATGCCCTCTCAGCCCCTCCCCACTTTTATTCATGATCGCATTTCATGGGAGTCTTCCTGCCTTATTAGAGACCCCTTGTCACCCTCCCTTTCTGCCTCCTTGCTATTTTGCCCACTTAACTCAAACCCTCTGAATAGGTGTCCCCTTAACCTCTCTTATCTGAACCATTTATCCTGGCCCTGATGGTTTCCTTCCCCACCCTCATCCCCCTTTAATAGTACCCCTGTCTCCAGAGGCTCTCTGTGGGTCCCTTTAGCTAGGGCCCCATCCTTGGTACTGACTCTTTCTGCAAGGGGGGCCTTCCCACCTCCTTGTCTCCCAGTTCCTCTCCAATCATGCTCTCCTCCCTCATGTCTGGAATATGTTGCATCTCCCCCATTTGCTTAACATATATGTTTCCCTTCTCCCTCTGGGACTATGTCTATCCTTTCCATAGCTGTTCGCGTGATGCCCTATGGGTATCTGACTCCCTCCCCGGCCTCTGTATAAGTTTCCTCATTTCCACCAACCCTTCCTCCTCTCTAGGATGCTTAGTATCTCAAATTTACTGTGACACTCTATGTCAGCCTCCATCAAGTAACCCAAGTTTCCCTGACTGCATCTCTAAACTGACCTCTTCTTCCTCTCTCTGCACTGTTCACCTAGGAGCTCCTTCCCACAGTTCATGCTGTTTTAGGCTTCCCACAAACAGCCCCTCCTGACTCTTTCCCTGAGCATAATAACTCCTAATAACCCTAATAACTCATAATAACTCCTGAGCATAATAGGTTTATCTGCCTTCAGTCCATGCTGAACTCAGCCCTCAAGGAAAATTGCAACTGCTTCCTATAACAACGCCTCTTTTCCTAACTACTTTGCCCTGTACTACCTCTAACGAAAACCTCCCTCTCCCACATATTCCCACAAGTCTCCCCCACCTCTACACTCTCTTTTACCTTGTTTCATGCATCTCAACCCCACCGCTTCCTATCTTAATGAGCACTTGAATGTCCCTCTGGACTATCTATATCCATCAGAGAGCCTAGGCACTTCTCACCTAGTATTTGTATGGACCTTGACCCAGCATGTTGCCTTCTTATAATGTTGCCATGCCTATTACAGCCAGTTATGCTACTGCTCATCATGTAACCAAATTGTAATTCCCTGGTATGTTCCTTCATTATTATGCATTGTAAAAGCTTGCTCTGTTGTACTGTGATTACCATGTATTGTTCTTGTCTTTTTGTATTATTGTACCCAGGACCACCTTGTAAATGAGTTCTCTCAATGGTGTACTTTCTCCTGTTAAAATAAAAATCGATTGATTCATTATAAAATAATTGTATAGGACCTAAGGTAAAAGTCGTTCTAAAATGCACTACTCATATTCCTCCAATAACTGCTACACTTTTGCAGAATACTTTGTCATTTTGTTATGAGCAGTGTCAGTAGCTAGTAGGTGCATCTTGTCTCTGAGGCTGGGTGATCAGAGGGCTGTGGGTTAGTTCCCACATCTGGCACTTGGGTTAATATCCCAATACTGACACCGTGGTGCAGTATGAGGAGGGTGCTGCACTTTTGAGGTGCTGTCCTTCAGATGAAATATTAAACCAAGGTCCCATCTGCCTGGATTGGTGATAGTTCAGGTAGATGCTAAAGATCCCATGGCACTTATCAAAAAGAGTAGGCAAATTTCCCAGTGTCCTGGCCAAATTTCTCCCATTCACTAAAAATACCACCAACAGCTAATCTGGTTCAATTTCACTTGCCTACCATCTGTATCCCCCTCCCCGGGTCACCCCTGAAAAAGGGTCTTCTAGGCCCAGTAGGCTTACCAGGTCAACAAATTCAATAATAAATTTTCAATATGCTTTAGTGGCTGGACTTCTTTGGAGAAACAAGATCATGGGTTCAATTCCCACAGCAGGGATTTCTGCACATACAGTACCCATACCAAGAACTTTGGTTATACACACATCATGGATTTGCTGTCATACTGTACCCACAGCATGAATTTAGGATCATATCCCAAACATCAGGGATTGATAATCACTCCAGGGATTTTGGTTCATATCCACACCTGGGATTTTGTTATCATTCTGTACCCACAACATGAATTTGGAATCATATATCTCACACAGCAGGGATTTGGGATCATACTCACTCCATGGATTTGCGTTTATACCTATGAGAGGGAGCTGTGATTTGACCCACACAAGAGATTAAGGATTATACCCCACTCCAGAGTTGGGTTCATATCCACACAAGAATTTTCTGTCTTGTACTATACATACAGCATGCATTTGGGTTTACATCACATGGAAGCAGGAATTTTGGATCACATGCTAACTCTATGGATTTGGGTTCATACTAACACCTGGGATTTCGGTTCATGCCCATTCCAAGGATTTATTATCATAATGTACCCACACAAAAGGAAATTGGGATTATATCACACAGGAAGGGATCTTGGATCATACCCACACCTGGGATTGGGGTTCATACCCACTCCAGTGATTCTGACATACCCACACCAGGGATTTGGTATCATAACCACATCAGGATTTTGCATCATCATATCCATGTCAGGGATTTGGGATCATATCCATGTCAGGGATCTAAGTTCATACCCTCTCCAGAGATGTTGACATATGCACCCCAGGGGTTTGATGTCATACTCACATTAGGGATTTTGACATACCCACAACACAGATTTGGACTCACCCATTTCAGAGACATGATTACCATACCTGGATTAAGAGTCATATTACAAATAAAATGTTAAACTGGAGATGGCTGAATCAGTTTGGTATCACATAGGAACCAGAAGCCAGGAGAAGCCTGGCACCAAGTTACTGCACCAGAAATAAAGCTACTACATGTTCACTTGCAGTGTAAATAAATAGGAAAACTTTATTGCACACAAACAAAGCACCTGTCCCAGCAGTCCACCAATGTTTCAAGCAGCCAGGCCTCTGCTCTTTGTCAAGGCATCACACAGGAACACCTCTGGGTCAGTCAACTCAGATAAATTCAGACCACCTGAGTCAATTACCCAGACAGTAAAATGAGGCTGTGGCTTGGATTCAGAACTGCTCCCCCCATAGGAAGAAATGGTCTGGTTTGATTTGACTCAGATCAGTTGGGATTTTTCCTAGAGACCTGGGCCACAGTCTCAGTCTGGTCCCAGCCATTTCAAGTATTCTTAAGTTAAACTGAGTATCTATTTGTCCCTTTCTGGTGGCTGTCCAAAAGGACTTTAAAGATCAGATGGCAATTTGCAAAAGCATGTGGGATAGCAGCTTGACTATGGTCACACTCTGCAATGAACCAGCTACCTAAGATGTTTTTATCTGGGTTATATAACATAACCCAGATAGACCATCTTAAGGAAGTTGGTTCATTCCACTGGGGTGTCAAACAGATGAGGCATACTGACTAGTCCTGGTAGGACCTAAACATTTGTCTATGTCTTCTGTTGGCATCCTTTGCAACTGTGTGAGAGGCCTTTCGCACCATGCATTTTGCTTAAAGTTGAACCAGCATATTATTCTGTGGTGATTTGCATATGCAGCCCATGATGCTTTGCATTGTGGGGGCATGTGTGATTTTGTATTTCATATGTATATACATATATATATATATACATGAGAGAGAGAGAGACAGACAGACTGTTTCTAAAAGTGCCTTTCCAATGCTGAACATTAGAAAATCCCAAATTCCTGGTATTCTGATAGAATTCTGTGAAATTCCATGGAGTTCCAAGTAATTTTGAAATTTCTTTATTTGGTCATAGCCCAGCCATCTTTTTCAGCTAAAGACCTGGTCTAGGATTCACAAAGGAGTGCAAAGTGGTGCAAACATTTGCTGCACTTCCCGGCTGTGCTGGTAGGCAGCGGAGCTATTCACAGTTGTATAGCCTGGTGGGCTATCTGACTGTGAATAGGGGCTGTGGGGGCAGCGCTAACCCAGAAAAGCAGTGGTGCTGCTCCACAGTCAGCCAGCCAGGACAATGGCCTCAAAACAATAGTACTCAGGCACTAAAGTGCTCTTCATGAAAGAAGGAATGCAATTGAGCCCATCGGCATGCAATGCACTAGTGACCATTAGCATGCCCATTATGGGCTCATTTATATGCCATTAGTGTTAGTGCATGCCTCCCCATCAGCCCAAGTCCCATGCAGCCACATTTCCACAAAGTGTAGTGGTGCCCCCACCCCAATCGCAGACTCGATGGTAAAAGAAAAATATATTTCCATAGTGTAGGGTCCCACCCCCATCCCTATTTGTCCACCCAATAATAAAAAATCACTTTCCATAGTGTAGGGTCCCACCCATCTCTCGATGATATGAATTCCCACCTGGTCATATCAATAAATATTTGCCATAGTGTAGGGTCTCACCCCGGTCCCTGATCGCATGAATACCCACCTGTTAATATAAAGAAATATTTTCCATAGTGTAACTGTCCCAAACCAGTCCCCAATCACCCAATCACCCACGTGTAAGTGAAAGATCCTTTTCCATAGTGTGGTGGTCCCACCCCAGTCCCCACCACCGATCACCTACCCATAAATGAAAGACACATTCCTATAGTGAAGGGTCCCACACTGTAGCCTGATCTCCCACCTGATATTAAAATGATCATTTTTCCATAGTGTAGTGGTCCCACAACACCCCACCCACACTGGTAAGCACATACCACCCGCCCCTGCCCCAGCATGGCCGCCGGTCGGTGAGCAGCACAGCCCTCCTCACACCTCCATGGCTGCCCACCGACTGAACTGTCAATGACAGCTTACAGTACCAATATCACCAACAGCTTAATCTGGTTCAAGGTCAGTTGGCATTCATCTGTGTCCCCTATCCTGGGTTGTGCCTGAAAATAGGCAAGAATTTGTTTAGTGCATTTACCTGGTCAACAAAAACTAAATAAATAAATGAATGTGTCTGAGTTGAGCCAGTGATGTTACTGTCAGATAACATCACTGGTCCAAGGTCCAAGGACTCACTGACAAATCAGCTTTCTAGAAATGTTCTTGCCATTCTATAACATGATTTACTATAGCACTGTACGTAATTTTTAGAAACCCTTTGCGCTTGTGGTATTGAATCATGGCTGAAAACATTTCAGAATAAAATGTATTAAATACAAATAAGCTTGTCAAAAAGTCCTCCTGGATTACAATAACAGCCACAAAATAGCTCCTGGCTAAACTAATGTTGTTATCTACAGTTTCTCTTCCTTAACCCTTTGAGAATAGAATAATTCCTGCAATTTACTGTGGAGCAGCTGAACTATTTTCTCTTCTTAACACCTACACAGGATCATACTATTTAAGGTTGGAAGGATTCTAGGTCCATCATGTCCAGCACTCTGCTTCATAGGCTATGGCATTATTCAGGCGCGAGCGTGATTTCGCAGTCACCGCGCAGTCACTGCACGAAATCACCCTTCAGGCCTGAATAACACCATGACAATGATATCAATCATGAGAAGAGGTCCCAAAAACCCCATGTTGAAAATTTGGTGCAAAAATTCCAAAAAATGACTGTTTTACGAGCGTGCATTGCGCAGTTCCTACGCAGGCTTGTAAGTTCGCGAATTTTCAATATTTTCACTCCAGATTTTCAACATTGCCATTTTACCAGACCTTCTTATGAGTAGTACAGCTGTCATTTTTCACATCTCACCCAAAATGTGTTTCCGCCCATGTAGCGCACAATGGCGCAGTCGGTGTGCGAAATCAATGTACGGGACAAATTAAGAAAATCACAGTGACACTGTTCATGAGCAGACATCTTAAAATGGCTATGTTGAAATTTGGTGAAAAAGTCCTAAAATGACTGTTTCTGATAAATTACGTGCGCGGTCTACTTATAAGTAAGGTAAGTGAATTTTCAATATTTTCACTCAAGATTTTCAACATTGCCATTTTGCCCACCTTCTTATGAGTAGTACAGCTGCCATTTTCACATCTCACCCAAAGCGTGTTTCCACCCGTAGCGCACAATGGCACAGTCGGTGTGCAAGATCAATGCAGGACAAATTAAGAAAATCACAGTGACACTGTTCATGAGGTGAGTGTTAAAATGGCTATGTTGAAAATTTGGTGAAAAAATTCAAAAAAATGACTGTTTTCAGTGTCGCGTTGTACAGTTCCTATATGCGCTCGTAAGTTTAATTTTCAATATTTGGACTCAGATTTCCAACATTGCCATTTTGCCACACCTTCTTATGAGTAGTATAGCTGTCATTTTCACATCTCACCAAAGCGTGTTTCCGCCCGCATTAGCACACAATGGCACAGTCGGTGTCGTAATAATCAATGTAATGGGATAAATTAAGAAAATCACAGTGACACTGTTCATGAGCAAAGGTCTTAAAATGGCTATGTTGAAAATTTGGTGAAAAATTCCAAAAATGACTGTTTTACGCGTTGCTCGTAAGTTTACAAATTTAATATTTTCACTCCAGATTTTCAACATTGCCATTTTATTAAACTTCCTTATGAACAGTACAGCTGCAATTTTCATATGTCACCCAAAGCGTGTTTTCGCACATGTAGCGCACTAGCGGTGCTGTTGGTGTGCGGAAGCAATGTTTAGGACAGATTAAGAAAATCAGTTACACTGTTCATGAGCAGAGGTCTAAAATGGCTATGTTGAAAATTTGGTGACGAAAGTCCATAAAATGACTGTGTTACAGTGAGCATTGCACAGTTTCCACGCACCCTCGTTAGTTCATGACTTTGTAATATTTTCAGTCCAGATTTTCACCAGTGACATTTTTCCACACTTCCTTATGAACAGTACAGCTGTCATTTTTCACAACATGGCTGAAGTGTGTTTCCACCTTTCAGTGCAGAGATGCGTGGTCGCTGTGGGAAATCATTGTTCGACACAGATAAAGAAAATCACAGTGACACTGTTCATGATCGGAGGCACCAAAATGCCTGAATTGACAATCTGCTGTTAAAAAATCCCCAACCTAATTATATTACGGGTGTGTGTTGCACAGTTTCTATGTACGCTCATGACTTCACCATTTTTTTAAATATTTTTACTACAGATTTGCAACATAGCCATTTTTTACACCTCCCCATGAAAGAGTACAGCTGTCATTTTTTACATCCTGTTCGGAATGTTTTTGCACCTGTGGTGCTAAATGCCGTAGTCACTGTGCATAAGCAGCTTTCGGCTAACAAACTGATATTCCCCCTGTTCATGAGGTGGGGTCACAAAACAAACATGTTGAAAATTTGGAGTGAAAATACCAACGAATGCCTGAGGTATTAGGGTTTTCAACTATAACGCCCAACCCTATAGAGAATGACAGGCATCAGGGGTGTGACTTGGGATTCTTGCCGGTGATGCTCATACCATTCCACACCCTGCAGTCAGTGAGAGGCATCGAGGTATGCCTTGGACTCTTTGGCCCCAAACTTCACCCTATTCTCCTATATCGCACCCATCTCACCATATTTCCTAATGAAATGGGGTGCATAAGAACCAAAGACCACAAAGACACCGTGACACTTGTCAGTCTCTGCAGGGTGGTTGGTGAAGGTGAAATGGCGTGGACGTTATGCCTGACGACCCAAACGCACACCCAATGCCTGTCACTCTCTGCAGGTGGTGGTGGGGTTGGCTTCAGTTCAATACTTCACTGCCATTCCTATTACGCAGCTCTGTAACTTCTACACTACCACTGCCAATGCCAGCAAGCAAACATTCGGCATTGACAAATGCTTGTTTCCTTGTAAGACTCTGTGCAAGATGGGGAAATAATCAGATGAGGCAATGTGTCAGGATTTAAACACACAGGAATGTGACATTTATTTACAAATAAGAAAATAAATAATTGAAAAAAAAGAAATTGCAAACAGAGCGACCACTTGACATCAGTGGTTTCTTGAAATACAGTCTCAGATCAATAACAACTCTGATCTTTTACCTTCTGTATCACTCTTGTCTACCTGCACTGTAGACCTTCTCACTCCACATCCAAGGCTCATCTCCCACAACACCTGGTAGCAGTGCTCAGCCCCACTCCAATGTTGGTCCACCTCTAACCATTTTCCACTCAGCCAATGGATAAGCCACCTCAGGTCATCCACTCGATCTTTCTTCCAATCCTGGGCATCCACAGACTCCAGCTTGAGTGCCATCCTGACTGTTTGCCCCTATAGGTTTGGACACCAGGGCTGGTGCCTAGTACTGGTCTCCCTCTCATTTCTCTGGATAACCAATACCAAATCCCACTTCTCACACCAAATGTCATAGGGAGTGGGAAATAATCAGATGGGGTAATGTGTCAGGATTTAAAACACACAAGAATGTGACATTTATTTACAAATAAGAACATAAATAATAGAATAACCAAATTCAATTGCCTTAGAAAGGCCAATATTATGTCCAGCAATGGCATTCTTTCGATTAGTCCTTTTGACACAGTTAGTCAGTTCGAGACTGACTCTCCTCTCTCAGTCAGTGCAAAACTGACTCATCTCTCTTCCATAATAAATTCCAAATACAGAGGCACATGGGTTAGCTTTTTGACATCTGAGCAATTTCTAAGAATGAAAAGACTGAGTCCCTCCATATTAAAAGCTAAAGCTCCTTCTTGTCTGGATCTCTTTATTTTACATCTGCATGCTTTCAATGACGCAGCGGTCTTATTCTTCATGTTTTTGTATTGCTGGTTCTTACGAAATGCATATCTAAATGTACACCTATATAATATATATTCAGCCTGGTTCCTCAAGTATATATGTTTATGTGCACACTGCGCTTTACATAATTCAACCTGTCCTGTAAACACCTTAATTCTGGCTAGATTTCCAACACTGGTTTTAGTACAACATATAACTCTTTATAAAGCACCTGGTGCACTTTATCAGTTAACAATATCAGCACTATAAAGCTGCTGCACTTTAATCATAGGTTGCCAGCATTTTATATAGATATGTATATAACAACTTTAAATCAAGTACTTGAACCATACCAATTACCTTTGCCTGCAGGCTGGACATGTTAGTCATTTTCTTTTCCTAAAGATATAGCAATGCATTTTATCAAGCACATTTTATTTATTTTGAAAGCTGCCCAAACACATATGTGGGGGTGGGGGAGGTGAGGGTAGACCAGGGCACCTATCCATGACAGGGACCACCCTGTCACAGACTCCCAGTCTTTCTCAGTTTTGGTTTCCTGGTATATGATGTACCCCTTCTATTTTTCTTTGACTGTGGTAGCCACTTCCTTGGACTACCATAGAGGAATTCTTTTTCTCTTTGCTTTGCTAACCCTTCTGGTACATTGATCTGTGGCAGTCTTTATTGCTCTCGAGTCATTGGTATACAGTATTGATCTGTACTGTTCAAAGGGTCAAGGGCACATCTGCAGGTGGGAGGTGTGGGAGAAAGTGGGGTGCTGTTTGCTGTTGCATTCATCATGTTATGCTTTCCTCCCTGCTTCCCCTCCCTCTAATAAATACTGTTATTGGTTCATGTTATATTTTGTCATTGTGAATTACTGCCTAGTAGGCTGTGTTATTGTGTGGGGAAGTGTAAGTGGGGGCAGCTATTGTATTTTCCAGGAAGATGGTAACCTGCTGTTTATCCAACAGGTGTCCCCTATCACTACCCCAGATGGAGGCACCGTGACATTTACCTCCAGTGTACCCTGCCATCCAGTGAACCCAGGCTGACCCCCTTGGGGGTATGTGCAGTGTGGACCCCATGGGCCCCAGAATAGCCAAGGTGAGTCAAGGGGCTGTTACACATATATACATAAATAAATACATTTTAATTATGCCATGAGATCTTGGCTGCAGTTCTAAAGATATGGACTTCATACTTTTGTTTTACTAACTGACATAATGGTAATATCTTCAACAGTGGGTATCAAGGCGCGAAAGAAATTTCTGGGCCCGGTACACTTTTGGGACTGACCCCCTCACCCCTCATGAGTTCATGAAGAACAGTGAGTTAGCAGCACAATAACTGGCAACTGAGCTGAAACAAATACTGTGTAGTGTTTACGTTTTCATAACCTCCATTTCAACTACAGTCAAGTGCAAATCTAAATGAGGCAGTACAATTTTAACTAGACTTTCCCTGCTGACTGGTCCAAAAGGGGTTTTAAGTGTGAAACCTGCTATACAGGCATCTAAGAAAGCTTGGGATACTATATGATAATACGCATATATGCTGGGCCAATCAGAGACATCACACACTCCCTTAAAAAAATCATTCATTCTGATCCCACCAAGCTGATCTAATCTGGAGAGCTGCTCAGTTGATTCAGTTTAATGATTTAAAAAAAAGTCATTCTCATGATGACTGAAAGGCCACATTAATTACAACCTGCAATGTCAGAAGTTTATAAAGAAATGTTTCACGCTCTTGTTGAAGCGTGTGAAAATGATATACCTCTCATTCAGTTTCCTGTTTCTCACACCATTTAAATGATTTCTGGAGCTTGATGAAATTAAGGATCATAATGTGGTTCTCCATAGCTGAAATCCCTTCCTCAAATGTCCCCAGACAGTTATTAGACACACCCAGGACAAGCTCACTGCCACACGGCAAAAGGCTATGCTATCTGCCTGGTACAACCTTGCTAAAAAAAACTAACAGATTTCCAGTTCATCACAGAGAAAAACTTTTAGCACAGCACAACTAACGCCAAAAAAGTACCAGTTACTGGCTTACTTCTTTGCCAGCTATATCCATGTTTAGCCTTTGAATCTGCATTAGAGCCTACAGCCCTATTGGGATCGGACTGTAGATCTAAAACTGTCCGAATGTGGAACCTTCCATTGGACATTTGGCAGTATCTTTCTGAATGCCCAACAGAGTTTGAAACCCTCTGCCATGTTCGGCTACTATGGAATAACAGCCACACTATTTCGGCTGTTACTTCCACATTCTGGTGCATGAACTGAGCATGCGTGCCTCGTGCGCATGCACAGTTCCGCTGGCACTGTCATGTTGTGAATGGCAAAATGGCACTCACTGCAACTGCTTATGTGAAAGTGCCATGCATGTGCAGTTGCACCACTGCCACCAGCTCTGCAGCATTGTGTGCCCCCCAACTCATGTGGTGCACTGGGAGCCCACCCCATTGTGCCCAAAGCAAAGTCATTCATCCACCAACATCGGGGTGCCCAATCCCCATATCAGCATTATGCGCCCCCCCACTCATGCAGCACACTGGGAACCCACCCCAGTGTGCCTGTTTTTTTTTTCTTCCTTTTCTTCCCCCTGCTGACATCAGGGTGCCCAGTCCCCATGTCGGCATCAAGTACAGCCTCTCCTCCAGTCATGTGGCACATTGGGATCCCACCCCAGTATGCCCAAATGTTTTCTTTCTTTTTTTTGTAATAAAGAAAACAGTCCCTTGTCACCACGTTTTGTCTTTCCTGTAAAAAAGAAAATGGTCCCTCGTCGTCGGTGCAGTCCCCTTCCCCCATCCCCACTCTACCACTGAGCACCCACCTCCCCACCACCCCATTCCATACTTACCTCCGGAGGTTGGTACTGTCTTCTTCTCTGGACCGGGACATGTCCATACTCTTCAAAGCCGAACGGCAAACTGAAAAATCAAAGGTAAGCGTGCTATAATGCCATTTAATGAGGTTTTCAACTTATGCTGATAAGTCAGCCATTTTTTTTAAATTCTGGCCCAAAATTGTCAACATGGGGTTCTTGGAACCCCACCTCATGAGAACTGTTACTGTAATTTTGTTACTCGGTCCCAAAAGGTGATTTCACAGTCTCTGTGTAGAATCACCTTTCGGGACTGAGTTATGAATTGACAGTGCCATTGTTCATGAGTTGGAGTCCCAAAAAGCCCATGTTGCAAATTTGGAGAAAAAATTCAAAAAAATGACTGCGTTATGAGTGTGCACTGCACAGTTTCTACACCTGCTCCTAACTGTAACAAGGGGTCCTGTTGTGAAGTATAACCAATCAATTAAAGATGCAATAAGCCCCTCCCCCCCCATTATTTATTTTCACTCTATCCTATCCTCTATTATATTTCAATATCTATCCTATACTTTCTTGTCAGGGTGGCCAACCTGGCAATCTTCTATCTATCCTTTACTGTCCCTTTTTTTCTTTTTCTCTCAGTACTTAATTGCATCTTGTTAAAATAAAAACAATACATATACTGTATATTGAAAAGCTGTGCTCAGCAAACCTTCAGTGGCTACTGGGAGAAGCAGTCCAACAAGCTCAGTGTCCCAAAACAAATGTCAAGAAGGAGCTGTTTCATTTGTACACAAAAGAGCCTCTAAACAGCAGAGGGCTGAGTTGTGAAACAAGTATCTGCTGCAACTTCAGCTAGTAAGTTAAGAAGCAGTGGCTGTAAAACTAAGGGAAACTGGAACCAAAAAAAGGTATTGTACTAAAATAAACTATTACTTGAGTGCCCATGTTAGTTGCAGAGGTCCTTCTATAGAGCAGGCAACTCATGAAATGGCAGCTCATATGGTCTCAAGGAGGAGTGATGTCAGAAGGGGGAGGAGCTAAGCTAATGCTCTGACATCATAGTCCTATAATTAAGTCTATATTTTTGTTTTAGGACCTTGTGAGGAAATAAATGTTTTTTTGGGTAAACCCTCGAAGTGCTAGAATGATACTAGTTGGTTTAATATAAGCTTGAAAATGCAATTGTTCATCTTAATTAAGGTATCACATGATTGATGAGGTCACTCTGTGGCACTATAAAAGGTTCCTCTAGGAGAAACAAAGAGATAGGTGGTCAGTAAGGTTCTGGCCAAGGAGAGAGAAGGTTCTAAGAAGAAATTGTGCAAGTTTCCACATTGTTTGAGAGAAGGGAAAGAACTCAGGAATTCTGTAATATTTTTATTTTGCAAGAATTATCTCCTGATGTTTGAAGATGTATGACGGATTAACACCATTTATTTTTCCTTTCTGTATATATTAAATTTAGTATTTTAATTTTTTTTTCTTCTTTTTGAATAAAATGATAAATGCAGATATATGCATTTTTTATTCATCCTATCTGGTTGTGTGATCTGTTTATTGGAACCCACACTACCATAACTGGTGTCAGAAGTGGGATTCCAACCTCTGGGGTGTCAGAAGGTAATCCAGAGGGGGTTTTGCACTGAAAATACCCTAGCAGATGCAACAACCAGAACTAGTGGAGTTGGATGCATTACATCTGACCAGGTCTGTCAGATTGAAGACTGGTGTCCAGTTGTTGCCAGGGATCGAACCTGCTACCAGACAAAGAAAGATGGAAGAAGGAGCCACAGCTGCAGCTAGTAATCCAAAGAAGGAGGAAAGCCAGATGACCCCAGCACCGGAGGATCCAAGTGAACTACTGAAATGGCTTTGTTTATGCCAACTTGAGATGGAACGCCAGAGAGAAGAAGACCAGAGACAGAGGGATGAAGACCGGAGGATACAGGCAGAAGAGAGATGGAGACAAGATGAAAAATGGACGGTAACCTTAAAAGTTATTCAGGACATGACCCAGGGGCAGATGGGGAGATCTGTTCCTAGAGACATTAAATTAACTAAGTTGACAGAGGTGGATGATATTGAGGCCTATTTGACAACTTTCGAGAGGGTGGCCCAAACCTGCAACTGGCCCAGAGACCAATGGGTGATTCGTTTGGTCCCATACCTCTCGGGATGGGCACAACTAGTCTACAGCCAGCTAAGTGGAGCTGATAGCTCAAATTATGACAGAGTTAAAGAAGAAATTCTTCGCAGTTATAATATCAGCACAGAGACATACAGGCAACAATTTTAGTCTCAGAAAATGGCAAGCTTGGATACCCCAAGAGAAACCTATGCCCGTTTGAAGGACTATTGTGGAAAATGGCTACAACCCACCACCAAAACTGTAGACCAAATCATGGAACTGATAATTGAACAATTCATCCAGATATTACCTGTGGAAGTGCAATTATGGGTAAAAGAACATAAACCCGAGACAGCCGAAGACACCATTAAGTTGGCTGAAGATTACCTAGCAGCAAGATGCACCCGAGCCAGAGGTAACCAGGGCAATCTAGGACCATTTAATGTGCTAGTAAGACCACCTTTTAATGCTTCTACTAACCAAAGACAGTTCTATCGAAGGGAGAGAGGTGGGAGAGTTCCATATGCAGAAATAATATGCCATGGTTGTCTTGGAAAAGGGCATATTGTAAGGAACTGCCCAAATAAAAGATCTGATTTAGCACATCTTGCCCTAGCAAATTTTGGGTATGTGACCTCTATGGGTATTGGGGAACAACAGACTTTGGGTTTGCTGGACTCAGGCAGTATACAAACTTTGATCAGGGCTGATCTAGCACTGAATATGCCCCAGAGTGATTCAAGTACTACTGTGCGGTGTGTACATGGAGACATACACCGATACCCTACAGCATGTCTTAATATAACTGTAAATACAGAAAGCCATGACATGTTGGTAGGCCTTGTTCCACGACTCCCAGTACCTGTCATTGTTGGACAAGACTTTCCTCATTTTGACCTTTTAATGCAGCAGCAGAAGACTTCTACAGGAACTGTTAATGTGGTTACTAGGTCCCAGGCCAAAACACAAGACTTACGGGAGGTCTTTATTTTTGATAATGGTTATTTTGAGACTGTCAGTAAGGACAAAAAGTCCAAGAAGACTAGGCAAAGAGAAAAAAAGACTTGGAATGAAAATCATCAGGCTAAAGGTCAACTTAATATCCCAGAGACTCTAGTGCAAGATATTGTACAGGACCAAAAATGCGATGAATCTTTAACATCTTTATTTTTACAGGTGGACAAGGTTGGACATCCTGGACAATCTTGATTTATTATCAAAAACAATATCCTGTATAGAGTTGTTGTAGAGCCTGGTACAAATGAGGAACTTGAACAGTTAGTGGTACCCAGTAAATATAGGGAACAAATAATGCACTTGGCATGATATTCCCATGGCTGGTCATGAAGGTAGAGACCGGACAGTACAACGTATTCTATCTTGATTCAGTTGGCCGGGGTCCACCAGGATGTTGCGGCTATTGTAGTCCTGTCCCCAGTGCCAATTGGTTGCAAGGGAGGGAAGAAGATCACGGTGCCCTACAACCTATACCATATGTAACTACTCCATTTGACAGGGTGGCAATGGATGTGGTGGGACCCTTATTAAAAGGTTCTAAGGGAATCAGTATATTTTGGTCATTTGTGACTACACAACCAGGTACCCAGAAGCAATACCAATGAGGCCGGTTACTGCCCTCAGTATTGCAGAAGAACTGGCAAAAGTCTTCAGCAGGATGGGAATACCCAAGGTTATCCTGACAGACCATGGTAGTAATTTTCCTCCATCATGCTGCAAGAACTATACAAATTGCTAGGTATCTGCTGTTAGAACATCCCCATACCATCCCCAAACTGATGGGTTAGTGGAAAGATTTAACAAGACAATGAAATGTATGCTTCAGAAGTATGTGCAGGAGGAAGGCCGGGACTGGGATAAGTTTTTGCCCTATTTGCTGTTTGCCCATAGAGAGGTGCCTCAGGCTACTACAGGGTTATCCCCTTTACCATGTTATATGGGCGTAACCTAGGGTCCCTTAGATGTGGTAAAGGAGCATTGGGAACAAGGGTCTAATGTAGCATGGAAAATATACTTGAATACATGACTGCATTGAGGAAAAGGCTAGTGAAATATGTGACTATAGCCCATCAAAATGTTGACCAGAAACAACTCAAACAGAAAAGAACATTATGATATGGGCTTAAAGCATAAAGCATTTGAACCTGGGAAAAAGTGTTGCTATTGTTACCCTCCACTGAAAATAAATTGCTCATGCGATGGCAAGGACCATATGTGATCTTACACCAGGTAGGCAAGGTAAACTATGCCATCGAGATGCCAGGGCATGAGACCGGTAAAATAATTTTACCATGCCAACCTGCTGAGAAAATGGGTAGAAAAAACAAACTCCAGTGTTGTATATCCAGACCGATCCTGATAGAGCAGAGCTAGATATAGTATATGACAAGATTGATAAATCTGTTACTGACACTAAAGTGCATATCAATCCTGACTTAAACCCTGCACAGAGATTAGAGATTGATCATCTCTTGGAGTATTTCGCACGTACATTCACAAAGAATCCAGGGAGAGCCAAAGGCGTAGTCCATGAGATCAGAGTTACCCAAACCAAACCAATTCATCAGAAGCCATATAGATTACCAGAAAAGATCAGGCCAGAAGTAGTGGCTGAGATAAAACAAATGGAACAAGCAGGAGTGATAGTTCCTTCACGCAGTCCTTGGTCCTCTCCATTAGTGGTCGTGCATAAAAAGGAAGGGGGCATCAGGTTATGCTTAGATTTTAGGAAAATTAATGAAGTATCTGAGTTTGATGAGTATCCGATGCCACGCATTAATGATCTCCGAGATCAGATTGGGTCTGCAAGATACATAAGCACCTTAGATTTAACAAAAGGGTATTGGCAGATTCCATTGGCCCCAAAAACCCAAGAATTAACTGCCTTCTGTACCCCTCTTGGTCTATATCAGTTCACTACAATGCCGTTCGGTCTACATGGAGCCCCGGCTACCTTTCAACGGTACATGGATCATGTCTTGAGACCTCACAAGGGCTATACTGCTGCTTATTTGGATGGTGTGGTCATCTATAGCCCCGACTGGGAGACTCATCTATTACAGCTTAGTGCTGTGATACAAAGCATCCAGGATGCTGGAATGACTATTAACCTGTCCAAGTGTGCTATAGCTAAGACAGAAACACGCTATCTGGGGTTCATTATTGGACATGGGAGGATTAAGCCAGAAGTAGATAAAATTGAAGCTGTGGCTAACAGTCCCCTACCCATGACAAAGAGCCATGTCAGGTCTTTCCTTGGTCTGGCAAGTTATTATAGACGCTTCATCCCGGATTTTTCCACCATTGCTACTCCTCTCACAGATCTGACCAAAACCATTTTCCCAATAAAGTAAAGTGGAGTCCCACCTGTGATGAGGCATTTAACAAAATCAAGACCATCCTATGCTCAGCTCCAGTGTTGTAGCCCTGATTTTACTAAACCATTTGAATTACAGGCGGATGCCTCTGACACAGGCATGGGGCAGTACTGACCCAGCATAGCCAGGGAGAGGAACACCCCATCTTATACCTCAGCAGGAAATTACATGAAAGAGAGAGGGAAGATATTCTACAGTGGAGAAAGAATGTCTGGCCATCAAGTGGGCAGTAGAAGCCCTGAGATATTATCTTTGGGGAAATCAGTTTACGATTATAACAGATCATAATCCCTTATGCTGGCTAAATTTGATGAAAGATAAAAATGCCCATATTTTAAGGTGGTATTTATCATTACAACCTTATAAGTTCACTGTACGACATAGAGCTGGTTTTCAGCATCAGAACGCTGATTTTTTTATCACGCTTTGGTGCTGATCCAGCTAGTAACTCTGTTCCAGATACTGATAATGGAATTGTATGTGTATCACAACGTGCCAAGATGGCACAACCCCAGGGAAAAGTATGACTTGTAAACAGTATTGTCTGATTTTGAGTAGTGTTTTGAATACTGTTTATTTTTAAGGGTCCCTGGGGGGAACTTCTGGAGTGGGTGGGCGGAAGTTCCAACCCTTCACAGGGTGAGGGGTTTCAGTCAACACAACAAACATTATGTTAACTTCTTGTGGTGGGAGGAGTGTAACAGGGGGTCCTGTTGTGAAGTATAACCAATCACTTAAAGATGCAATACCACCCCCCCTCATAATTTCTTTTCACTCTATCCTATCCTCTATTATATTTCAATATCTATCCTATACTTTCTTGTCAGGGTGGCCAACCTGGCAATCTTCTATCTATCCTTTACTGTCCCTTTTTTTCTTTTTCTGTCAGTACTTAATTGCATCTTGTTAAAATAAAAACAATATGGCCCAGATTTTCAAACTGCACCATTCTGAGGCGCAGGCCCCTGCGCTGCTCAAAATAGTTGCGCAGGGGGGTGGCGGGGTGATATTCAAGGAGTTGCTGTTGAGCAACTCCTTTGAATATCACCCCAACTCCCACAACACTAGCATGGCGCCAGTGGAACTTCTACCACCGAAGTTGCCAGAGTTGAGCATTAAACTTGCGGTGGCGCCAAGTACCATTGCGCCATGCTCAAATTTCCGATATTCAAAAGGTGACATGCAAATGGGGCCATAATTTATGCAAGGTGCAGGGGCCATTTGCATCTATTATGGCCCCATTTGCATGCCATTTGCATGTAGGTCGCCCGATCCCGAGGACTTCGCCTGGCCACCTGCCAGGCAGAAAGCCGTCGAGGACCGGACGCTAATGCAACCGATCGCGGGCATCACAGTTACATGAAACCCCCCACATATCCCACAGCCCGATCGCGGGCAGTACAAATACATGAAACCCCCCACACATATCCCACAGCCCGATCGCGGGCAGTACAGGCCACATGAACCCCCACACACACACATCTCCCACAGCCCGATCGCGGGCAGGCGATATATAGAACCCCGCGCGATCGCGGGCAGAATGTAACCCTCCCCCACCGAATATCTCCTGGTGGTCCAGTGGACGTAAAGCCCGATCGCGGGCAGAATGTCCATCACAACCCCCAAACATCTCCCTGGTGTCCCCCACCCACCCACGAAGCCCTCCACCCGCTCCCCCCTGCGCGGCCGGTGGCGACAGCGTCCCACCGCCTGCCAGCCCCGCTGCCCACGGACTGACTGTCCGGTGGGGCTGCCGCCCATTGGTGCAGCTACAGCCAATGGCGCGTGCCCATACCGTACATGACAGTCCAGATTTGTAGAATGATGTTCGTTCACAAATCTGAACTATCATGTACGTATGGGCTGCATACCCATTGGCTGTAGCTCTGACCAATGGGCGTGCAGCCCTACGGACAGTCAGTCGGTGGGCGGCGGGCGGCAGGAGGGTGATGCCGCGCCACGCCGCGGGAGAGGGGTGGAGGGGCTTCGTGGGTGGGTGGGGGACACTAGACACCAGGAGATGTTTGGGGGTTGTGATGTGACATTCTGCCCGCGATCGGGTTTTATGGTCCACTGGACCACCAGGGAGATATTCGGCTTGGGGAGGGGTACTTGCCGCTGATCGGGCACTGAGGGGGGTTACATCGGCTCTGCCCGCGATCGGGCTGTGGGAGATGTGGGGGTTATGTAATCTGTGATGCCCGCGATCGGGCTTCGGATATGTGTGGGGGTTTCTAACTGTGATGCCCGCTGACTGGGCTGTGGGAGATGTGTGGGGGGTTCATGTTACTCCATACCTCTCAACCTCTTGTGTCATGCATCAGGGACAAGGCTTGAAAAAATCAGGGACAAAGATGCCAAATCAGGGACACATCTTAACAATTGGTAATATTCACTCAGAAATCTGATAGAATAAGGGATTTGTATGAGATGCATTTCTGAAGAAGAACTAGTCTGTATTTTTAATGTTTGATATCATTTTATGCTTACAGTCCCCACTGTTCTGTCACAGAAACACGAATTTACGAGAGACAGAGGAAAATTCTGTCTAAAATCAGGGACATCCCTGAAAATCAGGGACAGTTGAGAGGTATGTGTTACTCTATGCCCGCGATTGGGCTGGTGGGGGGGCACAGGGACCGAGTTGGGGGCCAGCCAGGGGTGGCAGCTGCTGTGTTACGCCCTGCAATACAGCAGCTCACCTGTGGGTGGCCCTCAACTTGATCCTTTTTTTTTTGGCTCAAGGTTGTGCAGGCGCAGGTTGGGGGTTGAGCATGCACAACTCTGCACAACCCGACTGAATATCGGGTCATGCAGGTTATGCATGGTTCCTCCCTCCTGTTGAGCATGCATTCATTTGCATTGCTCTTTTGCGCAACCTGTTGCCAGTGGAGCAACTGCCTCCCGCTGAATATCATCTAGAATGGCGCATGGGGATCTCTATGATGCTAACCCTGCTGGCGCATGGAGCAACCCTTTTGAATATCTGGGCCTATATATATATATTGAAAAGCTATGCTCAGCAAACCTTCAGTGGCTACTGGGAGAAGCAGTCCAACAAGCTCAGTGTCCCAAAACAAATGTCAAGAAGGAGCTGTTCCATTTGTAAACAAAAGAGCCTCTAAACAGCAGAGGGCTGAGTTGTGAAACAAGTATCTGCTGCAACTTCAGCTAGTAAGTTAAGAAGCAGTGGCTGTAAAACTAAAGGAAACTGGAACAAAAAAAAGGTATTGTACTAAAATAAACTGTTACCTGAGTGCCATGTTAGTTGCAGAGGTCCTTCTATAGAGCAGGCAACTCATGAAATAGCAGCTTATATGGTCTCAAGGAGGAGTGATGTCAGAAGGGGGAGGAGCTAAGCTAATGCTCTGACATCATAGTCCTATAATTAAGTCTATATTTTTGTTTTAGGACCTTGTGAGGACATTTTTTTTGGGTAAACCCTCAAGTGCTAGAATGATACTAGTTGGTTTAATATATATATATATATATATATATATATATATATATATATATATATATATATATGTAGCTTGAAAATGCCATTGTTCATCTTAATTAAGGTATTACATGATTGATGAGAGGTCACTCTGTGGCATTATAAAAGGTTCCACTAGGAGAAACAAAAGAGATAGGTGGTCAGTAAGGTTCTGGCCAAGGAGAGAGAAGGTTCTAAGAAGAAATTGTGCAAGTTTCCACATTGTTTGAGAGAAGGGAAAGAACTCAGGAATTCTGTAATTTTTTATTTTGCAAGAATTATCTCCTGATGTTTGAAGAGGTGTGATGGATTAACACCATTTATTTTTCCTTTCTGTATATATTAAATTTAGTATTTTTATTTTATTTTTTTTCTTCTTTTTGAATAAAATGATAAATGCAGACATATGCATTTTTTATGCATCCTATCTGGTTGTATGATCTGTTTATTGGAACCCACACTACCACACTAACTTCGCCAATTTTTAATACTTTCACTCCACATTTTCAACATTGCCATTTTTGCACACCTCCTTCAAAACAGCACAGCTGTCATTTTCCACAACCTGCTCAAAATGTGTTTTCACACCTGTGACACAGCATACCATGTTCACTCTGTGAAATCACCTTTCAGGACAAGTGAACAAAATTACACTGGCACTCTTCATGAGGATGGGTCCCAAAAAGGGTGTACCATCCTGTAGCAAATCCCCAATGGTGAAGACCACCACAGCGTCAGGAATCGGGCCAAAATCCGCCTGTCGCTGTGGTAGTCCTATCTTAATCGGACTGCCTCTCTGGGTGTTTGCCCCCAGTCAACTACGACTCGGGTTAGAATCCTAGAGACTGGGGTTGTGGGGGCAGAGACCCTCACAAAGTGGCTCAGGAGGCACAGCCCCAATTTGAACAACGGCATCCCGTGGCTATAATGCCAACAGTCGACATTGTAGCTGTCACTGTAGGGGATGTCAGCACTAGCACTGTTGAAGTGCTATGGGTAAACCCAAAAAAGGCCATGTTGAAGAATTTGAGCATAACACCTCAAAAATGGCCAAGCTCCACCCGGCGTTGAATAATTCCGCATGTGTAACTTTGGTCATTTGGTAGCTCTCCACAGCCCTTTCGGCTCTGGCTACAGCTCATTAAATCAGTCACAGTTTTGGTTTTACCCTGTAACCACAAAACACTAATACCAGCACTAGGCAGCCATTCATATAGACACATACTGAATAACACTAACTGCGGTTTTCTGTCCTGAGTGCCCTGTACAAAAAATGTGATTTCTAGAAATGTGTATTTTTCTGCTTGGTGACACTCTGGACATGCCCTCCCACCACCATGTCCGCTCCCCTCGCTCATCTAAACTGTTTCACACAGTACATTTACATCACACACTCTCTGGCCTCTGCTGAATCTATAAATTCACCACAGGGTAATCTGGGTAAGAGAACAGTTTAAGAGCATTATGCGGGTGGGCCTTATCTTATGTACACCAGGCTTTTTCAGGGTTCCTTTGACTGGTTGGCTCCATGCACAGCCACACCCTGGACCACTCCCACTGGAAGCTGGTGCAAGAAGCTTTTCCTTCTCTTGGGAACGAGGTAACACCAGACACCCCAGGCTGCTCCTCAACCTCTGGCTGCTCATCCTCGCTATTACAACCCCCACCTCATTCCTGGATGACTCTTTGAGGTCCAACATCATTGCCACAGTAATTTTACCAGCGTTTTAAATGTTATGCCTAATTTAGATATTAAGCTACTCTGGTCACCATCTCGTTCTCCTGCCCGATCAAAAGATCCCACATGCAGAACATTCCGTAGCTGCACACTGTAAGGGACCAGGTTGGAATAGACATCTCATGCACATGTTCCTCTGACTTGTTCTGTGCATACACAGATGGCAAGCTGGGGAGTTAGCTGGGAGGATATGAAGAATTTTAATTGATCATCCGACGTCTATGCCCCCCTGAGCCTCTGGGCCCAGGACAGTTGTCCAGGTTGTCCCCCTTGTCGGCACCCTTGGTGGGTATAAGCAAGGGATACTATCACCCTATATAAAATCAGTGCTTATATGCTTGCATTATTAAAGGTTTCTTGCAAGGAATCATTTGTATTTCTGCAGTTTTTATAAAATGAATAAAATTTAAGTTTAAAAAATAAAGCACCAGGAATTCAGAATGAGCAGTCAGCTGTCTTATCTATTCTCCAGAGACATCAACCCGAACCCTAGGCCTTGCCCTCAATTACTACAGGATCTGGACCAACTTCTGATGTTCTATCCCTGAGCAGCCCGCTTGCCCTCCCGCATGGCCTGAAAATCCTTAACCTAAACATTTGCAACCTTCTCCCCAAACTTGATCTACTGCAGCCCATCATTGTCTCAGTAGCCCCTGATGTTATAATTCTTTCTGAAACTTGGCTAAGTAAAAACATAGGTGATCCCTCCTTCTCCATCCCTGGCTACACTATAACCAGGCAGGACTGAGCCAGCAGGGGAGGGGGAGTGGCAATTTATGTTTCAACCACCTTGTAGTTCACTACCACTTTCTCTACATCAGTCCCATGATCCTATGAGGCTCTCACCCAAAAAATCTCTCTGCTATTTTCTATCCCCATAAATATCGCAGTAGTCTACTGTCACCCGGGTCTTCTTCCCTCTGTTGCCACCAAACTCATCAACAACATAGTTTCCTCACCAGTTCAGGTGAAGTATATGTAATGGGTGACTTCAATCTAAATTGGTTATGCCCCTCTCAAAGTAAAATACACAACAATATTAACGCTCTCAACTTGTCATAACTTATTTCCAAACCTACCTGCTTGAACCACAAAACCAGAAACCACTCCCTAATGGACTGGGCCCTTATGTCCTATCCACAGTCCTATCAAAGCTGACACCCTACCAGATGCCCTATGTGACCACCATGCTACCTTCATGGTATGCAGAATCCACAGGATAAAAGCCCCCCACAAAACCCTGTGCACACGTTAGTACAAATCCTTAAACCTCACACCACTCCTACACAACCTGGCTCATATTAACTGTGATCCAATAGTCTCCTCCATCTCCATTGATGTAGCCTACAACTGCTTTCATGATCAATTTCTGAAGGTCTGGAATAACCACACCCTCCTGTGTTGCTCTAGGGTAAGGGGAATGCACCTGCTGTGGATCACCCCAGAACTCTTGGTGTGCCATAGAGCTACAGACCAAGCTTGGAAAACATAAAATCTCCAAGCTCCACAAGACTTTGCAATACATACAGCTTCTGGGAAACCAGTGCACTAAAAGCTACTCGCCTAGCTAAACTGACTATTTCTGCTCCACCTTTCAGACTAACATTAATAAACCATCCAAATTCTGGAAGGTTGTTCACCCCTTTCTCCTTCCTTCCTCACCACCCACTCCTATCCTTAATGTCAACAACACTCTTATCGCAGATCACTTGAGTGTTGCTACCAAATTTAATTCATATTTCACCTCCTAGCCTCTGCTCCCCTATCCACACTACTAATTGCCCCAGTTGTCCATCTCTCCCCACCATACTTACCTTCACCACCCCTCCTTCTTCACTAAAATGCCCTCTGTGACACATTTGTGGCCTTGCATGCTCTAAACCCCTCCAAAGGCAGCTCATCTGACAGTTTGGACCCAAACTGCTATACTTATCTGCTCCTGTTATCGCTCTTCCTCTATCTGAACTTCTCAACCTTTCCTTCATAATTGTTACCATCCCCTCTGTCTGAATGCATGCCGTTGTTCTTCCCCTTCCTAAGGGCAGTGATTCTTCCACCCCTGCCAACTACCATCCCATTTCACTTTTCCCTACCCTGGCTGAGTTTCAGGAACATCTGTTTTTTTCACAGCTCTCTACCTACCTCTCCGGCACTAACTTTTTCACTCTGTTCTAATCCGGATTCCAGAAGAATCACTCCACTGCTACTTCCCAGATTAGACTCACTGATTCTATCCTCTCAGGGATGGATTGTGGTCAAATGACGTCAGCCTTTTTTGTCGACCTAGCTAAGGCTTTCGACACTGTCTCCCACACCCTACTCGTCAACACTCTCTTCAAGGCTGGCCTCTCTGACTGTGCCACAAATTGGTTCAGAGCCTATCTGGAAGGGAGGACACAGTCTGTCAAAATTGGACTCCATATCCCTCCCTCCCTATTAACACTGGTGTCCCATATGGATCCGTGCTGGGCCCAGTCCTCTTATCCACCTTCCTAAATGACCTCCCATCTGCCTGTTCATACAACTCAATCCATATGTACACAGATGACATGGTCCTTTTCACCTCAGGTCAGTCCCCAGATGATGTGGCTACCAGGCTATAGCATGACTTCAGCCAAGTTCAGATCTAGTTTAGCGCCCATCAGCTGTCCCTCAATGCTAAGAAGACTGTCTCAATGACCTTTAGCACAAGGCAGAGACTCTCTAGGCTCCCCTCATTACCATCCTTCCACACCCTTGATGGGACAATCCTCAAGGACACCTCCTCTTTAGGTACCTTGGTGTGTGGCTTGACCAACACTAACTTCTGGCCAATGCTTGATGCCATCCTCAAAAAGCTATGCCCCAAGCTTGGTGCACTATACAGGAACCGTAGCTGCCTCCTGCTACTGGCAAGACATGAACTAATCCAGAAAATTATATTACCTATTTTTGACTACTGTGATGTAGTCTACAGTGCTGCTCCAAAGTCTTCCCTATCCAGACTGGACTCTCTTTTTAACTCCTTCTGTCATTTTGCTCTGGATGCCTCCCCTCTCACTCATTGCTGCAGTCTCTACCACTCCCTTGCTTTCTCATCTCTAGAAAACTGAAGCCACGTCCATTGTGCTAAATGAGTCAAAGCTCTGGTTTGAATCCTCCTCTATATCTAGCCTCTTCGCTATCCCCTCTGCCACCGCCTGCCCTTTCCCTTAGATCCTATGACTCTCGACTAATGGTAGTGTCTCGTCGGTCGACTACTATTGGCCAGGTGGCCTCTCTCACCATTTCCCCAAAATATGGAATGCCTCTCACAACAGATCTGCCACTCATCTCCCACTCCATCTCCTCAGTGCTTACAGCTTCCTCTCAGTAAATTATACCTGTGTTAAACTGACGTTCCACCTTATCCACACTCACTGACCTACTTTTTACCCTCACCCACATCTCCTGGCTGCCTTCTCCCACCTGGCCCCCCACTCCTTTCCCTTCCTTTACCCAACTTTCCTAATCCACTTCCTCTTAAGAGCCGACTAATGCACTGTTACCCACGTTGGTTTACTCGCTCGCAAGTATTCTAGCTCTTACTAGTCCTCTAGTCCTTTTTTGCACAGACAGGATGGTGGACGCATGAAACCGCCTTCCTGAGAATGTTCTGGGGTCTAAAACTGTGGGAGAATTCAAGAATGCATGGGACAGACACAAGGTAATTCTTGTCGGGGTAGGAAGAAATAGGCTGTTGGTTAACTAGGATCTGCAGCTTATTCAGTAGGTAGGGAAATGGGCAGACTAGGTGGGCCAAGTGGTCCTTATCTGCCATCAAATTCTATGTTTCTATGTTTCTATTTGTATTTTTTGTAATACTTGGCCCTTTAGCTTAAATCCTCTGGTAGTTCCTGCCTTTGTTTCACTCATTCTTTTAGTTTGCCTTTTTTTTCAGTTCTTTTGGGTTTCAGCTTACTCAGTATATGCATTCTCTCTCTCTCTCTCTCCTCCCTCTCAACTGTGGGCTCCACACCCCAACTAGCATACTGTTCCCCAACCCCAACTAATACTACTGTAGCCTCTCGCTGGTGCCATCCTGGAGAGGGTCACAGCCCCTGCCTTGGTGGCCAGACCAAGGATAAGAGGCCTGGTTTCCCATAGCTGACTTGCAGGGGTCCTTTCCCAAAAGATACAATTAAAATTGTGGTGCTTCCACCCAGAGTATGTATTTAGTGGGTCTGTTTGCTTACAGTACAATCCTCTGGGATGTCGTACTAACCTACCTCCTCATCATTTACCCCAGGCATGGACTCACCAAGATTTGAACCTTCCCACATTCAGTTACCATTTAGCTTTTCCATCTTAGCCAATAACATGCTCACTAAAATTAGGCTCTGGACTCATCTCTGCTGCAAAACAGTAACATCCAGTTTACTTATGGGGGGGGCGTAGGCTGGGGTAAGTGGAATAGATTTCAAGCATTTTCAATATTTGCATTTGGAAGTAATCACATTCCCCTTTGACTCAAACCCATATTGCAATCACTGCAGCCACCAGATTTAGCTAACTAGCTAACTGCTGCAGAAGTGCCCAAACCCAGACTTGCAGGTCCCAGTCCATTTCAGTCCCCAAAGTCCATTTACTGGGTACCCAGATTTAAGGCTGCAGGCCTGAGGTGCAGCTGGTAGCTGCGTTAGTGCGCTTAAGGAATTTTAACTTTTTACATGCTTCCCACTTGAATCTACCTCCAGCCCTAGTTTGTGTACTTTAACTAATTACAGTTCCCAGGTGCAGGAAAATTCCTGTGATTTACTCACAGTTCTGCAGAATCAGTCCTTAGATGACACAGTTCGCTGAAGTCCTGAGAACTGTTGGAAAATGCATTCAGAATCAGGCAGTTTACTGAAACAGGGGCACAGAAGCTACAGCTTGCTCTTTTTCTTCTTGCTTGCAGATCTTGCAGCTTGTCCCCTTCAGTCCATTACAGGCCCCATTGCAGAACATGTGCAGAAGGCCTACCAACTACAGAGGACCCAGACCCGGAAGTGGCCCTATGGCCTGGCTCCCTCCAATCAGAGCACCCTAGCACTCGGGTATAAGACCTGTGATCCCTGTAGCTACACACCCACTTGATGAGGGTTAGCATGTTCCCCACCTGGCCCTGGGTGTTAGCAGAAGCATTCAGCACATTCTCATCTGCTCTCTTCTCCTTTTCTCTTTCCTGTCACTGTGTGTAGCCAAAGCAATCTTTCTCTCTTTTTCTTGCTGTATGTCAGGAGCAGACAACAGGCATCTAGCCCAGAAAAGGCACCTGTCCATCCTTCTGCTTTCACAGTCTCTCAATTTTAACACATCCACATTCTTGCTCTGGTTCACACATATCACCTGCACTCAAAGTCCCTTTTCTCACTGTGCAGGTATTTAGGAATTCTCTAGCTGAAGAGGCTCACTCCTTTTCTTTTGTTAGCACCTTCGTATTCTCTTGTTCCTCATCATTTTTCTGTATCCCATCTTTTCTCATGCTTAGACACAATTGTTATCCTTTTACAAGACTCAGGACACAACCTTTGTCTTTTTCCAGGCTTAGACACAACCTTTGTCCTTTTCCCAGGTTCAGGACACAACCTTTCCTCTCCTTTCCCACTACTCTGGTGCATCTTCAATTCAACACAAAGTTCTGGCAATCTGCAGCTTTCTCTTTTCCATTTGAGCTACCTTTATCTCATTGCTGTGGTGCATCTTTAGAACAACACAGAACATGCAGCAACCTGCAGCTTTCCCCTTTTCTCTTCAAAGCTGCTTCTTTGCTTCTGCTTTCCCTTTTCCTGATGGGGCAGGCACACCCTGCGCAGGGGAACAAATTGCTGGCATCCCCCAGGAAGGGCCATCCTACTGCCCCATTCTCTCCAGGGGCAAGAGCCCCCTCCTCCTGGAGGGGCTCCCACCGAACTGAGTCAAAGTCCAACAGTTCTGTCCTCTTGGGAGCTTTCTGGCAGCTCCCCATTGGCTGAAGCCATAGTCCTTCAAAAATTAATATCTCTGAGGCTTCCTTGATACCTCATTGGTGCATAAAAGGTGCCTAAATTTTCCCCTGTCTTTTCCCCAAATGTCTGTTCATAAAGTCTTAGAGTCCTTGGCAAAATTCCTGGCTTGGTGGTTGGCTGGCTGGTGTCACATGGCTGCAAAACATGGTGGCTGAAGTAAACAGTCCCACACAGTTTATCAGTGTTGCCAGATTTTAAGTGTCCCTGCAGCCAAACCAGTTACTTTTATCTTACATTTTCCCCACACAGCTGTAGCCACCCCTGTGCCTTGCAAAGTGACTGCACATTTTAACCTATAGCCTTAACCATCTTGCTGTCGCTGCTGCTGTTTCTGAAAGTCCCCAGGCAGCACATACAGTCCCAATGCCAGTCTACACATATTACTTCTTCTCTTGCTGCAGTCCATGGAACCGTTTCTATTTGTTTACACCCACACAGACTGGCAGCCTCTCATTTCCCTTACACACATTTATAATATTTATTTATTCATTTTCCCTTTTCATCTGCATGTCACTAGTGCTAAATACTATGCCCCTAAGAGCTAGACAGGCTCTTGGAACTTCAAAGAGATGCCACTTCATTAATATTCATGAGGTGGTTCCCGGTATCTACTATGTGATTGGCACACACAAACTCTGGCCCTGTTTCTTTCCTGCTAAAGTCTTTGGCCCGTCTTGTCTTTCCTTGGGACTGGGACCACCAGAGAGCGAGACTGAAGGCCACTGAAATAGCCAAACTAAAATGTGCTACTGTACATGCATGGGCTCGCCCGGCACCGTGGTGCCATTTCTGAAACCAGCGGCTCTGCAAACCAGTTCCTCTGACCCCTCTCTATCAAAAACATGCAGCTGCTGGTAGGAGAGGTGGAAACACAGGAGACAAGCCAAGATACCAGGACCTAGGCCAAAAAGAATGGGGTGGAACCAAAACCCCAGGAAAATGAGCCTTTTCAGGGACTCACAGGTAAGCCCCTGACAGGGAGGTTACACAACAAACCCTTACAATTTCACTCTTTTACCCAACATTCCCCTCCCCCACACACAACTCCTGCCATAGTTTCAAATGCCAGTTTCAAACAGGGACAGGAGTGTGCAGTGAAACAAAGCTCAAAATCGTAATAGCATTGTTCTGATGTCAGATCAATACTATTGCAACTTTTTGACATCAGAATGGCACTATTACAATTGTTTAGTCCTGTCTGGTTTCTGTGGAAGAAGAGTAAGACCCATGTATTATGGGTGGATAGCACATGAGTGCACGCAAGACATTAGTGCTGTGCAAAATTAGAAAAAATCTCTCAAATTTCAAAGGATTCTGTAGAATTCAACTTAAGTGGAATACAGTAAGCCGTTTATGCTACAATAAAAAAAGAAAAACATAAAATGCACAGTGTTGCCACTGGATGCAAAATGACAGGAAACATTACAAAAGTATACAGTTTCCAGTTTTTCTAAAACATGTTTCCACGAGTTGACGAACACAACCACAGTTCCCTTTTACAAGCTGCAGTTTAAATAACACTCCTGTTGAAGAATTCCAGTGGAGTTGGCTGAAAAAGTCTGCCAAGCTTTTCAGAAGCAGAATTGCAATTTGGCCAGGCTTCTACATTCACATAGCTCCATCAGGCATTCAGTATGCAGTGTGTGTTATTTCAATGTTTGCAAGTTTAGCAAGACAAACTGTATAGTGTGCCTGTCCGTCCATCCATCCATCCATTCATCATACTGTACATTCAGGTTGTGCAACACCAATACTGTTTTGGGACATACTATTCATCAACATGGAAATAAACTTTTTGATAGTAATTTGCTTTTAACATTTGGATCAGTCAAGATCTTACAACTTATATTTACTGTAAAAATCCTCTGATACCTAAGGGTTTTTTTAATCTATTTAGACAGTAGTTTGGTTTAGCAAGTGACCCTGTGCTATGAGAACTGATACAATTCAGATAAACACAGTGCCTACAAGGTATACAAATGTCATATAGGAGGATGGAATCAAATTGGTGTGTTACCAGGGTTGAGTAATTTATGTCATCCTACCTGTAGAGGACAGAGGGAGGTACATCTGCAACTGATTGGAGTGTGTTGCTGCACTGAAGAGTCTTGTTGCCAGCCTAGAAAGGTGACTGACTGTACCATGTGGATAAATGGAGTAAGGTTGAAATATGGGGGTTCTGAGGAGGTAGATGGGACACTAGGGTCCTGGACATTGGGAAGTATGTATATACAGTATGATCCACTACCAGTGCTGGGCTGTATATACAGTTCTGCTTTTTGAGGACCGGGAGGAAACATCTGCCAACACTGCAGATGGTTGATATGCTCAAGAGGTATAGTACTTTGCCATGCTTGTTGGGCAGTTGAAGACATCATGTTGGGCAAATAAGTAAGGAGGAAACTGAGGAAGATTAGGAGAACAGGCTATGGCATGGACACTCAGCCAGGGATGGGCAACTGACTGGGACAAACAGCTTATGGAGGAGGTAGCAGGAACTGTGATCTCCAGTGGGAGAGATGGTGGATGGATGTGAATAGAGAAGGGGGAAGACGTAAGCAATGACACATGACAGGGTGTTGGCTGTCTGAGGTTAATGCATGCCCAGATGCATAATGAGGTACATGGTGCTTTTCCAACTACCTTGAAGACCTTCAGGGGTAAAAGATGCCTGTGTTCCCACAATGGGATGCACCTGTGCCAGGAACAAGAGGGGATACTGGCCTTCAGAAAGGACAAGGTATTTTGGGAGGATTTAAACTAGAGAATCAAGGGGACTGGGATAGTGCAAGGGTTAAAAATGGTAGGAGACAGACACAGGGGTATCACTTAAGGAAAGACAACAGAGCAGGAGAGCAACAAAAGAGTAGACCTGCAAAGGGAGTGATGAATAATAGCAGGTTAAACTTTCTCACTTGCATGCAATGCAAGATGAGGAGTGCATCCATCAAAAAGGGCAAGCTCAAGAGTGGTATTCATTCTGAGTACAGGATTTAGTTGCACTGACAGAGTGGGGGTTAGAAAATTACTGGGACACCTAGGAGAAGGCTGCAAGCTATCCCAAGGGGCTAGGCCTAACAGAAAAGGGAGTCAGCGTCTCTCTTCATAAGGGAGTGAGTCACAGTGGAGGATAAGAAGGGCATCAGAGGGGAGAACAATGTCACTGAGTTCATCTGTGTTGAGTTTGAATGCTATGACACCCAACATTTCATTGGTGTTTGATGCCTACTGATTGGAGAAATTATAGGAGCAGCCAAATCAGATGCATTTGTGATCCTGTGATGTTAATCTACCAGACATAGAGACTGACATCATAAGAAGGCTAATGGCAGAAGAGTTCCTGTCCTCTTTCAACAGCTACTCCCTAGAACAGCATGTCTGACAAATGTCAAGCTTTGAAACTATCTTTAACCTTGCTCTGAGCAGGTTTACCCGCAGATCTTGCACCTTAGCAATGTCTGGTTTTCTAAGTTCTGGTTCCTCATGGGGAGACCTGACTATTCTTCCCTGTTACCAGGAGAAGGTTACCAAGTTGTGTCTATTGACTCCAGCTGCCTCTCTCAGTGAACCTCTTCAGTGTGAACATCAAGGAACCGCTGGAGTCAATGAACACAACTCTGGTAACCTTCTCCTGGTAACAGGGAAGAATAGTCAGGTCTCCCCATGAGGAATCAGAACTTTAGAAAACCAGACATTGCTAAGGTGCAAGATCTGGTGGGTAAAGGTTTGCAGAAGCTGCATGAGGCTGGCAGTGCAGAGCACATGTGGGATTTATTCAAGGAAGAGCTTGAAGGTACTGAGGAGGTCTGCATCCCTATCAGCAATAAAGGTTAAAGGGCCAAGAAGTGATGCTCTGACTCTTCAAAAGCCTAATGCAATTGATCCACCATGAAAAGAGGATCTGTAACTGCTGGAAAGTAGTAGGTTATCTCTAGACAGCAAAGGATTACAGAGCAACACTGAGAACACCAAATATTGAATGAAGGAGATCAGTGATGGCCTGGAAGCCAGGATAGAAGCAGGAACTGTAGATAACACCAAAGTCTTCTTTTATTACATAGAGAGAGAGAAGGTGAATTAGGGGATTGGGCCTCTGAATACAAAGGATGAGGGGAAGAAACAAAACCTCAGAATTTGCTGACAGAAAAGAGCCACTTGGCCCATCCAATCTGCCCAGATGTTCCCTGCACATTCTGTCTTTGCAAACCCTAACTGGTCTCAGTGACATTCCTTCCCCTAAGCCCATCCCATGTATGTTTGAAGCCTCCCCCCCCTTTTTTTGTCCCCATTACCATGGCTGGTAGACTGTTGCAGGTGTTCACCACTCGTTCAGTGAAATAGTATTTCCTCACATGCCTCCTAAACTCCCCACCCCCAGCTTCATTGCATTTTTCTTATTCTTGTGCACTTCCTCATTTGAAACAGGCTCCCTCCTGCACCTTGTGAGGTACTTGTTGGACTCTATCATGTTCCCCTCTCCTCCTGGAGCCTGTGCAGAGCAAGGAGCAACAGGTGATATGCTGAATGAAAACTACAGTACATGTTTGTCGATGGTATCCAAGAGTGCAGGGTGCTCATTGGGAAGGTCCATTGTATCAAATGCAACTGTGGTGCAACCTGCAGAAATTATGCTCAACTGGAAGCAGACTACCTGGCAATGATAAAGACAGTAAATCCCAACGGCAAATAGGATGCACTGCAGCACCATATTGGTGGCAAGGGTAACAATTAGCAGGGCATCTTACTTATCTTTATAAGTCACTCTATACAGGTGTGGTACTGGGGGTAAATGTTGTCATCTTCATGAAAGGGCAATGTTTAACCCAGATAACTATACACTAGTCAGTCTTACATCAATGCTGGGCAAGGTTCTGGAATCAGCTGTCAATGACAGAATAATGGATTAATTGATTAAGGCAAAGGCTCCAATTCCCTATCAGCATGACTTTAAAGAGCAGCTGACACCTTCAGAGAACTTTAGCAAAACATAATATTTAGACACAATTCAGCTTGTATTTCACATTATTTCTGTATTTCTCCTCACCATTATTACTGAGGTCATTTGCATTGGAAGATGATCTTTGCTGCTGAAGAGTTAATCTATTCCTGTTGCTTTCTCCCTACCCAAAGTCATAATGTACTGCTTATGACATCACAGTTACTCTCACGGTAACAGATTGTGATGTCACAACATAGAATTATGACTTGAAGTAGGGAGTAAGCTACAGAGGCAGATGAACTCAAAGGGATAAATATTATGTGTTCATGTAAATTTCCTCTGTAATAAATAATGGAGAGGAGAAATCTATAGAATATATATGGAACTCAAGCTGAATGGTACCTAAGTATAATGTTTCCCAAAGTTTTCTTTGAGGAATCAGCAACTCTTTAAGAGGTGCAGATCAAGCCATACCAAACTGATCACATTCTTGGAAGGGGTGAGAGTGAGGCGGACAGGGCCATGGCAATAGACATAATCCTTGGATGTCAGCAAGGCCTTTGACACTGCGGTGCTTGATAAACTTCTTGTTAAAGTACACTGGTGCAGTGTTTCTCAAATGAGGCCAAAGGCTGCATGCAGCAACCAGCACAATTTGCACCATCGCCAAGCTCTTTGGACCCTAATTACAAAGGTAACAGAAAGCAGAATGTCATACCTTTAAAAACATAGGAGATATATTTCCAGTAAACATACATCAGGGACTTTTTTTTTATTCACTGGGGATGAGGGCATCTCTCAGGAGTCCCTGTGCAGCCTATCACCTATGCTCCCAGCCTGAAACCACCATGACCACCCAGTGACACATTGCTGAGCCTCCTCCCAGACCATGGATCTGTTCAGCTCCCTAGATCACCCCATGGTGAGGGGCCCACCTCTCCTTACCTGGTGGCCTGTTCTGGTATTAGAGGAATGGTCCTGGTCTGGATGAGGGGCTTGGAGAGCCTGGGGCAAGGCTGGTCCAGCTTGGGATGTGGGTTGTAGCTCCTGAGGTCTCCATTGCCTCCCTGGGTCCACCAGGATTTTCCTGTTTGCTTCACCCGGATTGCGGCATGCAATGATCCCTGCGTGGCTCCCTCCAGTCCTCGGCTGCTGGAGTCTGCCATTGTTCCACCCTGTGGCATCTCTGCATGCTGTGCCTCCTCCAGTGCCCACTAGAGGCTGCAACAGTGCCGGGAACTCCCCAGCCCACTCCAAGACAGGAGAGCAGCCCTCTGGATGCTCGATCCTCTCTCTCCCTGCCGACCCTTGATGGCCCTGGCTTATTCCTGAACACAGGTCATCAGCATGGCGTGAGGTGTGGCATCCAACACTCAACCTTCAGCCCCAATGGGCTGGCCATCAGGGACTTAACTGATATACAATCTTTCGAAAATAAATGTGTTCTATCAGAGGGTTTGGTGTATTTATCAGGGGTTTGGGGACTAGAATAACAAGTGAGGCGAGCAGTAAATTCTTGTGGCTGCACTTTGAGGCACCTTGAGGCCACCGAATTAAAGATTTAGAACCCCTGCACTAGTGCAGTGTATATACAAGGAATACCCAAAGTGGGTTGATAGCTAACTGAGGGCCAGTAAGACAGGGCTGTGGTTAATGGACAGTACTCTGAGTGGAGAGGGGTACCTCAACAAAGAAAAATGTGATCACTCAGGGTGCTCGGGAAAATAAAAAATGAATTTATTTAGATGGACATGACAAATTCCCCGGCACTTCAAGGGGTCACCCTCTTCATCAGGGATCCCTCAGGGCTCGGTGCTGGGGCCACTGCTTTTCAACAATTTTCATCAGTTACTTGGAAGCTGGAATGTCCAGCAGGGTGCTTAAGTTTCCTGATGACAATATTATGGCTGGGGTGGTGGATCCTTCTTAGGTCAGGAAAAAAACTTCAGGAGGGCCTCAACAAGCTGGGTGAGTGGAGTCTTAGATTCAGTGTAGCCCAATGTAAAGTGTTTCACTTGGGAAGGAGAATGAGAGGTAGCACCTACACCCTAGGTTATGCTCCTGATGCTGCAGTGGAGGAGGAAAAGGACTTGGATGTCATAACAGAAAACTGCCTAAATCTGGACAAGCAGTACACAGCTACTGTCAAGACAGACTAAAGAGTATTAGGGTGCAACAAGAGTGGGAGTTAAACATTTATACTATGCACAGAAAATCATTTTTAAATCAAATAGCTCGCAGGTCACATCAGCACCGGAGAAGAATTGCAACATAATCATTTAGCTCTGTGCTCCCCTTCCCCCCGTACATTCTACTCCATCAGCTACTTTATTCAAAGAGGGACCACTTTTTATGTTTGCTTGTGCATATGCTCAAGAAACACATTGCATCAGCTTGCTTGTAGTAGCGAGTTGTGGAGATGCGGTAGTGTTGTAGCCAGTGCCAGCAGTCCATTGTGGGGCTGGTCTCTGTGGTGCCAATAGAGGAGCCCGCTGTCCATGACAGAAGTATTGTAGCATGCCATCAACTTGAAGAAAACTCACCACTGCAATCAGGGAGCACCCCATCATTAACAATCAGTTGTTTTTGCTGCTGGGGCAGTCCCTGACTGCAGCAGCAATCTCCTCCTCTTACTGATTTTATTGTATTTTTTTTTTTATTTATTTCCCTTTGTCCTCCCAGCAACTTAATCCTCTCTCCCTTTGCTTACCCTGTGGGAGTCATTGTTTGTTCGATCACAGCAGCTGTGGCTGGCGCCTTGCACGCTGTCGGTGACACGCCCCCCGATTTAGCAGCATTCAGTAATTGCAGCTCTTTTGCTAAAATTGAAACCCTCCCCCAGCCCCCTGCTTTAAGATCATGTGCAACGGTTTTTGCATATTTTTAATAAAAGCTTTAAAAGCTGAAATTCAAGTCCTTGTGTCATGATTAGTGTTTCCTGAAAATTGCATGCTGTTTGGTTTTGTGGTTTTCTTTAAATCAGCATTTGTTAACTTGCTCTATAGTGGCTGAAAACAGTGGAGTTATTTCTGTCCTCTCAGTCAAACTTAGAGAGCGATGACATTTTGGAGTAGCTTGCTGTTTCAGATTCCCAATCAGAGCAGCACTCTGTAGAGTTTATGGTTTGCTGAGCTCCCATGTTCCTTACAAACTCAGTCTCTGGTTTGTGTTTAGATAGATCAGCTTAAATACATCATTCTCTTCCTTTACAAAGCTGATCATTTCAGTACCAATGCTGAACTGAAGTAGTGGAAATTTGTTCTGTGAGAAATCAGCTTGTCTGTATCACAGCTCTGTTCTTTCTAATCAAACCTCAATTTTTTTCTAACTGTATAACACAGGGCTGTTTAATAAATATAAAATAAATCTAAATTTTGTTCATTCACAGAAACAGTTTGTCTTTGATGTAGCCTTCATAAATACAAACATGCAATAACTTTTTTTTCATGTCAGATTGACAAACAGGTGCTTGTCACACTCTGCTACAGTATTAAGCACACGTACTGTCAGAACTCACACATTTAAGCTCTTTGGTGGTTTCTGTGTGAAAATACATCATGTACGTGTACAACTAGAACCACTATGTGGCATCCTGATGCACTGTGTCTCTGCCCCACAGTTGAGGCAGCTGCAGTCTACTGCCACCAGTCCCCTGCCCCACAAGCCCCTGCCTTCTGCTCCACAATGAGGCTGCTGCACCCTGCTGCCCACTGTCTTCTCCCACACAGTCATGGATTGTGCACCCTGCTGCCTCCATCCCTGCCTAATGAATCAGGACTACTGCACCCTGCTGCTCCCTGCCCAAACAATTGGGGTTGCTGCACCCTGCTGCCCTATCTCCACCGCCCTCACAGTTAGGGAAGCTGCACCTGTTGCTCCCCGCCAGGCATGCTCAGTATGCCCACAGCCGAATCCAGTATCAACATAGCAGGTGTCACATGGCACCGGGAATGGGGTTGGACATGACACTGTGCAGTGTCTGCGGTGGCTGGGCACTGAACTGCGTGCCCAGTGTAGCCATGACAGTTGTCAATGCAGTGGTCTGCCTGTTAATGGCAGCGGTCACATCCGCCAGCTGCCAAGCCCTCTCTGCCAGCAGCAATCCATGGTCCCTGCTGTGCCGCTCATCTGCCTGGTGCAGAACCACACTGAGTGCACCCACCGTCATCACGAGCAACATCTGCTGATCTACTGAAGCCTGGAGAGTTGTCTGTGTTCATCCAAGGGTCATCCGCTGGTCCGGCATGCTGTCCCTTGTGGTGTTCCTGGTCCTGCTGGCCAGCACCCCTTGACATTGGGCACTGCACAGAGCCATGCTGGGCACATCCACATGGTGCACTGCCACCGCCCCTGACCACTGTCCCCGTTGCCATTGGCTGACTGCTGGCGCTGCCCCTCTGGCTGCCGATCGCCAGTGTTTACCGTCGCTGCAGCAGCAGCCACAACAGCACCACCACCCTTGACACACACCAGTGCTGCCCCACTGGGGCATACAGGCACAGGCTGGGACTGAGTTGTTATGCAGGTACGGTGGCATCACCCGTGGTAATGCCTGTGCAGTTGCCTGCTGTGGGACCATCCTGTGTCCCACATGTATCACTGTCTGGGACGTGTGGTCCATCATCATTGGTGCTGGATCTGACCCCAATCTTTGTCCCAGCACACTGAGACCATGGGCAATGTCACACTGGGACACAGACAGGGCCTCGTCCACACCCGCACCACCCACATCAGTCCAGACAGACACGCAGTTATCCACATGGTCAGTCTCTCGTGACACCTGTGGAGGTGGATGGGCAATCCTCCATGTCCAGGGCCTCCCCTCAGTGGACACACCCATCACTGCTCCCCATGTAGGCGCTCAGGAGCTGTAAAAAACACATTAGCGTTAGTGGCTCCGCCTTGCCTCATGGCATGCCCTCCACCACCCACACACTGACAGCACAGGACCTACCATGCAGTGATGGGCTGCCACCCATCTGGAAGCCACCACCAGGAATGCCCTCAATGGCACTACACCACATGCTGCTGGCCACCCACTCCTCCTGTGGCATCAGGTGGGGTACTTCCGGCTGGCCCCCACCAGTGGCAGCACGTGCAGCCCTGATGGCAGTCACCTTGTCCTTGATCCACCTCCTGTCCATGCCAACCTTCTTGTTGCACTCCTACATGGACCACTGGTGGCTGCCATGCTGATTCACAGCACGTGCCACCTCAACCCACACCGCCGCATGGGCCTGTGGCATTCCCCCGCTGTCCACTGAGCAACAGTTCCTTCTCCAGATATGCCTCAAACAGGGCATCAGATTCAGCCCTGGTGAAGTTGGGCCTCCTCCTTCTCCCCCCTTCCCTGTTCCTCCTCTTCCTCACTCTCCGTCATGCTCTCACCTGTAAAAATGACAGTTGTTACCTTGGACTGTGCAGTCCCATTCAGCCCTCCCAAACAACAGTCCCCACATCCCAACAGCATGCAACCCACCACAATGGACTGTAATACCTAACCATGGCCTCTGCAGCCCATGTTGCATTTATATAGTGCAACACATGCAAATGAGGGCAGGCAACTGTAAGTGGATGCTAATGCAGTGGATGCACCGTGGAATGGCTAATGAACTGATTTGCATATGCTGGCTGAATATCGCGCTGGTGTGCCTTGCGCACTGTTGGTGAGCGTGCTCAGGCTGTGGCACAGCACTGTGACACGTGCAATCGGCACCACATGGTGCATGTGCAGGGTGCTGACACTGACTCGTGTGGCACTGTTGACTTGCTATGTGCCGGAGGCAGTGCAGGGCACAACCACCACTGTGCCTGTGGTGCTAGTGCACTGTTTGCCCATGTGGTGATCGTTCCTTGGTGCGCCGTGGGTGCCATGGCTCCACAACATGGTAGGCCACTGCAGGACATCACACTCAAGCACCCTACCATGCTACAGGCAGGGCATCCCAATAGCACTGTGGCGCACCGTGCTCGGACAGACCCTTGACCCTGCGGTCGACCTTTGCCCACTAGGCGCCATGTGTCTGCATGGTTGCACTCTATCATGCAGTCTGGTGACAGCGTAATAGAGACTGGCAGTGCAGTACTGCGCTGCCTCCACCACGTAGAGACACGTGCTACAGAAGCGCCATTTTGTTTGTGGTTTGAACAGCAAGATGCTGAGAACCAGAGCACAGGTCTGGAGTGCCATTGAATTGGCAAACTTGGTGGCCCTGGTGGAGCCACATGCTGGTGCCCTCTTTAGAGCGGGAATCCCTCCACAGGCCATGGACTGCTGTGGCAGGAGGGTGTCAGAGGGCCTGGAGGAGGCGACTGGGATCAGCGGTCAGCAGAGCACTATCGCCACCACCATGGCAACCTCCAGCGGTGGGACCCTGACCACCTGGGGCATCTGCAGTCATGTGCCCGGCGAGGCTCCATGCCATGGCCAGGTAGGTGCTCCATCCAATCACTGGTAGTGTCCGTCTGTCCAGGTATCTCGATGTGCATAAGGCCACACGCAGAGGTAGGGGCCATGTATTGGGGTGGTGGTGGGAGTGCATCATGGCTAGGCTGTGCGGCATGCACACACAGGGGGCTTTGTTGCTGACCTGTACTGATGTTTCCGTGTCCATGTTTGCACCCTAGGCCGGAGGAGTGCTGTAGGGCACATCTGGCCCGAGAACAGGGGAGCAGGCCAGAGTGGGTGCAGTGCAGTGCAGATGCAGCCAGGCCATGTTGGTGGGGCCATGGGACAGCAGTTCCCGGCTGGCCAGGATGCAGGTGAGTGCAGTGTTTCCCCTTACATCTGTGCATGCTGGATTGCAGGGGTGGTGGCGGGGCATGGCCACCCGCACTAGGCCCCACTGCCATGCACGCCACACGGTGCACTCAGCACTATCCTGTGGCACTGCATGTGTGGGTGGGTGTCACAGGTGGGCTGTGCATGCACTGGGTCCATGGCTGTGCAACTGCCTTCACACCGCATAGCCATGTCACTGTACGGTCACGTTGGTGTGTATGCGGGACATGGGTGGTGGGTGTGTGCAGTGTTCTGCATAACTATGGGTGTCTGGGTAGGTGGGTCTGTGGGCGTGGACACTGTGGGTGGTTGCATGCTATCACAGGGTGTGGACCATGGCTGTATGCCGTGCACATTGGGTGGGCTGCAAGGGTCTGGCCAGTCAGGCGTGCTGACTCTGCTCACTTGTCCTAGGTGGACAATGCTGGACTGCCCTTGAGAAGCATGTACAGGAGCTTCTGCAGCTGTCAAGGGCCTACTCTAGAGCTGCTTCAAAGAATGAACAGGGTGACAGAAGGAGGCTGGGAGGCGCCACAGGGCAGTGGGAGAGGGGGTACCATTAGGCCCTCTGACGCACCTGTTATGCATTCCCACCTGGACTTACCTCATACCCCTTCATCCCACTCCCTAATGTACACCCTTGTCCCATGCCCACCCCACCTGGCATGTGGCCCCCCACTTTGTACATAGTTTTGTTTGTTGTGTTTTTGTACAGTTCACACCTTTTATTACATACTTGTTTGTTATGACAACTGTGGTGGTCCCTGATTTGCAGTGTATGGTGCTTTGCTGCAGTGGTGTGCATGGCATCGGGGTGGTGCAGGCCTGGGCATGTGTCGGTCAGCAGGGACCCGCTTATGGTGTGGGTGGGGACTCGGTCCCTGTCTGCGGTATGTGTTATTCCCTGTACACTGGATGCCTGTGTGCAGTGGTCCTAGGTGCATGCGCTGTGTCCCTGGCACTGCTGTCAGTATGTCCAAGGCCCATGAAGCTGGCCCCCTTGCATGTCTGTGGTACGCACAGTCTACTGGCATGTCATTGGTGGCTGTCCATGCTGGCCACCCTCTGGCCGGTGGCTGTGCTGTCTGTTAGAGCTAGTGCTGGGACAGGGTGTGTGTATGGGTGGGTGTGCGGGGTGCTGTCCAGGGCAGGCCTTGTCGCATGCGGGGTCCCTTGGGTACTGACGCAGGGTTGACCTCTCTGCTATGCCATGGGGGGGCCATGCAGGGCGGCACTGTGTCTGCAGTTGTTGCGTCGGTGGCTAGTGCCGCCCCTTGCGGGGTGTTCACAGTGGGGCTGCCATGCATGGCTCCATGGTGCACAGGGTTGCATTATCATGGTGGGGGTGGTGGCATGCATTCAGTGCCATGCACTGTTGGGCGCTACTCCTGGGTCGGGTGTCTGGAGATTGCTGTACAGGGTGTGCTCTGCATTGGTGAGATGAGGTGGCACTGGGTGGCTGGCCCTCCTTGTGTTGTGGTCACTGCTTGCCAGGGGGTTGTGCTGGGGCACCGTGCCCCGGCTGTGGATTCGGTGCTGGTGTTCATGGGCTGGTGGTCCATCCAGCTCACCACTGGTTGTGCAGCTCATGGGGTGCGGGGGGGGCACTGTCTGGCCTGCTTCATGCTCCTCCGCCCATGGCTTCAAGGGTGCTGCATCCTGTCCCTCTCCTGTGCATCCCTGGTTGTGCAACTGCGCTTCTACCCTGCTCCTCCGCATCTCTGGTTGTGCTACTGCTCATCGGCCCTGATCCACTGCATATCCCTGGTTGTGCCATGGCATAGTTGGTGCAATATTCAGCTGTATTGCACAAGTGCACCTTGGCCTGAGCTGTGTTTAAATATCGCGCGTGTTGCGCAGGGGTGCACTGCACTTGTGCCTGCTCCTGCTATTGCGCTTCTTTGTGACGCAGTCTGAATATCCTGCCCACTGTGTCTAAACTTCATTATGAGGGCTGCTCTCTTAGCACTTCAGCTATCCCTCCTCTTAGTATATCTATTATACCCCATTTGAATATACCGCTACCTCCTAGCAGTTCACCTGACCTTAGCACCACTGTGGCTTGCCAGAGCACCATCAATATCTTGACTGGCTCAAGTGTGACCTTAAGTTCTTAACACTGGAACTGGTTATACAACCACCATGGCAGGCTGGAACGTATACTTTCTCAGGATTGATGGCATGACTTCACCTACCCCTGCTCATTATTTCCAGACTCCCCTGTTATTCTCAGTGAGAACACTTCTGTACATAGCATTAGGCCCTCTTGGGTATTGTAGCTGGAACCCTTCAACTACATCTTTCAGCCTATGCAAGCGTGAATGGGTGAGAGCTCATAAGATCATCATAGGAGCCATTAGGAATGTTCTGCTCCTTCTTTTGCTGTGCTCAGGCAACATCAAGCTTAATCCTGGCCCTCCAACAGTTATAACATCTGCTGCTGAATTATCACGCTACAAAGGTGTGAGCTTTATACACATCAATGCGTGTAGCCTGTTAAAAAAAATGTTCCTCTATACAGGGCTGGGTGTGCCACACTGCGACTGATGTATTGGTGGTCACTGAGTCTTGGCTTGGACCTGAAACTGCAGACCATGAGGTAAATATTCCCTCTTACTCTCTATTTAGAACAGACAGGCAGACCAGAGGAGGAGGAGCTGCTATATATATATCAAGAACAAATTCGCTGCCACTGTCATGGACTCATCCTCAATCCACAAAGAATTTGAATGCCTGATCCTTAAAGTTGAGTTCTCCCCCTAAGGTTACTTTTTGTGTGATAGGGTGTTATAGGCCTCCATCTGCAGGACTCAAGCTACTGACCCACTTAAGTAATTATATGGGTGCTTTGTCTTCTGAATCCATCATCATGGGTGACCTTAACCTTGACTGGTTTTCTAGTGCCTCGACTCCACTTAAATCTATCTGTGACTCCCTTGTACTGTCCTAACTAATTACTGAAGCAACACGTCCTAATAAAAAGAACCTTATCAATAGCATTCTGTTGGATCTCATTGTAGTAAGCAAACCACATCTTTTTTCCCATGCTGGAGTACTGTTCTCTGACCTTAATGATCACTGTCTTATTGCCTGAGTAAGAACTACCCCCAAACTGTCTTCTGACTCCAAGTTCACCCTGAAGAGATGTCAAAAGAACTTTGATCCCCTTACCTTTACCTCTGATCTTCAAAACTCCTTGCACTGGCAGGAATACTACCTTGCTGAATCAGTGTGCTAGCTTACAATATGTTTCAAGAAATCATTGTAGGAGTGTTGGACAAACATGCGCCACTTACTGAAATCCAGACTAAGACAAAATCTTGCCAGTGGTTTACTGCTGACTTGAAGGCCTTACTGATTAATAAAGATCAGCTCTGGAAATCTGCATGAAAAACTAAACCATCTGCTGATGGCTCTTTTCAGGAGAGTGAGGAACACTTGCACCAAAATGATCAGAGAGGCAAAGGCAAACTTTTACCGCTCGGAACTTGATTCTTCTAAGAAGTGCTCCTCCAAATTTTGGAAAACCCTAAAAGAACTAGAAGGCTTCTCACCTGTAAATTCCTTGCCCAAGAAAATTACGAGTGGTTCCTTAACAGTATCTGACAAACAAACAATCCTTGACTCACTCAGTAACCACTCTGCTACTGCTGGTCTAGCCTTTGATGCTTCCCCTGCCAGCAATCTCCTTGCGCAACTTGGTGTACAGGACCCAGAAGTCCCTAGCACTAGCACTACATTCCCTCTGCATCCTGTCACCCTGAAAGAAGTCGAAGACCTTCTGTTACAGCTGGACATCAGGAAAAGTGCTGGCGCTGACCTCCTGGACCATTTTTTCCTGAAGATCAGTTATCGCGTCTTGGCTGTTCCAATTATGCACCTCTTTAATTTATCCCTCTCTCAGAGAGAACTTCCACCTATATGGAAAACTGCCCATGTGATTCTTCTATTCAAATCTGGAGACCCAAGTGATCTCAATTACTACAAGCCTATTTCTCTGATTCCTACCCTGTCAAAAATGCTGGAGAAAATACTGAGTTCTCAGCTGAGGAACTACTTAGAGAATACTAATTTGCTTACTCCTCTACAAACAGGCTTTAGATCATGGCAAGGTACTATCTCCGCACTAGCAAAAGTAAGAAATGATTGGCAGCGTGATCAGGATGCTAAAAACTTTGTCTGCGCAGTTTTCTTAAATCTAAGCAAGGCATTTGATATGGTCGACCATGTCTTGCTCCTTTCTTCTCTACAGAGCGTTGGACTTGACCAGCTATTGCTGAGATGGTTCTCTGTCTTACAGGTCAACTCCAACAAGTTAAAGCAGAAGGGGAATTATCACCACTTAAACCCCTACTGAGAGGTGTTCCTATGGGGTCCATCTGGGTCTCTGCTTTTCACAAATTACATCAACAGAATTGATGCCACTATCAAAGATGTTAATATAGCATCTCTTTGCTGATAATACAGTGCGTGACAGCAGTAGATCTACTCCTGCAGCTGCCTGTAGTGACCTACAGCAGGAATTCAATCAATTGCAGTTACAGCTATCAGAAACTTCTCCTAAATGCTAAAATGCCAAGGCAATGCTTTTTCACCCCTGCTCATACAGCAAATCAGGCAACTCATGAAGGGCTACCACAGATCACCACACTGCTAGGCGAACCCTTGGAGTTTGTTACCAAGTTTAAATATCTGGAGGCCTGATCGACTGTAAGCTCTTGTTCAATGATCACATTGAAGAATTATTAAAAACTCAGACAGAGACTTGGTCTCTTTTACAGGATTAAGCACTCCTCACTAAGGAAGCTAAGATGCGAATGATGCAAACAACCTGTCTTTCTCTGATAGATTACGCAGACTTCCTCTATAGTCAAGGTTCCATTGCTGCACTTACTAAACTTGATACGCTCTATCACTGAGCCCTGAGGTTTATCACTGGTCTCCCTACTCTACATATCACTGCCTCCTATATACAGCTGTGGGCTGGTCCTCTAAACTTTAGATGGCAGAGAAATGCTGCCCTGGACATATAGAGCCATCACTCAGAAGCTGCTGCAGTACATCACTGATTGCTGGGTCTATGTGATAACAGCAAATGCCTAAAGGCAATCACTGTTGTCGCTTCAGCCAGAGTGCCAAACACATTTTCAGCACTCTGACAACCCCGTGCACCAGCACAATCCACCAGGACATATTTTTACTGCTTTCTGTGAGGGGAGGGCACACACCCCACATCCCCCGACTTAAGGATTATCAGCTCCAGGGGTGCATGTCGGGGTGAAAGCAGTAAAATAAAAAGGTTTGGGCCGGTGCAATAAAAATCTCCACTCAGCCACCCCAACCACTAGCCGATCCCTGATGCCATGACGCAGCTCAACCAGCAACCGTAGCGCCACTCCCCTACAGCCTCTCCACCCTCCCAGCCCACGCCAGGCTCACTCCCCAGCCCCCTGCATGTGTACATATAGTGACATCTTGTCGCCTAGTTCACCCAGCCCTCATCTGGTCACCCTATCTGTCCGTCGCCGAGAGTGGATTGCGGGAGGTGTCACTGCACGGACGGCACCTCTTTCTCTCATGTGCCCACTTTACTGTTATTTCTGATTGCCTACCCTTAAGCATGGTAGGTAAGTACGGGCTGAGAAGTGCCTCATGCATCTCTAATTGTGCCCAGGGTCAGATTGACGCTTGGCCAGACATCCATAAGTTGCATGGTTCTGCTACTTTGGAATAAATTGTTAAAACTCTGAAGCTGCTCCAACCTATAGGTCTAGCAGCATTTAAGACAAGTTACAATCGATCCTTCAAATAAACCTGTAACTGTTTCCCTGAAACCCTTACTGCCTGCTTAGTTATGTGTGTGCTTCTTGATCCTGCTTAAATCCCTGTAATTAACTCTTCAGTTGTTGTCCCCCTGTCATCCCATCCCTTCCCATACCTCGTCTCCCCTTAGACACTTTTAGGTACCTGTATCCCTGTAATCCTTGCCCCTGGCTCTGGGATTAAGGCTCCTTCTGCCCTTCCTTCTGTAGTCTAATGCTGGGCCCACTTGTTATTAAATGACCCTTATTCCCCTTCCGATATAGGCCTTCTATCTTTATGTTGCATACTGAAGCCCATTTTCCTGTCGTTTCTCACTGGGATTCTTCACTCCTTGGAGTTCTCCCACTTCATACCCCCCTTCTGCTCACTCAACCTTCTACATCCAATTTCATGGCTCTGACCATTCTGACCCTTGATTTACCCCAGATATTATGTAACTAGTGTCTATCTATGGAAATGCCAATACTCTTATTTATTATGAACTACCCCTGCTTGTTTTATTGTTATTGCATTGCTACTGTTTTTTTCTCTGACTCAATTGTATTGTGTGGTGTTACTGTAAACTGTGTCGATTGCTATTGTTTATTGTCCAGGTCCATCTTGAAAATGAGCTTGCTCAATGATGTTCATCTGGTTAAATAAAGATTTGACTGATTGATTGTTAGATTGATTGATTGATTGAGCAGCGAATTACAGCTTGCCTTGTCTGGTGTCCCCTTTCAATAAACATGGTGGTGGCTTCACTGTCCACCTCTCACAGTCCCCACAGAAGCTAATGGACAGCCACTGCCTCCTCACAGACCCCATGAAAGCTGATGAGGGTGCCCAATCCCCTTGTCTGCATGCCCTTCCCAGTTAATTTGCCAATGGGTAGCCCAGTCCTCGCCGGCATAATGTCCCTGCATTTGTTTTTAATTTCACTTGCGTGGCTATCACCATCCACCTCTCACAGGCCCTATAAAAGCTGAAGGGTGCCTAACCCTGTCAGCATGCCCTCCTAAATTCACTTGCCGATGGGGAAGCTCATTCCCAATGGCATAATGACCCCCATTTGTTCTGTGCCAGGGAGTCCAATCCCCTCAGCTACAGCCTCTTCCAAGAAACACTTAGGTGGGAGCCCACCCCAGCATACCAAACCACCTGTAAATAAAGAAAACCTTCCCATGTTTTTTTTTAACCTGTAAATAAAAAGACCCTCGTTGAGTCCTGTGCCCCTCCCCAACCCGCACCCACCTCTCTGCACCCCACCTCCCACATCCCCCTCACCCCATACTTTCTCTGGAGCCCGGCGATGATCTTCGGTGGATCCAGAACACATCTGCACTCTTCATAGCCGATCATGTAACTGAAGAAATGACGGTGAGCTGTGTAATGGCATAAATTAGTTTTTCAACTTATGTGGATATCTTGGCTAGTTTCGTAAATTTTGGTACCAAATTTTCAACATGGTGTTTTGGGACCCCATCTCATGTATTCAGTGACTGTCATTTGGTTATTCGGTCCCAAAAGGTGATTTCTCGGTTACTACATGGAATAACCTTTCGGGACCGATTAATGAAACGACAGTGCCACTGTTCATGAAGGGGGGCTCCCAAAAAGCCTATGCTGCAAATTTGGTGAAAAAATTCAAAAAAATTACTGTTACGAGTGTGCGTTGCACAGTTTCCATGCACACTCGTAACTTCGTGAATTTGTAATATTTTCACTCCAGATTGTCAACATTTAAATTTTTTCACAGCTCCTTATGAACAGTACAGCTGCCATTTTTCACATCCTGTCCAAAATGTGTTTTTGCACTTCCAGCACAGAATAGCGTGGTAGCTGTGGGAAACCAATGTTAGGGACATATTAAGAAAATCATAGTGACGCTGTTCGTGAGCAGAAGTCCTAAAATGCCTATGTTAAAATTTGGTGACAAACATCCATAAAATGACTATGTTACTAGTGTGCATTCGAAGTTTCCAAGCACACTTGAAACTGAGAATTTGTAATACTATCGCTCAAAATTGTCAACATTGTCAATTTTGCACACCTCCTTATGAACAGTATAGCTGTCATTTTTCACATCCTTCTCGATCTGTGTTTTCCCACATCTGGTGCAGAATGGCACGGTCGCTGTGGGAAATCAACGTTCGGGACAGATTAACAAAATCACAGTGCCACTGTTCATGAGCAGAGGTCCTAAATGCTTTCATGAGGCGGGGGTCACAAAAAGGTCATGTTGAAAATTTGTAGTGCAAATACCAACAAACGCCTGGGCGTTAGGGTTTCTAACCATAACGTCCCACCCTGTACAGACTGACAGGCATCAGGAGTGTGCCTTTAGATTGCCGGCTGTAATGCTCATGCCATTCCACCCCCACCCTGAAGCCAGTGACAGGCATCGAGGTGTGCCTTGGACTCTTCAGCACCAGAGTTCACCCCATTTTCCTATACTGTACCCATTTCAGCGTATGTCCTTATGAAATGTGGTAACTGTAAAGCTGAACAGCCCAAGGCACACCTCAACACTTGTTGGTGTCTGCAGGATAGGGTGAGGTGAAATGCCATGAGCGCTATGGGCAACTAATCTCAAAGGCACACCCCAATGCCTTGTCCATCTCTGCATGGTGGATATGGGGTTGGCGTTAGTTAAATACTTCACTGCCATTCCTATTCTGCATCTATCTAACTCCTGCACGTCCAATGCTAATATCAGCAAGCAAACATTCAGCATTGACAAATGCTTGTTACTTACTGGAGTGCAGAGCCACCAAAGTATGCAGTTGACTGAAGTACCTGTCGTCGACTCCCCAATACCTGCAAAAAAATAATCAATCTCAAAATCTCCTCCATCATCCGCCCTGCCTTAATCAAAAATGACCACCATGAGGGATTGTTCCACCAAAACACCTGATCTAGTGAGACAAGCAAATATTATGAACCGGCGATCTTAAATGGAGCAAGCTGATTGGCCGAGAGGGTTTCGAAGCCATGATGATATCGGGCTACATCATCATCACGGCTTCAGAACACCTCCGGTCACCAGCCTCCTCACTGACCGCGCACTGTTCTCAATCTCCCCCGCTACAGAGCGAGTCAAACTTGTACTTGACCGCGGTAAAAAAATAAAAATAAAAGCTCTATTTACACTCAATCAGTGATATTGCCTGCTGTCTCCAGGGCCCACAACATTCAGATGGACAACAGTAAAGACATACTTAAGCACACAAAACCAACCTACTGCGGCCGCGTGAGGTAACACTGAGCAGACGACCGCTCCCATTCCATGTCTCTGAACGCGGCGCATATTCAAAAAGGCACACTTGTCCTCTCAATCCCGCTGCTTCCTAATCCACCTATATTGGTAATTGGCTTAATTTTCTCTTCAGAATCTCGTTACCACGATCATCTACGGGGGCAGACAAAGATACTGTTGCAGAGTTCACAGGTCACACCATCACAATACTATTACCTTTTCTGTCAGCTCCAACTACAACAGCGCCACCTGCTGTCTTCTCGAACTATTTTCTTTAAATGTATTCCTACACTACCAAAAAAGCTTTTTTAAACAGGTTTAAAGGGTGTTTTTTTTTTAATCTTTTATTTATAAAACCATTACTCCTGTTCATAATAGCATAGCCTAGAGATCAGGTATATCAGGATACAGCTACTCGGTCGCTGACGACCGCCCGCGGCCCATGCCCAACCACCCGAGGCATGACGATATCCCACGATATACCACACCCCTGTCGTGCCTTATTGCTTAATTATAAAACAGATCGCTGCATCGGTAGAAGGAATCAAAGTTATCGCAGTGGACTCTCAGACCAGCTTGGCAAGTTTAATGGATCAGGTTGGTGAAATTGAATCAGCAGTAGCAGAAGTTGTCCTGTGTACGGTACGCAGGACCACCATTAACAAGCAGAAGAAGCCCAACTACTGTGGCTCACCACAAAACTGGAGGATCTAGTGGGCAGAAGATGGAGGAAGAACCTCCGGATAATAGGCTCCCCGAAGGTGTGGAGGGCAGAGACCTGGTACCATTTTTGCGTGAGAATCTTCCCAGATGGTAACATTTTCCATCCAAGGACTAAGACTTTGAGATAGAAAGTGCGCACCAGGTCAGATGTGCCCAGACCAATGGAGCCAATGCTAGGCCATGGCCCCTTTTTTTTAAACTTCTTAGATTTCAAGATAAGGAGCTAATTTTAAACAAAGCCCGGGACCTTAAAGATGTTATTTTGGGGATGTTGGATCTCCTTTTACCTGAACCACCCAAGGGGACTTTAGAATGCAGACTGGCATCTGATAGCATAAATCAGGGCCTTAGAAACTGGGGATTACTTCTGTCCTCCCTACTCCACTACACTGGTCATTACCATGGACAGCCAGTCGATCCAGTTTCATCCCCAGAGGAAGCAGACAGGTATTTTAAGCTCCACTTAGAACCTGCCAGAATGCAAGCATGAGATCCACCCTCATATAGTGGCTTCAAAACCATGGACACCCAGGATCCTGACACCGCTGTGGCTCCTGACACCACATCTTGAAGGGACGGGAACAGAGGTCTGAGGAGATTTCTGCTTTGGGTCTCAATTACTGTAAGTACATCATTTATCGACTTTTGCTGCTGCAGTGTGAGTATGATGATCCTTCTATCACCATTGGCAAGATTTTTATTCCTTCACCACATCGCGGCATCATTTAAAACTTTTTGCCCTTTGAGCCACCTCCTGGTGGCAGAGCATTGTGGGACACACGACTGGGGCCATTTCTGAACACTTCTTTTCCCTGGCTGTTATGGGTCACCTCTTCTTGACCCTCCCTGGGTCCCTGCTCTGACTCCCCTGCCCCTGACTTTGCTGGCTTGTCAGTATCGCCCTTGAGGGTGTGAATTTTGGGGCAGGATGAAGCTCCCCACTGTACAACACAGGTCTGCCTGCCTCTCTATTTTCAGTGCCGCATGAATTTGACAAGCCCTGTATTGTTCCTCCCTTGATTCTGCACCTGAGATTGCATCTACCAAGATAACTCTTGCCTTGCTGCTTGCTCACTATACTTAGGCAAGCGCTGCTCGGAGGGGGTTTCATTAACTGCTACAGTAGTGTCTGATGAATATCAGGGAGGTTGTTTCATTTCCAACAGTTTCCCCGACCAAGTTTGCTGGGAGCCAGAATCCATTTACATTTTCCCTCTATTACAGTTTAAACTGTAGCCACCGAGGGACACAGAAATGGGGCAGTACATCAGCACATTATTACTGGCCCCTGGCTGTAGTTATTCAAAGTTGCTTGGACTGTATTAATCAAGCAGCTTCCAATCTGTTGCTACCCTGTTAACACTCTTGCCTTCAATGGTTGTTTAAGAATACTGTGGATAAATAGCACTTATCCTTGTTATTTAGAGACTCCTTTCTGGTGTAGCCTTTACATATTCCCAGATGAGTGGTGTAGCCTGTTGGCTTTTTTGTAACCATTATTATAATGACTGTTAATATTTTTCATGTTTCTGCCCAAGTGTTTATATTTACATAGGATTTTGTATATTGGACAGAAGACTACCAAAGTTTGCTTTTGTCCCTTTCTTTGGGCTGCCTTTCCCTGTTCTTGTCTCAGATAATCTACCCTCCTGCCTATAACATGTTCTTCCATCTTCAGTACAGCCCCTAGTTATTTTACTCTGTTAATTGGTTTCTCAACTTTGGATTTAATGGCCCTTTGTTTCATTACCCACATACTGGGTCCTAAAGTTGAGGTTCAAAGTTAACTCATTTTGTGCTAATTTTCAATCCTCTTTCCATTGTTGCTCCTCATTCGCTCCATCTTGCTTTTCTCCCATTTCAGTCCCCATTGCCTTTATCAGGAGGGAGTCAGGGGTGGCAGGAGTTGTTCCTAATTTTTAGAGTAAACATGACCCATGTGAGCACTGGCTTACTAGCCCCTCCCCCCATTCCTTCCCTTAAGAAAGAGACCAGCGTGCCTTCAATGGGAGTGGGGATGCTCAGAGAGCAACAGTTAGTTTTTCTTTGCTATTCTCTTGTACATATTTTCCCAAAGATAACCATCGGGAAAGGGAGGATTTCTTACTGACCTTTGTTGTGTACACCTGGGTGTTCACAAACAGTGTATACTGTCCATGCAAGTCTACATTTGGGTGTGGTTGAGTGCATTGCACAGTTGCTGTTGGGATTTGGGGGTGGGGTGGTGGGGTTTGGAGTGTTGGGGGGGGTATTTGCAGAAATCTGGCTGTAATCAAACTGTGTGTGTGAAGCTGTCTGCTATGGCCTCTACCTATCATTTGAAAATTATTTCCTGGAATGTTAGGTGCCTCAACTGCCCTAAGAAATGTAGGAAAGTGTTGCAGTGTCTCGGTGATATGCAGTGTGATATTGCTCTCCTGCAGGAAACACACTTGCTGGATGGGGACTCTGGGTGTCTGGGTCATATGTGGGTCAGCCAATAGTGAAACTCCCATAATGCCCACTCAATTCAACAGTGTGGAGTGGCCATCCTGTGTAGGAAAGGGTTGTAGCTGGGCATATCATACGAGTATAAAGATTCTGAGGGTAGATTCCTGCTCCTTTCGGGTACCTAACAGGGCAGTTCAATTGTGGTGGGCAGTGTCTATGCTCCTAATACACCAGAATTAGATTTTTATCAGTCCACCCTTTCCAAAATACCTGAGACTGCCACCTCCATTTTAATTGAGGAGATCTCAGTTTGGCACTGGACTCATCCTCAACAGGACCAGCCCTGGCCTCGATATGAACTAACCTGCTCTCCAAGTGACAATAATATTGACCTCTTTGACACTTGGTGAACTCTCCACCCTACAGACATAGATTTACATGTTATCCTCCACTACCTAACTTTACAACCGCATTGATGTCATCTTGACATCTGCTGATCTGGTCTTGCAGACACAGGGAATCTCCCAAGGGAACATACTTTTATCAGACCTTGCCCCAATTGTCCTCTCACTGGTGTGCGGCTCCACAGCCAGTAGACTCAATAAATGGAGTCTTAATACATCGCGTCTGCAGCAAGACATGACTGTGCAATGGCTTAGACAGTCTGTACTGGACTATTGCTCTTTCAATGATACTCCTGACTGTTCTCAGTCTATCCAATGGGAAGCATTGAAGGCTGTTCTCTGCGGACAGCTGATAGCCTACTCAGTGGGTACTATGAAACAGTGGGATACTACCTTGAGAGACATGGAAAGGGAACTTCAAACACTAGAATCGGAGGCAGCCCAAGACTGCACAAAAAACCCACTCTTAGAAAATTAGACAATTAAAAACTGAAATAGACATATTACAATTCAGAACTGACTATGCTTTATATAAATTGAACCAGAAATATTGGGAGGCTGGGAACAACCAGGAAATATTTGGCAGCTAGACTTAGGTCGCAAGCCATAGAAAAATATATACGCATTATTCATGACCCTCAGGCACTCAAGCTGACAGCACCAAAAGACATAAGTCAAGCTTTTCAAAACTCTTCTTCATCCTTATACTTCTTGGAAGTATGTCCATCCCCACAACAATACTCTACCTTTTACTCCAATCTCACCTTATCACAAGTCCCAGCACAATATCTTCCTACCCTGACAGCCCCAATCCTACCAGCAGAGGTGTCCCAAGCTATTCAGACCATGGTGCAAGGAAATCACCAGGCCCTGATGGCTTTCCCACTGAATTTTATGCCACTTTCTGTGACTTGATGGGGCAGGGGGGCTCTTCTGCCTTCCTTTTTACAAGCTATCATTACCCTTATTCCCTAGAAAGGGAAGGATAGCATCCTTTGTTCTCAATTCCACCTGATTTCGTTGATCAATGTGGAAACATTTTAGCAAAAATACTGACCAAACGAATGGAACCAATTATGCCATCATTGATCCACCCTGATCAGGTAGGCTTCACTCCAGGGAGCTTAGGCTCTGATAACATTTGTAGAACTTTGGATTTCATCTGGTATGATGGCACCCTATCCTCCCAGCCACTACCCTATCATTAGGTGCTGAAAAGGCATTTGATAGGTGGAGTGTAGTTTCTATTTGATGTCCTAGGCCAGTTTGGCTTTCCAATATCCTTTATCACCTTGGTCCATCTTTTACATCGTATTCTGTTAATACAGTGATGCATTATTGGTGTTGTGATGTTTGTGAAGGAATGGTGCTGCAGGCTTGTTGGGCAACTTAGATTTTGGCTCTGTATTTTGGAGCATTAGTGCTGTTGCTGGTATTTTACAGTGCAGTGTTTCTAGGCTGCTTCTGAGTGCTCTACTGTTGGCAAGTGTATGTCTCCTGTTGTGACTGAAGCAGTGTCTCTGTTGCCACTAACGGTGTTGCAGGTGTTGTGTGTTAATGTGTGTGGAGTTTGTTATTTAGTCTAGTGTGTTCTGGCATCTGCCTCATACAGTTCTTTCACTTTTACAGTCTGTGCCCTACCTCTAACATGGCATGACCTGGAGTTTGTTATAGTAGTTCCAGGGGGGTGCTTGGAGTGAAGCCCCCCATGTAGGGTGGTGTGGGTGGAAGAGCACCCAGCAACATTGCATTGCTAGGTGTACATGTGGTTTTCTGTATGTTTACTTGTTCTGCTAGGAATTTTATGATGTTTTTATTGTTTTCTCTAATAATTCGTCCTACTGGAGGTAGCTGCTACAGCCAGACGGCAAAAGGTCAGAGTGTTGTAGGTGCTGTTAGCAGATTGCTTGCGCTCTGTTTTACATTGTAAAATTGATTGTCACTGCGGTATGGGTGAATCCTTTTATACACCTCGGCATCTACCACAGTACTCATTAAGTGTTATCTCCCTACTTTCCTCTTCTTAGAAGAACTAGGCAGGGCTGCCCCTTGTCCCCCTTTCTCTTCCTTCTGGCAACAGAACCACTGGCCTTAAAAATCAGAGCAGAACCCCTTTTCCCAGAAATTGTGATGGGAGGCCTCCTGCTCAAGATTTCCTGTTTATGGATGGTGTGATCCTATTCCTGAGATGTCCTTTGGCCTTGCAAGAAATAATAAGGGCTACTCCTTGTTATGGGGCTATAAACTAAACAGTGTGAAATCTCAGCTTTTATCCCTAAATGAAACCTGTACTGCTGATCTGTTTTCAGCAAGCCCTGTCAATGGTCTCCAGATGGGGTAGTTTGTCTGGTATCATTCTTAAGGCTAAAATTCCTTCTACTGTAACAGTTCATGCACAGAAAATGCTTAACACCTAGACACTGATTTACAATATTGGAGATCTCATCTCCTCTTCCTCTGGGGTAGGGTCAATGCATTGAAATTAATAGCCCTCCCAAGTACCAGTATATTCTGGCCATTTAACCATCTCTTTAACAGGAGACCCTTTCAAAGACTGTCAGCTAAAATGTCTTCCTTTATCTGGGTAGGCAAACCATCAAAAACTATGACTCTCCAGAGTATTGGAGAAAGAGAGGCTTTGGACTGCCAGACCTGAAGTTATTCCTTGAACTTACCCTTTTACACCAGGCTGTAATTAGTTAAACCCCACATCTAGTGAATCCATCCCAGGATGGATCCCTTTGAAGGTAGCACAGGGACAACTACCAACACCTTCTGCATTGTTTTTCCAGAATAGTCCCTTCATATTACGATTTCCCTTGACCTCGCTATACCAAGAATATCTGGAAGAAATATAGTGAGCAGATAAGCTGGAACCCCAATCAGCTCCTTCAAGACCCTTTGGAACAATCCAGCACTGTCGATTGATGGCAAACCCACCCACTGGAGAGACTGGGAAGTCAGGGTATCAGCATGCTACAAGATCTTTATGATCCTACGAAAGGCTATCTTTTACCCTTTGAAGACTCTCCAAAACAGGTACCACTCTCCCAGTTCACATTTCTGGAGGTACTTACAACTAAGCAATCTCCTTAAACACAAGGTCCTGGGATCACATCCTCCTTTAGCCCTCTAACACTGGATCAGTGGATTTCTCGCTAGATAGTACTCAGCATCTCACAGCTAAATTAATGTCTCTTTGGCAATGTACTCTTCCTCCTTCCACACTGGTAAGCACTAGGACAAAAAGGGAACTGGAGCTGGGCATCAAAATATCCCTTCCAGAGTGGGCTCAAGTGTGGCCCTAATGCATACCAGGCTTGCTATGAACTCCACATGAAATCCCTGCAATACAAAATACTTCATAGGGCATAAGGACCCCCTCTTGGCTCTACTGGGTGGGCCTCCTAGACCATAGTGACTGTTGGAGATGTCCTCCCTGCAAGCCACATTAATACATATCCTTTGGACATGTCCTGCCATTGACCAGTACTGGACGAAGATATGGTCCACCTGTACTAGAGTGCTCCTGATTTGTGGGTCAAAGACCCACAAATAGCTCTACTTAGCTTGCTGCAGCCTAACCAGTACTCTCCAGACCCCAGCTTCTTGGACCAATGCTGCCTTGGTGACCGCTAACAGAATATTGCTGCAGCAATAGAGGGACCATGACTCCACCCTTCATGGGGAATGGTTTAATCTTCTTGCCTTGACAGCCTGCTGAGAGAGAACTGCCCACCAAATAGTCAAGTAAACTGTCTGTTTTTCAGGAAATATGGAACCTTTTCCTAGAAATTTTCCCCAGAAAACCTTTTCAGAACAAACCCAATGGCTGGACACTGGAAAGACCACCCATTTAGTTTAAGCTCTCTAATAATGGTGGGTGTTTGCCTACTCCATAGATAAACTACAAGAATGCATAAAGAATTTTGTCCTAGAAATAGTAAAATATGATAGGAGGGGACGCGTCCCTGTGTGGTTTAATAATTCAATATGTAGGATGGTTAAAAGAAGGGTATACAAAAAGTATAGAACTAACCCCACCGGAGGACAGGAAACAGAAATTTATACAGATATCCAGGAAATGTAAGAAAATTATAAATAAGGCCAGAGGCAATGCAGAATCAATGACTAGCTCAATGCAATAAGGACAACTATAAAAGTTTCTTTAGTTATGTAGGAAACCTAAAAAAGGTAATAAACAGATAAATAGTTTGAAAGAAGGGAATAAGATATTGGTCAAAGAGGACGAAATAGCCACAGCCCTTAATAATTACTTTTTAAGTGTATACAGGATACCTAAAAATCAAATGGATTCCATTGGGGACATATAGAAAAGATAGAAAGGAAGCTATCAATAACTGTAACATAGATTAAGGAGAAATTTAGAAATTTAAAAACATCGAAATCTTGTAGTCCAGATGGGTATCATCCTCTGTTCTTGACAGAATTGACTGAGGAACTGGCTGGACCATTGGTGGTCCTGTTTGGAAAATCACTGAGAGAAGAGAAGGTGCCAGAAGTGTGGAGCGTAGTTCACATTACCCCAATATTTAAGGTGGGAGACAAGCAATTGGCTCAGAACTACAGGCCAATAAGTGTGACATCTGTGATTGGAAAAATAATGGAGGGATGTATCAAGGACCTCTTGGAGCACAATTTGTATAATCTTCAGATTACAGATGTTTCCCAGCATGGATTTGAGGCTAACAGATACTGTACTAGTAACCTGCTCCACTTCTTTGAAACAGTTAGTCAGGCACTGGATCAGACCCTTCCAGTAGACTATACCAAGGCCTTTGATTCAGTGTCTCAAAGTATCCTGATGGATACACTAAGAAAACTTGGGGCACATATGCAATTAAGAACATGGATAGGTGCGTGGCTCAAATACAGGCACCAGATGGTGCAATTAAGGGGGGGGTTCTGTCCGAATTTGGTGATGTGAAAAGTGGGGTTCCCCAGGGCTCGGTCCTGGGACCACTACTATTCAAACTGTTTGTCACATCCATGCAAATTTCGGAAGGAGTGTGGTTATGTAAATTTGTGAACAATACTAAATTGGGGGCAGTGATAAATACTCCAGCGTCCATAGTCAGCTTCCAAGGACAGCTGTATAAACTGGAATATTGGGCAGAAAAACACAAACTGAGCTTCAATACTAAGAAATGCAAGGTAATGCATTTTGATTTTAACAATAAAAAAGCTAATTATAAATTAAACAACAAACTACTCACGCCGGCCCGTTGGCACAGCGGTTGGATTTCCGCTTGCGACGCCAGCGACCCGGGTTTGGAAACGGACTCGGGTCGTCGGAGAGCCAGCCGGGGAGGGGTAGGATTGAGCGTCTGATGGGCAGCTCTCTTACTCCGGGGGGAGGGTGTGGGCAGCGTTCGGTGCGTTGGGGACCCCTGGTGGAGACCAGGGGTTCCACGCAGCCGACACTCAGCGTGAATGGAGGCGGGCGGATACTGGCATCATTGCGACCCGCCTCCTAGGGAAAACTGGAAAAAGGAGGAGGAGCTGCCGCCCGTGCATGATGAAGCTCGCCCGGCAGGCTTCAATGTGCTTCCAGGCTGGGCCCTGACCTAATTACAGTGCCATGGGCATATATGAGGGAGGTGTGTCGCTGGCCCACTGGTGGTAAGCCACGGGTATCGGGGCAGCGCCGACGGAAGCAGAAGTCAGCGGTCGCGTGACCGAGCAGAAGGATAAGGCGGCGGGCGGCTCCAGGAAGGAGGGAAAAAGTTAAATATAAAAAAAAAACCAACAAACTACTCGCCAGTATAAACTCAGAAAGGGATCTGGGAGTGATCATATCTGATACTTTAACTTTTGATAAACACAGTTTTGATGTGGTAAATAGAGCGAACAAACTAAAGGGGAATATTTTAAGGAATATCTATAGCAGAAGTAAGAAGGTACCAATGCCCTTGTATAAATCTCTGATTAGGCCAGTTCTTGAATATGAAAGGCTTTTAGTGCTCCACAAAGTATAGGTAGCTGTAAGCATGTAGAAAGAATACAGTGTAGATTTACCAAGAAGATAGGCATAGTTAAGAAGTATGGCTATCAAGATAGACTATCAAAATTAGGCCTGTATTCAATGTCCTACAGAAGTTTAAGGGATATTTGTTCTTTGCATATACTTGTTTCTAAAACAAAATCCTCTGGGATTGTGCAGGACTAAGGAAAAAGAAAGGGCTAGACAGGGCAATCAGGCTTCATGCCTATCAGTTACAAGGTGAAAATTATAAGACACAAAGGAGAGGAAGATGGTATAACCAGAGAGTGGTTAATGAGAGAATTCACTACCAATGAAGGTGGTGGGAGCTGACAATATGGCAGCATTTAAAAGGTTGCTCGACCAGCACGTGCTCATTAGAAAATGGGATTATGTCCACTGAAAGGTGACAAGTCCATCTATGGCCTCCAGGCTGATTGGACTTGTAAACAAAACTAAGAAACTATTAAATGTATATGCTACAAATAATGCATTACTGATATTCTCTATCTGAACTCTAGGGTCTGCCATTGGATAGCTCCTTTTCCTAGATGCACCTGACTGTTCCTGTCCTGCCTTTCCCCTTCTCTCCTATTCCACTCCACTCCCCCCCTACTCTGTCATTACTTAATTATGTCTTTATCCATTTCCCCTCCCAGTATCCAATGTGTGCCCTCCCTTTGTACCTTAACTGTTAGCCCACCTGATACTTCTAGAAGCCATTTCACGTAAATATCCCCTAGGAATTTTTCTCTAGTAGTAAGCCTTTTCTACTAGGTCTCCCCACCCCCAAGACAATTGCCATTTCCTCTTGCAACAAGGGATAGCCTTATTGTACCTTATGTTTTAATTCACTGACTAGAGTGAGAAATTCTTCATTAGAGGTGCTTCAATAGAGACACAACTCTGTTTACATCAGTTTCTTTCTCTTCCATAGCACACCTTTTTTGTTCTTTTGTCATGAACTGATCATCTAACCCTGTGAGGTTGTCTTCTCTGTAAATATTGAATGTTTTCATTCTGCCAATGCTTATATGTTTAATATTGCATTAATGTTGCAGAATTCAATTTACAATTAGAACTGATGGACTGCTTTAATTACAACTTATCAAAGAGGTACCCTGTTCCAAGATAAGATCATAGCTATTTATCTTGTTATGTTCCTATTCTCACAGTGTTTGTTTCCTGTGCACAGTACTTTACCTGTATGATGTTTCTGTGATAGGCCTTGTTGATGATTGTTCTAATGGTTATATTAAAATCAATAAACAGTTTTATGGCAAAAAATAAAACAAATAGCCCTCCTCTAGGTAAACTAGGTTGAGCCCAAGGGAAAAGTGTGTTTTTTAGTCTGCTCGTAATTTTGCTAGTCAGTCACATAGGATTGAATTTTCAAGAGCCTGGATACAACACTTGTGACAGTATTTCTTTTTTCCCCATAATGCCTTTTTCTCCCTCGGGTCATGTGAGCAGGATAGCAGCCCTGTCCCTGTAACCTCCAGCCAATGCTCGCCTCTCTCTGTACTCACTGGAGGTAGTCCCCCTTTGATTGCCCCCCCGATTATCAAACATTCTGATGTATTTATGACATTTTACTCAATTTATGACAAAGAATGCAGCATCAGAATGTTGACACATGCATCATTTTTGATGTGCATCTTGTTGTAATTGTATACAGAAGATACAAAATATTTTTGGTTCTCTAATGGTCTTGATGCAGTTAGCACAACTGGGACACAATTGCAATGCACATTTTGAAAATCCTCCCCACATTCTTTAAAGGGGAACAGTCAGCATCAAGGGCCCCACACTCAAGTGTAGGGCTGGTCCCAATGTGCACAGTGTGTGTAAAAACATTTTGGTTTACTTACTGTTTATGGTAATTTAGTTGGTTGTATCAGACTAATTTTGCATGCTTCTAGGCTGACATTGTCTGTACTACAAATCCTAGAATCACCAACAGCTGACTTCAGATAGTAGGCAGTAGTGGGAACTTCAATAGCCTGCAGTGCATGTTGAGCTTTTATAAGCTCTGATTTTTTTATGTTTGCTTGCACGCATGTGCAAGAAACATAATGCCATCATCCGAGTTTTCCAGAGGTGTGTCAGCCTCTTCCAGTTCAGTCAGTGTGTTTGCAGGCACGGTCGCTGTGCTCCAATCACTGCTCCAGCTGTCTATGACAGCAGTTGAAAATGCAGTGGCATACAGTTGAAAGGGAGAGCTCCACTTCAGTGAGTAGAGCTCCCCCTCAACATGCACACACACATGTGTGTGCTCATGCACCCCCCTCACGTACATGCACTGTATAGCCTGACAGGGTGCCCAATGCTATCCATCCATGCCGCCCCCCAAAACAAAAAGCTTTCCAGGTGTCACGCTGGGAGCCCACCCCAGCGTGGCACATGTCCATATGGCCTGACGGGGTGCCCAATCCCGTCAGCTCCAGGCCCCCAAACAGTTTTTCTAGCTGCCACGCTGGGAGTCATCCTAGCGTGGCAAACATCCCCGCCATCTTCCTTGGAAAAAAAACTGTAAAGAAACGTTCCCCTCGGTGTCTCCTAGCCCACACGAGCCCATCCACTGCACACCCTGCCTCCCCACACCCCTCACCCCATACTTACCTCTGAGTCCAGTGCGATGATCTTCAGTGGACCGGGAACACGTCTGCACTTTTCAAAGCCGACCGAGAACTGAGGAAATGCCAGTAAGCTATATAATGTAATAGACAGGGTTTTTTCAACTTTGCTGTATATCTTGGCATTTTTTGGAATTTTTGCACCAAATTCTCAACCTGGAGTTTTGGGACCCCTTTTCATGAATGCTGTCACTGTCATGGCGTTAATCGGGCCCGAAGGGTGATTTCCACGGTCACTGCGCAAAATCACCTTTCAGGACCGATTAATGAAACAACACTGCCAGTGTTCATAAGGTGGGCTCTCAAAAAGTCTATTTTGAAAATTTGGTGGATAAATTCTAAAATGACTTGTTTTACGAAATATGGCGTACAGTTCCTATGCACACTGTAAGTTCACTTAATTTTCAATATTTTCACTCCAAATTTTCAACATTGCTATTTTACCACACCTCCTTATGAGCAGTACAGCTGTTATTTTTTACATCTCACCCAAAACGTGTTTCTGCCCATGTAGCACACATTGGCGCAGTCGATGTGCGAAATCAATGTACGGGACACATTAAGGAAATCACAGTGACACTGTTAATGAGCAGAGGTCTTAAAATGGCTATGTTGAAAATTTGGTGAAAAAATTCCTAAAAATTACTGTTTTACGAGCGTGCGTTGCAGAGTTCCTAAGCACGCTAATAAGTTCACAAATTTCAATATTTTCACTCCAGATCTTCCACATTGCCATTTTACCACACCTCCTTATGAGCAGTACAGCTGTCATTTATCACATCTCGCCCACAATGTGTTTCTGCCCATGTAACGCACAATGGCGCAGTCGGTGTGCGAAATCAATCTATGGGACACATTAAGAAAATCACAGTGACACTGGTCATGAGCAGAGGTGTTAAAATGGCTATGTTGAAAATCTGGTGAAAAGATTCCCAAAAATGACTGTTTTAGGAGCGCACATTGTGCAGTTCCTACGCACGCTGGCAAGTTTGCGAATTTGTAATATTTGCACACCAGATTTTCAACAGTGCCATTTTACCACATTTCCTTATGAGCAGTACAGCTACCATTTTTCAGATCTCGCCCAAAATGTGTTTCCACACGTAGCACACAATGGTACAGTTAGTATGCGAAACAATGTTTGGGACAGATTTAGAAAATCACAGTGACACTGGTCATAAGCAGAGGTCTTAAAATGGCTATGTTGAAAATTTGGTGACAAAACTCCATAAAATGACTGTGTTACGAGTGAGCATTGCACAGTTTCCACGCACCCTCATAAGTTCATGAATTTGTAATATTTTCAGTCCAGATTTTCACCAGTGGCATTTTCCACACCTCCTTATGAACAGTACAGCTGTCATTTTCCACAACATGGCCAAAATGTGTTTTCACACTTTCAGTGCAGAAATGCGTGGTCGCTGTGGGAAATCATTGTTTGGGACAGATAAAGAAAATCACACTGACACTGTTCATGATCGAAGGTCCAAAATGCCTGTATATAGCAATCCGCATAAAAATCCCAAACTAGTTACATTACAGATTATGCGTTACACAGTTTCTTCTGCGGCTAATTGGCGTCACCATTTTTTTAAATATTTTCACAGCAGATTTTCAACATTGCCATTTACACTCTCCCATGAACAGTACCGCTGTCATTTTTCACATCCTGTTCAGAATGTGTTTTTGCACCTGTGGTGCCAAATGCCGTAAGTCGCTGTGCAAAAGCAGTTTTCGGCTAACAAACTGATATTGCCACTGTTCATGAGGTGGAGGTCACAAAAAACATGTTGAAAATTTGAGTGAAAATACTAAATCATCGCCTGAGGCATTAGGGTTTCCGACCATAACGCCTCACCTCTGTAGAGAATGACAGGCATCAAGGGTGTGACTTGGGATTCTTGCCTGTAATGCTCATACCATTCCACCCCACCGACACCCTACAGCCAGTGAGAGGCATCAAGGTGTGCCTCGGACTCTTCGCCCCAAACTTCACCCCATTCTCATATACCGCACCCATCTCACCGTATTTCCTGATGGAATGGGGTGCGAATAAGGGCCAAAGACCCCAAGGAACACTGTGACACTTGTCAGTGTCTGCAGGGTCGGGTGTGGTGAAATGGCATGGTCGTTATGCCTGGCGACCCAAAGGCACACCCCAATGCCTGTCACTCTCTGCAGGGTGGTGGTGGGTTGGCTTGTTCAATACTCGCTGCCATTCCTATTATGCAGCTCTGTAACTTCTACACACTAATGCCAATGCCAGCAAGCAAACATTCAGCATTGACAAATGCTTGTTTTGTTTGCTGGTCTCTCCTTCCTGGACTAAGTACAGTCACCGAGGACAGTGCTTAGCCACTGGAGGAAAGCAAACACAGGAAAAATCTAACTGAAGATAACAAAAGCTTTAACACCGACTGCAGGCTATTGAATCTTCCTCTGCTGCCTACTGCTCTGATGTCATCTGCAGGGGATTGTGGCATTTGTAGTAACAGAGGATGTCAGCCTTGAATTAAGCAAAATTAGTCTGATGCAATCTACTGTACAGTACTAAAGTAAACAGTAAGCAAACCAGAAATGTTTTTGTACACAAAGTGCACATTGGGACCAGCCCCAACTTGAGTGTGAGTCTCTTTGCTCTGACTGTTCCCCTTAAAAGACTTGAATGTTTGGGCTTTTTTGTCCCCCCCCCAAAAAAAACTCTCTCTTGCATTATGGGAGCAAATGATGCTGGGGAAAATAAAAGTACAGAGCCCTAAAGCTTAGGGCCATAATGCAATCAGATAGAGCAGACTACTAACAATTTTAACAGGGCTCTACCCAGTCCCTACTTGCAGAATGACTGGGGCAGGGCTGTTCCCAGCAGTTTTACACTTTAGGAGCAGTTTTCAACTAGAGAAAATGATAAGGAAATATTTAGCAAGATTTGTGTACTGCTTTCCTTTTAGGACCATCTTGAAAATTAGATCTGCTCAAAGGAGTCTGTCCTGGTAAAACATATTAATACAAATAACATACTGTACCTCTGGATGATCAGGTCAGAGGCAACAAAAACACAGAGAAATGAATGATCAGACTGCTGCAGCAAAGGACAGAAGAAGTGGTTATAAACTGTATTATTGGAACATTTTAAACAAGTGTAACAGCCACTTGATCATCTGAGCTTTTCAGGGGCCCTCAGGTCTCGCCTGGACACACACCCGAGTGGGCCAGCCTGGGTTCACTGGTTGTTGGGATACCTGGTCAGAAATGGCACGTGCCTCCACTCTGGGGTAGTGATAGGAGATACTTGTTGGGCAAATAATAGGTTACCATCCCTAGGAAAATACAATAGCTGCCCCAGAATGCCTCCCCACACATCAGCTCCACACACTCTGCAATAACTCCCAATAACAGGATGTAAAATGAAACAATCATAATTTTTATTAGGAGGAGAGGGAAAACAGAGGAACAGCAAAGCAGCAACTAAGGAAGTAAACAGTAATACTTCACACACACTCCTAGTCCTTTCATCTGCGGGTGCACCTGACTTTTTCTCCAAATGACCGTGGCCAACAGCACAGGTAGCAATGGGTACCACACCGTAAAGTGCTGATAAGGTGTCTGAAGGTTGGCTCGAGCACGTGGCTTGTGTTGGGGCCAAAAGATTTTAACAACACAACCCTTAACTTCTCTGCCTAGGTGCAGCTTGAATTTTGGTGCAGTCCAGCCCAGGACGTAACCCCCTTAATAGTAACTAACTAGTTAAATTGGAGACTCCTCTGAGCTGCAGCCAGGGGTACTTAAAAGTTTGAAGATTCAAATGGAAAGGAAAGGAAACACTGTTTAACCAGGGGTAGCACACTAAGCCAAAGCTTGTTTCCAGATGTGACCTGGGAGCACAAGGTAGTTAAGTGACTTGCTCAGGATCACACAGTATGCAGCTAGGTGGCTGTGGGATTCAAACCTAGGTCTCCAGATCTGCAGCTCAGAACCTTAATCCACTGCATTATACTGCCTCCAAATGGGGTTTTCAGCAGGCTGACTTTGAACTGTACCATGGAAGTGTCATGTTGGTAGTGCAAGACAGAAGCAAGGCTGGCTGAAGAAATGAAGAACACTGGTCTTCACCTGCCTGGCCTTGACAACTTCACCTCTGAGGCTTTTGTAAACAATGTTCACCAGGCAAGCCTCTCACCATCTTCATAGAAACTTAGAAAACATAGAAACATAGAATTTGACGGCAGATAAGGACCGCTTGGCCCACCCAGTCTGCCCATTTCCCTACCTGATGGATAGCTGCAGATCCTAGTTAACCAGCAGCCTACTTCTTCCTACCCCACCCCTAGAATTGCCTTATGACTGTCCCATGCATGCTTGAATTCCACCACTGTTTTTGACTCCACAACCTCCTCTGGAAGGCTGTTCCATGCATCCACAACCCTCTCTGTGAAAAAATACTTCCTTAAATTACCTCTGAGGCGCCCCTTCTATCTTCAAATTGTGCCCCCTTGTTCTTGCACACCTCTTTTTTTGAAAGATGCTACCCTCTTGGACTTTCTTGATTCCCTTGAGGTACTTGAAAGTTTCTATCATGTCCCCCCTCTCCCTCCTTTCCTCGAGGCTATACATATTGAGCTCCTTAAGTCTCACTTCATATGTCTTCCGGTGCAGACCCTGCACCATTTTAGTTGCCCTCCTCTGGACAGCTTCCATCCTGTCTATGTCTTTGCAGAGATTGGGTCTCCAGAACTGCACGCAGTACTCCAGATGTGGTCTCACCAGCTGTCTGTACAGAGGGATAATAACTTCTTGTTTTCTGCTGGTGATGCCTCTCCCTATGCATCCCAGTATCCCCCCAGCCCTCCTTGCTGCCCTCTCACATTGCTTGCCCACCTTTAGGTCATCTGATATGACTACCCCCAGGTCCCTTTCCATTTTTGTTGTTGTTAGTATCTCACCCCCATTGTGTACTCTTCCCCTGGGTTTTTGTTTCCCAGGTGCATTACCTTGCACTTCTTAGCATTGAATCTAAGCTGCCATACATTTGACCATTCCTCAAACCTTGCCAAGTCCCTTCTCATCCTTTCCACCCCACCTTGTGCATCGACTCTGTTGCAGATCTTTGTGTCATCTGCAAAGAGACATACTTTTCCTTCCAGTCCCTCTGCAATGTCTCTTATAAAGACATTGAAGAGGACCGGTCCTAACACTGAACCCCGTGGTACCCCACTGCTAACCTCCTTTTTCAGAGTGGACTCCATTTACTATTACTCTCTGTGTCCTATTCTCCAGCCAATTCTTTACCCAGGCTGTCATCTTGGGACCCACTCCCAGGCTGGCTAACTTGTATATTAATCTTTGTGTGGGACTGTGTCAAATGCCTTGCTAAAGTCTAGGTAGGCCATGTCCACAGCCCCTCCCGATCTACTGCTTTGGTCACCCAGTCAAAATCTATCAGATTTGTCTGGCGCGACCTTCCGCTGTGAATCCGCATGCCTTGGGTCCTGTGCCCTCTGGCCTCTAGATACGCAACAATTCTTTTCTTCAGAAGTGATTCCATCATTTTCCATACCACTGAGGTTAAACTAACAGGTCTGTAGTTTCCTGCTTCTGCCTTGCTCCCACTTTTGTGAAGGGGAATCACATCTGCCCTCCTCCAGTGCTCAGGTACCACCCCATCCTCCCATGATTTGTTAAAGAGGGTAGTCAGTGGTGTCACTAGTTCTATCCTTAGTTCTTTTAGAATTCTGGGATGAATCCCATCAGGCCCCATTGCTTTGTCCACCTTCAGTTTTAAGAGCTCTTTCAGAGCTCTTTCTTCTATAAATGGGCTGGTATCAACTTCTGTATCCAGAGTGTTTCTACTGTTTGTTTTAGGTACCTCCTCTTCCTTTGTAAATACTGAGCAAAAATATTTGTTTAGTACCTCTGCCTTTTCACAGTCACCCTTTGCCCACCCCTCCCTTTATTAAGCCTCACTATCGCTCCCTTGGTCTTCCTTTGCTCCCTGATGTACCTATAAAGGTTTTATCCCCCTTCTTAACTGAGTTGGCTATCTTTTCCTCGGTTTGGGCCTTTGCTGTTCTGACTGCCTTTCCAGCTTCCTTTTGCTTTAACTGATACAGTTCTTTGTCCTGTTCCTTCTGTGATTCTTTGTACTTCCTGAATGCTTTCTTTTTCTCTTGAACCTTCACTGCCACTTCCTTTGAGAACCATAGTGGTTTCTTACCTCGTTTCATTTTGTTTATTTGCTTTACACAAAGGCTTGTTACCTCTGTGATGGCAGTTTTTATTATTCCCCATTGTTCTTCCACCGCTCCTTCCTGCCCATTTGCTAGTGCATTCCTTAGGCACTCACCCATTTTGGCAAAGTCAGCCCTCCTAAAATCCAGTACCTTTGTCTTTGTGTGGCTTGACTCTATTGCTGTGTTTATTGTGAACCATACTGTTCGATGGTCGCTAGTTCCCAGATGGCTACCCACTTCTACATCTGTGATCCTCTCTTCATCTCCGTTTGAGAGAACCAGGTCTAAGATTGCTCCCTCTCGAGTGGGCTCCAATACTAGTTGTCTAAGGCATGCCCCCTGTAGGGCATCTAAAATAACCCCACTCTTAGAAGTGGCTGCTGCAACTGCACTCCAGTTAACATCTGGCATATTCAGATCACCCATCAGCAATATCTCCTTTATCTGCCATTCTAAGTATACTTTCTATCATTTCCTTGTCCATTTCCTCCCTGAGAGGGTCTGTATACAACCCTGTGCGAGATTGGTGCCATTGCCCCTCCAAATTGACCCACAGTGCTTCTTCTCCTCCCTGTTTACCCTTTTGTTCTGTTGCTTTGATTTCTTCTCTTATGTAGAGTGCTAATCCTCCTCCTCTTTACCCTCCCTGTCCCTCCTGTAGATAGTGTATCCTGGTATGTTTACGTCCCAGTCATAGTTCTGTGTGTACCATGTTTCTGTGACTGCCACAATATCCAGATCTTCCTCCTCCATCAAGGCCACTAATTCAGGAAGCTTGTTACCCAGACTACGGGCATTGGTACTCATTGCTCTCCATTTTTGATGGCTTTACCTTCTGTGGCAGCAACCCCAGTGACCTTGCTACCTTGGTCTTTTTCTCATTTAGTACCCTGTTTTATAGAGGGAGGCTGGGATTTTCCTTCTGCTTATCAGTGCCTCCCCCCTTGACTAGTTTAAAGGCTTGCCAATGAAGCATTTAAACCGATTGCCCTAAAGACTTGTTCCCTTCCTGGAGAGATGCAGACCATCCTGCCAGTATAGGCTGGTGTCCCTCCAGATGGAACCCCAGTCCCCAATGAAGCCAAACCCCTGTGCTTCACACCATTTTTTTAACCATTTGTTAAACTGCATGGTGCAAAGTACCCTCGCCTCACTCATGCCACTGACAGGCAGCACCTCTGAGAAGGATGCTGTGTGTGCTACTTGTCTTAAGCCCCTCCCCAACTCTACAAAGTCCTTTTGCACTGCTCTAATCTCATGATGATCATGATGATCTTCCTCGCCGGTCTTCTTCTCCATAGGGCTTTTTCTCAGGTAGTCACTCTGGTGGTCTGGGAGACAAGGCAGGCTATAGGTCTTCCAGACTTTCAGCTGCACACAGCTTCACAGCAAACTTGCAGCTGGGCTGTGGCACAGTCTCTAGTCCTGCTACATGCAGCACTCTGGCTGGGAGCAAATCAGCAGTCTCTGAATCTTGAATCGCTCTGAGTGGGACACAGGCTACATAGGCTTCACCCTTTGCTGCAGAACTATGTATTCTAATGCTGTGCAACTTATAGTCTCTGCATTCATACTGCAGCTTTCAGCTGTCTCTGGCTGAGACTCCAACTCCTAGCTCTCTGTAGCAAACTCCATCTTCACTGCTGCAAATGCTTTGCTCTCTGCTGCAGAATTTTGTAGTTTAAAGCAGTACTCACACTTGCAGTTCTCAAGCTGCTATCTCTCAATTCTTTCTCTCTTTGCTGCAAAACATATACAGTCTCTGTTTACTGCAGCAAACTCAAAACTCTCTCTTTTGGCAGCAAACTTTCAAAATCTTTTCCTCCTACAAACCGGCTTGCTTTTCTGCTCTGCCTTTTTCAGGTCTATAGGACCAAGCAGGCTGATGGGTGCTGGGTGAAGGCCTTGGGTTGGGCAGCCCACAGCAGTCTTTCCTGCATACTGTCTCCAGACTCCAGAGGCATCTCCCATTTGGCAGGCAAACCATCTCTTTTATTATTTTTTTTTTTACAAAGCCCCATTTTGATTGGCTGCATGCAATCCAGGCTTTTTCATAACCTTTGACCATTCCCAGCAGCCCCCACCCCTTGTTACAGCCCATGGGGCTGCCATGTTGTTTACATTTTACCCCAAGCAAACACAGCCCCAATACTTACAATTTAAGCCCTTTGAATGGCAGGACCCATTTCCCCTTAAACCCTGAGACTTTCCTCCTGATCCCCAACTCCACTGCCTGCCTAGGCAGTGATAGTGTTAAATATTGGCCACAGCGAAGCGCTTCAAATAAAGCCATAGCTCCTTTAAATGTTTCCCCTTGTGGCAGCACATGTGCAGGAGCACATGACAGCCATGATTTTTATTTACATTCTGTGGCCTGGTTTTCAACAGCTACTGGGGCCACTGGAGTACCTAGAGTGCCAGGTGCAGAAACATCAGCTGAACCTCGGCCTCTCTCAGAACATGGGCTGAAGACACAAGACATTGGTGACTATAGCTGTGGGGAACAGGTTGGCGCATGGGCCTGAATCCCACTGGAGACCACTTACTAAGCCCTCCAGTCCCGATTTAACAGTCAGGGGACGAGGCAGGGATCGAGATCCAGCAGGGTCGTAGCCCCATTCAGGTAAGTCCTTCACCCGGGGGGGGGGGTTACACAAGGAGACTGTTAATTTTCCCTAGATCATGCTTTACCCATTTGCACTCCAAATTCAAAAGTTCTTTTGTAGATTGAGAAGAGACCCTGAACTGAGTGCTTTACTTCAAATCTTGAATATGAGGATGTGCTTTGGTTCTGAAATTCTTCTGGTAATACAGCATCATGCTGGGCAGATCTACAGTAACCCCTGTACCGCTTGTTTTCAACCAAGCCTAGACTGGCATAGAAGCAACTGGTGGCAGAGTCAACTGACTCTACTCTGGAAGGATAGTTCCTGAGGTGGGTTACAGATAGAGATGGGCAAAGTACCAAAATTCATAAATTCAGTGGAATTTGTAAAAGTGCAAATTCACCAAATTCATGATGTTTTGACCAGTGAAGTTGCTGTGTTTTTTTGGCCAACTGACCAAAATTAATTCTTGAAGGAACCACTTTGCCAAAAAAAAAAGGCCACCACTGGGTAAAAGTATTACAGTTCCTGTAAAGTCAAAAGTCTTAAGTTCCATGGAAACTTTGCAAAGCATTGTGAAGGTGAATTTTAGCTGCTTCATGGCAACTCTGTCAACAATGTTTAAATTCACAGCATCTCTAGTTACAGGCATAAATAGGGAATGATGCCTGAGATATAGTAAGGGAAAGGGAAAGGGAAAATTGTTTAACCAGAATGTCACACTAAGCTAAATCTTGTTTCCAGCTGTGACCTAGGAGGACAAGGAAGTAAACAGACTTGCTCAGGGTCATACAGTATGCACCTGGGGGCTGTGGGATTCAAATGTAGGTCTCCAGGTTTGCAGCTCAGAATCCTAAACCACTGCTCTATACTGCCTCCTTGCCTAGTTGCATTGAGCTATGCATCTATGACGCTGCGGAAGCATGAAGAAATGAATGGTCCATTCTCTTCTTACATCCCTATAGAGGAACCTTGAGCTCCTTTGATGAGACATGAGTTTTGAGTAAGAAGAAAGAATCTGGTATTCCTTACACAGATGAAATGTACAGAGAGGCTGTTAGCATCCATTCAGCCAACTGACAGAGCTTAAGATGCCAACTCAGCACCATATTTTGCTCATGTTACATAGTAACATAGTATTTGATAGCAGATAAGGACTGCTAGGCCCACCCAGTCTGCCCGTATTCCCTAGTTCCAAGACAGAGTTCACTCCAACATTTAGAAAGGAAAAGCGAGAATCCAAGATGCAGATTTCAAAAACATTTGTGGTTTTATTTTACAACCAAGTTTCAATTTTTTCAAGCCTCTCATCAGTGAAACTCAACTCTAGCCCCAGCGTCGCTCTAATGCAAGGCTTCACCAGGGAGTACTGGAGACATTTCAGCTATTTTTATAGTCCTCGCTGTTATATGTCATTTATTACATTATTGAATCAGTTAAGCAACGTCACAAATGTCAATTACATAGTGCAGTGAAACATAAAAAATGTGATAGAAAAGTTCTAAACAACAAACTAAACAGATACATTAACTTACTGTAAGTAGCACTAATTTCCTTTATGACGTAGAAGATAGGCACATAAAATCAAAATATGAGGCTTTGGTATTTGTCAAACTGGTAAAGTTATACTTGTCTAGTTCAATGTGAATTGCAATAAATGTTTTTAGCTAAACCAAACTAGAAAGCTAATACATTCTTAGACTGAATTCCTGACATCACTTCTACAGAGTATTCACATTTCTTATTTCATTCAAAAGATATGAGAGTGTATATGAAGTGCCTTTTGTAATTACTGAAATAGCTAATGCATCATGCTGTTTTTTTCCTTTTTTCTTTATTTACAATGTTTCTTACAATATTTAGGAATCAAAAGATGCATTTGCTCTCATTAATTTAAACATTAAATAATTATTATCAACATAGGTGAAAAAATCTCAGATGTCTGTTTTCAGAGCTTGTGGTCACCCAGTCCTTCTATAACATCTTTAAGGGGATCCACTAGAGGTTCTGCAGAGGTTCTAGTAGGTTGCAGACAGAAACATCAGTACCAGATAAAAAGGGAAAGGCAGGGAGAGGAAGGCAGCATAAAAGGGGAAATGGGGTTGGGGGAAGGGGACAGGAAGCCAAACACAGGATGAGAGGGAGGACAGGTAGCAAAACATGGAAGCCATGGTTACAAATGCCCTAGCCTGGGAAATAAAATTCCAGACCTGGAGGCCTTGTTAGAAGAGGCAGACTTGGACATAGCTGCAGTAACAGAGACCTGGTACCCTGCAAATCATGACTGGGATGCAAATGTTCAGGGCTATGCTCTATTCAGGAGAAATAGTGGAGTAAAAAGGAGGGGAAGTAGCCCTCTACATAAGAGAAGGTATAAAAGCAACAGAGGTTCAGGGTAGATGGAGAGGCTAAGGCACTGTGTGTCACCCTTGAGCCAGGCAATGAAACAGCAGTCTGCACAGGGTGATCTACAGACCTCTAGCGCTGGGAGGGGGAATAGGATATAGTGGATCAAATTCATGACATGGCAACAAAGGGCAAGGTATTACTGCTGGGTGATTTCATTATCCAGATATGGATTGGACCATCCCAGCAGCTGCTTTATCCAGGAGCCATGGCATACTGGATTCCCTGCAGGAGGCAGGCCTCAGACAGCTAGTGGTTGATCCCACCAGAGACAGGGTGATTCTAGACCTTGTACTGATCAGTGGCGACAGATTCACAGATGTCCAAATGGAAGGTCAACTGGCATCCAACAACCACCACATAGTGTGGTTTACCATGTGGACAGAGACACAAACTAATCACACAAAGGCAAATGTCTTAGATTTTAGGAGGGCAGGTTTTGCTAAAATGGGGAGGAGTATCAAAGCAATCCTGGAGAGGAGGGAGATAGGAGAGATAGTAAAGGAGCTATGGGAACACCTGAAGAGAGTCATGGAGGAAGTGATGAACCAATGAATTCAGCTGGTAAACAAAGGCAAGAGAAGGAGGAAACCACCACTTGAGAGAAGTGGCAGACAAGGTACTGTAAGGGCCAAAAGGGCGAGTTTCAGGAAATATAAGGAGACTCAAAGGGATGAAGACAGGGAGGTGTATCTAAAGAATCTGAGAGAAGCGGGGAAGGCTGTAAGGAGAGCAAAGGCACAGACCAAAGAAAGATTAGCACAGACAGTGAAGAAAGGGGACAAGGCATTCTATAGGTGCATCAGCGAAAGAAGGAAAACCTGGGGGAGGGGGGGTTGTAAGGCTCAGAGGGATACAGGGAATCTAAAGAGGGGACCTGGAGAAGACAGAAATACTGAACAAATAGAAATACTGAACAAATACTTTCTTCAGTATTCACTAAAGAAGGCGATGGTCATGGACAACAAATGGGTAAGAGATACAAGGGGGTGGTAAATACAAGGCCATTTACAGTGAGAGAGTCCTGGAGGAGCTCACAAAACTGAAGGTGGATAAAGCAATGAGGCCAGATGGCATTTACCCAAGGATATTAAGGGAGCTGCAAGAGAGCTAGCAGCTCCTCTGGCAGCTCTGTTCACTGAGCCACTCAACACAGGAGTGGTTCCAGAAGACTGGAAGAGGGCATGTAGTCCCTCTACACAAAGGCGCTAGCAGAGAGAGCAGGGAACTATAGGCCGGGTCAGCCTCACCTCAGTAGTAAAGATCATGGAGGCACTACTTAAAGAAAGAATAGTGGCACACTTGGATCCAGTGGTGCCCAGGATCTGAGGCAACATGTATTCACAGCAGGAAGGTAGTGTCAGATGAATCTGATAGATTTTTTGACTGGTGACGAAGGAAGTAAATCGGGGCATCGATTTCAGTAAGGCTTCGACACTGTCCCACGAAAAGGCTGGTTAACAAGATAGGCAGCCTGCACATGGGGCACAAGGTGGTAAACTGGGTTAGAACTGGCTAATGGACAGGAGGCAGAGGGTGGTGGTAAACGGGATCCAATCCGAGGAGAGGAGAATGACCAGCGGGGTACCTCAGGGATCAGTCCTTGGACCAGTCCTGTTTAATATCTTCATTAGTGACATTATGGAAGGCCTGGAGGGAAAGGTCTGGCTCTTTGCAGGTGACACCAATGTAACCCCTAGGTGGCTCTCAACCCAAGGGCTACTACCCCTGCCTGCATGGCTAGTAGCAGGTTAAGGGTCCTGAGTTCTGAAACAGGTGCCTCAGCCCGGAGGTCAGGGTTGGTAGTGGTAAAACTAACCTGGGCACAGCCCTCTGGGACACTGTAACCCCCTCTTTCCCTTCTAGTGGCCTAAGCAATATACAATAATCACTTTCACAGTACCCCTTGTACACCATACAATTACCCACACTGTTTGCACTTACCACCAGGGCTGGTTCCTCTGGCTCGACCCTGGGGACCCCCTGTAAAACAAGGTAAAGCACAGTAAATAGCAACAGTGCTGTACTCTTGGCACAAACTGGAACTAGAGTCAGGTTAAATGCAGCAAAAAAAGTCAGATCTGATTTATTCAAGGGACTTGAACAAGTAAGGGGCGTAATCAGGTTGATTGGCTTAAAGGCTATATTAATCAAACAGTTATGCATGCGCTTTAAGTCCCCACACAGTCACATACTCTGGATATCCAGGTAGGAAAATGGTGGGCTAGCCAGGAACGTTGCAGCTGGATGGGGCCCCGTGATGGAAGAAAAGCAGCATGCACAACACACACTACTTGGTAATCCGAGCCAGAGGGCTCAGTTCATGAAAGAAAAGCAGCAAGACAATCAGATGACAACACTTTAGATTTAGCTGTTGTTTCAGGAGCTACCCTGATGTTTACTCATGATACCCAATACTGGACACAGGCAGGATGAAATCGAGACTGCAGGTTGTTGAGCTGGAGTGCCTGGAGAAGCAGGGCCCACATGAATCACCGAGGTGTTGTTCCTGTTCAAGTGTTGAGCAGGGGGCTGATCCCCAGGCAGGTCTCTCGTCGATGGCTTTCTCTGTGCAGTGGGTAGTCAGGCTGGGCCAATGTGGCAAGGCCCAGGCCCAATGGAGATGATTTTGGATTCAGTCCGTGGGGCCAGATGCAGCTTCCGGCAAGCAGAATACAGTTCAAACCACAATGGGGAACCAAATCGTGACCCATTAACAGCACATTTACATGTAAGGAAATTCTAATGCAGCTACCAGCAAGCAGAACACAATTCAAACCACAGTGGGGAACCAAATCACAACCCACTTTAAGTACACAACTCATTCACATGTAAGGAAATTCCACTGTACCAGGCAAAAGGCTCTCCGGTTGCAATTGCAGAGTCTCAGCATAATCCAGGAGTTCAGAGGTGGCTGGAAGTCCAGACAGGCCTATCGCATTCAGCAAATCTTGCTCTTCTTCAGGTAGGAGCCAGGTCAGAATTCAGTGGCTCACTTGCTCTCCAAGTTTGGATTCAGTCTGAAAGGCACAAGTTCCCTCCGGACAGCAGGCAGGCATGCAGGCCAAAACTCAGGCCTTCCACAGTTCTCAATGAGAATCTATGCCGGGCTGCTGCCTGAATCATTCAAGCTGTTATCTCTTCACTTCCCAACTCAGATCTTACTGAAACTGCAAGCAGTTTGAGAATTTCCTCAAGATCCAAAAGGTTCGGTTGGCTGATCTGTCTGTCAGTCACAACAAGGGCTCCTCCTCCAGGTTATTTTAGGTGCCAAAATGCAAAACTACAGTTTCTACAAGTTTTGACCTCACCAAGCCCCTGTAGGGAGGCTCCATTTTAGAGTCCCAACAGTACTTATTGACCCATTCTGACAGTCCTGGCCCAAGTTGGTGGAGATAAACAGAACAGTCCTTGCTGCAAAGAAGACAGGTTAGAACAAACTGCAATATTATTGCTACTCTAACTAATGATCAGCAAACAAGCACATATTCTAACAGAGGTCCCTTTTAGATTAATTAAGACTGCAATCCAGGCAGCTCTTAAAGATTCAGTACACAGAGGCTATACAGGCACTCTCTGGCAATACATTTAATCTGCTAAAATTCAGAACACCAGCCTGGCAGTGAGCATTTAGGCAAGCTCAAGGAAGACTTTTAAGGAACCCCCATTTGTAGGGGGGGGGGTTTAAACCCTTCTCTGTCTGGAGAAAATTTGGCATCTGTATCAAGTCTGTACCATCACAATATCAACAAGCATTTGTCAATGCCGAATGTTGTCGCACTGGCATTGGCAGTGGGGTAGCACTGCTAGAGGCGCATAGTGCTGTGATTTTGTGAATGTGTCTGAAAAGGTGATTTTGCACAGCGAGCACGCTTATTGTGCGCCACAGCGCGGAAACATGTTTTGGGCAGGCTGTGAAAAATGGCAGCTGGACTGTTGATAAAGAGATGTGCACAAATGTCAGTGGTGAAAATGTGGCATGAAAATGTTGCAGATTGACAAAGTTACAAGGGTGCATGGAACTCGCCAATGCACGCTTGCAACACAGTCATTGTATGGAGTTTCGGCACCAAATTTTTAACCTAAGCATGTAAGGACCTCTGCTCACGAATAGTGTCACTGTCATTTCCTCAAACTGTCCTGAAAACTGATTTCACACAGTGGGCGTGCAATTCTGTGTTGGATGTGCAAAAACACATTTCAGGCAGCTGTAGTGTTCATAAGGAGGTGTGGAAAAATGCCAGCGATGAACAGCTGGAGTGAAATTATCACAAATTCACAAAGTCATGAGCGTGCATGCAAACTGTGCAATGCATGCTCATAAAACACTCATTTTATTGACTTTCATTCCCAAATTTTCAACATAGGCATTTTAGGGCATCTGCTAATGAACAATGTCACTGTCATTTTCATCATGTGTCTCGAACGCGGACTTTCCACAGTGACCACGCTATTCTGCGCCGGAACTGCGAAAACAGATTTTGGTCAGGATGTGAAAAATGACAGCTACACTGTTCATTAGGAGGTGCACTGTTGAAAATTTGGAATGAAAATATTAGAAGTTTGCGAACGTACGAGCATGCGTGCAAACTGCATAATGCACGCTCGTAACACAGTCATTTTATGGATTATTGTCACCAAATTTTCAACACAGGCATTTTAGGACCTCTGCTCATGAACAGGGTCACTGTCATTTTTGTAATGTGTCCCAAACACCGATTTCACACAGCGAACGTGCTATTCTGCGCCGAATGTGTGAAAACACATTTCGGCAAGGATGTGAAAAATGACAGCTGTACTGTTCACAAGGAGGTATAGTAAAATGCCAGTGTTGAGAATGTGGCATGAAAATATTGCAAATGCGCTAATTTACGAGCGTGCGTTGCATAGTCACTACACAAGCTCATAAAACAGTCATGTTTTGGATTTTTCCCACCAAATTTGCAACATAGGGTTTTTGAGAGCCCCCCTCATGAACAGTGGCACTGTCATTTTGTTACATGGTCCCAAAAGGTGATTCTGTGCAGTGACTCGAAATCACCTTTGGGACCAATAACACCATGACAGTGCAAAAATTCATGAGAAGGAGTCCCAAAACCCCAAGTTGAAAATTTGGGGCCAAATCTACAAAATGCTTGAGATATGCAGCAAAGTTGAAAAACCCTATTTATTCCATTATACAGCTTACTGGCATTTCCTCAGTTCGTGGTCGGCTTCAAGAGTGCAGACGTGTTCCTGGTCCACGAAGATCATCGCTCGGACCTGGAGGTAGGTATGGAGTGAGGGGGTGTGGGAGGCAGGGTGTGCAGTGGGTAGGTGTGGGTGGGGAGGGGGCACGAAGACTACGAGGGTCCATTTTCCTTTTACAGGTTCAAAGAAAAAAACATAGTGGGACAGTTTTTTTTTCAGGGGACGGCATGCTGGGGTGGGCCTCAGCGTGCCACCGAACTGTTTGGGAGGTGTCTGTAGTCCACCTATGTGAAATGTTCCATAACCACTAACACATTGCCAATGTTCTGCTGATCAGGTTCTAAACACAAAAAGTCTATACAGATCAGTTCCATGGGGATGCTGGTAGTAATATTGACAAGGGGCAGCTCAGAGGTAGTGCTTTCCTTTGCAGGCAAAAACTGCATGTCTTTACATTGTGCTCAACATAGGCCCCATTTTGGGCCAGTAGAATCGAGATTGTACCAAGTCAAGAGTTCTGTCAATACCAAGGTGCCCCATGTGATTGCGTGGAGGACCTCAGCACCACATCTTTAAAGGTTGTGGCAGGACCAATTGCCACCTGTCTACTTGATCGCCACAATCCACTGTCTTTCTGTACAACAACTGATTGAGTAGCTTCAACCTGGGGTCTTTTACACAACAGAGCAGTTCACAAGCCAGAACGCAACTTGGACACATCTTTCCCCACACAGGGCATGAAGTGTGGGCTGAATCATAGGATCCTGGGATTGAGCCCACTGAATGATGTCATTGTCAAATTGAGGCAGTGCACTAATATCTAGAGCAGAAAAGTGGCAATAGGCAGCTGGTATGCAGGTATCAGGAGGGCCTAAGCAATCTACTAAGCAGTCTACTGTGTCTGCAGACATCTGTTCATCTCAGTCAAATGTTTGGCACAAGGCTTGATTATCAGGTTCAGACAGCCTGATCCAATCACTCTTGGAAACTGGCCTTTGTGACAAGGCATCAGCATCAATACGGTTCAGTCCTGGCCTGTATTCAACAACATAATCATAGGTTGATAAGGCAGAAAGTCACTGGTACCCAGTGGGGTCTAACGTAGCTGACGTCTGTATGTAGGTTAACAGGTTATTGTTAGTTTTTCATCAATATCTTTGCCCCATAGAGGTATTCATGAAACTGGTCGACGATGGCCCATTTTAGTGCAAGGAACTCCAGCTTGTGCGCACGGTAGTTTCACTCCGATTGGGGCCAAGCTCCTACTGGCGAAGGCCACTGGTCTCAAACCATCCTCATAAGCGATACAGCACAGCTCCTAGACCTTGCAGACTGGCATCCATATGCAGCACATAGAGGCTGGTGGGATCAGCATAGGCGAGGATGGGGCGGGGTGAGCTGTTATATGACTTCATGAAAGGCTGCTTTACATTCGGGTGTCCAGCGGGGCATAAAAGTTCACCTGTTCAGAGTACACTTTCTCTGGTTCTTTGACCCCCTTTTATGTTGCTTGCATGCATGCGCAAGAAACATATTGCGGCAACTTTCTCCAGAAGCAGGTTGTAGAGGTACGGCACTGTTGTGACCAATGCTCCCACAGCCTTTAAAGGCTTGGCCCGCTTCCCCCAATGCTGTGGAATGCTGCTACTGACACTAGTTCAGCCAGTGTGCCACCAACTTGTAAAAATGTAGCCACTGCAATCAGGGGCCACCTCATCATTGCAGTGTCAGCCATTCACTGCAATGAGGGAGTGACCCGTCATTGCAGGGCGGGATCTTGAAACACTGATATTGTTTGTGAACATGGTGGTGGCTTGCCGCCATGTTCACAAACAATATTAACTCCCCTGCCGAAGGGGTGCCCAATCCCCTCGGCAGCATGTACTACTCCACGCTTACAACCCGTGTTTATTTGCTGGTGGGGCCCCAATCCCCATCAGCTTCAGTGCTGCAAGATTTATGTTGCCGATGGGGGCCCACCCGTCGGTATTATGTAACCCCCCTACTTTTGTTGTCTGCCGACTGGGTGCCCAATCCCTGTTGGCATAATGTAATCCCCCTTTGTTGTGTGCTGACAGGGTGCCCAATCCCCATCGCTACACTTCCCCAAAAGACAGTCTCCATTGGCAAGCTGGGAGCCCAACACAGCGTGCCACATGCCCCTGTAAAATAAAAAAGCGGTCCTGCGATGTCTTTTTTTTTTTTAAACCTGTAAAACAGGAATTGGTCCCTTGGTGGTCTTCCTGCCCCTCCCACAACCCCGCCCTCCCACTGTGCACCTGCCTCCCCACAACCCCTCACCCGATACTTACCTCCGAGTCTGGCGTGACAATCTTCGTGGACCAGGAACACGTCTGCACTTCTTAGTCAAGTAGCACGCACGGTAACCTTCTTGGAGGTGCTACCCATCTATGGCATAGGAGAGGCTAGGGTGTTCCTCATCATGGGATTCAATCAGTGGTTGAAAAACTGGTGTGGAGCTCAGGGATTTGGCTTCATTGGGACTGGGGGTCCACCTGGAGTTATGCAAGCCTATACTGGCATGATGGGCTGCATCTGTTCAGGAGGGGAACCAGGATCCTAGGTGATAGGTTTAAATGCTTCATTGGCAAGCTTTTAAACTAGTCAAGGGGGGAGGCACTGGAAAGGAGCAGGAAAATCCTAGCCCCCAAATATTCCACGGTAGTAAAGTGGCAAACACCAACATAAGAGGTGTCGATAGGAGAAGGGAGGGTAAATGAGAAAATGACAAAGGCAAGAAGGACAGGATGGGGCAAAAGGGAGTAAGGCCATCAGGAAATGGAGGTAATGAGTACCAATGCTCGTAGTCTGGGCAACAAGCTCCCTGAGCTGATGGCCTTAATGGAAGAGGATGCCTGGATATCGTAGAGTCACAGAAACATGGTACAAAGAGAACCATGACTGGGATGTTAACATACCAGGGTACATAACCTACAGGAGAGGCAGGGGAGAAGAGGGGAGAGTAGCTCTCATGTAAAGGAAGGATAAAAGCAACTGAACAAAAGAGTAAACAGGAGGAGAGGAGGCACTGTGGGTCACCTGGAGACTGGAAGGGCACCACAATCCGACAGGGGTTGTGTACAGGCCCCATGTCAGGGGAAGGAATGGACAAGGATATGATAGAAGGCATTCTTAGAATGGCAGAGAAAGGGAGATACTGTTGATGGGGAGACTTGAGACTATGATGTTAACTGAGCACATTTGCTGCAGCCACATCCAAGAACAGGGCCATTCTTGATGCCCTACAGGTGGCAGGCATTAGACAGCTAGTTTCGAACCTACTCGTGAGGGAGCAATCTTAGACCCGTACTCTCAAACAGGGGCGGTGAGAGGATCTCAGATCTAGAAGTGGGTTGCCATCTGGGGACAAGTGACCATCAAACAGTGTGGTTCACATTAAACTCAGCTACAGAGTCAAGCCATCACAAAAGTGAGGGTACTGGACCTTAGGAGGGCTGACTTTGGCAAGATGGGAGAGTGCCTCAGAAAAGCACTAGCAAACAGGCTAGAAGGAGGTGGAGCAACAATGGGGAATTATCAAACTGCCATCACAGAGGCAACAAGCCTTTGTGTGAAGCAAATAAACAAATCAAAATGAAAGAAAAAGCCACTATAGTTCTCAAAAGAGGTGGCTGTGAAAGCCAGGAAGAAAAAGATAGCATTCGGAGTATAAGGAAACACAGAAGGAGCAGGACAGAGAGCTGTACCAGTTAAGGCAGAAGAGCAGGAGGAAGTCAGAATAGCAAAGGCCCAAACTGAGGAAAAGATAGCCAACCCAGTTAAGAAGGGGATAAAACCTTTATAGATACATCAGCGAGCATAGAAAGACAAAGGAGGGATAGTGAGGCTGAATAGAATGAACGTGGGTGGGCAGAGGGGACAGTGAAAAAGCAGGAATACTGAATGAATATTTCTGCTCAGTATTCACAAAGAGGAGGGGAAGTGCCTAATCCAATTAACAGAAGCACTCTGGACGGGGGTCGATCCCAGTCCTTTCACAGAAGAAAGGGTTCTGCAAGAACTCCTAAAACTGAAGGTGGACAAAGCAATGAGTCCTGATGGAATTCACCCCAGAATTCTAAAAGAATTAAGGAGGAACTAGTGAAACCACTGGCTACTCTTTTAATAACATGGGAGGATGGTGTGGTACCCGAGGACTGGAGGAAGGCAGATGTGATTCTCCTTCACAAAAGTGGGACCAAGACAGAGGCAGGAAACTACAGACCTGTCAGTCTGACCCTGTGGTAGGAAAGTGATGGAGTCACTTCTGAAGGAAAGAATAGTTGAGTACCTAGAGGCCAGTGGAGCACAGGACCCAAGGCAGCATGGGTTCACAGCGGGAAGGTCATGTCAGACGAATCTAATAGATTTATTTGACTGGGTGACCAAAGTAGTAGACCAGGGAGGGGCTGTGGACATGGCCTACCTAGACTTTAGCAAGGCATTTGACACAGTCTCACACAAAATATTAATAGTCAAATTAACCAGCCTGGGAGTGGTACCCAGGGTGGTAGCCTGCAAAAACACTGGCTGGACAACAGGACACAGAAGGTAATTGTAAATAGAGTCCACTCTGAAGAAAGGGGGTTACTAGTGGGGTACCGCGAGGGTTCAGGATTGGTCCAGTCCTTTTAATGTCTTCATCAGTGACATTGCAGAGGGACTGGAAGGAAAAGTATGCCTTTGCAGATGACACAAAGATCTGCAACAGGGTTGATACACAAGGAGGTGTGGAAAGGATGAAAAGGGACTTGGCAAGGTTGGAGGAATGGTCAGAAGTATGGCAGCTAGGATTCAGTGCAAAGAAGTGCGAAATAATGCACCTGGGAAACAAGAACCCAGGGGAAGAATACACAATGGGTGGGAGGTAGTAACAACAACAAAAATGGAAAGGGACCTGGGGGTAATCATATCAGATGACCTTAAGGTTAGCAAGCAATGTGAGAAGGCAGTAGGGAGGGCTGGGGTATACTGGGATGTATAGGGAGAGGCATCATCAGCAGAAAAAGGAAGTTGTTATCCCTCTGTACAGACAGTTGGTGAGACCCCATCTGAGTACTGTGTCCAGTTCTGGAGACCCCATCTCCCAAGGACATAGACAGGATAGAGGCAGTCCAGAGGAGGGCAACAAATGGTGCAGGGTCTGCAAGAGAAGCCGTATGAGGAGAGACTAAGGAGCTTAATATATACCCTTGTAACCCCTAGATGGCGCTATCCCAGGCTACTACTACCCCTGCCTGATTTGCCACTAACAGGTTGAGGGCGGATCCAATGGCGGGTGCCTCCACCCAGAGGTCAGGGTTTGCAATAGTTAAACTAACTTGGTCACAGCCCTCTGGGACACTGCAACCCCCTTTCTTCCCACTAGTGGCCCACACAATATATCAGAATTACCTTCACAGTATACACTTACCCCAGGTCTGGTTCCGGCACTGGGACCTCCTGTGAAATGAGATACAGTGCAACAATCACAGTACAGTACTTTAACATAGACAAATAACACAGGCAGTATAACTTTGCTGAAACAAGCAGCTCTGATTTATTTAGGGGATATAATCAGGACAGGGGAAATCAGGTTAATTAGCTTATCACTCTAATAATCTACCTATGGCTCTGTGCACAGGCCTATCCCTATCAGTTACTGTCCTGGGTACCCAAGCCCAGTGGCTAGTCCAAACTGTGGCAGCTGGTAGGCCCTTTCACAGAGAAAGGAGAATTAAACAGTCAGCAGTACAGTAATTCCATTTGGATTTAATGTGGCAATCAACAGGGAGCGACCCTGAATTAGTACTCACGACCTCCAAATAAGATAGGGTCCTTCAATGTCAGCAGGGCTCACTTGAGGTACACAAACCTCTTCACATCCATATAAAAGAAAGCACTATACCAGGCAGGCTGCATCTGTATCCCGATCGCACTACTGCACAATCACCCGGAGAACACACAGCAGATTCAGTTCCGACAGACGGAGTGCAATTTTCAGCATCCTCCAGTCTTCTACAGGGTGATCCTGGTTTCAGCTCTTCAGAGATCCTTTGATTCTTTCACAGGACGGATTCAGTCCTAACAAGCTGTTACACAAGCTGCAGACCGGAACTCTGGCCTTACACACGTTTTTGACTAAAACTGCACACTGAAAAGCACAGGGCTCCTTCCTTCTTCACTGCCAAAGCTCAACTGAAACTCCAACCGACAAACCGGCACTTCCTTTGAGTTCCTCCCAGTTCTTGACTGGATTGGCTGTCACCACAATAGACTGCTGCTGTTGGTCCAAAAAGGCACTGAAGTCTAAACTACATCTCCCAGAGTCACTGCCCATACAATCCTCTTGTGGCTGGCTCAGATTATGAGTCCAAGTTCTGATTCGTCCAAGGCACCATTTTAGAGCTAGCTTACCCCACACTGATTGGTCCAGTTCAGCAGTTCAAAACTAGAATGGGAACTAGCAGACACAGTTCTGACTGCAAAGAAAGCAGGTTAGACAAACTGTATTTCATTATTACTCTAAATAATTTCTGGCAAACAGTTACATCTTTCAGATAGGTTCCCTTTGCACTCCTAGTGACTGCAAAATGAAGTGAATTGGCAGCAGCTTGAGTGGTACTCAATCAAAGAAACACACAGTCCCCCATACAACTAATTATGTCTGCAAGCAGACAGCTCTTAAAGAGACAGTACCAGAGGTTCTAAAACACTCACTGATAAATGGCTTAAATGCCAAACACCATTCAGGCTTGGAGCATTCAAGCAAGCTCCTGAAGTCTTTTGGGAACCCCCATTTGCAGGGGGGTTACACTCTTGAGGAAAGAAAGGAGAGGGGGGACATGATAGAAACTTTTAAGTACCTCAGTGGAATCAACAAAGTCCAAGAGGGTAGCATCTTTCAGAAAAAGAGACTTGCAAGAACAAGGGGACACAATTTAAAGAGAGAAGGAGGGCGGTTCAGGGGCAATGTGAGGAAGTATTATTTCACAGAGAGGGTAGTGGATGCATGGAACAGCCTTCCTGAGGAGGTTGTGGGGTCTAAAACTGTGAGAATTAATAAATGCATGACAGACATAAGGCAATTCTTGTGGGGGTAGGAAGAAATAGGCTGTTGGTTAACTAAGATCTGCGGCCTATCCTGTAGTTAGGGAAATGGGCAGACTAGATGGGCCTAGCGGTCCTTATCTGCCGTCAAAGTCTATGTTTCTATGTTTCTATGTTTCAAAGCCGACCGCAAACTGAGAAAATGCCGATAAGCTGTATAATGGAATAAATAGGGTTTTTTGAACTTTGATGCATATTTCAGGCATTGTTTGGAATTTTGGCACCAAATTTTCAACATGGGGTTTCTGGGACCCCTTCTCATGAATTCTGACACTGTCATGTCGTTATTTGGCCCCGAAAGGTGATTTCACGGTCACTGTGGCGAACCCCTTTTCGGGACTGATTAACGAAATGACAGCGCCAATGTTTATGAGGTTGTCTTCCAAAAAGCCTATACTGCAAATTTGGTGGGAAAATGCAAAAAATGACTGTTTTACGAGCGTGCGTTGCGCAGTTGCTATGCACGCTCGTAACTTTGTGAATTTGAAATATTTTCACACCAGATTTTCAACATTGGCATTTTTTCAGACCTCCTTGTGAACAGTACAGCTGTCATTTTTCACATCCTGGCCGAAATGTGTTTTTGCAGTTCAAGAGAATCGTGTGGTCACTGAGGGAAATCAGTGTTCAGGACACATTATGAAAATGACAGTGACACCATTCATTAGCAGAGGTCCTAAAATGCCTATGTTGAAACTTTGGTGATGAAAGTCCACAACATGAGTGTGTCACGAATGTGCATTGCGCAGTTTCCACGCACGCCGTACATTCACAACTTTGCAATATTTTCACTCCAGATTTTCAGCATTGCCATTTCTCCCACACCTCCTTATGAACAGTGCAGCTGTCATTTTCACATTCTGGCCAAAATGTGTTTTCACTCTTCTGGCATACAATAGCGCAGTCGCTTTGGGAAATCAGTGTTCTGGACATATTAAGAAAATCACACAGACACTGTTCACGAGCAGAGGTCCAAAATGCCTATGTTGAAAATTTTGTGATGAAACTCCATGAAATGACTGTGTTACGAGCGTATGCAGTGAGGTTCCACACCCTTGTAAGTTTGCAAATTAGTAATGTTTTCACACCAGATTTTTAACACTGGTATTTGTTCACACCTCCTCATGAACAGTACAGCTGTCATTTTTCACATTCTGGCTGAAATGTGTTTCGCGCTTCCGCATAATGCCACAGTTGATGTTGGAAATCAGTGTTTGGGACAGATTAGGACTGCGACTGGGGAGGGAGTGACAGAGCTCAACTGAGCTGTCGGACTGCTGCGGATTTCTTTGTGGACAGGAAAGGCGACAACGCAGGCAGAAGCCCAGTACAAAGGGCAGTCTGCAGGACGCGACATACAGAATGAGCAAGTGAGGGAGGGGGGAGGAGTGAGCTGAACAGAGTTTTGTTGGGACTGCTACGAATTTCTTTGTGGGCAGGAAAAGGTGACAACGCAGGCAGGAGCCCAGTACAAAAAGGCAGCCTGCAGTGGTGGGAGAAACAGAATGAGTGAGTGAGAGAGGGGGCGTGAGCAAGCTCAGTGGAGCTCTAGCGTGACTGCTGCAGATATCTTTCTGGGCAGAAAAGGGTGACAATGCAGGCAGGATCTGGGTACAGAAGGGCAGCCTGCAGTGCTGGCAGAAGCGAACAAGCAAATGAGATGGGGTGGTGAGTGAGGGCCAACGGACTTTGTCCGGGACTGCTGCAAATTTTTGTGGGCAGAAAAAGATGTTGACAGGGGCAGGAGCCCAGTACAGAAGGGCAGCCTGCAGCACCAGGAAAAACAGAATGAGCGAAGTGAGAGAGGTGGAGTGAGCGACCTCAGCAGAGCTCTGTTGGGACAGCTGTAGTTTCTTTGTGGGCACAGAAACAATGCAGTGCAGTGAGCGAATGATACAAAGGGCAGCCTGCCGCACCGGGAGAAACACAACAAGTGAGTGAGAGAGGGACAGTGAGCTAGCTCAACAGGTGTATTGTGACTGCTGCAGATTTCTTTGTGGGCAGAAAAAGGCAGCAATGCAGGCAGCTGCCCAGTACAAAAGGCCAGCCTGCAGCACTGGCAGAAATGGAATGAGCGAGTGAGAGGGGGAGGAGTGAGCCTCAACAGAACTGTCAGGACTGCTGCTGATGTCTTTGTGGGCAGAAAAAGCTGCCAGTGCAGGCAGGAACCAGTACAAAAGGGCAGCTGACAGCAGCGGAAGACACAGAAACGAGTGAGGGAGGGGAGTGAGTGAGCTCAATGGAGCTTCATTGGGACTGCTGCAGATTTCTTTGTGGGCACAAAAAGGCAGCAATGCACACAGGGGCCCAGTACAAAAGGGCAGCATGCAGCGGTGGGACAAACAGAACGAATGAGTGAGAGAGGGGGAGTGAGTGAGCAAGCTCAGCAGAGCTCTATCATGACTGCTACAGATTTCTTTGTGGCCAGAAGAAGGTGGCAATGCAGGCAGGAGCCCAGTACAAAAAGGCAGCCTGCAGTGCTGACAGAAATGGAACGAGCGAGTGAGAGAGAGAGAGTGAGCGAGCTCAACAGATCTCTGTTGGGACAGCTGCAGATTTCTTGTGTGCAGCAAACATGCCAACACAGGCAGAAGCCCAGTATAAAACAGCAGCCTGCAGCACTGGCAGAAACAGAACAAGCGAAGAGAGAGAGGGGAGGCAAGCTCAACAGAGCTATGTCGGACTGCTGCAGATGTCTTTGTGGGCAGAAAAGCCACCCATGCAGGAAGGAATCCAGTACAAAAGGGCAATCTGCAGCAGCGGGAAACACAGAATGAGCCAGTGAAGGAGGGGGAGTGAGTGAGTGAGCTCAATGGAGCTCTGTTGGGACTGCTGCAGATTTCTTTGTGGGCAACAAAAGGCAGCAATGCACGCAGGGGCCCAGTACAAAAGGGCAGCCTGCAGCAGCGGGAGAAACAGAATGAATGAGTGAGAGAGGGGGAGTGAGTGAGCGAGCTCAACAGCACTCTATCGTGACTGTTGCAGATTTCTTTGTGGGCAGAAAGGGACAGCAATGCAGGCAGAAGCCCAGTACAAAAGGGCAGCTTGCAGCACCAGGAGAAACAGAATGAGCGAGTGAGACTGAGGGAGGAGCTCACCTCAGTGGAGCTCTGTCAGGATAGCTGCAGGTTTTTTCTGGCAGGAAAAGGTGGCAACGAGGCAGGAGCCCAGCAGAAAAGGCCAGCCTGTAGCCCTCAGCAGAAATGGAAGGAGCGAGTGAGAGAGGGGAGTGAGCGACCTCAACAGAGCTGTGTTAGGACTGCTGCACATGTCTTTGTGGGCAGACAAGCCTGCAATGTAGGCAGGAACCCAGTACAAAAGGGCAGCCTGCAGAGCAGGAGACACAGAATGGAGCGAGTGAGGGAGGGGAGTGAGTGAGCTCAATGGAGCTCTGTTGGGACTGCTGTGATTTTTGTGGGTAGAAAAAGGCAGCAATACACGCAAGGGTCAGTACAAAAGGGCAGTCTGCAGCGGCGGAAGAAACAGAACGAATGAGTGAGAGAGGGAGAGTGAGTGAGCGAGCTCAACGGAGCTCTATTGTGGCTGCTGCAGATTTCTTTGTGGCCAGAAGAAGGCGGCAACGCAGGCAGGAGCCCAGTACAAAAGGGCAGTCTGCAACGCCGGGAGAAACACAATGAGCGAGTGAGAGAGGGGGAGTGAGAGAGCTCAACGGAACTCTGTCAGGACTGCTGCAGTTTTGTTTGCAGGCAAAAAAAGGCACCAACAGAGGCAGGAGACCACTACAAAACAGCAGCCTGCAGCGCCAGGAGAAACAGAATGGAGTGAGTGAGACAGGCAGAGTGAGTGACCTCAACAGAGTTCTGTCCAGACACCTGCAGATTTCTTTGTGGGCGAAAAGGTGCTGTCATGAGGCAGAAGCCCAGTACAAAAGGGCAGTCTGACAAAAAGCCGGGAGAAACACAATGAGCAAGTGAGAGAGGGGGAGTGAGCGAGCTCAATGGAGCTCTATCATGACTGCTGTAGATTTCTTTGTGGGCAGAAAAAGGTGGCCACGCAGGCAGGAGCCCAGTACAAAAGGCCAGCCTGCAGCACCAGCAGAAACAGAACAAGCGACTGAGAGAGGGGGAGTGAGCTAGCTCAACGGACCTGTGTCAGGACTGCTGCAGATTTCTTTGTGGGCAGAAAAAGCCACCAACAGAGGTGGGAGCCCAGTACAAAAGGGCAGCCTGCAGCGCCAGCAGAAACAGAATGAGCGAGTGAGAGAGGGGGAGTGACCCACCTCAACAGAGCTCTGTCAAGACACCTGCAGATTACTTTGTGGGCAGAAAAACATGCCAACACAGGCAGGAGCCCAGTACAAAACAGCAGCCTGCAGCACTGGAGAAACAGTACAAGTGAGTGACATGGGCAGTGAGCGAGCTCAACGGACCAACGTAATCAACATTCGGCATTGACAAATGCTTGTTTATATTTATGGTTGGTAGGAGGGTAACCCTGGGTAAAATTCAAGAGCGGGTGAATCACCTTTGAATATTTATTATTTAGTTGTTTAACCAGGTATAGCACACTAAGCTGAAAGCTTTTTTACAGGAGCGACCTGGGAGCACAAGGAGGTTAATTGACTTGCTCGGGGTCACACAGTATGCAGGTGGAAGCTGTGGGATTCAAACCCAGGTCTGGTCAGCTGATGTCACCAGGTTTGTAGCTCAGAGCCTTAGACCACCGCGCTATACTGCTCCAATAATCTTAATAATAATAATAATAATAATAATCTTAATAATAATAGTCTTTTATGAACCGCATGTAGTAACCACAGAACCCCAGGAAACATTGTAGTTCTTTCAAATTATGGGTTGAGCCAAGTAGTCAGTAAATCAACCTTACTGGGATCAATTTCTATCCCTTCTGCAGATACTGTGTGCCCCACATACTTCACAGAGGTTTTAAAAAACTGGCACTTGTTAATGGACAGCTTGAGACCAATGTCTTCCAATCAGTCTAGGACTTTAAACAGTCAGGTCTCATGCTCCTCTGATGTGTGCCCAAACACAATGACATTGTCTAAGTACACTAGACATTCCAGCAAGTTCATATCTCCCACCTGATGCTCCATCAGTCGCTGAAAGGTGGCTAGGGCACCTGAAATCCCCTGTGGCATTCTCAGGAATTCATAGAACCCCAAAGGATAGATGAAGGTTGTTTTCACAGTCCTCTGAGGCCATCGGATCTCTTAGTATCCGCTGCAAAGATCCAATACCGAAACCATTAGCTCCCATTCAAACAATCCAGGGCATCTTGTATACGGGGCATGGTGTATTGATCAGGGATGGTCCACGGTTCAGGATAGATAATCAACACACATCCTTACCAACCCATTCTTTCTACGCTACAACCACAATGGAGAGGCATATGGGCTCCTTGATTCTTGTATCACACCAGCAGGGAGCATTTCCTGCAGGTGTCTCTCACATCATCTATGTCTGCTGGGGTGAGACGTCGGATCTCTCTTGAAATGGCTGGCATCATGCAGGCGATGTGATGCTTTGCACCCTGGACACACCTCTATCCCATTCTTTTAATGAAAACACTTGGTCCTCTGAGCAAGTTTCTTGCTAATTTTAGCCTTCCATTCAGCTGGCAATGGGGAGTCAACAAAGTCAAATAGGTTTGGGGTCACTCTCCTTCTTGCCAGAACACTTGTTGTTGGGCAATACTGGCAGTAACAGTGCAGTGTACTGTAGCTAGTGTGCACCTTCTGCTCGTCCAAATCTCCCAATCTGACACATTCTGAATCTGGACAATCACTCATCGTACATAGGCATGGGCATGAGCAGGCAAGATGCTGGGTTTGACCAATAATCCCTCTGGCAACTTTCTATCTCCTGGTGCATCCAGCATTAATGTTTTGTTCTTTATGTTTCTCTTTAGGTGGACTTCTTCATGGATTGTACACTGGGCATTGGGGGCCAATAGCAAGGAGTCAAGTTCCTTTTTCCACACTATCCCCACTGGGTCATCTGGGTCCACTTCATCGGGTCTGTTGCCAGTCATAAACCCTTTTTTCTACGGCAGGAATTCTTAGGGCCCATCCAGTCAGCTGCCCTTATTTCTCATGGCAGAGTAGTTAGTCTTCCAAACAAGTGGGCATTTGTTCCAATTAACAGGGGAACCCCATCATACAGTCCAGTGGGGATACACTAGGCCAGTGTCTCTACTTGCTCCTCTACGCCAGTGACAGTTGCAGGAAAAGACAACCAGAGGTGGGCATATCCTAGAGATAGATAAGACATGTCACTCAGCCCCCACACATATAGGCCTCCCGGGATTGTAAGGGCACATGAGATAAGTGTTTGTCATACCAGTCCTGAAACCCAATGGTCACTTGTGACCCACTGTGCTACTAAGACCAAGTAGGAATATAATTCACAGCCACATTAGTCTCTATTGAAGGGCCCACTATCTTGGACCAGTCTGGGGACAACAGCAGGGGCCTGGACAGATGATTTAGCCACAGAGGGGTTTGAGTTAGGATGACCAAAGCCTTTACTACAGTCATTTCATGCACCCTTACCACTGACTCATTTGTCAAGCTCTCCTTGAAGCTGGTTCACCACTTTCTCTAAGTCCTTCTGAGACTGGCACCTCTCTTCATATGGCCATCCCTGCACAATTGTGACAAATGACAAGCTCTTGGGCATCCTTGGGGAAAACATAGTAGGGGATGCTGCAGCATCGATGGGAGATTGTGATCTGACTTCTGGGTAATGTAACATGTCTCAAAATTCCTTTTGGGTGGAAGTCAATTTCTTGAGCTCAGCCAGAAGCCACCTCAGTAGAGGATGCCTGAGGGTCACCCCCATCCCACTAACAGTGGAGAGTCCTGACAGGGCCAAGGTCTCTGTCAGCAGGGTATACCTCTGTGAACGCACTCTGATTGTACTTTTCTGACTTTTCAGCAACTCCTCCCCTGCCCCCATTTAGCTCACGGCGGAAACTCTTAGTGGTCTCCATTTCGAAGGCCCTTCCAGTGCCATGATCATTTGGGCTGCACTCACCCCATAATTACAATCTCCTCTTCACCTTCTACCTCCCGGAGTTCTTTATCAAGTCACAGTAGTCAGGTGGGTTACCTCTCCTATCCTGGAGCCTTAACTAGATGATCTGCAGTTTAGAATGCTTGGCATGTTGCAGAATGTGCCCCAGTCTCACATGGTTCAAATCACTAGCGGCTGCCCCACTTTTCCGTAAGCTTTCTGCAGAGCTCTTTCTAGGTGAGTAAACATATGAGACAGACTTTCCCTCTATTGTTTGGTACCTTGAATTTCAACATCAAAGTTCTCTCCTGACTCAATGTTCCCAAAATTGCCTTCAAGTACAGATAGGGACTCTGAGCAGAAGCATCAGGGTTCTGGGACCTCAAAATGTAATGGCTTCAAGGGCAGGGCCTCAAACTTTCTATGATTCTTTTCTGCTTCTCAGCCTCACACACTGCCACTCAGGTACCATGGGGCAACATAGTCGATCCAGGTCTCCCAGTCATCCCCTGGGGGTAGAGAGGGTGCCCACGAAGATTCTCAGCCTCAGTAGGAGTCATGACCACGGTGGGTACAGATATAGGGGGCCAGCATTGGCATGGGCACAGAAGGCAGGGCAGTAACAGGTGCTGGAGTTGGAGGGGTGTTGGGGAAGGAACACCCCAGGTGGCAGGAACAGTTTCTTAAAGTCCCTACTGGTTTTCCCTTTCTCCAGCAATAACTTAACAATTTTCTCCTAAAGTCTCAGATAATGGTGGGAGCTCAACTCCCCAGGGTCTTTACTGTCATTTGTTATCACTCTCCAGGTGGCTGGGACCCTTCTGAGGCAATAGTCTGTGGCACTTAGAACAGTCCACATGTCACTACACTCTACTTCAAGGCTGAAAGTTTGACGATCAAATCAGCCTTTATCGACCCAACAACCACAGGGTTTTTTAAACATTCAACTTTGAGAGTGCTCCCTCTCACAGTGTCCTTACTGGTACCCAGGGGAATATCCAGAATAAACAGAGCCTTTTAGGGGTGATCTCCTGCCAGTACACCCCCACCAACTGGTGTACAGCCATTTCTACTGGGTAGTCATTAATCTTTAACAATAATTCCATCATTTCTGGTCATTAGAAGGCACAAAATCCCAGAGGTGAGCCTCCAAGATGTAACCCTAGGTGGCGCTATCCTCAAGGGCTACTACCCCTGCCTGCGTGGCTTAGTAGCAGGTTAAGGGGCTTGAGTTCTGAAACGGTGCCTCGACCAGGAGGTCAGGGTCTGTGAGTGGTCAAACTAACCTGGGCAACAGCCCCTCCGGGACACGTGACCCCCCATTTCCTTCTAGTGGCCTGAGCAATATAATGAGCAATCACTTTACAGTACCCCTTGTACACCATACCAGCACACACACACAACCACTGTTTGTACTTACCACCGGGCTGGTTCCTCTGGCTTGACCCTGGAGACCTCTGTAAAACAAGGTTATGCACAGTAAATAGCAACAGTACAGTATAGTATTCTTGGCACAAACTGGAACCACAGTCAGGTTAAATGCAGCAAAAGCAGATCTGATTTATTCTGGGACTTGAACAAGGAAGGGGCATAATCAGGTTGGACTGACTTAAAGGCTACATTAATCAAACAGTTATGCATGTGCTTTTAGTCCCCACTCAGTCACATACTCTGGGTACCTGGTAGGAAAATGGAGGGCTAGCCAGGAACATTGCAGCTGGTTGGGGCCCTGTGATGGAAGAAAGGCAACATGCACAACACACACTACTTGTAATCTGGAGTCGGAGGGCTCAGTTCATGAAAGAAAAAGCAATAAGACAATCAGATGACAACACTTTAGATTTAGCTGTTGTTGCAGGGAGCTACCCTGATGTTTACTCATGATGTAATGGCAATAGTCAGATTCCAACTTTGTGGACTTAAAAGACTCCAGGCTTTGTCTCTGGCCCTAATCCGGGTTAGTAGCTCTTTAGGAAGCCATTTGTCTGAGTGCTACTGAAGCGCCTGGTGATCCATGGAGCATGGATATCTTGGAGCCGCTGGAAATTGTGATGAAGCTATCTAGGGCGGACTGAGCATCTGATGCATTATGAATGGAGGACCAGTCAATCATAGAAGGTCATTAATAAAGTGAAAAGGGTTGAAATTGGCACAATGTAGAAAAGTTACAAGTCTTGGAGGCGTGATGGTTTTTGTATGAACTCCATGTGCAATATATCGGGAGTGATCACTGATTGCATCTGGTAAAGTGCCTGCACAGCTAATGCTATCAGGGCAATTAGTAAGGATCCAGTCTATAAGCTGTAGTTAGACTGCGAGGGGCCCCTAATTCTGGTAGGGTCAGAGATCAACTGCTGAAAATTATGACTTTGCACTAGGGTATGGAGGGTTGAGACGCTTTACTAGCCCAGTTGAGGTTTAGATCACCCTATACAAGGACTTCAGTATGACCAGTGGTACTATCAATGTGTTGGAGAAGTTCTTCTAGGCCTTTTAACCCTCCCTGGGGGGTTATAGGCACAGATTCAAATGTACTTCTTTGAACCTAATAGGAGCGTAGCATGGATAGCTTCACTAAGAGATAGGGCAGGAAGAACATTTTGGCTTAGCAGTAGGTGCTGTTTGTAGTAGATAGCAACCCCACCTCCACGCTAATGCGATTCTTCATCTTGCCTGATAAGATTGTAGTTGGTAAGGCACACAAAATGGTTAGCAGTCGAGGGCTTTAACCAGGTTTCTGATAGGCATAAGATGTCCGAAGATATTGTGCCACCCATGCCTCAAGTTCAGGTAGATTACTAAGAAGGCTCCTAATATTCATGTGAGCAACCTGTAGTCCTTTGAATCTGCCCAGGTCACATTATTTGTTGACTGGTTCATTGTTATAGGTCCGATTCAGTTCAATGTCCCCAGATAGAAGTATTGCTAGGCGGAGGAAGTGCCATAGCTTATGATGAAAGGATAAAGTTAGGAGGAAATTTACAACCTACAGGTTTATGGAGGAGTAGGCTATGGGTATGCTAGTTTGTGAGGAATAAGAAGTGAGAAGGTGTCAAAGGGATAAAGAAAGGTGTTGGAAACGAACTGTGCCTGGGATCAATGACTAGGAAACAACCAAGTGATGACTTTTGGTTCTACAGGACTTGGACCCAGCAGTGGTTAAATAGGATTGTAATAGATAGAAAGGTTACAATGTATTTAATATCCATTTTAAGTATAGGTTTTAGCAGGGTATTAATGTCCGAGAAGGAGCAGACAAGGAGACCAGGCTGAAGGAAATAAAATTTAACATATAGCTTTAAACAGTTATAGTGCTGGATAAATCAGAACTCCCTCTAGTTGTAGACTGATATAACCTGCAAATGGAAATCATAAGGAAGTGTGGAAAAATGCCACTAGTGAAAATCTGGACTGAAAATATTACAAAGTCATGAACTAACGAGGATTCGTGGAAACTGCACAATGCTCACTCGTAACACAGTCATTTTATGGACTTTTGTCACCAAATTTTCAACATAGCCATTTAAGATCTCTGCTCATGAACAGTGTAACTGTGATTTTCTTAATCTGTCCTAAACATTGCTTCAGCACACCAACAGCACCATTGTGCGCTACATGTGCGATAACACATTTTTGGTGACATATGAAAAATTGCAGCTGTACTGTTCATAAGGAAGTTTAATAAAATGGACATGTTGAAAATCTAGAGTGAAAATATTAAATTTACAAACTTACAAGCATGCATAGGAACTGTGCAACGCACGCTCATAAAAGTCATTTTTAGGAATTTTTCACCAAATTTTCAACATAGCCATTTTAAGACCTCTGCTCATGAACAGTGTCACTGTGGTTTTTACACGTGCCATACGTTGAGTTTGCACACCGACTGCGCCATTGTAGCTACATGGGCGAAAACACGCTTTGGGTGAGATGTGAAAAATGACAGCTGTACTGCTCATAAGGAGGTGTGTAAAATGGCAATGTTGGAAAATCTGGAGTGAAATATTGAAAATCGCAAACCCATGAGCGTATGTGGAACTGTGCAACGCCACTTACGTAAAACAGTCATTTTTAGAATTTTCACCAAATTTTCAACATTGCCTTTTAGATCTCTGCTCATGAACAGTGACACTGTGATTTTCTTAATGTCCCATACACTGAGTTCGCGACAACGACTGGGCGCCATTGTGCGCTACATGGGCGAGAAACATTTTGGGTGAGATGTGAAAAATGACAGCTGTACTACTCATAAGAAGGTGTGGAAAATGGCAATGGTGAAAATCTGGAGTGGAAATATTGAAAATTAGAGAACTCTATGAGCGCATGTGAACTGCGCAACGTACGCTCAGAAAACAGTCATTTTTAGGAATTTTTTTCACCAAATTTTCAACATAGCCATTTTAAGACCTCTGCTCATGAACAGTGACACTGGATTTTCTTAATGTGTCCCATACATTGAGTTCGCACAATGACTGCGCCATTGTGCGCTACATAGTGGAAACACATTTGGGTGAGATGTGAAAAATGACAGCTGTACTACCATAAGAAGAGTGTAGAAAATGGCAATATTGAAAATCTGGGTAAAATATTGAAATTTCACGAACTTACGAGCATGCGTAGGAACTGCTTAACGTCACGCTAGATTAAACAGTCATTTTGAATTTTGGCACCAAATTTTCAACATAGGGTTTCATTTGCTCTCATGAATGATGTCACTGTCATGGTGGTATTCAGGCCCAAGGTGATTTACAGTCACTGCGCAGTCACTGCGCGAAATCACCCTTCGGGCCCGAATAACGCCCATGACAGTGACATCATTCATGAGAAGGTCCCAAAACCCATGTTGAAAATTTGCAAAAATTCCTAAAATGGCTGAGATATGCATAAAGTTGAACTCATCTAGTCCATTATACAGCTTACGGCATTTCCTCAGTTCGTAGTCGGCTTTGAAGAGTGCAGATGTGTTCCCGGTCCACCAAGATCGTCGCGCCAGAGTCCGGAGGGACATGTGGGTGAGGTGTGGAGGCTGGTGCGCAGTGGTGGGCGAGGTTGTGGGGGTCGGAGACGACTGCTGGACCGTTTTGTCTTACAGGTACAAAAAAATAAAAAGATGTCGTGGGACCGTTTGCCACGCTGGGGTGGGCTCTCAGCTGGCACAAGGACTTTGGGGGCGTAGCAGACAGGATTGTGCACCCTTCGCAAAATGACCTCATTGCCACGCTGAGTGGGCTCCCAGCGTGGCACCAACTACTGGGAGGGGGGAGGAGACGATGTAGCTCAGCCGGACGGGATTGGGCACCCATCGGCTATACACTGTATCGGGCATGCGCCTCCGGCGGTTGGGGAGGGGAGCTGCGTGGAGCAGCTTCTTATCGCTGCTCACCTGCGTAGCTCCCCTTTCAATCAGGAGGTTACTGCATTTTGGAGCGCACAGACAGCTCCAAAATGCATTGCTTACAGGGCCGCTACCGCCAGGACACTGCCTGAATTGGAGGAGGAGGAGGTGACACACCTCCAAATCTCCGATGATGGCATTCTATGTTTTTGCACATGTGCAAGTAAACATAAAAAAGAATCCAAGAGAAAAGTAGTGATCAGGCAACAAATTAGGAGCAAATAGCAACTCAATAACTTAATAAATATGCTGACAATGGAAGAAGTGTCTTTTCTTTTTTTTTTGAAATTTAAAATTTTTATTGTGACAGAAATTCTTGAGTAACACATCATACATATTCAAAAAGAACCATGTTATATAATCCCACCCAAGCACATGACAAAATGTACACAAGTCACAAAATTTTCCCTTTTCCTCTAGCACAAAACCCCTACCCCCATACCCTAAACTTCCCACCCTTATCCCGCCCATCCCTGGAAGATCTGCTCACCCGCCTCATTCCTCTTCTCACATTACTCAGCTTAGCGACACCTGGGAAGGTATAATGCGAGAAACCACTCCAAGTCTCTTCAAAAACCTGAGACCTGTTGTCTCTACTGGCTCCCCATCTCTCTATATTCAAATTAAAAGCATTTCCTGCAACCATTCCAGTATATGAATTGGGGACTCAGTCATCCAATGTCCAAAACCACCCTTTTAGCGATCCTGAGATCAAAGCCATATAAGACCTACGCACCCTAAACTCAATACCAGAGTAGTCTCCTATCAAACAAATGTCAGGGGTAAAATACTGTTCTATGCCCAACAGCGGTCCGCTTTTGCTTAATCTGCATCCACAATTGCTTTATCGGCGGACAATCCCAAAAAATATGATATAAGTCTCCAACCACCTTACAACCCCGAAACAATTTTGGTCCGGTCTAGCGCCCACTTTAAATAATTTAGCAGGGGTCCAAAATAAGTTGTTCAAGAAATGAAACTGCATCACCCTTAACCTATCCTGTCTGAGATACTTGTATGTATGCTTCCAAACCACTTCCCAATCTCGCTCTTGCTCCCCCATGCAGTTAGTCCAATACCTCGTGTTAATCCAGATCCCTAAAACTTAGGTCTAGAAGTTTCTATATACCCTGAAACTGGATGCGTTCCACACTACTTGCGCTAGTGATTCAAACCAGGTCCCATCTACACCCCTCGGAGGTTGGCCCCACTTGCTTCAGTAAATGGGTAAGCTGGTATAATTTAAAGACCTGGTTAGTCTCCATATTATACTTGCTAAGATCTCCTTAATTGGGAGTACATGGTTCTTCCATTAAATCCAAATTCGCAGCCCCTCCAACTGGGGCATCCACTTACCGAGATCATTTTCCTCCAATTTTCAGGTTCGAATTTTGACATACCGTTGATGTCTATCCCTATCCGGAGCATACCCAATTTTACCACAAAACTGTCTGTGAACACGCAAAAAATTTACAATTGGGCTATTAACCAGCCTGGGAGGTAGCTTCTAGAGAGTGGAATAAAGAAAGGCGACTGGTCCAATCCTGCCTCCTTGATCACCTCGATTTCCAATTTAACCCACGAGGGGACATAAGGCAGAGAGTCAAATTTATTAACAGGAACCACCCATTTCAAATATTTACACAGACTACTTGCCCAGTAATATAATCCAAAATGTGGAAGTTTTAGACCGGCTTTTTCCCTAGGAGCCGCTAGCCTATTATATGCCCTACGAGGCCTTTTCCCCTTCCAAATAAAATCAGAAATCAGTACATGCAGCTCAGTGAACCATCTTTGGGGCAACAAAACATTAAGCATATTGAGTGGGTAAAAAATCCTAGGCAGAATATTCATTTTAACTATACTAATCCGCCCCAAGAGATAGCGGTAGTCCGCTCCACCTTAGCAAGTCTTGCTTGACCGTATTCCTAATAGCATCCAAGTTAATGTTGACTAGCTTACGATCCGACCTGGCCAGGTATATACCCAAATATTTCAGCGTATGCGAGTCCATTGCAAGCCCAGTTCCAACATTTCAACCTACATACTCATGTTCAGAGGGAAAATCTGGGTTTTCCCATATTGATCCTATAGTTAGACAGTTTACTATATTCCTCAATAACCTCCAGCACTGCTCGGACTGAAGTATTTGGCTGAGCAAGATGTAATAAAATGTCATCTGCATATGCGAAACCTTAAGCTCCTGTGAGCCAACTCTAATCCCCTAACCCTGGAATCTAATCTCAATCTAATAAGGAGGGCTCCAAGTATAAATTAAATAAAAGGGTGATAGGGGACACCCTGCCTAGTGCCGAATTTAGCAAAAATTCTTTCAAAAACCCATTGCAATATATTTTAGCCGTTGGATCCCTGTATAAGGCAAACACAGACTTGATAAACTGAGCCGGAAGCCAAATTTTTCCATAGTAATCTCTAGGAACTCCTAATCCACTCTGTCGAATGCTTTTTCCGGCCCACTGACATCAAACACATGGAAATCTACAGTCTCTGGAGGCGGAGAAAACATGAACCAATTTACGCAAATTATCCAATGCCAGCCTACCCTTCATGAATCCAACCTGATCCTGATGAACTAACCTAGACAGGACCCTGGACAACCTTGAGGCTAGAACCTTCGCTAAAATCTTAATATCATAGTTGATCAGGGAGATTGGTCTATAACTTGTAACTTTATCTGTCTCCTTTCCTTCCTTCGGAATAAGCACTATCAGGGCTTCGAAAAGATACCCATCTACTTTGTCCTGAGTCAAAATACTCTGAAATAATCTGCTTAACCCAGGACATAACAGGGTCGCAAAACTTTTATAGAAATTAGGTGTGAATCCATCTGGACCAGGGGCCCTATCATTGGAAAGCGTGTTGATTGCTTCCAAAATCTCTTTTCTGAAATCGAAGGAGAGCTTTCCTTTGGTCTTCTGAGACCTGAGGGAGGTTACATGCATCCAAAAATCCTCTACTTCCTGTTTACCAGACCTCAGGCCATAGGGCTATACAAATCCTTATAATAGTCTTCAAACTCCTTAGCAATTTCCATAGGTGCTGTTTTAACCATACCGTCAACATTAGACGTGATACTCTGAATTATCCTAGATGCCTCCACCGCCCTTAACCTCATCACTAAAAGCCTGCCTGACTTCTCCCCTTGATGCAAATACAGTGCCTTGGTTTTCAAAATCGCATATTCTGCTTTCTCTCCCAGAATACCCTCATATTCATGACGCAATTTACATAATAGTTCCCTAGTCTCTTCCGATGTACTCTTTGATAGATTTTTTCAATATCCCTGATACGTACCAAAAGAGATCTAGTCTTTTCCTCCCTCTTCTTCTTTCTCACTGCTGCTAACTTAATAAACTCCCCTCTTAATACACACTTCAATGCACACCACCACAAATCTCCCCTGATAGCAAGATGATTATTCTCCGTCTCATATTGTTCAATCCTACGTCCAACATATTCCCTTATTTCTGCAGACCGTAGAACCTGATTGTTCAGCTTCCAAGCAGTCTGTCTAGAAGTGTTAGGGGTCAAATTAAGGGAACAGCAAACCGTGGAATGGTCAGAAAAAATTCCAGGTGCAATATTACAATTCACCAGTCCTGTCAACAGCCCTTTACTTACCAAGAAATAATCTATCCTAGATCTGGACTTATGAACTTCCGATAAGAATGTTTATTCTCTACCTGCGGGATGCAAAACCCTCCATGGATCGCATAACCCCAAGCTATCAGCCAACTCCCTAATAGCTCTCTGAGCTGGAGATAGCCCCTGAATTCTCTTACCTTCCTTATCCAGGTCTGGAGTGAATGGCAAATTCCAATCTCCACCAAGGACTATCGGATACTGGTGAAACGGGCTTAAGATATCAAGTAAGCTCGTGAAAAACCCAGGGGAATCTACATTGGGCCCGTAAACACTGCCCAATACTATTCTTGTTTGATTTAAAAGCCCCATCACCAAAATATAGCGGCCTGCCGGATCCACAAATTGCTTTTCACATACAAAAGCCACCTTTCTGTGTAATAAAAGCGCTACCCCTCTTCCAGCCATACTGAAACCCGCCCAAATATCTGACCAATATACTGACATCTAAGTGTATTTAGTTCCTTCTCAAGCAGATGGGTTTCCTGCAGACACATTATCTGTCCGTTTAATAATTGCAAGTGCTTTAAAATCTTATATTTCTTTATCTTTTGCCTAACTCCTTAACATTCCATGTACAAAACTCCAAGAGACTAACCATTTTCCGGAATTCCACATAACTCCTCTAATTCCCTTCTCAATTATTCTGTATTCCATTTCAGGTCCGACGTCAGGGTGAGCAGATCCTTAAACCCCACCCAGTACCCCATGATTATAACCTCCCCACCACCCTGCCTACCCTACAAATAGTATCAATAATAAACCAGTAGTATACGAAACTAAGTAACTCAACCCTCAACAACACCCTCCATGTCCCACCCTTCAATATCCCCCACCCCCCAACACTCTTTGGTCCATGACGTCCATAACTCCGCCAGCTAGCCCTTCCCCCACCCCCCAGCTGCACATTGCAAATTGACCCATTTTAATCAAACCCTTTATTAATACCTATATTCGTAATGAACCTCTATCCACGGTATATACCCTTATGTATTCCACAAAACTCTTTTCCCTTAAGTCCCAATCCTCATCCCCCAACCATACCATATTTCCCAAATTCAACACAAACCAGCATCTGTAATTCAATTAAAGAACTTCAAGCGCCCTTGCAATAGCTTCCACGTTTTCTTAAAAAAAAAAAAAAAAAAAAAAGGGGAGAGACAGAAATGGAAAAATGTCCATTATCCTGGTAGAGTTTCATCCGGAGTAGCCTGTGGCTTCAAAAAGGCATAGATAGCCCTGATGGAATTACAGTAAATGTACATCCAGTCACCAGATAAGCGTATTAGCCCCGGCCGAGGAAGTAAAACATAACACAGAACTCGGCTCCATTCCTCAGTCTGTCCACACTACCACTTCAGGGAGGCAAGCTATCACAGTCCACATAGGTATCCATGCTTCCCTTCCAGTCCAATTTTGCCCCTTTTCAGCAGCCATCCGTAGACGCACCCAGGGCACAGCCTGCGTCCCCAAAAGGAGATAAGGTGCTCTACCACGTTGTTAAGACAGTTTCCAGAACTGAGGGGCGAATTGCGTCACAGCAACAGCATTTTCCTCAGCATGGCCGTGTAATTACATGATTCTCTGTTGACCATCATCGAGGAGGCCCCCGGCATTCAAAAGGAGTGCCACTTACTGCCCACCAAGAGCTGACATTACACTCATTTAAACTGCTTCTCCGGAACGCGAGCCCTGCACTCAGGGACAGAGAAAAAACAGAAAGAAAAGGAAAAAAAAAGAAACAAAAAGACTGCACTCCTTTAGTTTTGGGCACAAACACTACCCATATTAGTCCTCAGTCTAGGTGGAGTGAGCTAAAGTCGAAGCCAAGCAGGGACGTTAACCCCTATCCATCGAGGGGTCCCTTAGCCATAAGCAGTGTCAAAAAGGAACAGAAATCAGGCCATCTTCTCCAACAACTCTCCATGGTTACTTAAAGAGATCCGGGAGGGCGGTTGCCAGACCCTTACCAGCAGCAGAGACGTCCTCAAATGTGGCCACTGCCCGTTAAGTAAGACCTGCAACTTCGCAGGGTACAATACCTTAAATCTGATGCCTGCAGAGATCAACTTTGAAACCAGCGGATGATACTCCGCACGCCTCTGTCTCACTGTAACAGGCAGGTCCTGTGTGACTCTGATGGGGGTCCCCTTCCAGCTCAGCTCCTTTCTTTCCCTAGCCTTCAATAGCACGAATTGGCGCTCCTGGTAATTTAGAAAGCGGACAATGAAAATCCGCGGGGGGGCACCCAAAGCTGGCACTGCTCTGCAAAGCCCGATGCGCCCGTTCAATTATAAACTTCTCCCCGAAGGGCGTCGGGCCTACCAGTTCCTTAAAGAAGCCCTGGGTGAAAAGGGTCGGGTCGGCTCCTTCTTCTCGTTCCGGAAGGCCAATAATCACTAAATTGTTCCTCCGACTCCGACCCTCTAGATCCTCTAATTTTGCTTCCATCCTGGAGACCTTCTGCCGAAGATTAACTAGCTCCGGTTCCTGCTTCGAGACCCGTTTCTCTAACGAAGAAACCTTAACTTCGGTGTCCCCAGTACGCCTTGATAGGTCCTCCAGCACCGACGTGACCGCCTTCAATTCCTCCGCAATCGACCCCAATTCGGCTCTAAAAGGCTTGAACTCCGCCAGGAACTGGGAGAGGGTCAGGGGTTCGTTTTCACCAATAAAGCCACTACTTTTGTGGAATTCATTTTCCATTGCGACTCTCGGCTTTTTGGCTGGGCCTTCGCCGGTGACACGGGCGGCGTGTGTCGGGACGTATTTTTCTTCATCTCTTCTTCCATATACCCCCGAAAGTGCCAAGATAGCCGACCGGATAACTTAGTGCTACTACAAAACCCGAAATAAAGCCGCTAGTACCCTGAGAAGTTTAAAATATCAACTTTAATGCTGAGGGGAGGCTGGAGGCGAAGGATCAGACTGCTCCTACAGAGCTGGCATCACGTGACTCCCAGAAGTGTCTTTTCTGTCAAAGGGCCTTTCCTTTAGCTCCTTTGCAAGAACTGATTTTTTTTCCTTTTAATACTTGATATACAAACATTCAACAGGAAGTTAAAATTATGTCAATATGTTGAAAGTGAGAAAGGGCATGATGTGGCAGTACCAAGTAAGACTACAGAAGTAGAACAACAATACCAACAAGAAATTAAAAATGTTTTGAGAATTAAATCAACATGGGTTCCATCAGGTGCTACTCGAAGCACAAGTGGTGTATTCATGGAGGTGATTAATAAAGCTTTAGAGGAAATGGAAAAGCAAGAAAGGAGTAAAGATTATAGGCAGCTACACAATTTAACAAGAAGAGAGTGTGGCGCTTCATGCTTGTTAGAAAATTACTCCCAGATAATAATCAGAAAGGCAGACAAAGGGGGAGGTGTAATCCTGCAGGATATTGAAACATATAGAAAGGAGTGCATGAGACAGTTGCTTAGTGGTATTCCATAGGAGGATGGAACATCTTAACCCAGACAGGCACTTCAAGCCATGTAGATGACCAATAAATGTTTGTTTTTTTCACGATATATACTGAATGTTCATCATTATATATTCCTCAATATAATATAATATACAGTAATATAATATAATACAGTCCAACATATACTCCAATATGTACTCCAATTTATATTTTTCACATCATCTTTTCTGCTCCCTCATAACGGCTGTGATTCGCGAATGCCTACGTGTCATGCAAGGGCAATGCATTAGGCATTCCTCTGACCGAATGCCGTGTGACAGTGTCCTGCACCCCACCGCAGCATTCACTAACGGGCATGTTAGCGCATGACGCAAAGGATCCCCATCTGGCCATGGAACTTTGTGCCAGGGATGGGACGGGGGGGTGCCGGGGAGCACCCTGCTCTCTTCCCATGCACAAAGGCACTGCATACCATTCTGGGCTGTGCTGACAATGTGAGTGGGATACAGGCATAGCCATTGCACCCCCCCTTCCAGTGCTGCTGTTGGCTGTAGCAAAGCATTGCCAGCCCTTCTCGATGCCACCCCAGCCCCATGGACTATGGGGAGGGGCTCTGACAGCCACCCAGGCACTTGTTTGGTGCCCTGCATGGACCCAGTCTGCAGGTCTGAAGAACCCCCACACCATGCAGGGCCAGGGATCCACTAGTGGATGTGGGCGCCCCACTGGCTGCCCACCCGTGTCAGCTGATCTGCCCCAGTGAATTAATGTGCCTGGTGGGAGGGTCCATGGATGAGAAGATAGTGGTGGCCAATGATCATGAATTCCGGCCACCACGCATTTGTCTGTGGGTGTAGAGCCACAAAGGTGGGTTATGCATGTTTGGCGCACGTAACCCACCCCTTTGTGAATCGCGGCCAATAGTAATGGAATTGTTAATGTTTTAAGACTGACATATCACCAAAAATAGCAGTGCTCATCATGAAATTAAATTTTGGGGGTTGGAGAGGGTGACTGTTGGCCCATGTGGGGGTAATTCGGAGTGACAAATAGGACAAAAGGAGAGCTTCTGGATTTTTGAATTTTTTTAAGTTTTATTTTATTTATTGAATTTTGGTAACCAGGTAGGCACACTGAAACAAGATAATCCCTTTTTCAGTGGCGACCCTGTAAGTGCAGTACATTGATAGTGCAATAGTTGACACAAGAAACCATACAGGTATGACAATTACAATAACAAGACCAACTAATATAGTTACAGGAACATGTCATAATACAACACAATTACACTATACAAACATTCACAACTAGCATAAAACAAATGTACAGAGAACATAACTACTACAGTTAAGAACCACCAGTATAGATAACAGTACCATAGATTTTACTGTGGCAGACAGTATCATAATCATCAATCCTTATTTACAGATGACATTGTACATAATTCAGATTGTACAGATAGCAATGTACCTAATTGAGAAATCCAGTGATGCTAAGCATACAAGCAAAGGAGAGGTAGAAAGCCCGGAAGTCATCCATAGCAGGAGCAAGGCGGGGAAGCTAGATAAGCTTGCAGTGAACATTGAAATTGAGGGAGCGAAGAGCAAGCCAGGACTGAGGAGGGTAACGAGTTCCAGGAGGACACACCAGAAAAGGTGAATGATCTCCGGGCCATGGAAGACGCAGGTTTGGCACTATGAGAAGGGGTAAGGATGCAGATCTGAGAGTACGCTGGGGGAGTTGACGTTGGATGATATCAGCTAGACAGGGAGGTGTGAATCGATGTACTAGCTTGTGAACAAAGCTCAGAGTGGCATAGTGCATTTTGGCCTCATAGGGCAACCATCCCAAGGCAGATAGGACATCACAATGATGACGGCGAGCATGGGTTCCCACAGCAAACCTACCCATTCCGTGGTAGACCTGGGGGAGACGAGATGATATGGTTGCAGAGGTCGAGAGAAGCAACAGTGCACCATACAAGAAGAGAATCAGGAGGGTGGCATCCACAACCTTGCGACAGGCAGTTGAAGTAAGGAAGGGACAAATGTGGTAAAGGATCCTGATTTTTTTGGTTAAGGATTTTGGTGAGATCTGTTATGTATGCATGCAATGTAAGTGAGGGATCCAAGGTGACCCCCAGGTATTTAAATGACTCAAAAGTTTCAAGGGCAGTCCCAGTACTTGAGAGCACAGCCAGACAGGTGATCTAGAGAACAACATGCATTTAGTTTTTCTAGTGTTAAGTACCAGGTGATTTTGAATGAACCAGTCCTCGGTGTAAAAGTCAGATTCCAGCTTTGCGTTGAGCCAGCCTATGTCAGAGGAGGAGCGGTAGAGGATAGCATCATCCACATAGATGTGGACTGAGGCTCTACCACAATTATTAGGGAGATAATTGATGTATAAAGAAAAATGTAGAGGACCCAGTATGGAGCCCTGGGAAACACCATAGTTTATGGAGCTTGGAGCTGACTGGGATCCCACCCATTTCATATGCTGAGTGCTTCCATAGAGGTAGCTCTGAACCCAAGCTAGGGCAGAGGAATCAAGGTCAAGAATGTTCAGCTGGCATAGCTCAAAAACTGAATTGAGAGGCCAGCCCGGTGGCGCTGAGGTTGAGGCGCTGGATGCCACACTGTACATGCCAGCGACTCCGGTTTGGGAATGACCTCGTTGTTGCAAGGCCGGGGGTGGTGGGCTGAGGGGATTTCTCCAGGGGTGGATGCCTGCTCCTCTGTAATTCCACATATCGGGTGGCGCCCAATGGGTGCGCAGACAGAGAGCGATGACGTAAGCTGGGGTGGAAGGGGTCACTAGATCCTGGCGCATAGACCTCCATATCGCATATGCATGTAAAATGCCATGACCCCGGAAGGGAGAAAAGGAGAAATGAAAATTGTAAATAGAGAAAAAAAACTGATTTGAGAGCTAGAAGGCGGAGTGGAATTGAATGACAGTACAGATTTAGCATCTTTTTTATAATATGTGAATATTATATGCCAGAGTTGTTCAGTTCAGTGAAATCTATTTATATAGTATGTATATTTCACTGTATTCTATGTAATTTTAGGTCACTGTATTTTAATTCTGTACTTGGTTTTATAACCATGTTTTTTGTAATTGCAGTTTAAATCGCACAGGTGTTTGTTCCTGATGCATTGTGATCGGTCAGGCATATATATATTTAAATGATCTGCTTTATTTGGGACAACATCCCTGAAGAAGCAGGGCAGGAGCACATGCAAAATGCAAGGGTTTTATCTGAATGCTTACCTGCCACCATATAGGTGCGTTTAGCCAGATGGTTGTTTTTAAGCACTAGAGCACATTTTGTATAATAAATTATGATGTATACATGTCCTTGGTTTGGGTGCTATATCTTTTGTGCCTTTGGTTACCTGGCATATTGCAAGGATTCAGGACAGTACAAAGTGATGTCTATGACTATTCTTCATGGTTCATCACTCAAGAAAGTGACCTGACACTTGGCACCACTGTACTTTTACTATGGAGCCTCTTATGACAGCTACCTTACTGACACTTCACCCACACTTTACCTTCCTCTACAATGGCAATTCAAGTGTATAACTACGCAAAATGTATGGGCATGGCTTCGACAAAAGTATCACAGCACGCCACAATTTCACAAAAGCTCATAAAATTCAACTTTCATTGCTGATACTATTTTGGAATACTTGGCTGGTTATAACTTGGCCAGCCTTTCTGCAACAGACTTAAGACTTGACACACAGAGACTCTTTTTATTTTTTCCATATTGTTTTTTCTTCCAGCTGGCAGCTCGTCTCTCAGGGATGGCACGGGTCATAACGTTGCATGACACAATGCTGCAGCAATGTACCACGCTGCCAATACAGTGCAATATATTGCCAGTGGCATTTCTCTATTTTTTGCAGGGGGCCCAGCCCCCTGCACCCTTATGGGGGTCTGCACCCCTGAACCCCCAACCAAAATAATTAACCTGTGGAGGCTGTACACTTAAATCACACAAAGTGCGAAATAAAGAAAAATTCCATGTGTCTGGGACTGGGATTCAATACCTGTTTCATAGACACACTGCCTCCACTGCTGCCTGTGGCTCATCCTATCGAGCTATGGCAGCTGCTTGGTGGACCCTCCTCCCAGCAGAGGACTTAGCCTCTGTGAGGGAACACAGACAGGGTGCACAACCACGCATAGACAATTTAACAGTTTTGCATCCTGTTGCTATTCCCACCCATGCTGTCTCTGTTGCGCGGTTTTGACGTGCGCTGTGCTTCTTACGGTGAACTGACCTGGTAGGCTCAGGGATATACCCTGTTCACAAGGACATACCCTGATCAGGCTATTAAAAGCCATCATTTAGTTGGCTACCAGGTTTTTCCCCAACATTTTTCCCTCCCATCTCCCATAATGGAGGTGGTGCGTCTGTCAGTATTGCACTCTCACAGCTTTCCCTGTGGCAGGAAAAAGCTCCCTGGCCCAGACACAGGGCTCGCTGTGTTAGTGGAACCCACTGCTAACCCTCCCCAACCAATATGCATTGCTAAATGGCAGCTGTTTCAACCATGGCCTGCCTCCCAACATGACTTGCCAGGCTTGCTTCCAAACTCAGGTTATCAGCATGGCAGCATAACACCCTGCTGCTGGGCCTTGAGGGTTGACCTCAAAGCTTAATATTTAGGGTCAATGAACCTAACAAAACTAGTGGTATTCCATTCCATAGTTTTAAAGTTACAGGACCTTAAAATTCAGCAGTTTACATAATTGTGAATGCAATTTTAAAATGTCCAAATGTTTGGAAGCTTAGAACTCAGTCACCTTTAAATATAGAGATCTGAAACTTTATACATATCTGTATTGGGCACTGTACAGTTAACATACTAAATGTGGTTCACTGTGGACTAACACTTTTGAAATTAGATAGAAATAACTGAAATCACAATTTTGGCAACAGTTTATGAAATTTTCAAGGAAGTTTTGCAAACTTTTAATGGAAGTGAAATCAGCATTTCAGCAGAATTTCACTGGCAGAAGATACATTTCACCCGGCCCTATGTATACCTATCGAGGGGGCTGATTAGGGCTATAAGGCTATAAGCTTGAAGGCAGAGTAGCTTTATTGCCCTAATTAGCACCAGAGATTGATAAACTTCCTTTTATACCACCCTTACCAATTCTTTGTTAAATATAATCCATTAGGATAGTAAGTTTTTGATTAAGATCACAACTGCAATCACTTCCAGGTTTTGTAGTTTGTTTTTTGTCCTTAAGGTCTTCCATAGCCTAGTGGGACTTGCTTGAGTCTCCAGAGTTGTGGCCCATTATTGTTTCCATAGTGTAGTGGACCCATATATAAGGGAGCATGGTTGTGTGGTTTAGTCCTTTATTTGGTGGTGTCATGGTGTGTGGTCAGATGTTGGGCACGCGGTTGGGATCCAGGCATGCAGTTATGTATGTAGTGGGGAGCTGGCCATGTGTTCAGCAGCCGGGTGTGCGGTGAGGAGTGAGACATGCAGTCAGGAGTGGCTACAGAGGTTGTAGTATGGAGGACTTCAGAATGCAGGTTGACAGTGGCAGTATTGTGGAGGGTGCTTCAAGGTATCTGGCTGTTTAGTAAGAGTGTAGGGAGCTTTAAACTTTATGTGAGGTTTTATGTTAGTTTTCGGATTTAGTTCCAATAGTTATTTTTTGGGGGGGGGGGCAGTTGAGTGTGTACCTGATTTGTTAATATGTACTGATATGCATGCCTGGTGTTACGGTTTGACTTTCAAACATGGATTTACCAGTAATGCACTCTTTGTTCCTGGAAAAGAATTACAAGAGTAAGTTTAGCTCTTGTTGTGTTACTTAGATCAGAGTTTTACTTACGGGGCTTAAAAGTCATAAAAAAACTCATCCATGGATGAGCCTGCTGGTGCTTCATTGTCATTTCCGTATGTGAGCATGCAACAGAGCCAGGTGACCACAGATAAAAGCGGGTCAGCAGGGTTACAATCTACATTAAAAATGAACAAAAATATGTAATTGTCAGACATCCTGTGAGTAAGTCTGCAGGTAGTGCAGGCACTTTTGTAATAATGAGATAAAACATGTCAGTCAAAAGCTGACAGTGTCCCTTTAAGTTACAAGTCTGGAGCTATGCTCCACAAGTCTGATGCTCCATGTTGGGCCCACAGGATCAATGCTAAATTTCTTTGTGCAGGGCCCTTTGGGCCCTGTGCAAAGCATAAGCTCAGTTATAACTTTCTTTCCACAGGGCCCAGTGGACCTGCACTAAGCACAAGATCACTTGTAACTCTCTTTTCACAGGGCCTTGTGTAGCAGAAGATCCCTCATTTCCTTCTGTGGGCAGGACCCTTTGGAGATCCCTTCTAATTTTCTTTGCACAGGGCTCCACATAGACTTGCAGCTTTAAGCAGCAGACCCGTGGGACACAGACCCAGGTTTGTAGCTTGGCCTTGGGATTAGCGACCTAAAAGGGGCATATGCATTGAAAGTAATATGATTTTGCCCCGCTACATTGGTTTGCTAAGATCACACTTGGAGTATGTGGTGTAATTCTGGTTGCTGCAGTTTAAAAGGGTATTGTAACAACTGAGATGTAGGAACAGAGAACAAATAAAATGACTATGTGAACTGAATGGGAAGCATTTATTAAGGATAGGTAATGTATGCTTCTCCTGGGGGGAAAAAGAGGAAAAGGAAACAGTATTTCAGCTTTTAATATTTTTTTCTATACAGATTTTTTTTCATCCCAGGCAGGACAGGCATTATATCAGCCCTTGTTCCTATCTGCTGCAGCCATCTCCAGCCATTTCTGAGGTTGGAGGATGTAGCCTCTGTGGGTTACCCCAAGGTGAGGCAAGGAAAGGAGGGCAGTCACCCCCCAGTTACACATATAGATGTACCCTGGACCCAGAGTGGCAGACAGGGCTTCATCAAGCCCGTCCTCCACCTTCTCCTCTGTTTTCTCCCCCAACTTGCCACAAATATGCAAAGAGCACAATATCCTCTGTGGAGAAACCCTCCAGTGCTCTGAACATGGGGTTGTCCCACTTTATGTGACCGCATGTGCCTCCACTTGGATTTTCCAGGTGGCAGTAGAGAGGTGGGCCACAGAGTCTCCTCTTCCCAATGGTGGACAGCTGTCCTCCAGATGCTTGATCTTCCCTCCCAATGCTGACCCCTGGTTACCTGTGTCCATTATTCCTGAACAGGGGTCATTGGCATAGCAGGAGGTAAGCAGCTTGCAGCACCGTAGCCCTCCACACCACTGGGCCGGTTTAATCTTTTAATATTTTGAAGGAATTTGAAATGATGGGTCAGGAGTAGAGCTGTGCAGAATGTAGACTTCTGTCAGTGGAATGCATGTGAGTTTACAATTTCTCTTCCGAAATGGTTTTAGAAATTTATTTTTGAATTCCTTGGAATTACCGAAGATCATTTCTATATAAACTACAGAATAACTTTATTTGGATTACATAAACCCAGAATAATATTCCACAGATTGTAAAAAGGAATCTGTGTATTACTTAGCCGTGAAAAATGTTCCACTTCTAGAATTTCACAATTCTGCAACTGACGGCATTCCATAAAATTAGGATGATTTTTCCTAAAACTGCATGGAATTCTGTTCCACCTGAATTTGAAAATTCTGCACAGCACTAGTCAGAAGACTTCTGTTCATTTTGTTTATGGCATTATAAATCACTAAGGGGAATTCAGCCAATCAGCACTCAGAGCCACTGTACCTCTTATTCTGTATGCAGTGTGCTCCCGTTCAGAAGCATCGGAAGAAAATGCTCCCTTCAGCCCCAGGGGGAGGACAGTAAACTAAAATTAGCCTAAACTTATAATAAATCACTCAAGCTAAACTTAAGTGATTTATAAATAGAATAATATATAGAAGAGTGTGTATTACAAGGGAATAATACCATTCAGAGGTTCTGACGACATGGGAACCTTGAGAGTGAAGCCCAAGAGGTTCCTATGCCCCCAGAACCTCAAGATGGTATTACTCCCTTGTGATACACATTCTCTTATCTGTTATTTTTTTGTAATATATGGATCCGATACAAAATACTGCAGTTCTGAATTCTTGTCATGCTGTCTTGTGACAACGGCCACCTGACCATTGTACTGCTCACTCACTCGCTCCAGCCACTCTCTGTCAACTTCTCGATCCACACTGCCTCCGGTCGTCAGCTTCAGCCACTAGTCTAACCTGTAAGTTAGTTTCCAGAAGTGACCTGAAGGCAGGATCCACCAGATAATACTTTTAAATCATTTCAAAAAATCATAGCAATGAAAGTACAATAGCTAGCACTTACTCTCACTAGGCAAGAGATTGCCACCGTGGTTTTGAAATGGTTCTGCCCTCCCACAGACAAAAAGCAGTTAACCATAAAGCATGATTTCAAAATCATCAGGTCGTGTCTGTAGCAACTGTACTTGGCACTATAGCAACCAACTGTAGAGTGTGAGGCAGTCATGCATGTGAGCGGTTCTGTGTCTCTGATAATACTGTCATTCAGAGCTCAAAAAAATAGTATTATGGGCTATGAATGTTAGTATTATGGAATAGAATCGATCGTATTATCACTTTTGAACAGTGGCGTTATCAGGATTTTTTATATGCATTACTGTGCTATTATTTTTTGCTATTCATATATTACAGTAAGATAACAGGGCCTTTGAGCGATGCTTCTTTTAATTTTTTTTATTTATTTAGCTTTTGTTGACCAGGTAAGTGCACTAGACAAATCCTGCCTATTTTTAGGCACGACCCGGGGGAAGGGGATACAGATGAATGCCAACTGATCTTGAACCAGATTAAGCTGTTGGTGGTATTTTTAGTGTGTTTTAGTATCAGGGGGAAACAGACATATTTGGGCCCTCGGGCACCAATGTTCTTTGGGCCCTGCGATGTGAAACAGGGGTGGGTCCATTATGAAATAACGGTGGATCTATCGTAAAATGGGGTGGCTGCTGATGGTGCTGTGAAGAGATAAAAGTGTAGGCCGGGGATCTGGGGCTGCCTAGGCCCCTAGAACAGTTTTGGACTTTGCAGTGCATTCTAGAGGTAATTTAAGACAAATTGCTATCCTGTTACCCTCTCCCCCATGCCTATCCCAGCCTCTTAAAGCTGCCCAGTGCCCACTTTCTTCAATGAGATGACCTCTTCCAGCAGCGCATTCCAAGTGTCCACCACTCTCTGTGAAGTAGTGATTCCTGACCTCCCTCCTAAATCTCCCACCCTCCAACTTAAGACTGTGATCCCTTGGGTTATGGTTGCCACTTTGCTTAGAATCTCTCCTTATCAACCTTAATGTATCCCTCTCAGGTACTTGAAGGTCCCAATCATGTGTTCTCTCTCTCTCTCTCTCTCTCTCTCCTTGTTCAGGGCCTGGCCCTCAAGCTTTTCCCTCATACGCTATGCTTTACCCTGCTGACCAGCCCTCCTCTGGATCTTCTCCAGCAGGTTAATGTCCTTTTTGAATAAACTTGAACTTTAACTTCACCCTTCACCCATGATAAACAAGCCACTTGCATTTAATTTCGCTAAACATAATCACACACACAGCAGGTCTGTGCATGGCATCACTGCCATTACCACTGTAAAACAGTGGATGATTTTATTTAGCATGCTCTACTGCCTGGAATAATATTATGTGCTGCACTTTCTTGCCAGGCTGGTAGTGAGCACTGGCAGGAAATTAAGGCTGTTATCAATAGCTGCAGAGTGCAGTACAGCAGATAATGATTACTTGGGTCCCATAACCATGTACCCGCAACATGTCCAAGGTTTTCCACAAACACCCATCTTTTTAATCCATTAACCATTTTTGCACTGACCCAGTCACCCAGAGACTTAGGAAAGCTTTTCCATCCATCCACCACCCACTGTACGGAACAGTACCTACCTTTAGGTCTGGTTTAAAGCTACTCCTGCCAGTTCTGTTTTCCACAAAGCCAGTACACTGCCCCCTTTCTATGAACAGCTTGCAAAGGAGGCCACTTTAACTTTGTTAATATCCTGCCTCCAACACGTATTAAATATTTCAGCCTTGTCTCCTCTCCCCTCCCCATATTTAGTAATTCTGCTTTGTCGCTTCTCTTCTCTTCCACCCACTCTTGTCTCCTCCCCCAGTATTTAATATTTCAGTCTTGTGTCCCACCCAATTGCCACTCTAGTCTCTCTACTGCCTATGAACAGCTAACAGATGAGTCCACTCTGACTTGAATGCCCTACCCTGCCTGCTACAAGTATTAAATATTTCAGCCTTGACTCCTGTCCCCCCTCCAGCATTTAATGTTACAGCCTTGTGTCCCCCCCGTTGCCACTCTCTACTGTCTATGAACAGTTCACAGATGAGTCAACTCTGACTTGATGCCTGCCCTACCCTGCCTACTACAAGTATTAAATATCTCAGCCCCTTTCTTTCAGGTCTCTGATGAGTAGCTAGTGTTTAGACTCACCGTGCCTAAATTGTACAAAGAAATAAGTGATATATAACATTAACAAGAACAGCTAACTCGAGCCTCAACATCCCTCTCCCATGCCGTCAACTCCCTCTCCTTTTGCAAAAACAGAACTGCCCTGCTCAAGCAGTCTCCACCTTGTTTTAGCTCAGTCAGTTTTTTTCTGTAGCTCCCATGCACTGCTCTAATTTCCTAAGGTCTTGCTTTATGTCCAAGACACTGGTGTCAATCCACTGTAACATATCCAATATAGCAGCCATACTGCTCTTAGCTTAGGCTGAGACAGCTAAGCGGGCATCGCAGTCTTCTCCCCCCAAGCCCAATGTAAAGTCGGAGGCATAGGAAGGAGAGTTGCTGGGGCTGCATTTGAGAGCCGCTGATTGCTCCATTCTGCTGCTAATTCCAGGCATGTCGAGGCCATCCCATATACTGTTCCTTGTTGGATAAGTATTACTAGGTTCAAACCTCATTTGCCAGCATTTCATTTTTTGTTTTAAATGAAGTTATAAACTCGACTTGCCAAAGCTTCTTCGCACTTCCACTTTCAGTGCTGTTTTCCACCTGCCCCACTGTCCTTGCCTGTGGTCTTCTCTTCCCCCACACATCAGACAGCATTTTGAAAAATGGAAAGAACCTTGGTTTACAAATGCTTTCTCATCTCTCTCACAGGGACAGTACTCAATTGAAACTACAAAACTAGAAAAAAAAAAAAAAAACTAAGAAGCCACATTAGGACAAAAGTCCTAAAGCAAAAAAAAAACAAACAAAAAAGTCAGGTGGCAACAAAGAAACACAGAAACATAAGACTTGTCAGCAGAAAATTACCGGTAGGCCCATCTAGACTGCCCGATTTTCCCTGCCTATTACCGAAATAATTGTCTGAAATGGCATTAAATCCCATGACTCCAGGGGAGGCTACGAATCTGAACCTTAGACCAGTCAGCCAGCCTGAAATATTTTAGAGAAAATTAATTAAAAGATTTAACTTTTTTATAATTTCAAGTTTTTTTATTTTAATCGCTCCATGCATCTATAATACGGAGAACCATTTTATAAGCGCAATATATAGACTAGTGTATGAGCAACTGTAACACCCCACCCCCATCATTTTGCAAACAACAGGTGGTATGCTGTTTGAATCTGACAGCAGTACCAGGTGGGGACTGGGTTCTGGGAGGAATAGGTCACTCGGCACAAAGGCTAGGTTTGGCTACTCTGCACAGGGGCACCCAAGTAACTCCAAACACAGGAAGCAATAACTGTAATGTCCAATACCAGAAATGGGATTCTAAAGTGTGGCTTTTATTCACATCCAAACAGAATAAACAAAGCATAGATGGACCCCCACGGGGCTACACTCCTGGTAATGCTGATTAAGAGACTCAAGAACACTTCTTCAACACTTCAGCCCTCAGGCTCTGAACCCACTGGGCCCACAGCCCAGACTTGCACGCTGCTTTGGGTACACAGCCCAAACTTGTACACTGATCTGGGTTTTCCCTGTCTCGGCCCCCTTGCCGGCCATTCGGACACCTTCCATATGTCATGGAAACATTTGCTGGTGGCTCCCTAAACCACCTAAGAGCACCTCAGCTCCATCAGGGAAACTTCCTTTTAATCCCATGTCTGGATACTTTCCTCAGGCACTGGCCAAGTACCTGAGAGAAAGTAAAGGTGCCACAGAGCAAATCTGTAGAGGTGACTTTGATTACTACTGATGGGGGAGTCTCCCACCTCCCGCTTCCACAATTCATACCCGGCCATTTCTCTGGACAGTAAACACCTCATGCTGTAAAGCTTGGCAATGTAGATTAAGGCTAAATGTATGTCACATTTCCTCTACTTGTCTTGCTTCCCTTTGTGCTGGACTTGAACATACATTTACTAGGCATAGCCCATTGCTCTAGGCCCCCCACTGATTAAGCAGTCCAATCCCCACTTTACTTCACTCTTTGTGCTGGACTTGAACCTACTTGAGTTAATCAGCAATGTCTATTACATTACACTAGACCTCCTACAGATTAAGTAGTCTAATCCCCACGTTCCAACAGTTCAGGTGAAAAACACTGGCCCTCTGTCAGAGCGAACTCACCCTTTGGTTGCAGGTGCCCCACAGGAGATTCCTCCACAGGAATTTCTCTCTCAGAGCTTCTGTTGCCGCAGCACAACTTGAAATAGGCAGCTTCTTCCCTTGGCCGGAACCAGGAGGGTTGCCCCTGGAAGACAGGCAAACCTTTTCCGCCCGTCCCCTTAGGGAGGAGGCACTTGGACCAGTGACAGCGGTCTCCACCACTTCAGCAATAAGTTTATGTGCTCCTTTTATGGTGAAACACACACCATCTTTACAGTAGCTCTAAACAGAGCTTAAGGCTCTGAGAGCCTGCACACAGACTGCTGTTCTGCTGTCTCTCCAAGACTGCACACAGAGACTGTTCAAAATCCCCAACATTCTATCCTAACTTCCAACTGCAGCACTCCAGTGTGGCTCATGCAGCTGTGAGAGTTCTATGGTGATGTCATCCCTCAGTCTCAGCTGAGACTGAGAACAGAGTGAGACAGTGTGAAATCCATTTAACTGGAGTTTCACAAGCTGCCTTCCCTGCCTACCACTAGGTCTTACTGGGATTCTAGTAACCCCGGGTAACGGGGGGGGTTACACAACCATATGCAACAGGACTGTGTTTCCATTAAGGGGTTAAGATAACATCATAGGGACCACGAGAGTGAAGATGATGTCATCTCAGCCCCAAGGTGGAAACAGAAGCCTTGTGTATGACTGCCCATACACTATTTTTGTGGTATGTCAAACAAAGAACATAGAGCACCACGAAAAAGTATTACAGTGCAAAAAACGGTGCACAATCAGATCCACAAAGATGAAAAAGATCCCGTAACTACAGAGTCACACAAACACGTTTTTTGTTAAGATAATTAAGTGCACAGTGCAATTAAGCATTATACAATGGGGTATGAAAATCCTGTAACCTCATTGGTCAAAACAGATCACATGACTGTGGTAAATCCTCCAGTATACCCACTGTAAAAGTTTTATGTCAGTATAAAAATAAAAAAACAAATTGAACATTGTATAATTGCAATATTACATGACATGAAGTGGGTATATGGGTGAATTTACCACTTCTGGTGTGGTTAAGTCATTCGGCTGTGCCTCATGACCGAATCACACCAGGCATGGTAAATCCACCCATATACCCACTCCCGTCATGGTATATTGTTAAATAAGCCACAGTGGGGGTGGGTTATCAGGGATTGACCGTGGCTGGAGTGGGTACCCCGCCAGCAGTGGTAATCCCTGATAACCCACATCCTCCGAGTGGCTTATTGCGATTATGCCAAGGTTAATTTTTTTACTATACTAAAATACAAATATTAAAGAGGTTGCTTTGTGTTTTTATTTTTATTCTGTTTATTCCTGGGCTGCAGATGACTAGGATGTGGATGAGCTTTTATATTTGCTCATCAGCCAGTGATTATCAAAGGATTTACACCGGTGGTAAACTGCCAGCCTGACCAATTCATTGGCTGTTCATTTATGTCCATGGTATAATAAAAGCCAAACACCACTCAACCATGGCAAAATACAATTGAGGTGCAACAATGATGACATCACAGCTTTGACCACAAAACTGCTTACATTTCGCTCAGACTCTGCGTCAAGCTTCCTTAAGCAAAAGACTGTAGTCTGAGTGAAACGTAAGCAGTTTCACAGCCGAAGCTGTGATGTCATCATTGTTGCACTTCATGGTATTTTGCCCTAGCGGAGTGGTGTTTGGCTTTTATTGCACTGTGCACTTTAAATAAATGGTAAGCTGGTTATCGTGACAAAAACATGTTTGTGTGACTGCAGTTACCGGTGCTTTTCATTCTTGTGGATCTTTTTTTCTGGTATATGGTTTTGTAAAAAAAATAAATAAATAATCAGTAACTGTGAACCGCTGAGTGCTTCCGTGCTACTACTCAAATGCTGCCCTCCCAAACCATGTTTGTATGCTGACCTGCTGCTTCAATGCCCCCCTCTGGGAGCCAAGTGCCCCCAACTTGCGCTCATGCTTATTATTTAAATAAGACCAAGTTGGGCATTTATAGTCACACAGCCAATGCGGGTTTACTCCGAAGCTCCAGCCACCCTCGGCCTGTTGCTTCCCCCCAAACTTCTAGTGAGCCCATCAGGGCATTTACACATCGCCCCAGGAGTGACTAATCAAGTTGGTGAAGGAATGCACTCTTGCTCTAGCCTCATCCACCTCCGGCTACTCTCTCTCTATATGCTAGTCCACGGCCATTGCTCCTGCCTCCACCACTAACCCTCACCTACACTTTGTGAGAGAACGGCTAGATGCGCACAAATGGGAGAAGACAGGCATGCAGTTCGATTCAGAACAATTGTTGTGGTATGGCTGTGACATCAGAACAATACTACAATAACTTCTCAATACCTTTAAACTGTCCTACAACAGATAAATGCAACATATGGAAATCGATACACAAAATAAGGAGCAAATATACTATAACATGCTCCAGGGAAGAGCATGGTGCTAATCTAACTGCACTTCTAGGAGCTGAAGGCTCTCAGGCACTTACATTGCTCTTGGGCCTGCAGGACTATCAGCACAAAGCTGTCATGTCTGATTGCATACATACATGCTGCTGCTCCTAGTTCACAGCTACAAAAGACTGCCTGAAGGAAGTCTTTGCAACACTCACAATCCTGGTGTTCCATGCTGATAGATTCAGCCTTTAAGGCTATAACTATACCAGTAATCCTTTGGTTGAGGTGCATATTACATACGTTTTAAGTAATTTTCATGGACTACATGGAACACAGAAATACAGTATATTGAAGGCAATGTGGTCTAGTAGTTAGAAGCTAAGACCCAGGTTCAAATCCCACTAAAGCCATGCACTCACTGTGAGACTCTGAGAAAAATCAATAAAGGTCCCAGTGCCCAGTTCTCCCGGCTATAAGACAGTTTGAAGAAAGACCCCGCAGCATACATGGTGCTGCATCTTTAGCCTGGCCATCCTGAAAGAACACTACAGTGAGCAAAATGTATGAAGTCTTAGGGCATAAAATGACATGTCACAACCAGGCTGTTTTCAGGGAGTTTTAATCTATAGTGGCCTCTTTTCCCCAGCTGCTACAGGTGATTAGTTGACAGCTACATCTAAGCCTCATGAACGCATAATTTGTCTTCACATTTATTATACAATCTGACAATACGAGGCTGGGCACTTACAACAGGGTTTCAGTTAAACTGTCAAAGATAATTTTTAAAGAATAAGTGTTCAGCAACGATGCAGGAAGAATTAGATAGGAAACTTCTGGGAGTCCAACACTCACTTCAAGTCCCTGTTAACAGCATGCAGGTTATCCAAACTCTGAAATGAAGGCCTTCTCCCTGTCTTCCAGGGTCTCTTGGTTCTTCATTCCATCTTTAAGGCTGTCAAATACGCGGGTTACGCTGGACCGGAGAGCCTGAATTGCATTAACAGCCAGAGAAAAAGCTTCCAGGTTTACTCCAGCACTCGTAACATCTGCCATGTTTTCTACCTGTTTGGAAATCATGTCCCACATATGACGTTGCTTTGTGTCATGTTAGAACTAACGTCAGGACCGGAACTGGGTGATAGGAAATGTAGTTCTTTTTTCTTTATGGGGATGACGAAAAACAGATGTGTCAACGGTTGTCTCCACATTGAGGTGAGTGTCCCACGTTTAACCAGCACCTAATCAGATGCTATTTCGTTGCAGCACACTGTTCCCATATGATCCATTATTTTAAAATAAAGGGCCCTAGTTTGTTTTGTTGTGTCATTTACTACAGTTATTTGGTTAGGTTTACCCTTCCCGACTTTGAAAATTGCCTTTTTGGCTGGGCCTGGGGAGAAAAAAATGGTCTTCCCTTGGTCGAGCAACCACGGCGCCAACCGCTGGAAGTCGGGCGGGCCTTCCGGCAGTAGGGGCCCTCGGTCTGCGGTCCGGGTGTCCGATTGATCAGTCCACCTCTGCCTCTTGTGGTATAAGACACTCCTCTCTCTAGGTTTGGGCAGACAGAACTACTCAGATTCACTTTGCAATTCTCTCACCCAAACCTCACACTCAGAGTATCTTATACCATAAGAGACATCAATTGGAAGTCCTATTAACTTATAGTAGAACTGGAAGGCATACCCTACTCTTTGGGAAGGGATAGAGTTAGTGGTAAAGGGAGAAATCATTTTTCTAAAACTCTTTTTATTGAGTTCTCATACAAAATAAGAGGACATGCAAACACATATGCATCCTTTGATACAGTAGACAAATCATTTTTTAACCCAAAGAGGGGTAAACCTATGGAACAAGCTAGCAACAGAAGCAGTGCAAGTTGGGAACGTTTTTCTTTATTTAAACGCACGCTGGATTGCTTCTTCATGGAGAATAACATTGCAAGGTACAGTATTTGGTTCACTGGGGGAGGGTTACTAAAGGTTTTCATTATTTTGTATAATGTTGATTGCTGCTGCCTGGAGGGAAGAAAAGGAACATGACAAACCTTTGCTCTTTCTCATCTAGCATCCCATTTTTTGTGTCACCAGGCTTTTTGTGTTGCTGAACATGTGATTGTGGTTGGGTCTGTTGTTTATGAGGTTCTTTTATTATTTTAATAAGTTACTTTGCTTGTATGCTCACTATATGTGTTTCTGTGTTGTCTGATTTGTACAGTACAGCCCTCTGAGCCCTTCAGGGATAGAGTGCAATATAAATAGAAACAGAGAAACATAGACATAGACTTTGACGGCAGATAAGGACCGCTAGGCCCATCTAGTCTGCCCATTTCCCTACCTACATTATAGGCCGCAGATCCTAGTTAACCAACAGCCTTTATCTTCCTGCCCCTCACAAGAATTGCCTTTATGTCTGTCCCATGCATTCTTGAATTCTCCCAGTTTTAGACCCCACAACTTCCTCAGGAAGGCTGTTCCATGCATCCACTACCCTCTTTGTGAAATAATACTTCCTCACATTGCCCCCGAACCGCCCTCCTTCTATCTTTTAAATTGTGTCCCCTTGTTCTTGCAAGTCTCTTTTCTGAAAGGCAGCTACCCTCTTGGACTTTGTTGATTCCTTGAGGTACTTGAAAGTTTCTATCATGTCCCCTCTCCCTTCTTTCCTCAAGGGTATACATATTAAGCTCCTTTAGTCTCTCCTCATACAGCTTCTCTTGCAGACCCTGCACCATTTTAGTTGCCCTCCTCTGGACTGCCTCTATCCTGTCTATGTCCTTGAGGAGATGGGGTCTCCAGAACTGGACACAGTATTCAGATGGGGTCTCACCAACTGTCTGTACAGAGGGATAACAACTTCCTGTTTCTGCTGCTGATGCCTCTCCTATACATCCCAGTATACCCCGGCCCTCCTACTGCCTTCTCACATTGCTTGCTAACCTTAAGGTCATCTGATATGATTACCCCCAGGTCCCTTTCCTGTTTTGTTGTTGTTACTACCTCCCCACCCACTGTGTATTCTTCCCTGGGTTCTTGTTTCCCAGGTGCATTATTTTGCACTTTTTTGCATTGAATCCTAGCTGCCATACGTCTGACCATTCCTCCAACCTTGCCAAGTCCCTTTTCATCCTTTCCATGCCTCCTTGTGTATCAACCCTGTTGCAGATCTTTGTGTCATCTGCAAAAGGCATACTTTTCCTTTCAGTCCCTCTGCAATGTCACTGATGAAGACATTAAAAAGGACTGGACCCAATACTGAACCCTGCTGTACCCCACTAGTAACCGCCTCTTTCTTCAGAGTGGACTCCATTTACAATTACCTTCTGTGTCCTGTTGTCCAGCCAATGTTTTACCCAGGCTACCACCCTGGGACCCACTCCCAGGCTGATTAATTTGACTATCAATCTTTTGTGTGGGACTGTGTCAAATGTCTTGCTAAAGTCTAGGTAGGCCATGTCCACAGCCCCTCCCTGGTCTACTACTTTGGTCACCCAGTCAAAGAAATCTATTAGATTCGTCTGACATGACCTTCCTGCTGAGAACCCATGCTGCCTTGGATCCTGTGCTCCACTGACCTCTAGGTACTCAACTATTCTTTCCTTCAGAAGTGACTCCATCACTTTCCCTACCACAGAGGTCAGACTGACAGGTCTGTAGTTTCCTGCCTCTGTCTTGGTCCCACTTTTGTGAAGGGGAATCACATCCGCCTTCCTCAGTCCTCGGGTACCACACCATCCTCCCATGATTTATTAAAAAGAGTAGCCAGTGGTTTCACTAGTTCCTTCCTTAATTCTTTTAGAATTCTGGGGTGAATTCCATCAGGACCCATTGCTTTGTCCACCTTCAGTTTTAGGAGTTCTTGCAGAACCCTTTCTTCTGTGAAAGGACTGGGATTGACCCCCCTATCAAGAGTGCTTCTGTTAATTGGATTAGGCACTTCCCCCTCCTCTTTTGTGAATACTGAGCAGAAATATTCATTCAGTATTCCTGCTTTTTCACTGTCCCCCTCTGCCCACCCAATTCTCATTCTATTCAGCCTCACTATCCCTCCCTTTGTCTTTCTACGCTCGCTGATGTATCTATAAAAGGTTTTATCCCCTTCTTAACTGAGTTGGCTATCTTTTCCTCAGTTTGGGCCTTTGCTATTCTGACTTCCTTCCCTGCTTCTTTCTGCCTTAATTGGTACAGCTCTCTGTCCTGCTCCTTCTGTGTTTCCTTATACTTCCGGAATGCTATCTTTTTTTTCCTGACTTTCACAGCCACCTCTCTTGAGAACCATAGTGGCTTTTTCTTTCGTTTTGATTTGTTTATTTGCTTCACACAAAGGCTTGTTGCGTCTGTGATGGCAGTTTTGATAATTCCCCATTGTTGCTCCACACCTCCTTCTAGCCTGTTTGCTAGTGCTTTTCTGAGGCACTCTCCCATCTTGCCAAAGTCAGCCCTCCTAAAGTCCAGTACCCTCACTTTTGTATGGCTTGACTCTGTAGCTGAGTTTAACGTGAACCACACTGTTTGATGGTCACTTGTCCCCAGATGGCAACCTACTTCTAGATCTGAGATCCTCTCACTGCCCCTGTTTGAGAGTATCGAGGTCTAAGATTGCTCCCTCACGAAGTGGGTTCCAAACCAGCTGTCTAATGCCTGCCACCTGTAGGCCATCAAGAATGTCCCTGCTCTTGGATGTGGCTGCAGCAAATGTGCTCCAGTTAACATCTGGCATATTCAGGTCTCCCATCAACAGTATCTCCCCTTTCTCTGCCATTCTAAGAATTCCTTCCATCATATCCTTGTCCATTCCTTCCCCCTGACATGGGGGTCTGTACACAACCCCTGTGCGGATTGTGGTGCCCTTTCCAGTCTCCAAGGTGACCCACAGTGCCTCCTCTCCTCCCTGTTTACTCTTTTGTTCAGTTGCTTTTATCCCTTCCTTTACATAGAGAGCTACTCCTCCCCCTCTTCTCCCCTGCCTGTCTCTCCTGTAGGTTATGTACCCTGGTATGTTAACATCCCAGTCATGGTTCTCTGTGTACCATGTTTCTGTGACTGCTACGATATCCAGGCATCCCTCTTCCATTAAGGCCACCAGCTCAGGAGCTTGTTGCCCAGACTACGGGCATTGGTACTCATTACCCTCCATTTCCTGATGGCCTTACCCCTTTGCCCCATCCCTGTCCTTCTTGCCTTTGTCACTTTCTCCATTTACCCCTGCCTTTCTCCCTATCAACAGCTCCATGTTGGTGTTTGCCACACTTACTACTGTGATTGTTTGGGGGGGGCTAGGATTTTCCTGCTCCTTTCCAGTGCCTCCTCCCTTGGCTAGTTTAAAAGCTTGCCAATGAAGCATTTAAACCTATCACTTAGGATCCTGGTTCCCCTTCCGGACAGATGCAGCCCATCATGCCAGTATAGGCTTGCGTCACTCCAGGTGGACCCCCAGTCCCCAATGAAGCCAAATCCCTAAGCTCCACACCAGTTTTTCAACCACTGATTGAATCCCATGGCATGGAACACCCTAGCCTCTCCTATGCCATAGATAGGTAGCACCTCCGAGAAGGTTACCGTGCGTACTACTTGACTAAGGCCCCTCCCCAATTCCACAAACTCTTCCTGCACTTCTCTAATCCCTTTCTTAGCCAGGTCATTTGTCCCTAGGTGGACAATGACATCCAGCTCCCTCCCCTGTGCAGCTGCTCTGGCAATCCTGAGGATTCGCTCCCTGTCCCTCCAAGCCATGGCGCCAGGCAGGCACCTTACCTCCCTCTCCCCTTCCTTGCCCAGTTCTACCTTCCTAACAATGGAGTCCCCCACCAGGAGTTGTTTCCTTCCCCTGCAGGGTCCCCTGCCACCCTCCTGTGGGTCTCCCTTGTGGAGGTTCCCAGCATCCTCCTTGGTCTCCACTGTAGGTGCCTCCATAGAGGAACCACACTTTGCCAGAATGGCATAGGAATTGTGGAGAGGTACAACTGGAGGGATGTGCCTCTGTTCCACCACCCTCACCCTCCCTGAGCACACTGTGGTCCAACCGCTCCTCTTACTTGGCAACCTCTGAGGCAACGGCAGTGGCACTGGTGGTCTCTGGATGGAAGAGGAGGTCCCACAAATCCTGGCCAACTCAGCCTGGAGATGAGCAACCTCCTCCCTCAGCCTAGATAGGTGCCTGCAGATTTATTTAAAAATTGATGACCAGGAGAGGCACACTGAGCCAAGACTCATTTCCAGGTGTGATCCAGGGGAAAGGGAAGAAGCACAATTACAAAAAAATACAGCCAGTTAGATTATGTGGTTACAGTGAGGATGACATACAGAGAGCATAAGCTGAGTACAGCACAGACAAAATGACAAATTATTTCATGTGGAGGACAAATAAATCAGCATACAAAGCAGCTGTGCAAACTAGGCAAACTCAGAAAGTGCTTACACAAGACTGCCTTGCCACTATGTTGCTATGGTATAGGGAAAGGATTACATACTGTACAGTATATGAAAACTGAGCTGAATTTTTGCTTAATGTTATGTTTTTCAGCTTGCTGTCTCTGGCATCAAGAGCATCTTTAAAATTAGTGTGGCAGGAAAGAGAAGTTATATGGCATTGACGATGACCCTATAATTACAATCATGTGCTTGTCAGTGCAGAATGGGTGATGGGGTACCAGTTTGTGCCAAGGATATGTGTTAAAATAGATCTGGTACAAATGGCCACTCTGTGATCATTGAATGATTTCCACATGACTGGAATTAGAGCAACCAGAGAAAGGCTTTCCCAGCCTCAGCTAAACAACAGCTCTGATGGAACCTAATATCCTAATAGGTTTCTATTTTTAGTTAATGACACGCAGTATATTTAAAATGTTGTTTAATCTATTAATTTTGTTGATGAAGTATCAACTTACTTACTGTGTAGACTGAGAAGGCTAATAAACAGAGTTGCTCAGATATTACATTATTCAGTCCATAAACTGTCCACCAGATGAATATGGTAAAAGCAGAATCTGATCCATATGTGCTCCATGGAAAAAAAATATGGGTTCAGTTACTGTACCTATTAACATGTGGTTTCTATTTGTTTGGGGTGCTATAGTGCATAGAATATAACTATACTAAAGATGCACCATGTAATACTACTTTTTGTACTACATGAAACAACTAGTAGAGGGCAACATTCAAAACACATACACTCCAGTAGGATGAAAGCAAACAGGGAGGCAGTGGCCATACACTAGATTTCTAGTTGAGACATGTAGATTTTTTCAGGATAGGAGAGTGTCAACACTGTTATCTATGAGAAACTACAGTGCATCCTATAAAATGTACTGCCATGTAAATGAGAGGAGATGCAAATAAGAGTTCAGCAGTGCAGAGTTATTGTAACAGCAAAGATAGACCACTGGTGGTGGACACTGATATTACAATTTAGGATAGTCAAAGGAACAGTCAGTGTCTCCCCTTCCCCATTATACAAAGTTGCTCAGAGAGGGAATTACCGCACCATTCACTCACTGCCAGATACGTCACCTATCCCTTTGTTAACCACAGCCAGACTCCATTGGTAGATCTGCTCCAGGGCAAATTCTCAAGACACTGTAGTTTTGGGCCTATTGTGAATAATTATCCTGCTATCCTAGTTTGTCCATGTTAGTCTTATATGCTATAGATATGCTACACTGCTAGCAGGAAGTTAAAGTTAGTTGTATAGTACCAATAAGGTACCTGAAGTCGCACAAGTCATGGAGTATTGTTTTAGTTCACAAAATGGTGGTGACACGTGGAGAACTGACGGGCTGGATAGCATATACCAATGGCCTACAAGGAGGAGTAATCAAGCCCACAGAGAAGAGAAGAGGAACATGCTCACGCTAGCCTGGACAGATTGATGGCAGCGCACTGCACAGTAGACATCTTGTTCCCTGATTCATTTGGTTCTTTCTAGCAGTCTTTGGCTCTGCTCAGTCCAGTACCAAGCAGAGAATCAGATCTGCATGAAGAAACATGAGAATAAATTTAAATCTCATTAGAAACTGATGACAAGGGGGGAACTCAATTAGCTACCAACAAAAATGGACATCTGATCCCCAGCTCTCTCTAACCTGGATCACAATCCTGAATAATACTCCTTTTTGTCAGTATTCTTAATCCCCAAAATGGAAAAGTAGAAACATAGATGTAGATGACAGAAAATGATCCAATGGCACATCTAGTCTGTCCAGTTAACTGCCTCCATCCACAGTCAGTCTAATGCTGTACTATGGAGACTATACCTGGGACAGGCATAGCACCAGAATACCTTTTCTTTTGTATTATTTATTTATAAGTTTCATAAAAAGCAAAAACTTACAATAGTAGGCATGGAGAGGTATACTCACACAGAAAGAAATAACATCATACCTACAGGAGACAGAAGTGATACCCTCCCAAGTGTTACGTCAAGGGGGGAGTACCCATATCGCACAAAACATTATTCCAAGGCTTCTAACAGGTCAGAGCCCTTCCAGGATCCCATTTGCATAGAATAATTAAAGTCAATAACCATATTAATCATCATAGCTAAATGCCTATATGTACCCCATAAAAACAGTTTTATAGTAAAACACTGTAACCAGATATTACCCCAGAACCTATTCTATAAATAATACAGTGTTAAACAGTCAGAACTATCAACGTGTCATGCAGGCTGCATATAAACAAGTTACTGTATACCACTAAACAGTGCAAGATAACCCCAGAAAATAAACCCTGTCCACGTTCAATATAATTAAAGACACTGCTGAACCATAAAGTCCATTAAAAGTCCTGTAACAGAATAAAAATATACATTTGAACATTTAACCTCACCAGGCCAAAAAGCATCATTACCCACTGCGTTCAGTGTATACCCACAGACCCCAATGCAATACATTGATAGTACCATAGCCCACTAAGCGAGTCTACTAGGATTCCACGTGAAGAAAAAATTAATGTTCACAAAACTGGCTGGCAAGTCCTGGGCATTCTTTAAATGCAGTTGTAGTTGCCTGAAATACATGGTGGGGCCATCATAGTAGTAACCTGAGTGAAAAAAAAACACAGTAGTTCAAATTAAGCCAACAGTCTTAGGCAGTTCTAGCTGTGCTCACAAACTGACACATGGCAGGGACCTGCATGATTTATTCATCTCTCCCCTCTTCTTCCTCCGAGGAATCACCTGCTGTCCCCTCCATGTCTGTTTCAATCCTGGCAACTAATTTAGAAGTGTCATTTGGATCATTGAACATGTAATTGTTCCCATTCCATACAATTTTAAGTTTTGCAGGGAAAGAGACAATGTTGTATTTTCAGCCCCCAGAGAGTAGAGCGCACCCGATCTTCCATCTCTGCCTTGCAGAGAAGGAGAGGTCCAGGAACACAGAGAGTTCTGTTTCTCCAAATCTGAAATGTCTCCTCTGTCTAGCCATGTGCAAAACATGATCACAGACTCCCACTCCACTACATACCACCAGAAAAGTCTGTGGTCCCACATTATCGCCAGCAGCCCTTCATGGTGTAATGAGATAAGCTTTCTCCAAAGTTAGAATAGGATCCTCCTCTGACAGTCCCAAGAGCTGCCACAGGAAAGTTTGAGTTAAATTCAAGGGATCATCACCCTCCGCTTGTTCCGGGAGCCTGACAATTTGAACATTGTATTCCCTGGCCTGATTCTCGACATGTTCTAACTGCATCCATAACAGAGAGTTCTCCTTTATGAGCTTAAGCACTGCCTCATACGATTTACTAGCAGATCCTTCTGTCCGCTGCATATTCTGTTCAAGGACATCAACCCATGTCTTGAAGGAACTGACCCGGGGAGTCAAGATGTCTAGTTTTTTGTCCATGTCTTGCACTGTTTCGATGAGCTGCAGAGGGGTCGCTTGAACTGTAGTTAGGGAGTTTTCCTCTATGCCATTGCCACCCAAGGCTCCGTCCTATTGCACAGGCCGACTGCCTCATGGCTGAGACCACTTGGATTGATGAAATGTCCATGTGAGCCGCTGAATTCTTGGATTTCCCCATCAAAACTTGTAAGTCACCAAAATAAAGTAAATGCAGCAAGACTAAATCGAAAGTACAGCCCACCAACAATATAAGCACTTTTAAATACACAACTCGAAGCTCCATGTAAAGTGCAACGCTCTGTTCCAGCCAAGCCAAGCCGCCCCCCAGAATATCTTTTAATTTTACATCTGTATAGTCTGTGGGGAAAAAGATTGTTGAGTGAAATTTGCAGTCTACCAGAGCTTTCTCAAGACTGAGAGCTCACTATGGTGGCCCTCATACTAACAACCTTAGCAGATATCAATGCCTTAAAGCAAATTTTTTTTTTTTTATTTAGTTTTTGTTGACCGGGTAAGTGCACTAGACAAATCCTGCCTATTTTCAAGCACGACCTGGTGGAGGGGGATACAGATGAATGCCAACTGACCTTGAACCAGATTAAGTTGTTGGTGGTATTTTTTAGTGGATGAGGAAAATTTGGCTAGGACACCGAGGAAATTCCCGTACTCTTTTCAATAAGTGCCATGGGATCTTTAACATCCACCTGAACTGCCACCAGTCCAGGCAGATTGGACCTCGGTTTAGCATCTCATGTGAAAGCGGCACCTCAGAGTGCAGCACCACTCTCATGCTGCACTACAGTGTCAGTACTGGGATAGTAACCAGTGCCAGATGTGGGAACTGAACCCACAGCCCTCTGATCTCCTGGCCTCGGAGGCGAGTGTGCTACCTACTGAGCCACTGACACTGCAATAATGGGCACCTTGATAACAAACATGGTTGCAGTAAAATGTACACTGAGAACCACGCAGCAAGATTATACAGGGCTAGCAGACAGAGACCTGGAGGCTGAGACTAGAGGCTGCCAGGTGGACGATGCCACACAAGGCCTAGTGAACATTGCAACTAGCCACACAAGGCCTAGTGAACATTGCAACTAGCCGCACAAGGCCTAGTGAACATTGCAACTAGCCACACAAGGCCTAGTGAACATTGCAACTAGCCACACAAGGCCTAGTGAACACTGCAACTAGCCACACAAGGCCTAGTGAACACTGCAACTAGCCACACAAGGCAGCTGCATACTGTGGGAGGAGGTAAAGGGGAAAGCAGACAGAGTCCATTACAACAACTTGTGTTTCATGGGCATACTGAAGGGTCCAAAGGCCTGGACATGCTACATTACCTGGAACCTTTTTTGCCTCTGCTGCTGGATCAGCAAAGAGACCTTACCCGTAGATTCAAAGGGCCCACCAGACTGGTGTAAAGAAGCCTAGGGCAAACGAGCCACCCCCCACCATTATGGTTGACTTCCTCAAGCTTGCTATAAGAGAAGACAATCTGAGGCAAGGGGGGAGAAAGGCCCTTTAACTTGGAAAGGAACCCATAATTTGATATACAGTACAGAGACTATCCAAGGGCAGCTATTACCCACCACGAAGCCTTTGACTGCATGAGGCAAGCACTGTATAAATCAGGTATCAAGCACTCCTTACCATTCCCAGAGCAACTGTTAATTTTCTGAAATGGAGCAGAACAGACATTCAGTACCCGAAGAGAGGTCCTGGTAGCCCTTAAAAAATTCCTGTCCAATCTATAGCAGTCAACTGTATTCCCTAAACAGGACTACCCCAAGTAGAACAATGAGCTATCATTAAAGATGGATACTACAGCCTCTCCTAAGCTGTAGCACCACCAACCAGGTACTCCAGCAAAAAGAAAAACAGACCTCTAGTTGAGTGACACACAATGTCAAAAAATGTCAAAGCAAAAGAAGATGCACTTCCAAGGATGGGAATGGGTGGAATTTAGTCCACACAAGGGCAGGAAGCACAGCAGGAGTTGTTGAAACCTTGCCTTCACTGAACATTCCAGTCCATCACTATTCAGGGACACCACTACAGGAGGAGAGTCAACAACACAGACTGGAAAAGGCACACTCTGCCCCATCAGGAACCAGCAGAGAGGATTTGGTGAAGGAACATAATGGTCAGTGATCACCACTCAGCACCCGGAGTGCAGCCACAGGTCTTGTGTGAGCTGCAGCAACAGGGACAGGTATAAGGCAGACCAGACGAAGATGGCACGAGTGCATGTCATCCTTTAAGACACTGGGAAGCAGTTCAGTAACAGCTAAAATAATTACTGACTAGTACTTAAGAGGCATTTGCACTTACCAGGCAGCAGCAAGAGATCTGGGATGCCGTTCTACTCTGCCTTGCACCCACACCACAAACATTATAGTCTGCTGGCATGGTAAGACACTTGTAGGTTTCATAGGTTGTTCAAGCTTCAAAAATAGGCTTTCATCCTTAAGTGCTTGCCATGAGTACTTAGATCATTATATATTTATCCAAAATGTAGTTATCCAACCATTTTTTAAACAGCTCAATAGTACTGCTTGTAATCACTTCTGCAGGCAAGCTGTTTCACAGGGGGACTACCCTTTGACTAAACCAGTGCCTTCTTTTAAGTAGACACCATTTTCCCATTGATAATTGTAGCAGATGTCCTCTAGTTTGATATCTACCTTTTCTGAGCATCAGCCCATAACTGTTCCCCACAGCTTCATCCTGCAGTGCCCTATAAACCATACACATAACCCCATTGTTCTTCTGTATTGTAAGGTAAAAAGTTCCAGTCCCTTTAATCTTTCAGTGTACGAGGACTCCTTATAGTTTGTTATTGCTTTGGTGGCCCTTCTCTGGATTTCTTCCAATTTAATGACATCTCCCTTTTGGTAAGGTGACCACACCTGAACCCCATACTCAAGGTGGGGCCTAACCAGTGCCTGATATAGGGGAAGTATAGCTTTTTTGTCCCCACTACTAATATGTCACAAAATACAATTAAGATTTTGGTTTGCCCTTCTAGCGACGATGTTACAATGTGTACTAAACTGAAAGTTTAATGTTATCCTTATCCCTAGATCTCTTTCCTCGACTGTTACTGGTAAATTGTTGCCAATCATTTTATATCTTATATTTAAGCTGTGCCTGCCCACATGCATGATGGTACATTTGTCCACATTTAATTTCAGTCTATATTTGTGTACCCCCCCAACAAATGGGGGTTCCCAAAAAGTCTTTCTTGTACTTATCTAAATGCCCACTGCCAGGCTGGAGTTATATATCCTGGCAAGTTAAAAGTGTTTGCATGTGAGTGCCCTGTTAGCCTCCATGCCTGTCTCTTTAGGAACTGCCTATTTAGTGGTGTATAATTGATCTGGGTAGGGGCCAGGTAGTCTCAGGCTCGAGTACCACCCGGGCTACAGTGTTATTGCTCCATTGTGCCTTCACTAATTGCACAGAGGGATCCCTACAGGGATCTGTGACTGTTAGCTGATTATCTGCCTTAATAGTAAAGATGTTGTAGTTTGTCTAACCTGCCTTCTTTTGCAGCATGGACATTCCTGTTAATCACCACCATCTTGGTTTTGGACTGCCTAATGGGACCAATCAGTACCTTTGGGGACCTTAAAATACAGTCTGTCCCCAGGGGTCTTGTGGGAGTGAATTTCTGTAGTAATTGTACTTTTTACACTTTGGTGCCTAAATGGACCAAGAGGGGGAGCCCTTGCTTTGACAGACAGATGGATCAACCAACCAAGCCCTTTTGGATCAGAAGTAAGTCCCAGTCCTGCCTGCAGCAGAGTGTCAGTCTAGAGTTAGAGCTGAAGGAGTGAACAGCTTGAGAGATTTGAGCAGCTGCTCCTGTGTGGTGTGCAGGGGAAATCGGCGGGAAGGCTGTGTTTTAGCCTGCCTGCTACCATCTTTCTAAGTGAAGAGACTTTGAGCCTGAGATCGGACTTCTTCTGAAACTGCAGCTTGTGATCAGAACCTGATTTGTGACAAACTGAATTTCCTTAAGTGGACCGAAGATTTGTCTTGGTGCAATCGACCTGTCAGGACTTGACACTGCCATAGAGTGTACAGTTTGCACAGGGCCACTGTGAATTGCAACGGACTATCCAAACCGTGGTATTTACCTTGCTGTTACTATAAGTGTGCTGAATGCTGATAGTGGGTCGTGATTTGGTTCCCACTGCTTGGATATGTCACGCTTGCTGGAAGCTGTGTCCAACACTTACGAACTGTCTTCTGAATGGGGGACATTATGTTGCAAGACATAATGCCACATGGCACTGTCGCTGCACGATTAATGCCATGAGGCATCATATCTTTGTTCTGTGGGGGGGCTCCTCCCCCCACAGCCCCCTGGACCCCCCCAATAAAGATTCTCAACTCCGGAGGGGGGGTCCAACTCAGGGAGCGTACAGGTCTGGGTTTCGCCATAATGCCATACGCTATTAAGAATATGGCATTATGACCCGGTAAGCTTCCAAATTGTTCACCCAGTCTGGGCCTTGTCACTTCAGCCCAGACAGCTGCTCACGCTGCAGAGAAACAACTGACAAAAGACCCCTGGGGTCGGCTCCTTACTCAACACCAACGAACAGGATCGGCACCACGGTGCTTCATGTGGGCCCTGCTTCTCCTGGCCATCCAGCTCTTCATCCGGAGGTCTCCATTTCATCCATTCTGCATCCTGTACTGGGTAGTGTAAGTAAACACCAGGGTAGCTCCCTGCAACAAAGCTCAAATCAAAGTGTGTCAACTGATTTAATTGTTGTTGCTACTAATTTTGAGACTGAGCCATCTGGCTCCAGATTACACATTGTGGGTTAAAGTGCATGCATGTTTTCTTTCCATCACAGGGCCCCAACCAGCTGCAACACTGGCCTACCCAGGGCAATGCTTCAGGCTAGCCGTAGTTCCAACTGGGTACCCAGAGTGTGTGTGACTTTGTTACAGGGACCTTTAAATGCATGCCTCATAGCCTGAATTATTCAGATCTTAACTCAACCACTAGATTTTTCCACCTTCCTTGTTAGTGCCCGTTAAATAAATCAGATCTAAATATTTTTACACTGAAACTGGTTGTGGTGTACCTCTGTACAAACAGCACTGAAATACTGTTGGTTGTTTTGTTAAATCTTATTTTACAAGGGCTCTCCAGGGTCAAGCCAGCTGAATCAGCCCTGGTGATAAGTGTAACAAGTTTGGGGTTAAAACTGCTGTCAGGTGCTAATTGCAATTGTGTATTCTGTAAACCAGTTGGCCCACTAGAGGGGAAAATAGAGAGGTAACAGTGTCCCAGAGGGCTGTACCCAGGTCAGCTATGCTACCACTAACCCTGTCCTCTTGGTGGAGGCACCCGTTTTCAGTTCCCAGGCCCCTCAACCTGCACTTGGTCATGCAGGCAGGGGTAGTATCCTTTGGGAAAGCGCCACTTAGGGGTTACATTTGACTTTCCATTTATATATAACATTTAGGGCAGTTTACAGGGAATTACCATCTTCTAATATATTTACTATTGCCCCTACCCGACAATCATTGGCAAACTTTGTAATCCAAATGTTTGGATGACAGTAATTTAGTGATGACACATAAATATTAAAAAGGCAGAGACCCAAAACAGAACCCTGTGGTACACTACTCGTCACACTTGCCCACTCTGAAAGGACCCCATTAACCATTACATGCTGCCTTCTATTTCCCTGCCAGTCATTCACCTATTTGATTATATTCAAGTCCAACTTAAATTGCTCAAGAACCCGTATTAGCTCATCGTGGGGGAGTTTATCAAAGGCTTTTGAAAAATCCAAATAAGCCACATCCACTGCATCACCTTGGTAGAGGGCCTTGCTTGTTTTTTCATAGAAGACTAGCATATTAGTCTGACATGATCATGGCTTTATGAATGTACGTTGTATTGGATCCATTCAATTTGCTGCCTCTAGATAAGCTATAATACGATCTTTGAGTATTCCCTCCAGAATTTTGCCCATCATAGATGTCAGACTTACTGGTCTGAAGTTTTCCGGTTTGGTCCTGTGGCCTTTCTTTAATATAGGCACCACCATTGCCTCACTTCAATCCTGTACTACCTCCCCCTCATCCAAAAATTTCTGGAACCTATAAGTAAATGGCAACACTAGGTGTTCAGATAGCTCCCTTAAAACTCTAGGACATATATTGTCTGGTCCTGGAGATTTGTTTACATTGATTTTTTTGCAATCTTTCCCTCACTTTTTTTATTTCAACTTTTATTTGCCAAGGTACTGATTCAGTGATATCTTCTATAGGTTTTGTGTTACCATTATTATTGGTATAAAATACCAAGCAAAAGTAGTTGTCCTGAATATCTGCTGTTTCCTTGTTAGTTGTTATTTTATTTATCAAGTCTAGGATTACAAATACCTTTGAGCCTTGGCTCTTTTACAAAGGTTCCATGTGTTGTTATTCTACCCTTGTTGTTTTTGTAATGACCTATATTGTGCTGGTCTTGTTTATTGTTATTAATAGAACCAAAAAACATGTTATATGTCCTGTCCTTTGACACTTAAGCAGAGATAGCATATGTAAAGGTTCATGTAAAGCAGTATGCAGCACACCTGAGGACATCTGGCATGCATGATTACAGTATGAAGAGACATTTCCAATTTGAAGGGTTTTGCAGACTGCTACCAAGACTGTTTTCTTTTCCAGACTGATTGTACATCCAAGCAATAACATTCAACAGGGTGGGCAGCACCAAGGGGTGTAATGAGGCCCAACACTGCAGGTAGAGGGCCTTATAACCCCTGGAAGGTCTGGTATAGCCCATACCACTCAACCAGGAGGGTATTATTGGGCTTAGAAAATTGGTTACATGTGAAATTTTTTATGTAATATTTAAGAAATAAAAAATATAAAAAAATGACTGAAAATAACGCTAAAGTTGTTTTGTTAGTAAAGTAGTCCCTCTACTGGTATGCTTGCCAATAGAGTGCACTGCAGTGTTTCACAGTTACTTAACGTTACTGTATACCATTTCCCTTGCTGCTGTGTCTATAGCTGTCCCCTCACTTCTTTAACTATCACTCCCCTCCACACTCGTTTTTTCAGTTTTTATTTTATTTAGGAGACTGCGGTCCAGAATGGAGTGGGTCTGCACATGGCGTGGCAGCTGAGAGATGCAGCATGATTGTGGGAATGCTCTCAAACTGCACATGGCATGGCAACTGAGCGGTGCAGTGTGATCAGGAATGGTGGCTGATGGATGTGTGCCCATTGGCTCTGCCAAAGTCACACAAGGTGATTTTCCATAAAAAGGAAGCAAAGACGTTTCATGGTGTCTTGATCAAGTGGGGGTGGAGTCAGGATGAGTCAGAGAGAAAGTTTCCAGAACACTATCTGTGAGTAGCACTGAGCACACAATGTGCTGGCACTATTAATTTAAAAAGGAAAGTTGCACAGTGTGTGCCAGTTCAAAATGGGAAATCCATTGTGTTTTGTTTATTTATGTGTGTGTGTGTTGGGTGGGTGGTCATCGCTCACTAAACTGTGGAAAAACATGGCTGACTTGTTTGTGGCAGTAATCGGCTTGGTACTAAGGCAGGTTGGCAAGATACTGTACTAGTTATTTCCCAGTCTCTGACTGTAGTTAATGTACTCTGCCGGCAAGGATCTCAGCCAATCTGAGACCATGAATTGCCTACCCCATTTTCTAAGTATTCATAGAGGCATGCATCAGACAAATATTTTGTCTTGTCTACCCCTGATTTAACTATGGGCTCTGGTCAGAGCAACAATGACTGCTAATGTGATAGCATTGATATAATGTGACTGACATTAACTGTATTTAGCATTTATTAAATGGGGAAAACAGAATATTGCATTCAAATAGAAGGTAATTTGACTTCTTCAGCTAGCCTTAGCACAGCAGTTACTGAAGTAGTAATCTTTGTATACAGTACACATTGATCAAAGCAAATTCTTTTTCAAGAAATTATTGAGGCCAACATTCAGTCCTGTTTGTGTATGACTGTTATATTATGAAAATCAACCACAGTAATACTGCTCAAATTGTCATAGCAGAACATTGTGATTTTTTAATTTTTTATTTTATACATTCAGCATGAATTATGTGAAATAAAATTAAAAAACGTCAATGCAGACAGACAAGCACAGCAGATGTTATACCCCTGCTATATAGATACTAGCAGTGTAGGAACTTCACACAGATAAACACAGCAGTCATTATACACCAAACAGTTAGATACTAGTAGTGCAGGGTTAGTATACAGACACACTGCGCTCATTATACAGCAGTGAGTTAGATACTGGTAGTACATGTACTGTACTGTATACACAAACACAGCAATCATTATACACCAAACAGTTAGATACTAGTAGTGCAGGGTTAGTATACAGACACACTGCGATCATTATACAGCAGCGAGTTAGATACTGGTAGTACATGTACTGTACTGTATACACAAACACAGCAGTCATTATGCACCAAACAGTTAGATACTAGTAGTGCAGGGTTAGTATACAGACACACTGCGATCATTATACAGCAGCGAGTTAGATACTGGTAGTACATGTACTGTACTGTATATACAAACACAGCAATCATTATACACCAAACAGATACTAGTAGTGCAGGGTTAGTATACAGGCACACTGCGCTCATTATACAGCAGTGAGTTAGATACTGGTAGTACATGTACTGTACTGTATATACAAACACAGCAGTCATTATACACCAAACAGTTAGATACTAGTAGTGCAGGATTAGTATACAGACACACTGCGCTCATTATACAGCAGTGAGTTAGATACTGGTAGTACATGTACTGTACTGTATACACAAACACAGCAGTCATTATACACCAATGAGTTAGATACTGATAGTGCAGGAACTGTGGCAAATATCAGCCTCTTATGCTCCACACTAAAGGTTTATAAATGCCACCAGCACCTTTCAATGCCATTACAGCCTTATTACATACATTTGGTTGTACTTTATTCCTTGCATTATGTCTGCATATCATAAAGATGTAGTAAAGTCCAAAGAAACATGTGCTTCGAACCTTTTGGTATAATATTATATCCATGTGGATCCAGTTGCTATAAGTATTCCTAAACAAGCATTTGTCAATGCCGAATGTTGCTTGCTTCTATGTGCTGTATTGGAAAGTCATTGGAGTGCAAATATTGAAAATTTGCGAACTTACGGCGTGCGTAGGAACACGCATAGACGACGTCGTAAAACAGTCATTGTTAGGAAATTTTCATGAAATGTTCAACATAGCCATTTAAGACCTCTGGTCATGAACAGTGACAGTGTGATTTTGTTAATGTGTCCCATACATTGAGTTTGCACGACTGCGCCGATGTGCTTCATGAAGTGGCTACGATTTTTGGGCAGGATGTGAAAAATGACAGCTGTACTGCTCATAAGGAGGTGTGGTAAAATGGCAATGTTGAAAATCTAGTGGAAATATTGAAAATTAGCAAACCACAAGCGTGTAGTGGAACCGCGCAACGCCAGACCGTAAAACAGTCATTTTAGGAATTCTTTCACCAAATTTTCAACATTGCCATTTTAAGATCTCTGCTCATGAACAGTGACACTGTGATTTTCTTAATGTGTCCCACACACTGAGTTCGCACACCGACTGCGCCATTGTGCGCTACATGGGCGGAAACATGTTTTGAGCAGGATGTGAAAAATGACAGCTGTACTGCTCATGAGGAGGTGTGGTAAAATGGCAATGTTGAAAATCTGGAGTGAAACTATTGAAAATTTGTGAACTTACGAGCCTGCGTAGGAACTGTGCATCGCACGCTCGTAAAACAGTCATTTTTAGGAATTTTTTCACCAAATTTTCAACATAGCCATTTTAAGACCTCTGCTCATGAACAGTGTCACTGTGATTTTCTTAATTTGTCCCGTACATTGATTTCGCACATCGACTGCGCCATTCTGCGCTACAAGGGCGGAAACACATTTTGGGTGAGATGTGAAAAATGACAGCTGTACTACTTATAAAAAGGTGTGGTAAAATGATAATGTTGAAAATCTGGGTGAAAATATTGAAATTTCATGAACTTCTGAGCCTGTGTGTAGGAACTGCTAGCATGGCTAAATAAAACAGTCATTTTTTGGAATTGTTGGACCAAATTTTCAACATGGGGTTTTTGGGACCCCTTCTCATGAATGATGTCACTGTCATGGTGGTATTCAGGCCCAAAGGGTGATTTCGCAGTCACTGCGCAGTCACTGCACGAAATCACCCTTCGGGCCCGAATAACGCCATGACAGTGACATCATTCATGAGAAGGGGTCCTAAAAACCCCATGTTGAAAATTTGGTGCAAAAATTCCCAAAAATGCCTGAGATATGCAATAAAGTTGAACCCCTCTATCTAGCCCATTATACAGCTTACCGGCATTTCCTCAGTTCGCGGTCGGCTTTGAAGAGTGCAGACGTGTTCCCGGTCCACCGAAGATCGTCGCACCGGAGTCCGAAGGTAAGTATGGGGTGGGGGGGGGTGTGGGGAGGCTGGGTGCACAGTGGGTGGGTGCGGTTGTGGGAGGGGTCGGGAGGCGTGTCGGCTGGACCGTTTTGTTTTACAGGTTTAAAACAAAAAAAGACTGAGGGGCGTTTGCCACGCTGGGGTGGTCTCCCAGCATGGCACAAGGATGAGGGGGCCGTTCAGCCGGCGGGATTGGGCACCCCGTCGGCAAAGAACTGATTGCAGCTATGGAGGCGACAGCAGCTCAGCCCGGCGAAGTTGGGCACCCGCCGGCCTACAGGACGTGCGGGGCACACTTACTGCGCTGTGGGGGATTAGCGACGCTTATCGGTGCTCATCAAGTGTAGCTTCTTTCAATCAGAGGTTACTGCATTTTGAGCGTATTGGCAGACAGCTCCAAAATGCATTGGCTTACAGGGGCCGCGCCTGCCAGCTCACTGACTGAATTGGAGGAGGAGGTGACAGACCTCCGAAATCTCCGATGATGGCACTATGTTTCTTGCACATGCGTGCAAGCAACATAAAAATGGCATGGTTAACATACAGTAGTACACATAAGAAACACTAGGAGTCATCCTTTATCCAACCTGGAGAGATGTAGGCCTGTATGAGAGGGATGGCCTACATCTTTCTAGTAATGGGTCCGCAATCCTTAATGAAAGGATTAAATGCTACATGGATGAGCATTTTATATTAGAATGGGGGCGGTGGCAAAACCAAAGGAGGCTAAAGTTGCCTCCCTCAGGATGGTGAAGGGTTACAGGGAGAGTACTATGAACACCATAGTAGAGAAAACTCTCCAAGTGCAGATATGCAGATTAAAAGGAACAGGGATAGAGAACCAAAAAATGGGAGTAGGGAGCAGGAAAGGGAGGATATAGGATTAATGGGATCCAGAGATGGAGAAAGTAATAAGCGAAAGGATGAGTTAAAGGATAAGACAGGAAACAAAGTAGGTAGGAGTGGGAGGGAGATGCAAAGCAGTAGACGTGGTGGGGGGAGAGATTTGGAAAGCAATGTACACTAATGCAAGACCTCGGTAATAACATTCCAGCCTTGAAGTCACCATGGGGAGGCTAATCTAGATTTAGTGGCTTTAAAGAGCACCTTTCATAGTCCTTTGACTTTCATGCATAATCCCCAATTGTTTAACCAGGTGAGACACACTAAGCTGAAAGCTTATCTACAGGTGTAACCTGGGAGCAGAGGGAAGTTAAGTGACTTGCTCAGGGTCACACAGGATGCAAGTGGGGCTGTAGGATTCAAACCCAGGTCTCCAGATTTGCAGCTCAGAGCCTTAAACCACTGCATTATACTGCCTTCTTGCATTGATTCTGGAACTGTATTTCATTATTGTCCGCTGCAGTTAGTTTTGCATTCTGAGCTGTTAAAACTGTAGGGTATACCAGAGCTTCTATAGCAAGCCTGGTGTTGCTGTGGCCCAGGGTTATAGTGCTGACATCACTACAGGGCAGAGTCAATGTAACAAACAAACAAAAAAAAAAAACATACTGATAAGGCATTTGGATTTTGGCATAATGCATTGCTAACAGGATGTCTTGGGGAAGGGGGACCACAGTATGTACACTGAGTACTGGTAGTTTTCCCTTGCAACAATGTTGCAACTGCACAGTACTGAACAGAGTGGGTCACCCCTCTGCCCTATAGTGATGTCATCAGGAGCCAGCAGCCCAGCAGCTTAACAGCAAAGGCAAGTGCAGCAGGGCTAAAGCAGGGCTCAAAAACAAATCCAAAATATTGAAGGCAGAGTAAACCTTGGTCAAAAATAACAAATGCACACACTCTTTCAGGTCTAGTACTGCATATAATGACTACAAGCGGTAACTTTTTGGACCATCCTGATAGGTGCTCTTTAACAGAGTCATGGTATACTGAGCACCATAAATGGGAAATTAATTCAGGATATCATCTGTGAAGAAGGAGGACAGAAAAGGAGGAGGGGTTATATTATATATGAAGGAGGGTATCAAGGCAACAGAGGTACATGGGCATAAGGATGACAATGAAAGTCTGGAACTGCTATGGGTCAAACTGGAAACAGACACGGGGTACAGTATCTGAGCTGGAGTAGTGTACGGCCTGCAAGCCCAGGATGAGGAGATGGATAAGGCACTAGAAGAAGCCATTATCAAAATGCCAAGTAAGGGGAGGTGATGACTGTTGGCAACTTCAATCTACTGGATGTAGAGTGGAGTCTCCCAATGGTAGCTTCAGTAAAGAGCAGAGCCATCCTTGACACCCTGCAGGGGACTTTGCATAGACAGTTAGTCAGTGAGATAACTAGGGAAGGTGCAGTGTTGGAGCTGGTGCTTACAAACCAATGCAACCAATACTTACAGCATTGAAGAAGTCACAGTGAGCAGTTCCAGTGATAGAAGTGATCACTGTATAGTGTGGTCAGGAGCACAGTCAAACCACACAAGGATGAGGGTTCTATACATTGAGAGGGTAGATTTTAAAGAAATGGGTAACCATCTCAGGAGCTTCCTAAGAGAGGTGGAAGAATGTCAGGTAGAGGCAGAGGAACAGTGGAAACAATAAGGGAGGGGATAATTAAAGCAACAAACGTATGCAAGAAAGAAGTTAGCAAAAATAGAAGGAAAAGGAGACCATTATAGTTCTACAAAGAAGTGGAAAAGGTGTAAAAGAAAAAAAGGTTTGTGATCAAAAGGTATAAAGAAACACAGAGAGAGTGGGATAGGGAGGTATGCCTAAAAAGCAGAAGGAAGCAGACAAAGTATGAGTTAGGGGAGCAAAGGTACAGACAGAGGAAAAACTGCCCAAGCGATCACTACAGGGGGTAGTCCTTCTTCAGGTACATAAGTGAGATAAAAAACAAGACAAGAGATAGCAACAATAAAAGGATGGAAGAGGAAATTGTTTGAGGGATAAAGCTGGCATTTTAAACAGCTACTTTTGCTCAGATTTTACATTGGAGAGTGGAGAGGACAGAATCTCAGACCACCAGGGAGAAAATTGCAGCCAGGGGCCTTCTAATTTCATATCATGCCCCTCGTTCTTGAACTTCTCTTATATCGGAAGATGTCTCCCCCTGCACCTTGTTTATGCCCTTAAGATACTTAAAAGTTTCTATCATGTCCCCCCTCTTCCTCCTTTCCTCCAGCGAGTACATATTGAGGTCCTTTAATCTTTCCTCATATGCTTTCTGGTGCAAGCCCTGTACCATCTTAGTTACCCATCTCAGAACTGCCTCCACCTTGTTAATGTCCTTGCAAAGGTGCAGCCTCCAAAATTGCACACAGTACTCTAGGAGAGGCCTCACTAGTGTTTTATACAATGTCATCACCATCTCCCACCTTCTGCTAGTGATACCTCTGCCTATATACCCCAGCATGCCACTGGCCCTCCTTGCGGCCTTTGTACTCTGCTTGGACACCTTTAGGACTTCTGAAATGATAACCCCCAAGTCCCTTTCTTCCCTAGTGATAGTCAGCAACCCCCCTTTCTATTCCTGTAACTTTCTCCAGGGTTTCTACATTTCAGGTGCATTATTTTGCTTCAAATTGAACCTCAGCTGCCACACCTCAGACCATTTTTCAAGCTTCCCCAGGTCCCTTCTCATTTTCTCCACCACACTCGGAATACCCACCCTGTTGCAGATCTTGGTGTAACCCCCCTACAAATGGGGGTTTCCCAAAAAGTCTTCCTTGAGCTTCCCTAAATACTGACTGCCAGGCTGGTGTTCTGCGTTTTAGCAGATTAAGTGTATTGCCAGAGAGTGCCTGTATAGCCTCTATGTACTGTCTCTTTAAGAGCTGCCTGGACTGTAGTCTTAATTAATCTAAAAGGGACCTCTGTTAGAAGATGTGCTTGTTTGTTGATAATTTGTTAGAGTAGAAATAATATTGCAGTTTGTTCTAACTTGCCTTCTTTGCACCAAGGACTAATCTGTTTATCTCCACTAACTTGCCCAGGACTGTCAGAATGGGCCAATCAGTACTGTTGGGACTCTAAAATGGAGCCTGCCTACAGGGGATTGGTGGGGGTCAAAACTTGTAGGAATTGTAGTTTTTGCATTTTGGTGCCTAAATAACCTGGAGGGGGAGCCCTTGTCGTGACTGACAGACAGATCAACCAACCGAACCTTTTGGATCTTGGGGAAATTCCTAAACTGCTTGCAGTTTCAGTTAGGTCTGAGTTGGGAAGTGAAGAGATAACAGCATAAATGATTCAAGCAGCAGCAGTGTAGAATCGCATGGGAAAACTGTGGAAAGGCCTGAGTTTTGGCCTGCTGTCACAGAGAGGGAACTTGTGCCTTTTTCAGACTGAATCCGAACTTGGAGAGTGAAGTGAGCTACTGAATTGTGACCTGGTTCCTACCTGAAGAAGACCGAAGATTTGCTGAATGCGATAGGCCTGTCTGGACTTCAAGTCACCTCTGAACTCCCAGATTGTGCAGAGACTCTGTAATTGCAACTGGAGAGCCTTTTGCCTGGTACAGTGGAATTTCCTTACATGTGAATGTGTTGTGTGCTTATAGTGGGTCGTGATTTGGTTCCCCACTGTGGTTTGAATTGTGTTCTGCTTGCTGGAAACTGCATTAGAATTTCCTTACATGTAAATGTGCGGTGTGCTGCTAGTGGGTCACAGTTTGGTTCCCCACTGTGGTTTGACCTGTATTCTGCTTGCTGGAAGCCACATCCAGCCTCACGGACTGAATCCTAAATCATCTCTATTGGGCCTGAGCCTAGCCACACTGGCCTAGCCCGACTACCCACTGCACAGAGAAAGCCATCGACGAGAGACCTGCCTGGGGATCAGCCCCCTGTTCAACACCTGAACAGGAATGACGCCTCAGTGATTCGTGTGGGTCCCGCTTCTCCGGACACTCCAGCTCAACAACCTGCAGTCTCGATTTCATCCTGCCTGTGTCCAGTATTGGGTATCATGAGTAAACATCAGGGTAGCTCCCTGCAACAACAGCTAAATCTAAAGTGTTGTCATCTGATTGTCTTATTGCTTTTTCTTTCATGAACTGAGCCCTCCGACTCCAGATTACAAGTAGTGTGTGTTGTGCATGTTGCCTTTCTTCCATCACAGGGCCCCAACCAGCTGCAATGTTCCTGGCTAGCCCTCCATTTTCCTACCTGGGTACCCAGAGTATGTGACTGAGTGGGGACTTAAAGCACATGCATAACTGTTTGATTAATGTAGCCTTTAAGTCAGTCAACCTGATTATGCCCCTTCCTTGTTCAAGTCCCCGAATAAATCAGATCTGACTTTTTTGCTGCATTTAACCTGACTGTGGTTCCAGTTTGTGCCAAGAATACTATACTGTACTGTTGCTATTTACTGTGCATAACCTTGTTTTACAGAGGGTCTCCAGGGTCAAGCCAGAGGAACCAGCCCCGGTGGTAAGTACAAACAGTGTGTGTGTGTGTGCTGGTATGGTGTACAAGGGGTACTGTAAAAGTGATTATCGTATATTGCTCAGGCCACTAGAAGGGAAATGGGGGGGGTCACAGTGTCCCGGAGGGCTGTGCCCAGGTTAGTTTGACCACTACGAACCCTGACCTCCTGGTCGAGGCACCCGTTTCAGAACTCAAGCCCCTTAACCTGCTACTAGCCACGCAGGCAGGGGTAGTAGCCCTTGGGATAGCGCCACCTAGGGGTTACATCTTGGAGGCTCACCTCTGGGATTTTGTGCCTTCTAATGACCAGAAATGATGAATTATTGTTAAAGATTAATGACTACCCCAGTAGAAATGGCTGTACACCAGTTGGTGGGGTGGTGTACTGGGCAGGAGATCAACCCCAAAAGGCTCTGTTTATTCTGGATATTCCCTGGTACCAGTAAGGACACTGTAGAGGGAGCACTCTCCAAAGTTGAATGTTTAAAAAAACCCTGTGGTTGTTGGGTCGATAGGCTGATTTGATCGTCCAAACTTTCATAGCCTTGGTAGAGTGTAGTGACCTTGTGGACTGTTCTAAAGTGCCACAGACTATTGCCTCAGAAGGGGTCCCAGCCACCTGGAGAGTGATAACAAATGACAGTAAAGACCCTGGGAAGTATGAGCTCCCACCATTATCTGAGACTTTTGAGGAGAAAATTGTTAAGTTATTGCTGGAGAAAGGGAAAACCGTAGAGGACTTTAAGAAACTGTTCCTGCCACCTGGGGTGTTCCTTCCCAACACCCCCCAACTCCAGCACCTGTTACTGCCCTGCCTTCTGTGCCCATGCCAATGCTGGCCCCCTATATCTGTACCCACCATTGGTCATGACTCCTACTGAAGGCTGAGAATCTTCGTGGGCACCCTCTCTACCCCCAGGGGAGTGACTGGGAGACCTGGATCGACTATGTTGCCCCTTGGTACCTGAGTGGCAGTGTGTGAGGCTGAGAAGCAGAAAAGAATCATAGAAAGTTTGAGGCCCCGCCCTTGAAGCCATTACATTTTTGAGGTCCACGAACCCTGATGCTTCTGCTCAGAAGTCCCTATCTGTACTTGAAGGCAATTTTGGGAACATTGAGTCAGGAGAGACTTTGATGTTGAAATTCCAAGGTACCAAACAATAGAAGGGGGAAAGTCTGTCTGCGTATGTTACTCACCTAGAAAGAGCTCTGCAGAAAGCTTACCGGAAAAGTGGGGCAGCCGCTAGTGATTTGAACCATGTGAGACTGGGGCACATTCTGCAACATGCCAAGCATTCTAAACTGCAGATCATCTAGTTAAGGCTCCAGGATAGGAGAGGTAACCCACCTGACTACTGTGACTTGATAAAAGAACTCCGGGAGGTAGAAGGTGAAGAGGGAGATTGTAATTATGGGGTGAGTGCAGCCCAAATGATCATGGCACTGGAAGGGCCTTCCGAAATGGAGACCACTAAGAGTTTCCCGCCGTGAGCTAAATGGGGGGCAGGGGGGAGGAGTTGCTGAAGGAAGTCAGAAAAGTACAATCGGGTGCGTTCACAGAGGTATCCCCTGCTGACAGAGACCTTGGCCCCTGTCAGGACGTTACTGTTATGGGGATGGGGGTGCACCCTCAGGCATCCTCTACTGAGGTGGCTTCGGCTGAGCTCAAGAAATTGACTTCCACCCAAAAGGAATTTTGAGACATGTTACATTACCGCAGAAGTCAGATCACAATCTCCCATCGATGCTGCAGCATCCCTGCTATGTTTTCCCCAAGGATGCCCCAAGAGCTTGTCATTTGTCACAATTGTGGCAGGGATGGCCATATGAAGAGGGAGTGCCAGTCTCAGAAGGACTTAAGAAAGTGGTGAACCAGCTTCAAGGAGAGCTTGACAAATGAGTCAGTGGTAGGGTGCATGAAATGACTGTAGTAAAGGCTTTGGTCATCCTAACTCAAACCCCTCTGTGGCTAAATCATCTGTCCAGGCCCTGCTGTTGTCCCCAGACTGGTCCAAGATAGTGGGCCCTTCAATAGAGACTAATGTGGCTGTGAATTATATTCCTACTTGGTCTGTGCTTAACAGTGGGTCACAAGTGACCATTGGGTTTCAGGACTGGTATGACAAACACTTATCTCATGTGCCCTTACAATCCCGGGGAGGCCTATATGTGTGGGGGCTGAGTGACATGTCTTATCCATATCTAGGATATGCCCACCTCTGGTTGTCTTTTCCTGCAACTGTCACTGGCGTAGAGGAGCAAGTAGAGACACTGGCCCTAGTGTGTCCCCCCACTGGACTGTATGATGGGGTTCCCCTGTTAATTGGAACAAATGCCCACTTGTTTGGAAGACTAGCACAACTCTGCCATGAGAAATAAGGGCAGCTGACTGGATGGCCCTAAGAAATTCCTGCAGTAGAAAAAAGGGTTTATGACTGGCAACAGACCCGATGAAGTGGACCCAGATGACCCAGTGGGGATAGTGTGGAAAAAGGAACTTGACTCCTTGCTATTGGCCCCAATGCCCAGTGTACAATCCATGAAGAAGTCCACCTAAAGAGAAACATAAAGAACAAAACATTAATGCTGGATGCACCAGGAGATAGAAAGTTGCCAGAGGGATTATTGGTCAAACCCAGCATCTTGCCTGCTCATGCCCATGCCTATGTACGATGAGTGATTGTCCAGATTCAGAATGTGTCAGATTGGGAGATTTGGACGAGCAGAAGGTGCACACTAGCTACAGTACACTGCACTGTTACTGCCGTATTGCCCAGCAACAAGTGTTCTGGCAAGAAGGAGAGAGTGACCCCAAACCTATTTGACTTTGTTGACTCCCCATTGCCAGCTGAATGGAAGGCTAAAATTAGCAAGAAACTTGCTCAGAGGGACCAAGTGTTTTCATTAAAAGAATGGGACGTGGGGTGTGTCCAGGGTGCAAAGCATCACATACGCCTGCATGATGCCAGCCATTTCAAGAGAGATCCCGACGTCTCACCCCAGCAGACATAGATGATGTGAGGAGACACCTGCAGGAAATGCTCCCTGCTGGTGTGATACAAGAATCAAGGAGCCCATATGCCTCTCCATTGTGGTTGTGCGAAGAAGAATGGGTTGGTAAGGATGTGTTGATTATCTATCCCTGAACGGTGGACCATCCCTGATCAATACACCATGCCCCGTATACAAGATGCCCTGGATTGTTTGAATGGGAGCTAATGGTTTTCGGTATTGGATCTTTGCAGCGGATACTAAGAGATCCCGATGGCCTCAGAGGACTGTGAGAAAACAACCTTCATCTATCCTTTGGGGTTCTATGAATTCCTGAGAATGCCACAGGGGATTTCAGGTGCCCTGGCCACCTTTCAGCGACTGATGGAACGTGCGGTGGGAGATATGAACTTGCTGGAATGTCTAGTGTACTTAGACAATGTCATTGTGTTTGGGCACACATCAGAGGAGCATGAGACCTGACTGTTTAAAGTCCTAGACTGATTGGAAGACATTGGTCTCAAGCTGTCCATTAACAAGTGCCAGTTTTTTAAAACCTCTGTGAAGTATGTGGGGCACACAGTATCTGCAGAAGGGATAGAAATTGATCCCAGTAAGGTTGATTTACTGACTACTTGGCCCCAACCCCATAATTTGAAAGAACTACAATGTTTCCTGGGGTTCTGTGGCTACTACCGCAGGTTCATAAAAGACTATTATTATTAAGATTATTATTATTATTATTATTATTAAGATTATTGGAGGCAGTATAGCGCAGTGGTCTAAGGCTCTGAGCTGCAAACCTGGTGACATCCAGCTGACCAGACCTGGGTTTGAATCCCACAGCTTCCACCTGCATACTGTGTGACCCCGAGCAAGTCAATTAACCTCCTTGTGCTCCCAGGTCGCTCCTGTAAAAAAGCTTTCAGCTTAGTGTGCTATACCTGGTTAAACAACTAAATAATAAATATTCAAAGGTGATTCACCCGCTCTTGAATTTTACCCAGGGTTACCCTCCTACCAACCATAAATATAAACAAGCATTTGTCAATGCGAATGTTGATTGCGTTGGTCCGTTGAGCTCGCTCACTGCCCCATGTCACCACTTGTACTGTTTCTCCCAGTGCTGCAGGCTGCTGTTTTGTACTGGGCTCCTGCCTGTGTTGGCATGTTTTTCTGCCCACAAAGTAATCTGCAGGTGTCTTGACAGAGCTCTGTTGAGGTGGGTCACTCCCCCTCTCTCACTCGCTCATTCTGTTTCTGCTGGCGCTGCAGGCTGCCCTTTTGTACTGGGCTCCCACCTCTGTTGGTGGCTTTTTCTGCCCACAAAGAAATCTGCAGCAGTCCTGACACAGGTCCGTTGAGCTAGCTCACTCCCCCTCTCTCAGTCGCTTGTTCTGTTTCTGCCGGTGCTGCAGGCTGGCCTTTTGTACTGGGCTCCTGCCTGTGTGGCCACCTTTTTCTGCCCACAAAGAAATCTACAGCAGTCATGATAGAGCTCCATTGAGCTCGCTCACTCCTCCTCTCTCACTTGCTCATTGTGTTTCTCCCGGCGTTGCAGACTGCCCTTTTGTACTGGGCTTCTGCCTGCGTATGGCACCTTTTTCTGCCCACAAAGAAATCTGCAGGTGTCTGGACAGAACTCTGTTGAGGTCACTCACTCTGCCTGTCTCACTCACTCATTCTGTTTCTCCTGGCGCTGCAGGCTGCTGTTTTGTAGTGGTCTCCTGCCTCTGTTGGTGCCTTTTTTTGCCTGCAAACAAAACTGCAGCAGTCCTGACAGAGTTCCGTTGAGCTCTCTCACTCCCCTCTCTCACTTCGCTCATTGTGTTTCTCCCGGGTTGCAGACTGCCCTTTGTACTGAGCTCCTGCCTGCGTTGCCGCCTTCTTCTGGCCACAAAGAAATCTACAGCAGCCACAATAGAGCTCCGTTGAGCTGTCACTCCTCTCCCTCTCTCACTCATCGTTCTGTTTCTTCCGCCGCTGCAGACTGCCCTTTTGTACTGACCCCTTGCGTGTATTGCTGCCTTTTTCTACCCACAAAGAAATCCACAGCAGTCCCAACAGAGCTCCATTGAGCTCACTCACTCCCCCTCCCTCACTCGCTCATTCTGTGTCTCCCGCTACTGCAGGCTGCCCTTTTGTACTGGGTTCCTGCCTACATTGCCGGCTTTGTCTGCCCACAAAGACATGTGCAGCAGTCCTAACACAGCTCTGTTGAGGTCGCTCACTCCCCCTCTCTCACTCGCTCCTTCCATTTCTGCTGGGGCTACAGGCTGGCCTTTTCTGCTGGGCTCCTGCCTCGTTGCCACCTTTTCCTGCCCGCAAAGAAACCTGCAGCTAGTCCTCGACAGAGCTCCACTGAGGTAGCTCTCCCTCAGTCTCACTCGCTCATTCTGTTTCTCCTGGTGCTGCAAGCTGCCCTTTTGTACTGGGCTTCTGCCTGCATTGCTGTCCCTTTCTGCCCACAAAGAAATCTGCAACAGTCACGATAGAGTGCTGTTGAGCTCATCCTCACTCCCCTCTCACTCATTCATTCTGTTTCTCCCGCTGCTGCAGGCTGCCCTTTGTACTGGGCCCTCGTGCATTGCTGCCTTTTGTTGCCCACAAAGAAATCTGCAGCAGTCCCAACAGAGCTCCATTGAGCTCACTCACTCCCCCTCCTTCACTGGCTCATTCTGTGTTTCCCGCTGCTGCAGATTGCCCTTTTGTACTGGATTCCTTCCTGCATGGGTGGCTTTTCTGCCCACAAAGACATCTGCAGCAGTCCCGACATAGCTCTGTTGAGCTTGCCTCCCCCCTCTCCTTTCCGCTTGTTCTGTTTCTGCCAGTGCTGCAGGCTGCTGTTTTATACTGGGCTTCTGCCTGTGTTGGCATGTTTGCTGCCCACAAAGAAATCTGCAGCTGTCCCAACAGAGATCTGTTGAGCTCGCTCACTCTCTCTCTCTCACTCGCTGCGTTCCATTTCTGTCAGCACTGCAGGCTGCCTTTTTGTACTGGCTCCTGCCTGCATTGCCCGCCTTCTTCTGGCCACAAAGAAATCTGTAGCAGTCATGATAGAGCTCTGCGAGCTTGCTCTCCTCCCCTCTCTCACTCATTCGTTCTGTTTGTCCCACCGCTGCATGCTGCCCTTTTGTACTGGGCCCCTGTGTGCATTGCTGCCTTTTGTGCCACAAAGAAATCTGCAGCAGTCCCAATAGAGCTCCATTGAGCTCACTCACTCCCCTCCTCACTCGCTCGTTCTGTGTCTTCCGCTGCTGTCAGCTGCCCTTTTGTACTGGGTTCCTGCCTGCACTGGCAGCTTTTTCTGCCCACAAAGACATCAGCAGCAGTCCTGACAGTTCTGTTGAGCTCACTCACTCCCCCTCTCTCACTCGCTCATTCCATTTCTGCCAGTGCTGCAGGCTGGCCTTTTGTACTGGGCAGCTGCCTGCATTGCTGCCTTTTTCTGCCCACAAAGAAATCTGCAGCAGTCACAATACACCTCTGTTGAGCTAGCTCACTGTCCCTCTCTCACTCACTTGTTGTGTTTCTCCCGGTGCGGCAGGCTGCCCTTTTGTACTGGGCTCCTGCCTGCATTGGCACCTTTTTCTGCCCACAAAGAAATCCACAGCTGTCCCAACAGAGCTCTGTGAGGTCGCCACTCCACCTCTCTCACTCGCTCATTCTGTTTTTCCTGGTGCTGCAGGCTGCCCTTCTGTACTGGGCTCCTGCCCCTGTCAACATCTTTTCTCCCCAAAAAAATTTGCAGCAGTCCGGACAAAGTCCATTGGCCTCACTCACTACCCCATCTCATTTGCTTGTTCCGCTTCTGCCAGCACTGCAGGCTGCCCTTCTGTACCCAGATCCTGCCTGCATTGTCACCCTTTCTGCCAGAAAGATATCTGCAGCAGTCACGCTGAGAGCTCCACTGAGCTTGCTCACGCCCCTCTCTCACTCACTCATTCTGTTTCTCCCACCACTGCAGGCTGCCTTTTTGTACTGGGCTCCTGCCTGCGTAGTCACCTTTTCCTGCCCACAAAGAAATTCGTAGCAGTCCCAACAAAACTCTGTTCAGCTCACTCACTCCCCCCCCTCCCTCACTTGCTCATTCTGTATGTCCCGGTCCTGCAGACTGCCCTTTTGTACTGGGCTTCTGCCTGCGTTGTCGCCTTTTCCTGTCCACAAAGAAATCCGCAGCAGTCCCGACAGCTCAGTTGAGCTCTGTCCTCCCTCCCCAGTCGCTTGATCCTAATCTGTCCCAAACACTGATTTCCAACATCAACTGTGGCATTATGCTGGAAGCGCGAAACACATTTCAGCCAGAATGTGAAAAATGACAGCTGTACTGTTCCAGGAGGTGTGAACAAATACCAGTGTTAAAAATCTGGTGTGAAAACATTACTAATTTGCAAACTTACAAGGGTGTGTGGAACCTGCACAACGTACGCTCGTAACACAGTCATTTCATGGAGTTTCATCACAAAATTTTCAACATAGGCATTTTAGGACCTCTGCTCGTGAACAGTGTCTGTGTGATTTTCTTAATATGTCCAGAACACTGATTTCCCAAAGCGACTGCGCTATTGTATGCCAGAAGAGTGAAAACACATTTTGGCCAGAATGTGAAAAATGACAGCTGCACTGTTCATAAGGAGGTGTGGGAAAATGGCAATGCTGAAAATCTGGAGTGAAAATATTGCAAAGTTGTGAATGTCTACGGCGTGCGTGGAAACTGCGCAATGCACATTCGTGACACACTCATGTTGTGGACTTTCATCACCAAAGTTTCAACATAGGCATTTTAGGACCTCTGCTAATGAATGGTGTCACTGTCATTTTCATAATGTGTCCTGAACACTGATTTCCTCAGTGACCACGCGATTCTACTGGAACTGCAAAACACATTTCGCCAGGATGTGAAAATGACAGCTGTACTGTTCACAAGGAGGTCTGAAAAATGCCAATGTTGAAAATCTGGTGAAAATATTTCAAATTACAAAGTTACGAGCGAGCATAGCAACTGCGCAACGCACGCTCGTAAAACAGTCATTTTTTGCATTTTCCCACCAAATTTGCAGTATAGGCTTTTGAAGACAACCTCATAAACATTGGCGCTGTCATTTCGTTAATCAGTCCCGAAAGGGTTCGCCACAGTGACCGTGAAATCACCTTCGGGGCCAAATAACGACATGACAGTGTCAGAATTCATGAGAAGGGTCCCAGAAACCCATGTTGAAAATTTGGTGCCAAAATTCCAAACAATGCCTGAAATATGCATCAAAGTTCAAAAACCCTATTTATTCCATTATACAGCTTATCGGCATTTTCTCAGTTTGCGTCGGCTTTGGAAACATAGAAACATAGAAACATAGACTTTGACGGCAGATAAGGACCGCTAGGCCCATCTAGTCTGCCCATTTCCTACAGGATAGGCACATGATCTTAGTTAACCAACAGCCTATTTCTTCCTACCCCCACAAGAATTGCCTTATGTCTGTCCATGCATTGATTGATTCTCCACAGTTTTAGACCCCACAACCTCCTCAGGAAGGCTGTTCCATGCATCCACTACCCTCTCTGTGAAATAATACTTCCTCACATTGCCCCTGAACCGCCCTCCTTCTCTCTTTAAATTGTGTCCCCTTGTTCTTGCAAGTCTCTTTTTCTGAAAGATGCTACCCTCTTGGACTTTGTTGATTCCACTGAGGTACTTAAAAGTTTCTATCATGTCCCCCTCTCCTTTCTTTCCTCAAAGGTGTAACCCCCTGCAAATGGGGTTCCCAAAGACTTCAGGAGCTTGCTTGAATGCTCCAAGCCTGAATGGTGTTTGGCATTTAAGCCATTTATCAGTGAGTGTTTTAGAACCTCTGGTACTGTCTCTTTAAGAGCTGTCTGCTTGCAGACATAATTAGTTGTATGGGGACTGTGTGTTTCTTTGATTGAGTACCACTCAAGCTGCTGCCAATTCACTTCATTTTGCAGTCACTAGAGTGCAAAGGGAACCTATCTGAAAGATGTAACTGTTTGCCAGAAATTATTTAGAGTAATAATGAAATTACAGTTTGTCTAACCTGCTTTCTTTGCAGTCAGAACTGTGTCTGCTAGTTCCCCATTCTAGTTTTGAACTGCTGAACTGGACCAATCAGTGTGGGGTAAGCTAGCTCTAAAATGGTGCCTTGGACGAATCAGAACTTGGACTCATAATCTGAGCCAGCCACAAGAGGATTGTATGGGCAGTGACTCTGGGAGATGTAGTTTAGACTTCAGTGCCTTTTTGGACCAACAGCAGCAGTCTATTGTGGTGACAGCCAATCCAGTCAAGAACTGGGAGGAACTCAAAGGAAGTGCCGGTTTGTCGGTTGGAGTTTCAGTTGAGCTTTGGCAGTGAAGAAGGAAGGAGCCCTGTGCTTTTCAGTGTGCAGTTTTAGTCAAAAACGTGTGTAAGGCCAGAGTTCCGGTCTGCAGCTTGTGTAACAGCTTGTTAGGACTGAATCCGTCCTGTGAAAGAATCAAAGGATCTCTGAAGAGTGAAACCAGGCTCACCCTGTAGAAGACTGGAGGAATTGCTGAAAATTGCACTCGGTCTGTCAGGAACTGAATCTGCTGTGTGTTCTCCCGGGTATTGTGCAGTAATTGCGATCGGGATACAGATGCAGCCTGCCTGGTATAGTGCTTTCTTTTATATGGATGTGTGAAGAGGTTTGTGTACCTCAAGTGAGCCCTGCTGACATTGAAGGACCCTATCTTATTTGGAGGTCGTGAGTACTAATTCAGGGTCGCTCCCTGTTGAATTGCCACATTAAATCCAAATGGAATTACTGTACTGCTGACTGTTTAATTCTCCTTTTCTCTGTGTGAAAGGGCCCTCCAGCTGCCACGGTTTGGACTAGCCACTAGGGCTTGGGTACCCAGGGACAGTAACTGATAGGGATAGGCCTGTGCACAGAGCCATAGGTAGATTATTAGAGTGATAAGCTAATTAACCTGATTTCCCCTGTCCTTGTTATATCCCCTAAATAAATCAGAGCTGCTTGTTTCAGCAAAGTTATACTGCCTGAGGTAGTTGTCTATGTTAAAGTACTGTACTGTGATTGTTGCACTGTATCTCATTTCACAGGAGGTCCCAGTGCCGGAACCAGACCTGGGGGTAAGTGTATACTGTGAAGGTAATTCTGATATATTGTGTGGGCCACTAGTGGGAAGAAAGGGGGGTTGCAGTGTCCCAGAGGGCTGTGACCAAGTTAGTTTAACTATTGCAAACCCTGACCTCTGGGTGGAGGCACCCGCCATTGGATCCAGGCCCCTCAACCTGTTAGTGGCAAATCAGGCAGGGGTAGTAGCCCCTGGGATAGCGCCATCTAGGGGTTACAAGGTATATATATTAAGCTCCTTTAGTCTCTCCTCATACGGCTTCTCTTGCAGACCCTGCACCATTTAGTTGCCCTCCTCTGGACTGCCTCTATCCTGTCTATGTCCTTGCGGAGATGGGGTCTCCAGAACTGGACACAGTACTCCAGATGGGGTCTCACCAACTGTCTGTACAGAGGGATAACAACTTCCTGTTTTCTGCTGATGATGCCTCTCCCTATACATCCCAGTATACCCCCAGCCCTCCCTACTGCCTTCTCACATTGCTTGCTAACCTTAAGGTCATCTGATATGATTACCCCCAGGTCCCTTTCCTTTTTTGTTGTTGTTACTACCTCCCCACCCATTGTGTATTCTTCCCCTGGGTTCTTGTTTCCCAGGTGCATTATTTCGCACTTCTTTGCACTGAATCCTAGCTGCCATACTTCTGACCATTCCTCCAACCTTGCCAAGTCCCTTTTCATCCTTTCCACACCTCCTTGTGTATCAACCCTGTTGCAGATCTTTGTGTCATCTGCAAAAAGGCATACTTTTCCTTCCAGTCCCTCTGCAATGTCACTGATGAAGACATTAAAAAGGACTGGACCCAATACTGAACCCTGCGGTACCCCACTAGTAACCCCCCTTTCTTCAGAGTGGACTCTATTTACAATTACCTTCTGTGTCCTGTTGTCCAGCCAGTGTTTTACCCAGGCTACCACCCTGGGTACCACTCCCAGGCTGGTTAATTTGACTATTAATATTTTGTGTGAGACTGTGTCAAATGCCTTGCTAAAGTCTAGGTAGGCCATGTCCACAGCCCCTCCCTGGTCTACTACTTTGGTCACCCAGTCAAAAAAATCTATTAGATTCGTCTGACATGACCTTCCCGCTGTGAACCCATGCTGCCTTGGGTCCTGTGCTCCACTGGCCTCTAGGTACTCAACTATTCTTTCCTTCAGAGTGACTCCATCACTTTCCCTACACGAGGTCAGACTGACAGGTCTGTAGTTTCCTGCCTCTGTCTTGGTCCCACTTTTGTGAAGGAGAATCACATCTGCCTTCCTCCAGTCCTCGGGTACCACCATCCTCCCATGATTTATTAAAAAGAGTAGCCAGTGGTTTCACTAGTTCCTCCCTTAATTCTTTTAGAATTCTGGGGTGAATTCCATCAGGACCCATTGCTTTGTCCACCTTCAGTTTTAGGAGTTCTTGCAGAACCCTTTCTTCTGTGAAAGGACTGGGATCGACCCCCCTATCAAGAGTGCTTCTGTTAATTGGATTAGGCACTTCCCCCTCCTCTTTTGTGAATACTGAGCAGAAATATTCATTCAGTATCCCTGCTTTTCACTGTCCCCTCTGCCCACCCACCGTTCATTCTATTCAGCCTCACTATCCCTCCTTTGTCTTTCTATGCTCGCTGATGTATCTATAAAGGTTTTATCCCCTTCTTAACTGGTTGGCTATCTTTTCCTCAGTTTGGGCCTTTGCTATTCTGACTTCCTCCTGCTTCCTTCTGCCTTAACTGGTACAGCTCTCTGTCCTGCTCCTTCTGTGTTTCCTTATACTTCCGGAATGCTATCTTTTTCTTCCTGGCTTTCACAGCCACCTCTTTTGAGAACTATAGTGGCTTTTCTTTCATTTTGATTTGTTTATTTGCTTCACAAAGGCTTGTTGCCTCTGTGATGGCAGTTTGATAATTCCCCATTGTTGCTCCACACCTCCTTCTAGCCTGTTTGCTAGTGCTTTTCTGAGGCACTCTCCCATCTTGCCAAAGTCAGCCCTCCTAAGGTCCAGTACCCTCACTTTTGTATGGCTTGACTCTGTAGCTGAGTTTAATGTGAACCACACTGTTTGATGGTCACTTGTCCCCAGATGGCAACCCACTTCTAGATCTGAGATCCTCTCACCGCCCCTGTTTGAGAGCTGAGGTCTAAGATTGCTCCCTCACGAGTGGGTTCGAAACTAGCTGTCTAATGCCTGCCACCTGTAGGGCATCAAGAATGGCCCTGCTCTTGGATGTGGCTGCAGCAAATGTGCTCCAGTTAACATCTGGCATATTCAGGTCTCCCATCAACAGTATCTCCCCTTTCTCTGCCATTCTAAGAATGCCTTCTATCATATCCTTGTCCATTCCTTCCCCCTGACATGGGGCCTGTACACAACCCCTGTGCGGATTGTGGTGCCCTTTCCAGTCTCCAAGGTGACCCACAGTGCCTCCTCTCCTCCTGTTTACTCTTTTGTTCAGTTGCTTTTATCCCTTCCTTTACATGAGAGCTACTCCTCCCCTCTTCTCCCTGCCTCTCCTGTAGGTTATGTACCCTGGTATGTTAACATCCCAGTCATGGTTCTCTTTGTACCATGTTTCTGTGACTGCTACGATATCAGGCATCCCTCTTCCATTAAGGCCATCAGCTCAGGAGCTTGTTGCCCAGACTACGAGCATTGGTACTCATTACCCTCCATTTCCTGATGGCCTTACTCCCTTTTGCCCCATCCCTGTCCTTCTTGCCTTTGTCATTTTCTCCATTTACCCTGCCCTTCTCCTATCGACACCTCTTATGTTGGTGTTTGCGCACTACTACCGTGAATATTTGGGGGGGGCTAGGATTTTCCTGCTCCTTTCCAGTGCCTCCCCCCTTGACTAGTTTAAAAGCTTGCCAATGAAGCATTTAAACCTATCACCTAGGATCCTGGTTCCCCTCCTGAACAGATGCAGCCCATCATGCCAGTATAGGCTTGCATAACTCCAGGTGGACCCCAGTCCCCAATGAAGCCAAATCCCTGAGCTCCACACCAGTTTTTCAACCACTGATTGAATCCCATGATGAGGAACACCCTAGCCTCTCCTATGCCATAGATGGGTAGCACCTCCAAGAAGGTTACCGTGCGTGCTACTTGACTAAGAAGTGCAGACGTGTTCCTGGTCCACAAGAGTTTCACGCCAGACCCGGAGGTAAGTATCGGGTGAGGGGTTGTGGGGAGGCAGGGTGCACAGTGGGAGGCGCGGGTTGTGGGAGGGCAGGAAGACCACCAAGGGACCAATTCCTGTTTTACAGGTTTAAAAAAAAAAAGACATCCAGGACCGTTTTTATTTTACAGGGGCATGTGGCACGCTGTGTTGGGCTCCCAGCTTGCCAATGGAGACTGTCTTTTGGGAAGCTGTAGCGATGGGGATTGGGCACCCTGTCAGCACACAACAAAGGGGGATTACATTATGCCAACAGGATTGGGCACCGTCGGCAGACAACAAAAGTAGGGGGTTACATAATGCCGACGGGAGGCCCCCGTCGGCAACATAAATCTTGCAGCACTGAAGCTGATGGGGATTGGGGCCCATGTGCACAAATAAACACGGGTTGTAAGCGTGGAGTAGTACATGCTGCCGAGGGGGATTGGGCACCCCTTCGGCAGGGGGAGAGTTAATATTGTTTGTGAACATGGCGGCAAGCCACCACCATGTTCACAAACAATATCAGTGTTTCAAGATCCCGCCCTGCAATGACGGGTCACTCCCTCATTGCAGTGAATGGCTGACACTGCAATGATGAGGTGGCCCCTGATTGCAGTGGCTACATTTTTACAAGTTGGTGGCACACTGGCTGAACTAGTGTCAGTAGCAGCATTCCACAGCATTGGGGGAAGCGGGCCAAGCCTTTAAAGGCTGTGGGAGCATTGGTCACAACAGTGCCGTACCTCTACAACCTGCTTCTGGAAAAGTTGCGCAATATGTTTCTTTCTTGTGCATGCATGTAAGAACTATAAAAGGGTGGTCAAAGAACCAGAAAAGTGTACTTCTGAACAGGTGAACTTTTATGCCCGCTGACACCCGAATGTAAGCAGCCTTTCATGAAGTCATATAACAGCTCACCCCGCCCCATCCTCGCCTATGCTGATCCCACCAGCCTCTATGTGCTGCATATGGATGCCAGTCTGCAAGGTCTAGGAGCTGTGCTGTATCAAGCTTATGAGGATGGTTTGAGACCAGTGGCCTCGCCAGTAGGAGCTTGGCTCAATCGGAGTGAAACTACCGTGCGCACAAGCTGGAGTTCCTTGCACTAAAATGGGCCATCATCGACCAGTTTCATGAATACCTCTATGGGGCAAAGATATTGATGAAAACTAACAATAACCTGTTAACCTACATACAGACGTCAGCTACGTTAGACCCCACTGGGTACCAGTGACTTTCTGCCTTATCAACCTATGATTATGTTGTTGAATACAGGCCAGGACTGAACCGTATTGATGCTGATGCCTTGTCACAAAGGCCAGTTTCAGAGTGATTGGATCAGGCTGTCTGAACCTGATAATCAAGCCTTGTGCCAAACATTTGACTGAGATGAACAGATGTCTGCAGACACAGTAGACTGCTTAGTAGATTGCTTAGGCCCTCCTGATACCTGCATACCAGCTGCCTATTGCCACTTTTCTGCTCTAGATATTAGTGCACTGCCTCAATTTGACAATGACATCATTCAGTGGGCTCAATCCCAGGATCCTATGATTCAGCCCACACTTCATGCCCTGTGTGTGGGGAAAGATGTGTCCAAGTTGCGTTCCCCTGGCTTGTGAACTGCTCTGTTGTGTAAAGAAGACCCCAGGTTGAAGCTACTCAATCAGTTGTTGTACAGAAAGACAGTGGATTGTGGCGATCAAGTAGACAGGTGGCAATTGGTCCTGCCCACAGCCTTTAAAGATGTGGTGCTGAGGTCCTCCATAATCACATGGGGCACCTTGGTATTGACAGAACTCTTGACTTGGTACAATCTCGATTCTACTGGCCCAAAATGGGGGCCTATGTTGAGCACAATGTAAAGACATGCAGTTTTTGCCTGCAAAGGAAAGCACTACCTCTGAGAGCTGCCCCCCTTGTCAATATTACTACCAGCATCCCCATGGAACTGATCTGTATAGACTTTTTGTGTTTAGAACCTGATCAGCAGAACATTGGCAATGTGTTAGTGGTTATGGAACATTTCACATGGTCGACTACAGACACCTCCCCAAACAGTTCGGTGGCACGCTGGGAGCCCACCCCAGCATGCCAATTCCCCTGAAAAAAACTGTCCCACTATGTTTTTTCTTCAGACCTGTAAAAGGAAAATGGACCTCGTAGTCTTCGTGCCCCTCCCCCCACCCACACCTACCCACTGCACACCCTGCCTCCCCACACCCCCCTCACTCCATACTTACCTCCGGAGTCCGGCGCGATGATCTTCGGTGGACCAGGAACACGTCTGCACTCTTCGAAGCCGACCACGAACTGAGGAAATGCCAGTAAGCTGTATAATGGAATAAATAGGGTTTTTTCAACTTTGCTGCATATCTCAAGCATTTTTGTGAATTTTGGCCCCAAATTTTCAACTTGGGGTTTTTGGGACTCCTTCTCATGAATTTTTGCACTGTCATGGTGTTATTCGGTCCCAAAAGGTGATTTCGCAGTCACTGCACAGAATCACCTTTTGGGACCATGTAACAAAATGACAGTGCCACTGTTCATGAGGGGGGCTCTCAAAAACCCTATGTTGCAAATTTGGTGGGAAAAATCCAAAACATGACTGTTTTATGAGCTTGTGTAGTGACTATGCAACGCACGCTCGTAAATTAGCGCATTTGCAATATTTTCATGCCACATTCTCAACACTGGCATTTTACTATACCTCCTTGTGAACAGTACAGCTGTCATTTTCACATCCTGTCGAAATGTGTTTTCACACATTCGGCGCAGAATAGCACGTTCGCTGTGTGAAATCGGTGTTTGGGACACATTACAAAAATGACAGTGACCCTGTTCATGAGCAGAGGTCCTAAAATGCCTGTGTTGAAAATTTGGTGACAATAATCCATAAAATGACTGTGTTACGAGCGTGCATTATGCGGTTTGCACGCATGCTAAATGCGATTGTAAACTTCTAATATTTTCATTCCAAATTTTCAACAGTGCACCTCCTAATGAACAGTGTAGCTGTCATTTTTCACATCCTGACCAAAATCTGTTTTCGCAGTTCCGGCGCAGAATAGCGTGGTCACTGTGGAAAGTCCGCGTTCGAGACACATGATGAAAATGACAGTGACATTGTTCATTAGCAGATGCCCTAAAATGCCTATGTTGAAAATTTGGGAATGAAAGTCAATAAAATGAGTGTTTTATGAGCATGCATTGCACAGTTTGCATGCACGCTCATGACTTTGTGAATTTGTGATAATTTCACTCCAGCTGTTCATCGCTGGCATTTTTCCACACCTCCTTATGAACACTACAGCTGCCTGAAATGTGTTTTTGCACATCCAACACAGAATTGCACGCCCACTGTGTGAAATCAGTTTTCAGGACAGTTTGAGGAAATGACAGTGACACTATTCGTGAGCAGAGGTCCTTACATGCTTAGGTTAAAAATTTGGTGCCGAAACTCCATACAATGACTGTGTTGCAAGCGTGCATTGCGCAGTTTCCATGCACCCTTGTAACTTTGTCAATCTGCAACATTTTCATGCCACATTTTCACCACTGACATTTGTGCACATCTCTTTATCAACAGTCCAGCTGCCATTTTTCACAGCCTGCCCAAAACATGTTTCCGCAGCTGTGGCGCACAATGGCGTGCTCGCTGTGCAAAATCACCTTTTCAGACACATTCACAAAATCACAGCACTATGCGTCTCTAGCTATGCCACTCCCACTGCCAATGCCAGTGCGACAACATTCGGCATTGACAAATGCTTGTTGATATTGTGATGGTACAGACTTGATACAGATGCCAAATTTTCTCCAGACAGAGAGGGTTTAAACCCCTACAAATGGGGGTTCCTTAAAAGTCTTCCTTGAGCTTGCCTAAATGCTCACTGCCAGGCTGGTGTTCTGAATTTTAGCAGATTAAATGTATTGCCAGAGAGTGCCTGTATAGCCTCTGTGTACTGAATCTTTAAGAGCTGCCTGGATTGCAGTCTTAATTAATCTAAAGGGACCTCTGTTAGAATATGTGCTTGTTTGCTGATCATTAGTTAGAGTAGCAATAATATTGCAGTTTGTTCTAACCTGTCTTCTTTGCAGCAAGGACTGTTCTGTTTATCTCCACCAACTTGGGCCAGGACTGTCAGAATGGGTCAATAAGTACTGTTGGGACTCTAAATGGAGCCTCCCTACAGGGGCTTGGTGGGTCAAAACTTGTAGAAACTGTAGTTTTTGCATTTTGGCACCTAAAATAACCTGGAGGAGGAGCCCTTGTTGTGACTGACAGACAGATCAGCCAACCGAACCTTTTGGATCTTGAGGAAATTCTCAAACTGCTTGCAGTTTCAGTAAGATCTGAGTTGGGAAGTGAAGAGATAACAGCTTGAATGATTCAGGCAGCAGCCCCGGCATAGATTCTCATTGGAGAACTGTGGAAAGGCCTGAGTTTTGGCCTGCATGCCTGCCTGCTGTCCCGGAGAGGGAACTTGTGCCTTTTTCAGACTGAATCCAAACTTGGAGAGCGAAGTGAGCCACTGAATTCTGACCTGGCTCCTACCTGAAGAAGCGAAGATTTGCTGAATGCGATAGGCCTGTCTGGACTTCCAGCCACCTCTGAACTCCTGGATTATGCTGAGACTCTGCAATTGCAACCGGAGCCTTTTGCCTGGTACAGTGGAATTTCCTTACATGTGAATGAGTTGTGTACTTAAAGTGGGTTGTGATTTGGTTCCCCACTGTGGTTTGAATTGTGTTCTGCTTGCTGGTAGCTGCATTAGAATTTCCTTACATGTAAATGTGCTGTTAATGGGTCACGATTTGGTTCCCCATTGTGGTTTGAACTGTATTCTGCTTGCCGGAAGCTGCATCTGGCCCCACGGACTGAATCCAAAATCATCTCCATTGGGCCTGGGCCTTGCCACATTGGCCCAGCCTGACTACCACTGCACAGAGAAAGCCATCGACGAGAGACCTGCCTGGGATCAGCCCCTGCTCAACACTTGAACAGGAACAACACCTCGGTGATTCATGTGGGCCCTGCTTCTCCAGGCACTCCAGCTCAACAACCTGCAGTCTCGATTTCATCCTGCCTGTGTCCAGTATTGGGTATCATGAGTAAACATCAGGGTAGCTCCCTGAAACAACAGCTAAATCTAAAGTGTTGTCATCTGATTGTCTTGCTGCTTTTTCTTTCATGAACTGAGCCCTCTGGCTCCGGATTACAAGTAGTGTGTGTTGTGCATGCTGCTTTTCTTCCATCACGGGGCCCCATCCAGCTGCAACGTTCCTGGCTAGCCCACCATTTTCCTACCTGGATATCCAGAGTATGTGACTGTGTGGGGACTTAAAGCACATGCATAACTGTTTGATTAATATAGCCTTTAAGCCAATCAACCTGATTACGCCTTACTTGTTCAAGTCCTTGAATAAATCAGATCTGACTTTTTTTGCTGCATTTAACCTGACTCTAGTTCCAGTTTGTGCCAAGAGTACAGCACTGTTGCTATTTACTGTGCTTTACCCTTGTTTACAGGGGTCCCCAGGGTCGAGCCAGAGGAACCAGCCCTGGTGGTAAGTGCAAACAGTGTGGGTAATTGTATGTGTACAAGGGTACTGTGAAAGTGATTATTGTATATTGCTTAGGCCACTAGAAGGGAAAGAGGGGTTACAGTGTCCCAGAGGGCTGTGCCCAGGTTAGTTTTACCACTACCAACCCTGACCTCCGGGCTGAGGCACCTGTTTCAGAACTCAGGACCCTTAACCTGCTACTAGCCATGCAGGCAGGGGTAGTAGCCCTTGGAGTTAGAGCCACCTAGGGTTACATTGGTGTCACCTGCAAAGAGCCAGACCTTTCCCTCCAGGCCTTCCATAATGTCACTAATGAAGATATTAAACAGGACTGGTCCAAGGACTGATCCCTGAGGTACCCCGCTGGTCATTCTCCTCTCCTCGGATTGGATCCCGTTTACCACCACCCTCTGCCTCCTGTCCATTAGCCAGTTCTAACCCAGTTTACCACCTTGTGCCCCATGTGCAGGCTGCCTATCTTGTTAACCAGCCTTTTCGTGGGACAGTGTCGAAGCCTTACTGAAATCGATGCCCCGATTTACTTCCTTCGTCACCCAGTCAAAAAATCTATCAGATTCATCTGACACTACCTTCCTGCTGTGAATACATGTTGCCTCAGATCCTGGGCACCACTGGATTCCAAGTGTGCCACTATTCTTTCTTTAAGTAGTGCCTCCATGATCTTTACTACTGAGGTGAGGCTGACCGGCCTATAGTTCCCTGGCTCCTCTCTGCTAGCGCCTTTGTGTAGAGGGACTACATATGCCCTCTTCCAGTCTTCTGGAACCACTCCTGTGTTGAGTGGCTCAGTGAACAGAGCTGCCAGAGGAGCTGCTAGCTCTCTTTGCAGCTCCCTTAATATCCTTGGGTAAATGCCATCTGGCCTCATTGCTTTATCCACCTTCAGTTTTGTGAGCTCCTCCAGGACTCTCTCCACTGTAAATGGCCTTGTATTTACCACCCCCCCTTTGTATCTCTTACCCATTTGTTGTCCATGACCATCGCCTTCTTTAGTGAATACTGAAGAGAAGTATTTGTTCAGTATTTCTATTTGTTCAGTATTTCTGTCTTCTCCAGGTCCCCCTCTTTAGATTCCCCTGTATCCCCTCTGAGCCTTACAACCCCCCCTCCCCCAGGTTTTCCTTCTTTCGCTGATGCACCTATAGAATGCCTTGTCCCCTTTCTTCACTGTCTGTGCTAATCTTTCTTTGGTCTGTGCCTTGCTCTCCTTACAGCCTTCCCCGCTTCTCTCAGATTCTTTAGATACACCTCCTGTCTTCATCCCTTGAGTCTCCTTATATTTCCTGAAACTCGCCCTTTTGGCCCTTACAGTACCTTGTCTGCCACTTCTCTCAAGTGGTGGTTTCCTCCTTCTCTTGCCTTTGTTTACCAGCTGAATTCATTGGTTCATCACTTCCTCCATGACTCTCTTCAGGTGTTCCATAGCTCCTTTACTATCTCTCCTATCTCCTCCTCTCCAGGATTGCTTTGATACTCCTCCCCATTTTAGCAAAACCTGCCCTCCTAAAATCTAAGACATTTGCCTTTGTGTGATTAGTTTGTGTCTCTGTCCACATGGTAAACCACACTATGTGGTGGTTGTTGGATGCCAGTTGACCTTCCATTTGGACATCTGTGAATCTGTCGCCACTGATCAGTACAAGGTCTAGAATCACCCTGTCTCTGGTGGGATCAACCACTAGCTGTCTGAGGCCTGCCTCCTGCAGGGAATCCAGTATGCCATGGCTCCTGGATAAAGCAGCTGCTGGGATGGTCCAATCCATATCTGGGATATTGAAATCACCCAGCAGTAATACCTTGCCCTTTGTTGCCATGTCATGAATTTGATCCACTATATCCCTATTCCCCCTCCCCGCGCTAGAGGTCTGTAGATCACCCCTGTGCAGACTGCTGTTTCATTGCCTGGCTCAAGGGTGACACACAGTGCCTTAGCCTCTCCATCTACCCTGAACCTCTGTTGCTTTTATACCTTCTCTTATGTAGAGGGCTACTTCCTCCCTTTTACTCCACTATTTCTCCTGAATAGAGCATAGCCCTGAACATTTGCATCCCAGTCATGATTTGCAGGGTACCAGGTCTCTGTTACTGCAGCTATGTCCAAGTCTGCCTCTTCTAACAAGGCCTCCAGGTCTGGAATTTTATTTCCCAGGCTAGGGGCATTTGTAACCATGGCTTCATGTTTTGCTACCTGTCCTCCCTCTCATCCTGTGTTTGGCTTCCTGTCCCCTTCCCCCAACCCCATTTTCCCTTTTATGCTGCCTTCCTCTCCCTGCCTTTTCCCTTTTATCTGGTACTGATGTTTCTGTCTGCAACCTACTAGAACCTCTGCAGAACCTCTAGTGGATCCCCTTAAAGATGTTATAGAAGGACTGGGTGACCACAAGCTCTGAAAACAGACATCTGAGATTTTTTTCACCTATGTTGATAATAATTATTTAATGTTTAAATTAATGAGAGCAAATGCATCTTTTGATTCCTAAATATTGTAAGAAACATTGTAAATAAAGAAAAAGAAAAAAACAGCATGATGCATTAGCTATTTCAGTAATTACAAAAGGCACTTCATATACACTCATATCTTTTGAATGAAATAAGAAATGTGAATACTCTGTAGAAGTGATGTCAGAATTCAGTCTAAGAATGTATTAGCTTTTAGTTTGGTTTAGCTAAAAACATTTATTGCAATTCACATTGAACTAGACAAGTATAACTTTACCAGTTTGACAAATACCAAAGCCTCATATTTTGATTTTATGTGCCTATCTTCTACGTCATAAAGGAAATTAGTGCTACTTACAGTAAGTTAATGTATCTGTTTAGTTTGTTGTTTAGAACTTTTCTATCACATTTTTTATGTTTCACTGCACTATGTAATTGACATTTGTGACGTTGCTTAACTGATTCAATAATGTAATAAATGACATATAACAGCGGGGACTATAAAAATAGCTGAAATGTCTCCAGTACTCCCTGGCGAAGCCTTGCATTAGAGGCGAAGCGCTGGGGCTTGGAGGTTGAGTTTCACTGATGAGAGGCTTGAAAAAAATTGAAACTTGGTTGTAAAAATAAAACCACAAATGTTTTTGAAATCTGCATCTTGGATTCTCGCTTTTCCTTTCTAAATGTTGGAGTGAACTCTGTCTTGGAACTAGGGAATACGGGCAGACTGGGTGGGCCTAGCAGTCCTTATCTGCCATCAAATACTATGTTACTATGTAACATGAGCAAAATATGGTGCTGAGTTGGCATCTTAAGCTCTGTCAGTTGGCTGAATGGATGCTAACAGCCTCTCTGTACATTTCATCTGTGTAAGGAATACCAGATTCTTTCTTCTTACTCAAAACTCATGTCTCATCAAAGGAGCTCAAGGTTCCTCTATAGGGATGTAAGAAGAGAATGGACCATTCATTTCTTCATGCTTCCAGAGTCATAGATGCATAGCTCAATGCAACTAGGCAAGGAGGCAGTATAGCAGTGGTTTAGGATTCTGAGCTGCAAACCTGAGACCTACATTTGAATCCCACAGCCCCCAGGTGCATACTGTATGACCCTGAGCAAGTCTGTTTACTTCTTTGTCCTCCTAGGTCACAGCTGGAAACAAGATTTAGCTTAGTGTGACATTCTGGTTAAACAATTTTCCTTTCCCTTTCCCTTACTATATCTCAGGCATCATTCCCTATTTATGCCTGTAACTAGAGATGCTGTGAATTTAAACATTGTTGACAGAGTTGCCATGAAGCAGCTAAAATTCACCTTCACAATGCTTTGCAAAGTTTCCATGGAACTTAAGACTTTGACTTTACAGGAACTGTAATACTTTTACCCAGTGGTGGCCTTTTTTTGGCAAAGTGGTTCCTTCAAGAATTAATTTTGGTCAGTTGGCCAAAAAACACAGCAACTTCACTGGTCAAAACATCATGAATTTGGTGAATTTGCACTTTACAAATTCCACTGAATTTATGAATTTTGTACTTTGCCCATCTCTATCTGTAACCCACCTCAGGAACTATCCTTCCAGAGTAGAGTCAATTGACTCTGCCACCAGTTGCTTCTATGCCAGTCTAGGCTTGGTTGAAAACAAGCGGTACAGGGTTACTGTAGATCTGCCCAGCATGATGCTGTATTACCAGAAGAATTTCAGAACCAAAGCACATCCTCATATTCAAGATTTGAAGTAAAGCACTCAGTTCAGGGTCTCTTCTCAATCTACAAAAGAACTTTTGAATTTGGAGTGCAAATGGGTAAAGCATGATCTAGGGAAAATTAACAGTCTCCTTGTGTAACCCCTCCCCCGGGTGAAGGACTTACCTGAATGGGGCTACGACCCTGCTGGGATCTCGATCCTGCCTCCGGTCCCCCTGGACTGTTAAATCGGGACTGGAGGGCTTAGTAAGTGGTCTCCAGTGGGATTCAGGCCCATGCGCCAACCTGTTCCCCACAGCTATAGTCACCAATGTCTTGTGTCTTCAGCCCATGTTCTGAGAGAGGCCGAGGTTCAGCTGATGTTTCTGCACCTTCGGCACTCTAGTACTCCAGTGGCCCCAGTAGCTGTTGAAAACCAGGCCACAGAATGTAAATAAAAAATCATGGCTGTCATGTGCTCCTGCACATGTGCTGCCACAAGGGGAACACATTTAAAGGAGCTATGGCTTTATTTGAAGCGCTTCGCTGTGGCCAATATTTAACACTATCACTGCCTAGGCAGGCAGTGGAGTTGGGGATCAGGAGGAAAGTCTCAGGGTTTAAGGGGAAATGGGTCCTGCCATTCAAAGGGCTTAAATTGTAAGTATTGGGGCTGTGTTTGCTTGGGGTAAAATGTAAACAAACATGGCAGCCCCCATGGGCTGTAACAAGGGGTGGGGGCTGCTGGGAATGGTCAAAGGTTATGAAAAGCCTGGGATTGCATGCAGCCAATCAAAATGGGGCTTTGTAAAAAAAAAAATAAAAAGAGATGGTTTGCCTGCCAAATGGGAGATGCCTCTGAGTCTGGAGACAGTATGCAGGAAAGACTGCTGTGGGCTGCCAACCCAAGGCCTTCACCCAGCACCCATCAGCCTGCTTGGTCCTATAGACCTGAAAAGGCAGAGCAGAAAAGCAAGCCGGTTTGTAGGAGGAAAGATTTTGAAAGTTTGCTGCCAAAAGAGAGAGTTTTGAGTTTGCTGCAGTAAACAGAGACTGTATATGTTTTGCAGCAAAGAGAGAAAGAATTGAGAGATAGCAGCTTGAGAACTGCAAGTGTGAGTACTGCTTTAAACTACAAAATTCTGCAGCAGAGAGCAAAGCATTTGCAGCAGTGAAGATGGAGTTTGCTACAGAGAGCTAGGAGTTGGAGTCTTCAGCCAGAGACAGCTGAAAGCTGCAGTATGAATGCAGAGACTATAAGTTGCACAGCATTAGAATACATAGTTCTGCAGCAAAGGGTGAAGCCTATGTAGCCTGTGTCCCACCAGAGCGATTCAAGATTCAGAGACTGCTGATTTGCTCCCAGCCAGAGTGCTGCATGTAGCAGGACTAGAGACTGTGCCACAGCCCAGCTGCAAGTTTGCTGTGAAGCTGTGTGCAAGCTGAAAGTCTGGAAGACCTATAGCCTGCCTTGTCTCCCAGACCACCAGAGTGACTACCTGAGAAAAAGCCCTATGGAGAAGAAGACGCGAGGAAGATCATCATGATCATCATGAGATTAGAGCAGTGCAAAAGGACTTTGTAGAGTTGGGGAGGGGCTTAAGACAAGTAGCACACACAGTATCCTTCTCAGAGGTGCTGCCTGTCAGTGGCATGAGTGAGGCGAGGGTACTTTGCACCATGCAGTTTAACAAATGGTTAAAATGGTGTGAAGCACAGGGTTTGGCTTCATTGGAGACTGGGTTCCATCTGAGGACACCAGCCTATACTGGCAGGATGGTCTGCATCTCTCCAGGAAGGAACAAGTCTTTAGGGCAATCGGTTTAAATGCTTCATTGGCAAGCCTTTAAACTAGTCAAGGGGGGAGGCACTGATAAGCAGAAGGAAAATCCCAGCCTCCCTCTATAAAACAGGGTACTAAATGAGAAAAAGACCAAGGTAGCAAGGTCACTGGGGGTTGCCGCTACAGAAGGTAAAGCCATCAAAAAATGGAGAGCAATGAGTACCAATGCCCGTAGTCTGGGTAACAAGCTTCCTGAATTAGTGGCCTTGATGGAGGAGGAAGATCTGGATATTGTGGCAGTCACAGAAACATGGTACACACAGAACTATGACTGGGACGTAAACATACCAGGATACACTATCTACAGGAGGGACAGGGAGGGTAAAAGAGGAGGAGGATTAGCACTCTACATAAGAGAAGAAATCAAAGCAACAGAACAAAAGGGTAAACAGGGAGGAGAAGAAGCACTGTGGGTCAATTTGGAGGCAGGCAATGGCACACCAATCCGCACAGGGTTTATACAGACCCTCTCAGGGAGGAAATGGACAAGGAAATGATAGAAAGTATACTTAGAATGGCAGATAAAGGGAGATATTGCTGATGGGTGATCTGAATATGCCAGATGTTAACTGGAGTGCAGTTGCAGCAGCCACTTCTAAGAGTGGGGTTATTCTGGATGCCCTACAGGGGCATGCCTTAGACAACTAGTATTGGAACCCACTCGAGAGGAGCAATCTTAGACCTGGTTCTCTCAAACGGAGATGAAGAGGGATCACAGATGTAGAAGTGGGTAGCCATCTGGGAACTAGCGACCATCGAACAGTATGGTTCACAATAAACACAGCAATAGAGTCAGCCATACAAAGACAAAGGTACTGGATTTTAGGAGGGCTGACTTTGCCAAAATGGGTGAGTGCCTAAGGAATGCACTAGCAAATGGGCAGGAAGGGACGGTGGAAGAACAATGGGGAATAATAAAACTGCCATCACAGAGGTAAAAGCCTTGTGTAAAGCAAATAAACAAAATGAAACGAGTAAAGAAACCACAATGGTTCTCAAAGGAAGTGGCAGTGAAGGTTCAAGAGAAAAAGAAAGCATTCAGGAAGTACAAAGAATCACAGAAGGAACAGGACAAAGAACTGTATCAGTTAAAGCAAAAGGAAGCTGGAAAGGCAGTCAGAACAGCAAAGGCCCAAACCGAGGCAAAGATAGCCAACTCAGTTAAGAAGGGGGATAAACCTTTATAGGTACATCAGGGAGCAAAGGAAGACCAAGGGAGCGATAGTGAGGCTTAATAAAGGGAGGGAGGGTGGGCAAAGGGTGACTGTGAAAGGCAGAGGTACTAAACAAATATTTTTGCTCAGTATTTACAAAGGAAGAGGAGGTACCTAAAACAAACAGTAGAAACACTCTGGATACAGAAGTTGATACCAGCCCATTTATTAGGAAGAAAGAGCTCTGAAAGAGCTCTTAAAACTGAAGGTGGACAAAGCAATGGGGCCTGATGGGATTCATCCCAGAATTCTAAAAGAACTAAGGATAGAACTAGTGACACCACTGACTACCCTCTTTAACAAATCATGGGAGGATGGGGTGGTACCTGAGCACTGGAGGAGGGCAGATGATTCCCTTCACAAAAAGTGGGAGCAAGGCAGAAGCAGGAAACTACAGACCTGTTAGTTTAACCTCAGTGGTATGGAAAATGATGGAATCACTTCTGAAGGAAAGAATTGTTGCGTATCTAGAGGCCAGAGGGCACAGACCCAAGGCAGTGCGGATTCACAGCGGAAGGTCGCGCCAGACAAATCTGATAGATTTTGACTGGGTGACCAAAGTAGTAGATCGGGAGGGGCTGTGGACATGGCCTACCTAGACTTTAGCAAGGCATTTGACACAGTCCCACACAAAAGATTAATATACAAGTTAGCCAGCCTGGGAGTGGGTCCCAAGATGACAGCCTGGGTAAAGAATTGGCTGGAGAATAGGACACAGAGAGTAATAGTAAATGGAGTCCACTCTGAAAAAAGGGAGGTTAGCAGTGGGGTACCACGGGGTTCAGTGTTAGGACCGGTCCTCTTCAATGTCTTTATAAGAGACATTGCAGAGGGACTGGAAGGAAAGTATGTCTCTCTTTGCAGATGACACAAAGATCTGCAACAGAGTCGATGCACAAGGTGGGGTGGAAAGGATGAGAAGGGACTTGGCAAGGTTTGAGGAATGGTCAAATGTATGGCAGCTTAGATTCAATGCTAAGAAGTGCAGTAATGCACCTGGGAAACAAAACCCAGGGAAGAGTACACAATGGGGGTGAGATACTAACAACAACAAAATGGAAAGGGACCTGGGGGTAGTCATATCAGATGACCTAAAGGTGGGCAAGCAATGTGAGAGGGCAGCAAGGAGGGCTGGGGGGATACTGGGATGCATAGGGAGAGGCATCACCAGCAGAAAAAAGAAGTTATTATCCCTCTGTACAGACAGCTGGTGAGACCACATCTGGAGTACTGCGTGCAGTTCTGGAGACCCAATCTCTGCAAAGACATAGACAGGATGGAAGCTGTCCAGAGGAGGGCAACTAAAATGGTGCAGGGTCTGCACCGGAAGACATATGAAGTGAGACTTAAGGAGCTTAATATGTATAGCCTCGAGGAAAGGAGGGAGAGGGGACATGATAGAAACTTTCAAGTACCTCAAGGGAATCAAGAAAGTCCAAGAGGGTAGCATCTTTCTAAAAAGAGGTGTGCAAGAACAAGGGCACAATTTGAAGATAGAAGGGGCGCCCAGAGGTAATTTAAGGAAGTATTTTTTCACAGAGAGGGTTGTGGATGCATGGAACAGCCTTCCAGAGGAGGTTGTGGAGTCAAAAACAATGGTGGAATTCAAGCATGCATGGGACAGTCATAAGGCAATTCTCGGGGGTGGGGGTAGGAAGAAGTAGGCTGCTGGTTAACTAGGATCTGCAGCTTATCCATCAGGTAGGGAAATGGGCAGACTGGGTGGGCCAAGCGGTCCTTATCTGCCGTCAAATTCTATGTTTCTATGTTTTCTAAGTTTCTATGAAGATGGTGAGAGGCTTGCCTGGTGAACATTGTTTACAAAAGCCTCAGAGGTGAAGTTGTCAAGGCCAGGCAGGTGAAGACCAGTGTTCTTCATTTCTTCAGCCAGCCTTGCTTCTGTCTTGCACTACCAACATGACACTTCCATGGTACAGTTCAAAGTCAGCCTGCTGAAAACCCCATTTGGAGGCAGTATAATGCAGTGGTTAAGGTTCTGAGCTGCAGATCTGGAGACCTAGGTTTGAATCCCACAGCCACCTAGCTGCATACTGTGTGATCCTGAGCAAGTCACTTAACTACCTTGTGCTCCCAGGTCACATCTGGAAACAAGCTTTGGCTTAGTGTGCTACTCCTGGTTAAACAGTGTTTCCTTTCCCTTTCCATTTGAATCTTCAAACTTTTAAGTACCCCTGGCTGCAGCTCAGAGGAGTCTCCAATTTAACTAGTTAGTTACTATTAAGGGGTTACGTCCTGGGCTGGACTGCAAATTCAAGCTGCACCCTAGGCAGAAGTTAAGGGTTGTGTTGTTAAAATCTTTGGCCCCAACACAAGCCACTGCCTCGAAAGCCAACCTTCAGACACCTGTATCAGCACTTTAATGGTGTGGTACCCATTGCTACCTGTGCTGTTGGCCACGGTCATTTGGAGAAAAAGTCAGGTGCACCCGCAGATGAAAGGACTAGGAGTGTGTGTGAAGTATTACTGTTTACTTCCTTAGTTGCTGCTTTGCTGTTCCTCTGTTTTCCCTCTCCTCCTAATAAAAATTATGATTGTTTCATTTTACATCCTGTTATTGGGAGTTATTGCAGAGTGTGTGGAGCTGATGTGTGGGGGAGGCATTCTGGGGGCAGCTATTGTATTTTCCTAGGGGATGGTAACCTATTATTTGCCCAACAAGTATCTCCTATCACTACCCCAGAGTGGAGGCACCGTGCCATTTCCTGACCAGGTATCCCAACAACCAGTGAACCCAGGCTGGCCCACTCGGGTGTGTGTCCAGGCGAGACCTGAGGGCCCCTGAAAAGCTCAGATGATCAAGTGGCTGTTACACTTGTTTAAAATGTTCCAATAATACAGTTTATAACCACTTCTTCTGTCCTTTGCTGCAGCAGTCTGATCATTCATTTCTCTGTGTTTTTGTTGCTCTGACCTGATCATCCAGAGGTACAGTATGTTATTTGTATTAATATGTTTTACCAGGACAGACTCCTTTGAGCAGATCTAATTTTCAAGATGGTCCTAAAAGGAAAGCAGTACACAAATCTTGCTAAATATTTCCTTATCATTTTCTCTAGTTGAAAACTGCTCCTAAAGTGTAAAACTGCTGGGAACAGCCCCCGCCCTGGTCATTCTGCAAGTAGGGACTGGGTAGAGCCCTGTTAAAATTGTTAGTAGTCTGCTCTATCTGATTGCATTATGGCCCTAAGCTTTAGGGCTCTGTACTTTATTTTCCCCAGCATCATTTGCTCCCATAATGCAAGAGAGAGTTTTTTTGGGGACAAAAGCCCAAACATTCAAGTCTTTTAGGGGAACAGTCAGCAAAGAGACTCACACTCAGTTGGGCTGGTCCCAATGTGCACTTTGTGTACAAAAACATTTCTGGTTTGCTTACTGTTTACTTTAGTACTGCACTGTAGATTGCATCAGACTAATTTTGCTTAATTCAAGGCTGACATCCTCTGTTACTACAAATGCCACAATCCCCTGCAGATGACATCAGAGCAGTAGGCAGAGGAAGATTCAATAGCCTGCAGTCGGTGTTAAAGCTTTTGTTATCTTCAGTTAGATTTTTCCTGTGTTTGCTTTCCTCCAGTGGCTAAGCACTGTCCTCGGTGACTGTACTTAGTCCAGGAAGGACAGCGAGACCAGCAAACAAAAACAAGCATTTGTCAATGCTGAATGTTTGCTTGCTGGCATTGGCATTGGTAGTGTAGAAGTTACAGAGCTGCATAATAGGAATGGCAGCGAAGTATTGAACTGAAGCCAACCCCACCACCACCCTGCAGAGAGTGACAGGCATTGGGGTGTGCCTTTGGGTCGTCAGGCATAACAACCATGCCATTTCACCACACCCTACCCTGCAGACACTGACAAGTGTCACAATGTTCCTTGGGGTCTTTGGCCCTTATTCGCACCCCATTCCATCAGGAAATATGGTGAGATGGGTGCGGTATAGGAGAATGGGGTGAAGTTTGGGGCCGAAGAGTCCGAGGCACACCTTGATGCCTCTCACTGGCTGTAGGGTGTCGGTGGGGGTGGAATGGTATGAGCATTACAGGCAAGAATCCCAAGTCACACCCTTGATGCCTGTCATTCTCTACAGGGTGGGGCGTTATGGTCGGAAACCCTAATGCCTCAGGGATTCGTATTTTCACCCAAATTTTCAACATGTTTTTTTGTGACCTCCACCTCATGAACAGTGGCAATATCAGTTTGTTAGCGAAAACTGCTTTTGCACAGCGATTTACGGCATTTGGCACCACAGGTGCAAAAACACATTCTGAACAGGATGGAAAATGACAGCGGTACTGTTCATGGGGAGGTGTAAATGGCAATGTTGAAAATCTGCTGTGAAAATATTTAAAAAAATGGTGACGCCACGCATAGAAACTGTGTAACGCATAATCTGTAATGTAACTAGTTTGGGATTTTTATAGCGGATTGCTAATACAGGCATTTTGGACCTTCGATCATGAACAGTGTCAGTGTGATTTTCTTTATCTGTCCCAAACAATGATTTCCCACAGCGACCACGCATTTCTCACTGAAAGTGTGGAAACACATTTTGGCCATGTTGTGGAAAATGACAGCTGTACTGTTCATAAGGAGTGTGGAAAATGCCACTGGTGAAAATCTGGACTGAAAATATTACAAATTCATGAACTTATGAGGGTGCGTGGAAACTGTGCAATGCTCACTCGTAACACAGTCATTTTATGGAGTTTTGTCACCAAATTTTCAACATAGCCATTTTAAGACCTCTGCTTATGACCAGTGTCACTGTGATTTTCTAAATCTGTCCCAAACATTGTTTCCGCATACTAACTGTACCATTGTGTGCTACACGTGTGGAAACACATTTTGGGCGAGATCTGAAAAATGGTAGCTGTACTGCTCATAAGGAAATGTGGTAAAATGGCACTGTTGAAAATCTGGTGTGCAAATATTACAAATTCGCAAACTTGTCAGCGTGCGTAGGAACTGCACAATGTGCGCTCCTAAAACAGTCATTTTTGGGAATCTTTTCACCAGATTTTCAACATAGCCATTTTAACACCTCTGCTCATGACCAGTGTCACTGTGATTTTCTTAATGTGTCCCATAGATTGATTTCAAGCACCGATCAGCGCCTAGTGCGTTATATGGGCAGAAACATTGTGGGCTAGATGTGATAAATGACAGCTGTACTGCTCATAAGGAGGTGGTAAAATGGCAATGTGGAAGATCTGGAGTGAAAATATTGAAATTTAGAACTTATGAGCGGCTTAGGAACCTCACCCACGCCTAGAAACAGTAATTTTAGATTTTCATTAAATTTTCAACATAGCCATTTTAAGACCTCTGCTCATTAACAGTGTCACTGTGATTTCCTTAATGTGTCCCGTACATTGATTTCGCACATCGACTGCGCCAATGTGTGCTACATGGGCAGAAACACGTTTTGGGTGAGATGTAAAAAATAACAGCTGTACTGCTCATAAGGAGGTGTGGTAAAATAGCAATGTTGAAAATTTGGAGTGAAAATATTGAAAATTCGTGAACTTACGAGTGTGCATAGGAACTGTACATCGCACGCTCGTAAAACAGTCATTTTAAGGAATTTATCCACCAAATTTTCAAAATAGACTTTTTGAGAGCCCACCTTATGAACACTGGCAGTGTTGTTTCATTAATCGGTCCTGAAAGGTGATTTTGGCGCAGTGATCAGTGAAATCACCCTTCGGGCCCGATTAACGCCATGACAGTGACAGCATTCATGAAAAGGGGTCCCAAAAACTCCAGGTTGAGAATTTGGTGCAAAAATTCCAAAAAATGCCAAGATATACAGCAAAGTTGAAAAAACCCTGTCTATTACATTATACAGCTTACTGGCATTTCCTCAGTTCTCGGTCGGCTTTGAAAAGTGCAGACGTGTTCCCGGTCCACTGAAGATCATCGCACTGGACTCCAGAGGTAAGTATGGGGTGAGGGGGGGTGTGGGGAGGCAGGGTGTGCAGTGGATGGGCTCGTGTGGGCTAGGAGAACACCGAGGGAACGTTTCCTTTTTTACAGTTTTTTTTTTTCCAAGGAAGATGACGGGGGATGTTTGCCACGCTAGGATGGGCTCCCAGCGTGGCAGCTAGAAGGCTGTTTGGGGGCCTGGAGCTGACGGGATTGGGCACCCCTGGCCGGGCTATATGGCGGACATGTGCCACGCTGGGGTGGGCCCCAGCGTGACACCTGGAAAGCTTTTTGTTTTGGGGGGCGGCATGGATGGATAGCATTGGGCACCCTGTCAGGCTATACAGTGCATGTACGTGAGGGGGGTGCATGAGCACACACATGTGTGTGTGCATGTTGAGGGGAGCTCTACTCACTGAAGTGGAGCTCTCCTTTCAACTATGCCACTGCATTTTCAACTGCTGTCATAGACAGCTGGAGCAGTGATTGGAGCACAGCGACGCGTCTGCAAACACACTGACTGAACTGGAAGAGGCTGACACACCTCTGAAAACTCGATGATGGCATTATGTTTCTTGCACATGCGCAAGCAAACATAAAAAATCAGAGCTTATAAAAGCTCAACATGCACTGCAGGCTATTGAAGTTCCCACTACTGCCTACTATCTGAAGTCAGCTGTTGGTGATTCTAGGATTTGTAGTACAGACAATGTCAGCCTAGAAGCATGCAAAATTAGTCTGATACAACCAACTAAATTACCATAAACAGTAAGTAAACCAAAATGTTTTACACACACTGTGCACATTGGGACCAGCCCTACACTTGAGTGTGGGGCCCTTGATGCTGACTGTTCCCCTTTAAAGAATGTGGGGAGGATTTTCAAAATGTGCATTGCAATTGTGTCCCAGTTGTGCTAACTGCATCAAGACCATTAGAGAACCAAAATATTTTGTATCTTCTGTATACAATTACAACAAGATGCACATCAAAAATGATGCATGTGTCAACATTCTGATGCTGCATTCTTTGTCATAAATTGAGTAAAATGTCATAAATACATCAGAATGTTTGATAATCGGGGGCAATCAAGGGGACTACCTCCAGTGAGTACAGAGAAGCGGCATTGGCTGGAGGTTACAGGGACAGGGCTGCTATCCTGCTCACATGACCCGAGGGAGAAAAAGGCATTATGGGAAAAAAATACTGTCACAAGTGTTGTATCCAGGCTCTTGAAAATTCAATCCTATGTGACTGACTAGCAAAATTACGAGCAGACTAAAAAACACACTTTTCCCTTGGGCTCAACCTAGTTTACCTAGAGGAGGGCTATTTGTTTTATTTTTTGCCATAAAACTGTTTATTGATTTTAATATAACCATTAGAACAATCATCAACAAGGCCTATCACAGAAACATCATACAGGTAAAGTACTGTGCACAGGAAACAAACACTGTGAGAATAGGAACATAACAAGATAAATAGCTATGATCTTATCTTGGAACAGGGTACCTCTTTGATAAGTTGTAATTAAAGCAGTCCATCAGTTCTAATTGTAAATTGAATTCTGCAACATTTATGCAATATTAAACATATAAGCATTGGCAGAATGAAAACATTCAATATTTACAGAGAAGACAACCTCACAGGGTTAGATGATCAGTTCATGACAAAAGAACAAAAAAGGTGTGCTATGGAAGAGAAAGAAACTGATGTAAACAGAGTTGTGTCTCTATTGAAGCACCTCTAATGAAGAATTTCTCACTCTAGTCAGTGAATTAAAACATAAGGTACAATAAGGCTATCCCTTGTTGCAAGAGGAAATGGCAATTGTCTTGGGGTGGGGAGACCTAGTAGAAAAGGCTTACTACTAGAGAAAAATTCTAGGGATATTCAGTGAAATGGCTTCTAGAAGTATCAGGTGGGCAACAGTTAAGGTACAAAGGGAGGGCACACATTGGATACTGGGAGGGGAAATGGATAAAGACATAATTAAGTAATGACAGAGTAGGGGGGGAGTGGAGTGGAATAGGAGAGAAGGGGAAAGGCAGGACAGGAACAGTCAGGTGCATCTAGGAAAAGGAGCTATCCAATGGCAGACCCTAGAGTTCAGATAGAGAATATCAGTAATGCATTATTTGTAGCATATACATTTAATAGTTTCTTAGTTTTGTTTACAAGTCCAATCAGCCTGGAGGCCATAGATGGACTTGTCACCTTTCAGTGGACATAATCCCATTTTCTAATGAGCACGTGCTGGTCGAGCAACCTTTTAAATGCTGCCATATTGTCAGCTCCCACCACCTTCATTGGTAGTGAATTCCTCTCATTAACCACTCTCTGGTTATACCATCTTCCTCTCCTTTGTGTCTTATAATTTTCACCTTGTAACTGATAGGCATGAAGCCTGATTGCCCTGTCTAGCCCTTTCTTTTTTCCTTAGTCCTGCACAATCCCAGAGGATTTTGTTTTGGAAACAAGTATATGCAAAGCACAAATATCCCCTTAAACTTCTGTAGGACATTGAATACAGGCCTAATTTTGATAGTCTATCTTGATAGCCATACTTCTTAACTATGCCTATCTTCTTGGTAAATCTACACTGTATTCTTTCTACATGCTTACAGCTACCTATACTTTGTGGAGCACTAAAAGCCTTTCATATTCAAGAACTGGCCTAATCAGAGATTTATACAAGGGCATTGGTACCTTCTTACTTCTGCTATAGATATTCCTTAAAATATTCCCCTTTAGTTTGTTCGCTCTATTTACCACATCAAAACTGTGTTTATCAAAAGTTAAAGTATCAGATATGATCACTCCCAGATCCCTTTCTGAGTTTATACTGGCGAGTAGTTTGTTGGTTTTATATTTAACTTTTCCCTCCTTCCTGGAGCCGCCCATGCCGCCTTATCCTTCTGCTTGGTCACGCGGGCATGGCTCACTTCCGTGCTGCCCCCTCGAGCACTGCTGCGGGTTTACCCCCACGGGTAGTCTGCCACACACTCCCTCATATATGCCGCTGGCACTGTAATTAGGCTCAGGCCCAGCCTGGAAGCACATTGAAGTCAGCAGGCAGCTTCATCCATGACGTGAGGCAGCTCCTCCTCCTTTTCCAGTTTTCTCCCCTAGGAGGCGGGGTCGTGCAATGATGCCAGTATCCGCCCGCCTCCATTCCGCTGAGTGTCGGCTGCGTGGAACCCTGGTCTCCACCAGGGGTCCCCAACGCACCGAACGCTGCCCACACCTCCCGGAGTGGAGAGCTGCCCATCAGACGCTCAATCCTACCCCTCCCCGGCTGGCTCTCCGACGACCCGAGTCCGTTTCCAAACCCGGGTCGCTGGCGTCGCAAGCGGAAATCCAACCGCTGTGCCGACGGGCCGGCGTGAGTAGTTTGTTGTTTAATTTATAATTAGCTTTTTTATTGTTAAAATCAAAATGCATTACCTTGCATTTCTTTCTATCTTTTCTATATGTCCCCAATGGAATCCATTTGATTTTTAGGTATCCTGTATACACTTAAAAAGTAATTATTAAGGGCTGTGGCTATTTCGTCCTCTTTGACCAATATCTTATTCCCTTCTTTCAAACTATTTATCTGTTTATTACCTTTTTTAGGTTTCCTACATAACTAAAGAAACTTTTATAGTTGTCCTTATTGCATTGAGCTAGTCGTGATTCTGCATTGCCTCTGGCCTTATTTATAATTTTCTTACATTTCCTGGATATCTGTATAAATTTCTGTTTCCTGTCCTCGGTGGGGTTAGTTCTATACTTTTTGTATACCCGCTTCTTTTTTTTAACCATCCTACATATTGAATTATTAAACCACACAGGGACACGTCCCCTCCTATCATATTTTACTATTTCTGGGACAAAATTCTTTATGCATTCTTGTAGTTTATCTATGGAGTAGGCAAACACCCACCATTATTAGAGACTTAAACTAAATGGGTGGTCTTTCCAGTGTCCAGCCATTGGTTTTTGTTCTGAAAGGTTTTCTGGGGAAAATTTCTAGGAAAGGGTTCCATATTTCCTGAAAAACAGACAGTTTACTGACTATTTGGTGGGCAGTTCTCTCTCAGCAGGCTGTCAAGGCAAGAAGATTAAACCATTCCCCATGAAGGGTGGAGTCATGGTCCCTCTATTGCTGCAGCAATATTCTGTTAGCGGTCACCAAGGCAGCATTGGTCCACAGAAGCTGGGGTCTGGAGAGTACTGAGTTAGGCTGCAGCAAGCTAAGTAGAGCTATTTGTGGGTCTTTGACCCACAAATCAGGGAGCACTCTAGTACAGGTGGACCATATCTTCGTCCAGTACTGGTCAATGGCAGGACATGTCCAAAGGATATGTATTAATGTGGCTTGCAGGGAGGAACATCTCCAACAGTCACTATGGTCTAGGAGGCCCACCCAGTAGAGCCAAGAGGGGGTCCTTTATGCCCTATGAAGTATTTTGTATTGCAGGGATTTCATGTGGAGTTCATGCGAAGCCTGGTATGCATTAGGCCACACTTGAGCCCACTCTGGAAGGGATATTTTGATGCCCAGCTCCAGTTCCCTTTTTGTCCTAGTGCTTACCAGTGTGGAAGGAGGAAGAGTACATTGCCAAAGAGACATTAATTTAGCTGTGAGATGCTGAGTACTATCTAGCGAGGAAATCCACTGATCCAGTGTTAGAGGCTAAAGGAGGATGTGATCCCTTGAGACCTTGTGTTTAAGGAGATTGCTTAGTTGTAGGTACCTCCAGAAATGTGAACTGGGGAGGTGGTACCTGTTTTGGAGGTCTTCAAAGGGGTAAAGATAGCCTTTCGCAGGATCATAAAGATCTTGTAGCATGCTGATACCCCTGACTTCCCAGTCTCTCCAGTGGGTGGGTTTGCCATCAATCGACAGTGCTGGATTGTTCCAAAGGGGTCTTGAAGGAGCTGATTGGGGGTTCCAGCTTATCTGCTCACTATATTTCTTCCAGATATTCTTGGTATAGCGGGGTCAAGGGGAAATCGCAATATGAAGGGACTATTCTGGAAAAAAACAATGCAGAAGGTGTTGGTAGTTGTCCCTGTGCCACCTTCAAAGGGATCCATCCTGGGATGGGATTCACTAGATGTGGGGTTTAACTAATTACAGCCTGGTGTAAAAGGGTAAGTTCAAGGAATAACTTCAGGTCTGGCAGTCCAAAGCCTCTCTTTCTCCAATACTCTGGAGAGTCATAAGTTTTTTTTTTGATGGTTTGCCTACCCAGATAAAGGAAGACATTTTTAGCTGACAGTCTTTGAAAGGAGTCTCCTGTTAAAGAGATGGTTAAATTGGCCAGAATATACTGGTACTTAGGGAGGGCTATTAATTTCAATGCATTGACCCTACCCAGAGGAAGAGGAGATGAGATCTCCAATATTGTAAATCAGTGTCTAGGTGTTAAGCATTTTCTGTGCATGAACTGTTACAGTAGAAGGAATTTTAGCCTTAAGAATGATACCCAGACAAACTACCCCATCTGGAGACCATTGACAGGGGCTTGCTGAAAACAGATCAGCAGTACAGGTTTCATTTAGGGATAAAAGCTGAGATTTCACACTGTTTAGTTTATAGCCCCATAACAAGGGAGTAGCCCTTATTATTTCTTGCAAGGCCAAGGACATCTCAGGAATAGGATCACACCATCCGCAAACAGGGAAATCTTGAGCAGGAGGCCTCCCATCACAATTTCTGGGAAAAGGGGTTCTGCTCTGATTTTTAAGGCCAGTGGTTCTGTTGCCAGAAGGAAGAGAAAGGGGGACAAGGGGCAGCCCTGCCTAGTTCTTCTAAGAAGAGGAAAGTAGGGAGATAACACTTAATGATAACACTTAATGAGTACTGTGGTAGATGCCGAGGTGTATAAAAGGATTCACCCATACCGCAGTGACAATCAATTTTACAATGTAAAACAGAGCGCAAGCAATCTGCTAACAGCACCTACAACACTCTGACCTTTTGCCGTCTGGCTGTAGCAGCTACCTCCAGTAGGACGAATTATTAGAGAAAACAATAAAAACATCATAAAATTCCTAGCAGAACAAGTAAACATACAGAAAACCACATGTACACCTAGCAATGCAATGTTGCTGGGTGCTCTTCCACCCACACCACCCTACATGGGGGGCTTCACTCCAAGCACCCCCCTGGAACTACTATAACAAACTCCAGGTCATGCCATGTTAGAGGTAGGGCACAGACTGTAAAAGTGAAAGAACTGTATGAGGCAGATGCCAGAACACACTAGACTAAATAACAAACTCCACACACATTAACACACAACACCTGCAACACCGTTAGTGGCAACAGAGACACTGCTTCAGTCACAACAGAGACATACACTTGCCAACAGTAGAGCACTCAGAAGCAGCCTAGAAACACTGCACTGTAAAATACCAGCAACAGCACTAATGCTCCAAAATACAGAGCCAAAAAATCTAAGTTGCCCAACAACTCCAGCACCATTCCTTCACAAACATCACAACACCAATAATGCATCACTGTATTAACAGAATACGATGTAAAAGATGGACCAAGGTGATAAAGGATATTGGAAAGCCAAACTGGCCTAGGACATCAAATAGAAACTACACTCCACCTATCAAATGCCTTTTCAGCACCTAATGATAGGGTAGTGGCTGGGAGGATAAGGTGCCATCATACCAGATGAAATCCAAAAGTTCTACAAATGTTATCAGAGCCTAAGCTCCCTGGGTGAAGCCTACCTGATCAGGGTGGATCAATGATGGCATAATTGGTTCCATTCGTTTGGTCAGTATTTTTGCTAAAATGTTTCCACATTGATCAACGAAATCAGGTGGAATTGAGAACAAAGGATGCTATCCTTCCCTTTCTAGGGAATAAGGGTAATGATAGCTTGTAAAAAGGAAGGCAGAAGAGCCCCCCTGCCCCATCAAGTCACAGAAAGTGGCATAAAATTCAGTGGGAAAGCCATCAGGGCCTGGTGATTTCCCTTGCACCATGGTCTGAATAGCTTGGGACACCTCTGCTGGTAGGATTGGGGCTGTCAGGGTAGGAAGATATTGTGCTGGGACTTGTGATAAGGTGAGATTGGAGTAAAAGGTAGAGTATTGTTGTGGGGATGGACATACTTCCAAGAAGTATAAGGATGAAGAAGAGTTTTGAAAAGCTTGACTTATGTCTTTTGGTGCTGTCAGCTTGAGTGCCTGAGGGTCATGAATAATGCGTATATATTTTTCTATGGCTTGCACCCTAAGTCTAGCTGCCAAATATTTCCTGGGTTGTTCCCCAGCCTCCCAATATTTCTGGTTCAATTTATATAAAGCATAGTCAGTTCTGAATTGTAATATGTCTATTTCAGTTTTTAATTGTCTAATTTTCTAAGAGTGGGTTTTTTGTGCAGTCTTGGGCTGCCTCCGATTCTAGTGTTTGAAGTTCCCTTTCCATGTCTCTCAAGGTAGTATCCCACTGTTTCATAGTACCCACTGAGTAGGCTATCAGCTGTCCAGAGAACAGCCTTCAATGCTTCCATTGGATAGACTGAGAACAGTCAGGAGTATCATTGAAGAGCAATAGTCCAGTACAGACTGTCTAAGCCATTGCACAGTCATGTCTTGCTGCAGACACGATGTATTAAGACTCCATTTATTGAGTCTACTGGCTGTGGAGCCGCACACCAGTGAGAGGACAATTGGGGCAAGGTCTGATAAAAGTATGTTCCCTTGGGAGATTCCCTGTGTCTGCAAGACCAGATCAGCAGATGTCAAGATGACATCAATGCGGTTGTAAAAGTTAGGTAGTGGAGGATAACATGTAAAATCTATGTCTGTAGGGTGGAGAGTTCACCAAGTGTCAAAGAGGTCAATATTATTGTCACTTGGACGAGCAGGTTAGGTTCATATCGAGGGCCAGGGCTGGTCCTGTTGAGGGATGAGTCCAGTGCCAAACTGAGATCTCCTCCAATTAAAATGGAGGTGGCAGTCTCAGGTATTTTGGAAAGGGTGGACTGATAAAAATCTAATTCTGGTGTATTAGGAGCATAGACACTGCCCACCACAATTGAACTGCCCTGTTAGGTACCCGAAAGGAGCAGGAATCTACCCTCAGAATCTTTATACTCGTATGATATGCCCAGCTACAACCCTTTCCTACACAGGATGGCCACTCCACACTGTTGAATTGAGTGGGCATTATGGAGTTCACTATTGGCTGAACCTACATGACCCAGACACCCAGAGTCCCATCCAGCAAGTGTGTTTCCTGCAGGAGAGCAATATCACACTGCATATCACCAGACACTGCAACACTTTCCTACATTTCTTAGGGCAGTTGAGGCACCTAACATTCCAGGAAATAATTTTCAAATGATAGGTAGAGGCCATAGCAGACAGCTTCACACACACAGTTTGATTACAGCCAGATTTCTGCAAATACCCCCCCCAACACTCCAAACCCCACCACCCCACCCCCAAATCCCAACAGCAACTGTGCAATGCACTCAACCACACCCAAATGTAGACTTGCATGGACAGTATACACTGTTTGTGAACACCCAGGTGTACACAACAAAGGTCAGTAAGAAATCCTCCCTTTCCCGATGGTTATCTTTGGGAAAATATGTACAAGAGAATAGCAAAGAAAAACTAACTGTTGCTCTCTGAGCATCCCCACTCCCATTGAAGGCACGCTGGTCTCTTTCTTAAGGGAAGGAATGGGGGGAGGGGCTAGTAAGCCAGTGCTCACATGGGTCATGTTTACTCTAAAAATTAGGAACAACTCCTGCCACCCCTGACTCCCTTCCCTGATAAAGGCAATGGGGATGAAATGGGAGAAAAGCAAGATGGAGCGAATGAGGAGCAACAATGGAAAGAGGATTGAAAATTAGCACAAAATGAGTTAACTTTGAACCTCAACTTTAGGACCCAGTATGTGGGTAATGAAACAAAGGGCCATTAAATCCAAAGTTGAGAAAACCAATTAACAGAGTAAAAATAACTAGGGGCTGTACTGAAGATGGAAGAACATGTTATAGGCAGGAGGGTAGATTATCTGAGACAAGAACAGGGAAAGGCAGCCCAAAGAAAGGGACAAAAGCAAACTTTGGTAGTCTTCTGTCCAATATACAAAATCCTATGTAAATATAAACACTTGGGCAGAAACATGAAAAATATTAACAGTCATTATAATAATGGTTACAAAAAAGCCAACAGGCTACACCACTCATCTGGGAATATGTAAAGGCTACACCAGAAAGGGAGTCTCTAAATAACAAGGATAAGTGCTATTTATCCACAGTATTCTTAAACAACCATTGAAGGCAAAGTGTTAACAGGGTAGCAACAGATTGGAAGCTGCTTGATTAATACAGTCCAAACAACTTTAGTCATATACAGCCAGGGGCCAGTAATAATGTGCTGATGTACTGCCCCATTTCTGTGTCCCTCGGTGGCTACAGTTTAAACTGTAATAGAGGGAAAATGTAAATGGATTCTGGCTCCCAGCAAACTTGGTCGGGGAAACTGTTGGAAATGAAACAACCTCCCTGATATTCATCAGACACTACTGTAGCAGTTAATGAAACCCCCTCCGAGCAGCGCTTGCCTAAGTATAGTGAGCAAGCAGCAAGGCAAGAGTTATCTTGGTAGATGCAATCTCAGGTGCAGAATCAAGGGAGGAACAATACAGGGCTTGTCAAATTCATGCGGCACTGAAAATAGAGAGGCAGGCAGACCTGTGTTGTACAGTGGGGAGCTTCATCCTGCCCCAAAATTCACACCCTCAAGGGGCGATACTGACAAGCCAGCAAAGTCAGGGGCAGGGGGAGTCCAGAGCGGGACCCAGGGAGGGTCAAGAAGAGGTGACCCATAACAGCCAGGGGAAAGAAGTATTCAGAAATGGCCCCAGTCGTGTGTCCCACAATGTCTGCCACCAGGAGGTGGCTCAAAGGGCAAAAAAGTTTTAAATGATGCCGCCGATGTGGTGAAGGAATAAAAATCTTGCCAATGGTGATAGAAGGATCATCATACTCACACTGCAGCAGCAAAAGTCGATAAATGATGTACTTACAGTAATTGAGACCCAAAGCAGAAATCTCCTCAGACCTCTGTTCCCTGTCCCTTCAAGATGTGGTGTCAGGAGCCACAGCGGTGTCAGGATCCTGGGTGTCCATGGTTTTGAAGCCACTATATGAGGGTGGATCTCATGCTTGCATTCTGGCAGGTTCTAAGTGAGCTTAAAATACCTGTCTGCTTCCTCTGGGACTGAAACTGGATCGACTGGCTGTCCATGGTAATGACCAGTGTAGTGGAGTAGAGGAGGACAGAAGTAATCCCCAGTTTCTAAGGCCCTGATTTATGCTATCAGATGCCAGTCTGCATTCTAAAGTCCCCTTGGGTGGTTCAGAGTAAAGGAGATCAGAACATCCCCAAAATAACATCTTTAAGGTCCCGGGCTTTGTTTAAAATTAGCTCCTTATCTTGAAATCTAAGATTTAAAAAAGGGGCCATGGCCTAGCATTGGCTCCATTGGTCTGGGCACATCTGACCTAGTGCGCACTTTCTATCTCAAAGTCTTAGTCCTTGGATGGAAAATGTTACCATCTGGGAGATTCTCACGCAAAAATGGTACCAGGTCTCTGCCCTCCACACCTAGGGAGCCCTATTATCCGAGGTTCTTCCTCCATCTTCTGCCCACTAGATCCTCCAGTTTTGTGGTGAGCCACAGTAGTTGGGCTTCTTCTGCTTGTTAATGGTGGTCCTGCGTACCGTACACAGGACAACTTCTGCTACTGCTGATTCAATTTCACCAACCTGATCCATTAAACTTGCCAAGCTGGTCTGAGAGTCCACTGCGATAACTTTGATTCCTTCTACCGATGCAGCGATCTGTTTTATAATTAAGCAATAAGGCACGACAGGGTGTGGTATATCGTGGGATATCGTCATGCCTCGGGTGGTTGGGCCAGGGCCGCGGGCGGTCGTCAGCGACCAGTAGTAATCGATATAATCCTCTATTATGAGCAAGGGTAATGGTTTATAAATAAAGAAAAAAACACCCTTTAAACCTGTTTAAAAAGCTTTTTTGGTAGTGAGAATACATTTAAAGAAAATAGTTCGAGAAGACAGCAGGTGGCTGTTGTAGTTGGAGCTGACAGAAAAGGTAATAGTATTGTGATGGTGTGACCTGTGAACTCTGCAACAGTATCTTTGTCTGCCCCGTAGAATGATCGTGGTAACGAGATTCTGAAGAGAAAATTAAGCCAATTACCAATATAGGTGGATTAGGAAGCAGCGGGATTGAGAGGACAAGTGTGCCTTTTTGAATATGCGGCGTGTCTGAGACATGGAATGGGAGCGATCGTCTGCTCAGTGTTGCCTACGCAGGCAGTAGGTTGGTTTTGTGTGCTAAGTATGTCTTACTGTTGTCCATCTGAATGTTGTGGGCCCTGGAGACAGCAGGCAATATCACTGATTGAGTGTAAATAGAGCTTTTATTTTTATTTTTTACAGCGGTCAAGTACAAGTTTGACTCGCTCTGTGGCGGGAGATTGAGAACAGTCTTGCGGTCAGTGAGGAAGGCTGGTGACGGAGGTGTTCTGAAGCCGTGATGATGATGTAGCCCGATATCATCATGGCTTGAAACCCTCTCGCCAATCAGCTTGCTCCATTTAAGATCGCCGGTTCATAATATTTGCTTGTCTCACTAGATCAGGTGTTTTGGTGGAACAATCCCTCATGGTGGTCATTTTTGATTAAGGCAGGGCGGATGATGGAGGAGATTTTGAGATTGATTATTTTTTTTTGCAGGTATTGGGAGTCGACGACAGGTACTTCAGTCAACTGCATACTTTGGTGGCTCTGCACTCCAGTAAGTAACAAGCATTTGTCAATGCTGAATGTTTGCTTGCTGATATTAGCATTGGACGTGCAGGAGTTAGATAGATGCAGAATAGGAATGGCAGTGAAGTATTTAACTAACGCCAACCCCATATCCACCATGCAGAGATGGACAGGCATTGGGGTGTGCCTTTGGGTCGTTGCCCATAACGCTCATGGCATTTCACCTCACCCTATCCTGCAGACACCAACAAGTGTTGAGGTGTGCCTTGGGCTGTTCAGCTTTACAGTTACCACATTTCATAAGGACATACGCTGAAATGGGTACAGTATAGGAAAATGGGGTGAACTCTGGTGCTGAAGAGTCCAAGGCACACCTCGATGTCTGTCACTGGCTTCAGGGTGGGGGTGGAATGGCATGAGCATTACAGCCGGCAATCTAAAGGCACATCCCTGATGCCTGTCAGTCTGTACAGGGTGGGACGTTATGGTTAGAAACCCTAACGCCCAGGCGTTTGTTGGTATTTGCACTACAAATTTTCAACATGACCTTTTTGTGACCCCCGCCTCATGAAAGCATTTAGGACCTCTGCTCATGAACAGTGGCACTGTGATTTTGTTAATCTGTCCCGAACGTTGATTTCCCACAGCGACCGTGCCATTCTGCACCAGATGTGGGAAAACACAGATCGAGAAGGATGTGAAAAATGACAGCTATACTGTTCATAAGGAGGTGTGCAAAATTGACAATGTTGACAATTTTGAGCGATAGTATTACAAATTCTCAGTTTCAAGTGTGCTTGGAAACTCGCAATGCACACCTAGTAACATAGTCATTTTATGGATGTTTGTCACCAAATTTTTAACATAGGCATTTTAGGACTTCTGCTCACGAACAGCGTCACTATGATTTTCTTAATATGTCCCTAACATTGGTTTCCCACAGCTACCACGCTATTCTGTGCTGGAAGTGCAAAAACACATTTTGGACAGGATGTGAAAATGGCAGCTGTACTGTTCATAAGGAGCTGTGAAAAATTTAAATGTTGACAATCTGGGTGAAAAATATTACAAATTCACAAGTTACGAGTGTGCATGGAACACTGCAGCAGCACACTCGTAACAGTAATTTTTGAATTTTTCACCAAATTTGCAGCATAGGCTTTTTGGGAGCCCCCTTCATGAACAGTGGCACTGTCGTTTCATTAATCGGTCCGAAGGTTATTCCATGTAGTAACCGAAATCACCTTTTGGGACCGAATAACCAAATGACAGTCACTGAATACATGAGATGGGGTCCCAAAAACACCATGTTGAAAATTTGGTACCAAAATTTACGAAACTAGCCAAGATATCCACATAAGTTGAAAAAACTAATTTATGCCATTACACAGCTCACCGTCATTTCTTCAGTTCGCAGTCGGCTATGAAGAGTGCAGATGTGTTCTGGATCCACCGAAGATCATCGCCCCGGGCTCCAGAGAAAAGTATGGGGTGAGGGGATGTGGGGAGGTGGGTGCAGAGAGGGTGGGTGCGGGTTGGGGAGGGGCACAGGACTCCAACGAGGGTCTTTTATTTACAGGTTAAAAAAAAACATGGGAAGGTTTTCTTTATTTACAGGTGGTTTGGTATGCTGGGGTGGGCTCCCACCTAAGTGTTTCTTGGAAGAGGCTGTAGCTGAGGGGGATTGGGTACCCCCTTGGCACACAACAAATGGGGGTCATTATGCCATTGGGGAATGAGCTTCCCCATCGGCAAGTGAATTTAGGAGGGGCATGCTGACAGGGGGATTGGGCACCCCCTTCAGCTTTTATGGGGCCTGTGAGAGGTGGATGGTGATAGCCGCCGCCAAGTGAAATTAAAAAACAAATGCAGGGACATTATGCCGACGAGGACTGGGCTACCCCATTGGCAAATTAACTGGGGAAGGGGCATGCAGACAAGGGGATTGGGCACCCTCATCAGCTTTCATGGGGTCTGTGAGAGGCAGTGGCTGTCCATTAGCTTCTGTGGGGACTGTGAGAGGTGGACAGTGAAGCCACCACCATGTTTATTGAAGGGACACCAGACAAGGCAAGCTGTAATTCGCTGCTCAATCAATCAATCAATCTAACAATCAATCAGTCAAATCTTTATTTAACCAGATGAACATCATTGAGCAAGCTCATTTTCAAGATGGACCTGGACAATAAACAATAGCAATCGACACAGTTTACAGTAACACCACACAATACAATTGAGTCAGAGAAAAAAAACAGTAGCAATGCAATAACAATAAAACAAGCAGGGGTAGTTCATAATAAATAAGAGTATTGGCATTTCCATAGATAGACACTAGTTACATAATATCTAGGAGTAAATCAAGGGTCAGAATGGTCAAAGCCATGAAATTGGATGTAGAAGGTTGAGTGAGCAGAAGGGGTATGAAGTGGGAGAACTCCAAGGGTGAAGAATCCCAGTGAGAAGCGACAGGAAAATGGGCTTCAGTATGCAACATAAAGATAGAAGGCTATATCGGAAGGAATAAGGGTCATTTAATAACAAGTGGGCCCAGCATTAGACTACAGAAGGAAGGGCAGAAGGAGCCTTAATCCCAGAGCCAGGGGCAAGGATTACAGGGATACAGGTACCTAAAAGTGTCTAAGGGGAGACGAGGTATGGGAAGGGATGGGATGACAGGGGGACAACAACTGAAGAGTTAATTACAGGGATTTAAGGCAAGGATCAAGAAGCACACACATAACTAAGCAGGCAGTAAGGGTTTCAGGGAAACAGTTACAGGTTTATTTGAAGGATCGATTGTAACTTGTCTTAAATGCTGCTAGACCTATAGGGTGGAGCAGCTTCAGAGTTTTTAGCAATTTATTCCAAAGTAGCAGAACCATGCAACTTATGGATGTCTGGCAAAGCGACAATCTGACCCTGGGCACAATTACGAGATGCATGAGGCACTTCTCAGCCCGTACTTACCTACCATGCTTAAGGGTAGGCAATCAGAAATAACAGTAAAGTGGGCACATGAGAGAAAGGGTGCCGTCCGTGCAGTGACACCTTCCCGCAATCCACTCTCGGCGGCGGACAGATAGGGTGACCAGATGAGGGCTGGGTGAACTGGCGACAAGATGTCACTATATGTACACTGCACAGGGGCTGGGAGTAAGCACGGCGAGCGTGGGCTGGGAGGGGGTGGAGAGGCTGTAGGGAGTGGCGCTGCGGTTGCTGGTTGAGCTGCGTCATGGCATCAGGATCGGCTAGTGGTTGGGGTGGCTGAGTGAGATTTTTATTGCACCGGCCCAAACCTTTATTTTACTGCTTTCACCCCATACACACCCCTGGAGCTGATAATCCTTAAGTCGGGGGGATGTGGGGTTGTGTGCCCTCCCCTCACAGAAAGCAGTAAAAATATGTCCTGGTGGATTGTGCTGGTGCACGGGGTTGTCAGAGTGCTGAAAATGTGTTTGGCACTCTGGCTGAGCGACAACAGTGATTGCCTTTAGGCATTTGCTGTTATCACATAGACCCAGCAATCAGTGATGTACTGCAGCAGCTTCTGAGTGATGGCTCTATATGTCAGAGGGCAGCATTTCTCTGCCATCTAAAGTTTAGGAGGACCAGCCCACAGCTGTATAGGAGGCAGTGATATGTAGAGTAGGGAGACCAGTGATAAACCTCAGGGCTCAGTGATAGGCGTATCAAGTTTAGTAAGTGCAGCAATGGAACCTTGACTATAGAGGAAGTCTGCGTAATCTATCAGAGAAAGACAGGTTGTTTGCATCATTCGCATCTTGCTTCCTTAGTGAGGAGTGCTTAATCCTGTAAAAGAGACCAAGTCTCTGTCTGAGTTTTAATAATTCTTCAATGTGATCATTGAACAAGAGCTTACAGTCGATCCAGGCCTCCAGATATTTAAACTTGGTAACAAACTCCAAGGGTTAGCCTAGCAGTGTGTGATCTGTGGTAGCCCTTCATGAGTTGCCTGATTTGCTGTATGAGCAAGGGTGAAAAAAGCATTGCCTTGGCATTTTTAGCATTTAGGAGAAGTTTCTGATAGCTGTAACTGCAATTGATTGAATTCCTGCTGTAGGTCACTACAGGCAGCTGCAGGAGTAGATCTACTGCTGTACGCACTGTATTATCAGCAAAGAGATGCTTATTAACATCTTTGATAGTGGCATCAATTCTGTTGATGTAAATTGTGAAAAGCAGAAGACCCAGGATGGACCCCTGCAGAACACCTCTCAGTAGGGGTTTAAGTGGTGATAATTCCCCTTCTGCTTTAACTTGTTGGAGTTGACCTGTAAGACAGAGAACCATCTCAGCAATAGCTGGTCAAGTCCAACGCTCTGTAGAGAAGAAAGGAGCAAGACATGGTCGACCATATCAAATGCCTTGCTTAGATTTAAGAAAACTGCGCAGACAAAGTTTTTAGCATCCTGATCACGCTGCCAATCATTTCTTACTTTTGCTAGTGCGGAGATAGTACCTTCATGATCTAAAGCCTGTTTGTAGAGGAGTAAGCAAATTAGTATTCTCTAAGTAGTTCCTCAGCTGAGAACTCAGTATTTTCTCCAGCATTTTTGACAGGGTAGGAATCAGAGAAATAGGCTTGTAGTAATTGAGATCACTTGGGTCTCCAGATTTGAATAGAAGAATCACATGGGCAGTTTTCCATATAGGTGGAAGTTCTCTCAGAGAGGATAAATTAAAGAGGTGCATAATTGGAACAGCCAAGGCAGCGATAACTGATCTTCAGGAAAAAATGGTCAGGAGGTCAGCGTCAGCACTTTTCCTGATGTCAGCTGTAACAGAAGGTCTTGACTTCTTTCAGGGTGACAGGATGCAGAGGGAATGTAGTGCTAGTGCTAGGGACTTCTGGGTCCTGTACACCAAGTTGCGCAAGGAGATTGCTGGCAGGGGAAGCATCAAAGGCTAGACCAGCAGTAGCAGAGTGGTTACTGAGTGAGTCAAGGATTGTTTGTTTGTCAGATACTGTTAAGGAACCACTCGTAATTTTCTTGGGCAAGGAATTTACAGGTGAGAAGCCTTCTAGTTCTTTTAGGGTTTTCCAAAATTTGGAGGAGCACTTCTTAGAAGAATCAAGTTCAAGCGGTAAAGTTTGCCTTTGCCTCTCTGATCATTTTGGTGCAAGTGTTCCTCACTCTCCTGAAAAGAGCCATCAGCAGATGGTTTAGTTTTTCATGCAGATTTCCAGAGCTGATCTTTATTAATCAGTAAGGCCTTCAAGTCAGCAGTAAACCACTGGCAAGATTTTTGTCTTAGTCTGGATTTCATAAGGTGGCGCATGTTTGTCCAACACTCCAACAATGATTTCTTGAAACATATTGTAAGCTAAGCACACTGATTCAGCAAGGTAGTATTCCTGCCAGTGCAAGGAGTTTTGAAGATCAGAGGTAAAGGTAAGGGGATCAAAGTTCTTTTGACATCTCTTCAGGGTGAACTTGGAGTCAGAAGACAGTTTGGGGGTAGTTCTTACTCAGGCAATAAGACAGTGATCATTAAGGTCAGAGAACAGTACTCCAGCATGGGAAAAAAGATGTGGTTTGCTTACTACAATGAGATCCAACAGAATGCTATTGATAAGGTTCTTTTTATTAGGACGTGTTGCTTCAGTAATTAGTTAGGACAGTACAAGGGAGTCACAGATAGATTTAAGTGGAGTCGAGGCACTAGAAACCAGTCAAGGTTAAGGTCACCCATGATGATGGATTCAGAAGACAAAGCACCCATATAATTACTTAAGTGGGTCAGTAGCTTGAGTCCTGCAGATGGAGGCCTATAACACCCTATCACACAAAAAGTAACCTTGGGGAGAACTCAACTTTAAGGATCAGGCATTCAAATTCTTTGTGGATTGAGGATGAGTCCATGACAGTGGCAGCAATTTGTTCTTGATATATATAGCAGCTCCTCCTCCTCTGGTCTGCCTGTCTGTTCTAAATAGAGTAAGAGGAATATTTACCTCATGGTCTGCAGTTTCAGGTCCAAGCCAAGACTCAGTGACCACCAATACATCAGTCGCAGTGTGGCACACCCAGCCCTGTATAGAGGAACATTTTTTTAACAGGCTACACGCATTGATGTGTATAAAGCTCACACCTTTGTAGCGTGATAATTCAGCAGCAGATGTTATAACTGTTGGAGGGCCAGGATTAAGCTTGATGTTGCCTGAGCACAGCAAAAGAAGGAGCAGAACATTCCTAATGGCTCCTATGATGATCTTATGAGCTCTCACCCATTCACGCTTGCATAGGCTGAAAGATGTAGTTGAAGGGTTCCAGCTACAATACCCAAGAGGGCCTAATGCTATGTACAGAAGTGTTCTCACTGAGAATAACAGGGGAGTCTGGAAATAATGAGCAGGGGTAGGTGAAGTCATGCCATTCAATCCTGAGAAAGTATGCGTTCCAGCCTGCCATGGTGGTTGTATAACCAGTTCCAGTGTTAAGAACTTAAGGTCACACTTGAGCCAGTCAAGATATTCGATGGTGCTCTGGCAAGCCACAGTGGTGCTAAGGTCAGGTGAACTGCTAGGAGGTAGCGGTATATTCAAATGGGGGTATAATAGATATACTAAGAGGAGGGATAGCTGAAGTGCTAAGAGAGCAGCCCTCATAATGAAGTTTAGACACAGTGGGCAGGATATTCAGACTGCGTCACAAAGAAGCGCAATAGCAGGAGCAGGCACAAGTGCAGTGCACCCCTGCTCAACACGCGCGATATTTAAACACAGCTCAGGCCAAGGTGCACTTGTGCAATACAGCTGAATATTGCACCAACTATGCCATGGCACAACCAGGGATATGCAGTGGATCAGGGCCGATGAGCAGTAGCACAACCAGAGATGCGCAGTGGAGCAGGGTAGAAGCGCAGTTGCACAACCAGGGATGCACAGGAGAGGGACAGGATGCAGCACCCTGGAAGCCATGGGCGGAGGAGCATGAAGCAGGCCAGACAGTGCCCCCCGCACCCCATGAGCTGCACAACCAGTGGTGAGCTGGATGGACCACCAGCCCATGAACACCAGCACCGAATCCACAGCAGGACACGGTGCTAGCACAACCCCTGGCAAGCAGTGACCACAACACAAGGAGGGCCAGCCACCCAGTGCCACCTCATCTCACCAATGCAGAGCACACCCTGTACAGCAATCTCCAGACACCCGACCCAGGAGTGGCGCCAACAGTGCATGGCACTGAATGCCACACCACCCCCACCATGATAATGCAACCCTGTGCACCATGGAGCCATGCAGCCCCACTGTGAACACCCATGAGGCGGCACTGCCACCCGGCGCAACAACCTGCAGACACAGTGCGCCTGCATGCCCCCCATGGCATAGCAGAGGGTCAACCCCGCGCCAGTACCCAGGGACCCGCGCATGCGACAAGGCCTGCCCTGGACAGCACCCCGCACACCCACCCATACACACACCCTGTCCCAGCACTAGCTCTAACAGACAGCACAGCCACCGGCCAGAGGGTGGCCAGCATGGACAGCCACCAATGACATGCCAGTAGACTGTGCGTACCACAGACATGCAAGGGGGCCAGCTTCATGGGCCTTGGACATACTGACAGCAGTGCCAGGGACACAGCGCATGCACCTAGGACCACTGCACACAGGCATCCAGTGTACAGGGAATAACACACATACCGCAGACAGGGACCGAGTCCCCCACCTACACCATAAGCGGGTCCCTGCCGGACACACACATGCCCAGGCCTGCACCACCCCCGATGCCATGCACACCACTGCAGCAAAGCACCATACACTGCAAATCAGGGACCACCACAGTTGTCATAACAAACAAGTATGTAATAAAGGTGTGAACTGTACAAAAAACACAACAAACAAAACTATGTACAAAGTGGGGGGGCCACATGCCAGGTGGGGGTGGGCATGGGACAAGGGTGTACATTAGGGAGTGGGATGAAGGGGTATGAGGGTAAGTCCAGGTGGGGAATGCATAACAGGTGCGTCGCAGGGCCTAATGGCGACCCCTCTCCCCACTTCGGCTCCTGTGGCGCCTCCTGTGCCTCCTTCTGTCACCCTGTTCAATTCTTTGAAGCAGCTCTAGAGTAGCCCTTGACAGCTGCAGAAGCTCCTGTACATGCTTCTCAAGGGCAGTCCAGCATTGTCCACCTAGGACAAGTGAGCAGAGTCAGTACGCCTGACTGGCCAGACCCTTGCAGCCCACCCAATGTGCACGGCATACAGCCATGGTCCACACCCTGTGATAGCATGCAACCACCCACAGTGTCCACGCCCACACACCCACCTACCAGACACCCATAGTTATGCAGAACACTGCACACACCCACCACCCATGTCCCGCATACAGCACCAACGTGACCGTACAGTGACATGGCTATGCGGTGTGAAGGCAGTTGCACAGCCATGGACCCAGTGCATGCACAGCCCACCTGTGACACCCACCCACACATGCAGTGCCACAGGATAGTGCAAGTGCACCGTGGCGCGGCATGGCAGTGGGGCTCAGTGCGGGTGGCCATGCCCCGCCACCACCCCTGCAATCCAGCATGCACAGATGTAAGGGGAAACACTGCACTCACCTGCATCCTGGCCAGCCGGGAACTGCTGTCCCATGGCCCCACCAACATGGCCTGGCTGCATCTGCACTGCACTGCACCCTCTGGCCTGCTCCCCTGTTCTCGGGCCAGATGTGCCTACAGCACTCCTCAGGCCTAGGGTGCAAACATGGACACGGAAACATCAGTACAGGTCAGCAACAAAGCCCCGTGTGTGCATGCCCGCTAGCCTAGCCATGATGCACTCCCACCACCACCCCAATACATGGCCCCTACCCCTGCGGTGTGGCCTTATACTGCATCGCGATACCTGGACAGACGGACACTACCAGTGATTGGATGGAGCACCTACCTGGCCATGGCATGGAGCCTCGCCGGGCACATGACTGCAGATGCCCCAGGTGGTCAGGGTCCCACCGCTGGAGGTTGCCATGGTGGTGGCGATAGTGCTCTGCTGACCGGCTGATCCCAGTCGCCTCCTCCAGGCCCTCTGACACCTCCTGCCACACAGCAGTCCATGGCCTGTGGAGGGATTCCTGCCTAAAGAGGGCACCAGCATGTGGCTCCACCAGGGCCACCAAGTTTGCCAATTCAATGGCACTCCAGACCTGTGCTCTGGTTCTCAGCATCTTGCTGTTCAAACCACAAACAAAATGGCGCTCTAAGACGCGTGTCTACGTGGTGGAGGCAGCGCAGTACTGCACTGCCAGTCTCTATTACGCTGTCACCAGACTGCATGATAGGAGTGCAACCATGCAGACACATGGCGCCTAGTGGGCAAAGGTCGACCGCAGGGTCAAGGGTCTGTCACCAGCACGGTGCGCCACAGTGCTATTGGGATGCCCTGCCTGTAGCATGGTAGGGTGCTTGAGTGGATGTCCTGCAGTGGCCTACCATGTTGTGGAGCCATGGCACCCACGGCGCACCAAGGACGATCACCAATGGGCAAACAGTGCACTAGCACCACAGGCACAGTGGTGGTTGTGCCCTGCACTGCCTCCGGCATAAGAAGTCAACAGTGCCACACGAGGTCAGTGTCAGCACCCTGCACATGCACCATGTGGTGCCGATTACCGCGTGTCACAGTGCTGTGCCACAGCGAACACGCTCACCAACGTGCGCCAAGGCACACCAGCGCGATATTCAGCCAGCATATGCAAATCAGTTCATTAGCCATTCCACGGTGCATCCACTGCATTAGCATCCACTTACAGTTTGCCTGCCCTCATTTGCATGTGTTGCACTATATAAATGCAACATGGGCTGCAGAGGCCATGGTTAGGTATTACAGTCCATTGTGGTGGGTTGCATGCTGTTGGGATGTGGGGACTGTTGTTTGGGAGGGCTGAATGGGACTGCACAGTCCAAGGTAACAACTGTCATTTTTACAGGTGAGAGCATGACGGAGAGTGAGGAAGAGGAGGAACAGGGAAGGGGAAGGAGGAGGCCCAACTCCAGGGCTGAATCTGATGCCCTGTTTGAGGCATATCTGGAGAAGGAACTGTTGCTCAGTGGACAGCGGGGAATGCCACAGGCCCATGCGGCGGTGTGGGTTGAGGTGGCACGTGCTGTGAATCAGCATGGCAGCCACCAGTGGTCCATGTAGGAGTGCAACAAGAAGGTTGGCATGGACAGGAGGTGGATCAAGGACAAGGTGACTGCCATCAGGGCTGCACGTGCTGCCACTGGTGGGGGCCAGCCGGAAGTACCCCCACCTGATGCCACAGAAGGAGCGGGTGGCCAGCAGCATGTGGTGTAGTGCCATTGAGGGCATTCCTGGTGGTGGCTTCCAGATGGGTGGCAGCCCATCACTGCATGGTAGGTCCTGTGCTGTCAGTGTGTGGGTGGTGAAGGGCATGCCATGAGGCAAGGCGGAGCCACTAACGCTAATGTGTTTTTTTACAGCTCCTGAGCGTCTACATGGGGGAGCAGTGATGGGTGTGTCCACCGAGGGGGAGGCCCTGGACATGGAGGATTGCCCATCCACCTCCACAGGTGTACGAGAGACTGACCATGTGGATAACTGCGTGTCTGTCTGGACTGATGTGGGTGGTGCGGTGTGGGACGAGGCCCTGCCTGTGTCCCAGTGTGACATTGCCCATGGTCTCCAGTGTGCTGGGACAAAGATTGGGGTCAGATCCAGCACCAATGATGATGGACCACACGTCCCAGACAGTGATACATGTGGGACACAGGATGGTCCCACAGCAGGCAACTGCACAGGCATTACCACGGGTGATGCCACCGTAGCTACCGCATAACAACTCAGTCCCAGCCTGTGCCTGTATGCCCCAGTGGGGCAGCACTGGTGTGTGTCAAGGGTGGTGTTGCTGTGTGCTGCTGCTGAGCGACGTAAACACTGGCGATCGGCAGCCAGAGGGGCAGCGCCAGCAGTCAGCCAATGGCAACGGGGGGACAGTGGTCAGGGTGGCAGTGCACCGCATGTGGATGTGCCCCAGCATGGCTCTGGTGTGCAGTGCCCAATGTCAAGGGTGCTGGCCAGCAGGACCAGGAACACCACAAGGGACAGCATGCCGGACCAGCGGATGACCCTTGGATGAACACAGACAACTTCTCCAGGCTTCAGTAGATCAGCAGATGTTGCTCGTGATGGCGGTGGGTGCACTCAGTGTGGTTCTGCACCAGGCAGATGGGCACAGCAGGGACCATGGATTGCTGCTGGCAGAGAGGGCTTGGCAGCTGGCGGATGTGACCGCTGCCATTAACAGGCAGACCACTGCATTGACAACTGTCATGGCTACACTGGGCACGCAGTTCAGTGCCCAGCCACCGCAGACACTGCACAGTGTCATGTCCAACCCCATTCCCGGTGCCATGTGACACCTGCTATGTTGATACTGGATTCGGCTGTGGGCATACTGAGCATGCCTGGCGGGGAGCAACAGGTGCAGCTTCCCTAACTGTGGGGTGGAGATAGGGCAGCAGGGTGCAGCAACCCCAATTGTTTGGGCAGGGAGCAGCAGGGTGCAGTAGTCCTGATTCATTAGGCAGGGGATGGAGGCAGCAGGGTGCACAATCCATGACTGTGTGGGAGAAGACAGTGGGCAGCAGGGTGCAGCAGCCTCGATTGTGGAGCAGAAGGCAGGGGGCTTGTGGGGCAGGGGACTGGTGGCAGTAGACTGCAGCTGCCTCAACTGTGGGGCAGAGACACAGTGCATCAGGATGCCACATAGTGGTTCTAGTTGTACACGTACATGATGTATTTTCACACAGAAACCACCAAAGAGCTTAAATGTGTGAGTTCTGACAGTACATGTGCTTAATACTGTAGCAGAGTGTGACAAGCACCTGTTTGTCAATCTGACATGAAAAAGTTATTGCATGTTTGTATTTATGAAGGCTACATCAAAGACAAACTGTTTCTGTGAATGAACAAAATTTAGATTTATTTTATATTTATTAAACAGCCCTGTGTTATACAGTTAGAAAAAAATTGAGGTTTGATTAGAAAGAACAGAGCTGTGATACAGACAAGCTGATTTCTCACAGAACAAATTTCCACTACTTCAGTTCAGCATTGGTACTGAAATGATCAGCTTTGTAAAGGAAGAGAATGATGTATTTTAAGCTGATCTATCTAAACACAAACCAGAGACTGAGTTTGTAAGGAACATGGGGAGCTCAGCAAACCATAAACTCTACAGAGTGCTGCTCTGATTGGGAATCTGAAACAGCAAGCTACTCCAAAATGATGTCATCGCTCTCTAAGTTTGACTGAGAGGACAGAAATAACTCCACTGTTTTCAGCCACTATAGAGCAAGTTAACAAATGCTGATTTAAAGAAAACCACAAAACCAAACAGCATGCAATTTTCAGGAAACACTAATCATGACACAAGGACTTGAATTTCAGCTTTTAAAGCTTTTATTAAAAATATGCAAAAACCGTTGCACATGATCTTAAAGCAGGGGCTGGGGAGGGTTTCTATCTTAGCAAAGAGCTGCAATTACTGAATGTTGCTAAATCGGGGGGCGTGTCACCGACAGCGTGCAAGGCGCCAGCCACAGCTGCTGTGATCGAACAAACAATGACTCCACAGGGTAAGCAAAGGGAGAGGATTAAGTTGCTGGGAGGACAAAGGGAAATAAATAAAAAAAAATACAATAAAATCCAGTAAGAGGAGAATTGCTGCTGCAGTCAGGGACTGCCCCAGCAGCAAAACAACTGATTGTTAATGATGGGGTGCTCCTGATTGCAGTGGTGAGTTTTCTTCAAGTTGATGGCATGCTACAATACTTCTGTCATGGACAGCGGGCTCCTCTATTGGCACCACAGAGACCAGCCCCACAATGGACTGCTGGCACTGGCTACAACACTACCGCATCTCCACAACTCGCTACTACAAGCAGCTGATGCAATGTGTTTCTTGCATATGCACAAGCAAACATAAAAAGTGGTCCCTCTTTGAATAAAGTAGCTGATGGAGTAGAATGTTGCGGGAGGGGAGCACAAAGCTAAATGATTATGTTGCAATTCTTCTCCGGTGCTGATGTGACCTCATGAGCTATTTGATTTAAAATGATTTTCTGTGCATAGTATAAATGTTTAACTCCCACTCTTGTTGCACCCTAATACTCTTTTAGTCTGTCTTGACAGTAGCTGTGTACTGCTTGTCCAGATTTAGGCAGTTTTCTGTTATGACATCCAAGTCCTTTCCTCCTCCACTGCAGCATCAGGAGCATAACCTAGGGTGTAGGTGCTACCTCTCATTCTCCTTCCCAAGTGAAACACTTTACATTGGGCTACACTGAATCTAAGACTCCACTCACCCAGCTTGTTGAGGCCCTCCTGAAGTTTTTTCCTGACCTAAGAAGGATCCACCACCCCAGCCATAATATTGTCATCAGGAAACTTAAGCACCCTGCTGGACATTCCAGCTTCCAAGTAACTGATGAAAATTGTTGAAAAGCAGTGGCCCCAGCACCGAGCCCTGAGGATCCCTGATGAAGAGGGTGACCCCTTGAAGTGCAGGGAATTTGTCATGTCCATCTAAATAAATTCATTTTTATTTTCCGAGCACCCTGAGTGATCACATTTTTCTTTGTTGAGGTACCCTCTCCACTCAGAGTACTGTCCATTAACCACAGCCCTGTCTTACTGGCCCTCAGTTAGCTATCAACCCACTTTGGGTATTCCTTGTATATACACTGCACTAGTGCAGGGGTTCTAAATCTTTAAATTCCGGTGGCCTCAAGGTGCCTCAAAGTGCAGCCACAAGAATTTACTGCTCGCCTCACTTGTTATTCTAGTCCCCAAACCCCTGATAAATACACCAAACCCTCTGATAGAACACATTTATTTTCGAAAGATTGTATATTAAGTTAAGTCCCTGATGGCCAGCCCATTGGGGCTGAAGGTTGAGGTGTTGGATGCCACACCTCACGCCATGCTGATGACCTGTGTTCAGGAATAAGCCAGGGCCATCAAGGGTCGGCAGGAGAGAGAGAGGATCGAGCATCCAGAGGGCTGCTCTCCTGTCTTGGAGTGGGCTGGGGGGGAGTTCCCGGCACTGTTGCAGCCTCTAGTGGGCACTGGAGGAGGCACAGCATGCAGAGATGCCACAGGGGTGGAACAATGGCAGACTCCAGCAGCCGAGGACTGGAGGGAGCCACGCAGGGATCATTGCATGCCGCAATCCGGGTGAAGCAAACAGGAAAATCCTGGTGGACCCAGGGAGGCAATGGAGACCTCAGGAGCTACAACCCACATCCCAAGCTGGACCAGCCTTGCCCCAGGCTCTCCAAGCCCCTCATCCAGACCAGGACCATTCCTCTAATACCAGAACAGGCCACCAGGTAAGGAGGTGGGCCCCTCACCTGCGGGGTGATCTAGGGAGCTGAACAGATCCATGGTCTGGGAGGAGGCTCAGCAATGTGTGCACTGGGTGGTCATGGTGGTTTCAGGCTGGGGAGCATAGGTGATAGGCTGCACAGGGACTCCTGAGAGATGCCCTCATCCCCAGTGAATAAAAAAAAAAAGTCCCTGATGTATGTTTACTGGAAATATATCTCCTATGTTTTTTAAAGGTATGACATTCTGCTTTCTGTTACCTTTGTAATTAGGGTCCAAAGAGCTTGGCGATGGTGCAAAGTGTGCTGGTTGCTGCATGCAGCTTTAGGCCTCATTTGAGAAACACTGCACCAGTGTACTTTAACAAGAAGTTTATCAAGCACCGCGAGTGTCAAAGGCCTTGCTGACATCCAAGGATTATGTCTATTGCCATGGCCTCTGTCCGCCTCACTCACCCCTTCCAAGAATGTGATCAGTTTGGTATGGCTTGATCTGCACCTCTTAAAGAGTTGCTGATTCCTCAAAGAAAACTTTGGGAAACATTATACTTAGGTACCATTCAGCTTGAGTTCCATATATATTCTATAGATTTCTCCTCTCCATTATTTATTACAGAGGAAATTTACATGAACACATAATATTTATCCCTTTGAGTTCATCTGCCTCTGTAGCTTACTCCCTACTTCAAGTCATAATTCTATGTTGTGACATCACAATCTGTTACGTGAGTAACTGTGATGTCATAAGCAGTACATTATGACTTTGGGTAGGAGAAAGCAACAGGATAGATTAACTCTTCAGCAGCAAAGATCATCTTCCAATGCAAATGACCTCAGTAATAATGGTGAGGAGAAATACAGAAATAATGTGAAATACAAGCTGAATTGTGTCTAAATATTATGTTTTGCTAAAGTTCTCCTGAAGGTGTCAGCTGCTCTTTAAAGTCATGCTGATAGGGAATTGGAGCCTTTGCCTTAATCAATTAATCCATTATTCTGTCATTGACAGCTGATTCCAGAACCTTGCCCAGCATTGATGTAAGACTGACTAGTGTATAGTTATCTGGGTTAAACATTGCCCCTTTCATGAAGATGACAACATTTACCCCCCAGTACCACACCTGTATAGAGTGACTTATAAAAGATAAGTAAGATGCCCTGCTAATTGTTACCCTTTGCCACCAATATGGTGCTGCAGTGCATCCTATTTGCCGTTGGGATTTACTGTCTTTATCATTGCCAGGTAGTCTGCTTCCAAGTTGAGCATAATTTCTGCAGGTTGCACCACAGTTGCATTTGATACAATGGACCTTCCCAATGAGCACCCTGCACTCTTGGATACCATCGACAAACATGTACTGTAGTTTTCATTCAGCATATCACCTGTTGCTCCTTGCTCATGCACAGGCTCCAGGAGGAGAGGGGAACATGATAGAGTCCAACAAGTACCTCACAAGGTGCAGGAGGGAGCCTGTTTCAAATGAGGAAGTGCACAAGAATAAGAAAAATGCAATGAAGCTGGGGGTGGGGAGTTTAGGAGGCATGTGAGGAAATACTATTTCACTGAACAGTGGTGAACACCTGCAACAGTCTACCAGCCATGGTAATGGGGACAAAAAAGGGGAGGCTTCAAACATACATGGGATGGGCTTAGGGAAGGAATGTCACTGAGACCAGTTAGGGTTTGCAAAGACAGAATGTGCAGGAACATCTGGGCAGATTGGATGGGCCAAGTGGCTCTTTTCTGTCAGCAAATTCTGAGTTTTGTTTCTTCCCTCATCCTTTGTATTCAGAGGCCCAATCCCTAATTCACCTTCTCTCTCTATGTAATAAAAGAAGACTTTGGTGTTATCTACAGTTCCTGCTTCTATCCTGGCTTCCAGGCCATCACTGATCTCCTTCATTCAATATTTGGTGTTCTCAGTGTTGCTCTGTAATCCTTTGCTGTCTAGAGATAACCTACTACTTTCCAGCAGTTACAGATCCTCTTTTCATGGTGGATCAATTGCATTAGGCTTTTGAAGAGTCAGCATCACTTCTTGGCCCTTTAACCTTTATTGCTGATAGGGATGCAGACCTCCTCAGTACCTTCAAGCTCTTCCTTGAATAAATCCCACATGTGCTCTGCACTGCCAGCCTCATGCAGCTTCTGCAAACCTTTACCCACCAGATCTTGCACCTTAGCAATGTCTGGTTTTCTAAAGTTCTGGTTCCTCATGGGGAGACCTGACTATTCTTCCCTGTTACCAGGGAGAAGGTTACCAAGTTGTGTTCATTGACTCCAGCGGTTCTCTTCAGTGAACTCCTCTTCAGTGTGAACATCAAGGAACCGCTGGAGTCAATGAACACAACTTGGTAACCTTCTCCCTGGTAACAGGGAAGAATAGTCAGGTCTCCCCATGAGGAACCAGAACTTTTAGAAAACCAGACATTGCTAAGGTGCAAGATCTGGTGGGTAAACCTGCTCAGAGCAAGGTTAAAGATAGTTTCAAAGCTTGACATTTGTCAGACATGCTGTTCTAGGGAGTAGCTGTTGAAAGAGGACAGGAACTCTTCTGCCATTAGCCTTCTTATGATGTCAGTCTCTATGTCTGGTAGATTAACATCACAGGATCACAAATGCATCTGATTTGGCTGCTCCTATAATTTCTCCAATCAGTAGGCATCAAACACCAATGAAATGTTGGGTGTCATAGCATTCAAACTCAACACAGATGAACTCAGTGACATTGTTCTCCCTCTGATGCCCTTCTTATCCTCCACTGTGACTCACTCCCTTATGAAGAGGCAGCTGACTCCCTTTCTGTTGAGGCCTAGCCCCTTGGGATAGCTTAGCCTTCTCCTAGGTGTCCCAGTAATTTCTAACCCCACTCTGTCAGTGCAACTAAATCCTGTACTCAGAATGAATACCACTCTTGAGCTTGCCCTTTTTGATGGATGCACTCCTCATCTTGCATTGCATGCAAGTGAGAAAGTTAACCCTGCTATTATTCATCACTCCCTTTGCAGGTCTACTCTTTTGTTGCTCTCCTGCTCTGTTGTCTTTCCTTAAGTGATACCCCTGTGTCTGTCTCCTACCATTTTTAACCCTTGCACTATCCCAGTCCCCTTGATTCTCTAGTTTAAATCCTCCCAAAATACCTTGTCCTTTCTGAAGGCCAGTATCCCCTCTTGTTCCTGGCACAGGTGCATCCCATTAATGGGAACACAGGCATCTTTTACCCTGAAGGTCTTCAGGTAGTTGGAAAAGCACCATGTACCTCATTATGCATCTGGGCGCATTAACCTCAGACAGCCAACACCCTGTCATGTGTCATTGCTTACGTCTTCCCCTTCTCTATTCACATCCATCCACCATCTCTCCCACTGGAGATCACAGTTCCTGCTACCTCCTCCATAAGCTGTTTGTCCCAGTCAGTTGCCCATCCCTGGCTGGTGTCCATGCCATAGCCTGTTCTCCTAATCTTCCTCAGTTTCCTCCTTACTTATTATTTGCCCAACATGATGTCTTCAACTGCCCAACAAGCATGGCAAAGTACTATACCTCTTGAGCATATCAACCATCTGCAGTGTTGGCAGATGTTTCCTCCCGTCCTCAAAAGCAGAACTGTATATACAGCCCAGCACTGGTAGTGGACCATACTGTATATACATACTTCCCAATGTCCAGGACCCTAGTGTCCCATCTACCTCCTCAGAACCCCATATTTCAACCTTACTCCATTTATCCACATGGTACAGTCAGTCACCTTTCTAGGCTGGCAACAAGACTCTTCAGTGCAGCAACACACTCAATCAGTTGCAGATGTACCTCCCTCTGTCCTCTACAGGTAGGATGACATAAATTACTCAACCCTGGTAACACACCAATTTGATTCCATCCTCCTATATGACATTTGTATACCTTGTAGGCACTGTGTTTATCTGAATTGTATCAGTTCTCATAGCACAGGGTCACTTGCTAAACCAAACTACTGTCTAAATAGATTAAAAAAACCCTTAGGTATCAGAGGATTTTTACAGTAAATATAAGTTGTAAGATCTTGACTGATCCAAATGTTAAAAGCAAATTACTATCAAAAAGTTTATTTCCATGTTGATGAATAGTATGTCCCAAAACAGTATTGGTGTTGCACAACCTGAATGTACAGTATGATGAATGGATGGATGGATGGACGGACAGGCACACTATACAGTTTGTCTTGCTAAACTTACAAACATTGAAATAACACACACTGCATACTGAATGCCTGAGTGGAGCTATGTGAATGTAGAAGCCTGGCCAAATTGAATTCTGCTTCTGAAAAGCTTGGCAGACTTTTTCAGCCAACTCCACTGGAATTCTATCAACAGGAGTGTTATTTAAACTGCAGCTTGTAAAAGGGAACTGTGGTTGTGTTCGTCAACTCGTGGAAACATGTTTTGTGAAAAAACTGGAAACTGTATACTTTTGTAATGTTTCCTGTCATTTTGCATCCAGTGGCAACACTGTGCATTTTATGTTTTTCTTTTTTTATTGTAGCATAAACGGCTTACTGTATTCCACTTAAGTTGAATTCTACAGAATCCTTTGAAATTTGAGAGATTTTTTCTAATTTTGCACAGCACTAATGTCTTGCGTGCACTCATGTGCTATCCACCCATAATACATGGGTCTTACTCTTCTTCCACAGAAACCAGACAGGACTAAACAATTGTAATAGTGCCATTCTGATGTCAAAAAGTTGCAATAGTATTGATCTGACATCAGAACAATGCTATTACGATTTTGAGCTTTGTTTCACTGCACACTCCTGTCCCTGTTTGAAACTGGCATTTGAAACTATGGCAGGAGTTGTGTGTGTGGGGGAAGGGGGGGAATGTTGGGTAAAAAGAGTGAAATTGTAAGGGTTTGTTGTGTAACCTCCCTGTCAGGGGCTTACCTGTGAGTCCCTGAAAAAGGCTCATTTTCCCTGGGGTTTTGGTTCCACCCCCATTCTTTTTTTGGCCTAGGTCCTGGTATCTTGGCTTGTCTCCTGTGTTTCCACCTCTCCTACCAGCCGCTGCATAGTTTTTGATAGAGAGCGGGGTCAGAGGAACTGGTTTGCAGAGCCGCTGGTTTCAGAAATGGCACTACGGTGCCGGCGAGCTCCATGCATGTACAGTAGCACATTTTAGTTTGGCCATTTCAGTGGCCTTTCAGTCTGCCTCTCTGGTGGTCCCAGTCCCAAGGAAAGACAAGACGGGGCCAAAGACTTTAGCAGGAAAGAAACAGGGCCAGAGTTTGTGTGTGCCAATCACATAGTAGATACCGGGAACCACCTCATGAATATTAATGAAGTGGCATCTCTTTGAAGTTCCAAGAGCCTGTCTAGCTCTTAGGGGCATAGTATTTAGCACTAGTGACATGCAGATGAAAAGGAAAATGAATAAATAAATATTATAAATGTGTGTAAGGAAATGAGAGGCTGCCAGTCTGTGTGGGTGTAAACAAATAGAAAGCAGTTCCATGGACTGCAGCAGAGAAGAAGTAATATGTGTAGACTGGCATTGGGACTGTATGTGCTGCCTGGGACTTTCAGAAACAGCAGCAGCGACAGCAAGATGGTTAAGGCTATAGGTTAAAATGTGCAGTCACTTTGCAAGGCACAGGGGTGGCTACAGCTGTGTGGGGAAAATGTAAGATAAAAGTAACTGGTTTGGCTGCAGGGACACTTAAAATCTGGCAACACTGATAAACTGTGTGGGACTGTTTACTTCAGCCACCATGTTTTGCAGCCATGTGACACCAGCCAGCCAACCACCAAGCCAGGAATTTTGCCAAGGACTCTAAGACTTTATGAACAGACATTTGGGGGAAAAGACAGGGGAAAATTTAGGCACCTTTTTATGCACCAATGAGGTATCAAGGAAGCCTCAGAGATATTAATTTTTTGAAGGACTATGGCTTCAGCCAATGGGGAGCTGCCAGAAAGCTCCCAAGAGGACAGAACTGTTGGACTTTGACTCAGTTCGGTGGGAGCCCCTCCAGGAGGAGGGGGCTCTTGCCCCTGGAGAGAATGGGGCAGTAGGATGGCCCTTCCTGGGGGATGCCAGCAATTTGTTCCCCTGCGCAGGGTGTGCCTGCCCCATCAGGAAAAGGGAAAGCAGAAGCAAAGAAGCAGCTTTGAAGAGAAAAGGGGAAAGCTGCAGGTTGCTGCATGTTCTGTGTTGTTCTAAAGATGCACCACAGCAATGAGATAAAGGTAGCTCAAATGGAAAAGAGAAAGCTGCAGATTGCCAGAACTTTGTGTTGAATTGAAGATGCACCAGAGTAGTGGGAAAGGAGGAAAGGTTGTGTCCTGAACCTGGGAAAAGGACAAAGGTTGTGTCTAAGCCTGGAAAAAGACAAAGGTTGTGTCCTGAGTCTTGTAAAGGATAACAATTGTGTCTAAGCATGAGAAAAGATGGGATACAGAAAAATGATGAGGAACAAGAGAATACGAAGGTGCTAACAAAAGAAAAGGAGTGAGCCTCTTCAGCTAGAGAATTCCTAAATACCTGCACAGTGAGAAAAGGGACTTTGAGTGCAGGTGATATGTGTGAACCAGAGCAAGAATGTGGATGTGTTAAAATTGAGAGACTGTGAAAGCAGAAGGATGGACAGGTGCCTTTCTGGGCTAGATGCCTGTTGTCTGCTCCTGACATACAGCAAGAAAAAGAGAGAAAGATTGCTTTGGCTACACACAGTGACAGGAAAGAGAAAAAAGGAGAAGAGAGCAGATGAGAATGTGCTGAATGCTTCTGCTAACACCCAGGGCCAGGTGGGGAACATGCTAACCCTCATCAAGTGGGGTGTGTAGCTACAGGGGATCACAGGTCTTATACCCGAGTGCTAGGGTGCTCTGATTGGAGGGAGCCAGGCCATAGGGCCACTTCCGGGTCTGGGTCCTCTGTAGTTGGTAGGCCTTCTGCACATGTTCTGCAATGGGGCCTGTAATGGACTGAAGGGGACAAGCTGCAAGATCTGCAAGCAAGAAGAAAAAGAGCAAGCTGTAGCTTCTGTGCCCCTGTTTCAGTAAACTGCCTGATTCTGAATGCATTTTCCAACAGTTCTCAGGACTTCAGCGAACTGTGTCATCTAAGGACTGATTCTGCAGAACTGTGAGTAAATCACAGGAATTTTCCTGCACCTGGGAACTGTAATTAGTTAAAGTCACAAACTAGGGCTGAGGTAGATTCAAGTGGGAAGCATGTAAAAGTTAAAATTCCTAAAAGCATATTGTCAGCTACCAGCTGCACCTCAGGCCTGCAGCCTTAAATCTGGGTACCCAGTAAATGGACTTTGGGGACTGAAATGGACTGGGACCTGCAAGTCTGGGTTTGGGCACTTCTGCAGCAGTTAGCTAGTTAGCTAAATCTGGTGGCTGCAGTGATTGCAATATGGGTTTGAGTCAAAGGGAATGTGATTCTGGGAAATGCAATCTTGAAATGAATATATTGCTTGAATCTATTCCACTTACCCCATCCTAACCTCCCCTGTAAATAAACTGGATGTTACTGTTTTGCAGCAGAGATGAGTCCAGAGCCTAATTTTAGTGAGCATGTTATTGGCTAAGATGGAAAAGCTAAATGGTAACTGAATGTGGGAAGGTTCAAATCTTGGTGAGTCCATGCCTGGGGTAAATGATGAGGAGGTAGTTATCGACATCCCAGAGGATTGTACTGTAAGCAAACAGACCCACTAAATACATACTCTGGGTGGAAGCACCACAATTTTAATTTATCTTTTGGGAAAGGACCTCCAAGTCAGCTATGGAAACCAGGCCTCTTATCCTGGTCTGGCCACCAAGGCAGGGGCTGTGACCCTCTCAGGATAGCACCAGCGAGAGGCTACGTAGTATTAGTTGGGGTTGGGGAACAGTATGCTAGTTGGGGTGTGGAGCCCACAGTTGAGAGGGAGGAGAGAGAGAGAGATGCATATACTGAGTAAGCTGAAACCCAAAAGAACTGAAAAAAAAGGCAAACTAAAAGAATGAGTGAAACAAAGGCAGGAACTACCAGAGGATTTAAGCTAAAGGGCCAAGTATTACAAAAAATACAAATAGAAACATAGAAACATAGAATTTGATGGCAGATAAGGACCACTTGGCCCACCTAGTCTGCCCATTTCCCTACCTACTGAATAAGCTGCAGATCCTAGTTAACCAACAGCCTATTTCTTCCTACCCCGACAAGAATTACCTTGTGTCTGTCCCATGCATTCTTGAATTCTCCCACAGTTTTAGACCCCAGAACATTCTCAGGAAAGGCGGTTTCATCAATCCACCATCCTGTCTGTGCAAGGACTAGAGGACTAGTAAGAGCTAGAATACTTACTGACCGAGTAAACCAACGTGGGTAACAGTGCATTAGTCGGCTCTTAAGAGGAAGTGGATTAGGAAAGTTGGGTAAAGGAAGGGAAAGGAGTGGGGGGCCAGGTGGGAAAGGCAGCCAGGAGATGTAGGTAAGGGGTAAAAAGTAGGTCAGTGAGTGTGGATAAGGTGGAACGTCAGTTTAACACAGGTATAATTTACTGAGAGGAAGCTGTAAAGCACTGAGGAGATGGAGTGGGAGATGAGTGGCAGATCTGTTGTGAGAGAGCATTCCATATTTTGGGGAAATGGTGAGAGAAGGCCACCTGGCCAATAGTAGTCGACCGACGAGACACTACCATTAGTCGAGAGTCATAGGATCTAAGGGAAAGGGCAGGCGGTGGCAGAGGGGATAGCGAAGAGGCTAGATATAGAGGGAGTGATTCAAACCAGAGCTTTGACTCATATTTAGCACAATGGACGTGGCTTCAGTTTTCTAGAGATGAGAAAGCAAGGGAGTGGTAGAGACTGCAGCAATGAGTGAGAGGGGAGGCATCCAGAGCAAAATGACAGAAGGAGTTAAAAAGAGAGTCCAGTCTGGATAGGGAAGACTTTGGAGCAGCACTGTAGACTACATCACAGTAGTCAAAAATAGGTAATATAATTTTCTGGATTAGTTCATGTCTTGCCAGTAGCAGGAGGCAGCTACGGTTCCTGTATAGTGCACCAAGCTTGGGGCATAGCTTTTTGAGGATGGCATCAACGTGGCCAGAGAAGTTAAGGTGTTGGTCAAGCCACACACCAAGGTACCTAAAAGAGGAGGTGTCCTTGAGGATTGTCCCATCAAGGGTGTGGAAGGATGGTAATGAGGGGAGCCTAGAGAGTCTCTGCCTTGTGCTAAAGGTCATTGAGACAGTCTTCTTAGCATTGAGGGACAGCTGATGGGCGCTAAACTAGATCTGAACTTGGCTGAAGTCATGCTATAGCCTGGTAGCCACATCATCTGGGGACTGACCTGAGGTGAAAAGGACCATGTCATCTGTGTACATATGGATTGAGTTGTATGAACAGGCAGATGGGAGGTCATTTAGGAAGGTGGATAAGAGGACTGGGCCCAGCACGGATCCATATGGGACACCAGTGTTAATAGGGAGGGAAGGGGATATGGAGTCACCAATTTTGACAGACTGTGTCCTCCCTTCCAGATAGGCTCTGAACCAATTTGTGGCACAGTCAGAGAGGCCAGCCTTGAAGAGAGTGTTGACGAGTAGGGTGTGGGAGACAGTGTCGAAAGCCTTAGCTAGGTCGACAAAAAAGGCTGACGTCATTTGACCACAATCCATCCCTGAGAGGATAGAATCAGTGAGTCTAATCTGGGAAGTAGCAGTGGAGTGATTCTTCTGGAATCGGATTAGAACAGAGTGAAAAGTTAGTGCCGGAGAGGTAGGTAGAGAGCTGTGAAAAACAGATGTTCCTGAAACTCCAGCCAGGGTAGGGAAAAGTGAAATGGGATGGTAGTTGGCAGGGTGGAAGAATCACTGCCCTTGGAAGGGAAGAACAACGGCGCATTCAGACAGAGGGGATGGTAACAATTATGAAGGAAAGGTTGAGAAGTTCAGATAGAGGAAGAGCGATAACAGGAGCAGATAAGTATAGCAGTTTGGGTCCAAACTGTCAGATGAGCTGCCTTTGGAGGGGTTTAGAGCATGCAAGGCCACAAATGTGTCACAGAGGGGCATTTTAGTGAAGAAGGAGGGGGTGGTGAAGGTAAGTATGGTGGGGGAGAGATCGACAACTGGGGCAATTAGTAGTGTGGATAGGGGAGCAGAGAGGCTCAGGAGGTGAAATATGAATTAAATTTGGTAGCAACACTCAAGTGATCTGCGATAAGAGTGTTGTTGACATTAAGGATAGGAGTGGGTGGTGAGGAAGGAAGGGAGAAAAGGGAGTGAACAACCTTCCAGAATTTGGATGGTTTATTAATGTTAGTCTGAAAGGTGGAGCAGAAATAGTCAGTTTTAGCTAGGCGAGTAGCTTTAGTGCACTGGTTTCCCAGAAAGCTGTATGTGTTAAAGTCTTGTGGAGCTTGGAGATTTTATGTTTTTTCCAAGCTTGGTCTGTAGCTCTATGGCACACCAAGAGTTCTGGGGTGATCCACAGCAGGTGCATTCCCCTTACCCTAGAGCAACACAGGAGGGTGTGGTTATTCCAGACCTTCAGAAATTGATCATGAAAGCAGTTGTAGGCTACATCAATGGAGATGGAGGAGACTATTGGATCACAGTTAATATGAGCCAGGTTGTGTAGGAGTGGTGTGTGAGGTTTAAGGATTTGTACTAACGTGTGCACAGGGTTTTGTGGGGGCTTTTATCCTGTGGATTCTGCATACCATGAAGGTAGCATGGTGGTCACATAGGGCATCTGGTAGGGTGTCAGCTTTGATAGGACTGTGGATAGGACATAAGGGCCCAGTCCATTAGGGAGTGGTTTCTGGTTTTGTGGTTCAAGCAGGTAGGTTTGGAAATAAGTTATGACAAGTTGAGAGCGTTAATATTGTTGTGTATTTTACTTTGAGAGGGGCATAACCAATTTAGATTGAAGTCACCCATTACATATACTTCACCTGAACTGGTGAGGGAAACTATGTTGTTGATGAGTTTGGTGGCAACAGAGGGAAGAAGACCCGGGTGACAGTAGACTACTGCGATATTTATGGGGATAGAAAATAGCAGAGATTTTTGGTGAGAGCCTCATGGATCATGGGACTGATGTAGAAAGTGGTAGTGAACTACAAGGTGGTTGAAACATAAATTGCCACTCCCCTCCCCTGCTGGCTCAGTCCTGCCTGGTTATAGTGTAGCCAGGATGGAGAAGGAGGGATCACCTATGTTTTACTTAGCCAAGTTTCAGAAAGAATTATAACATCAGGGGCTACTGAGACAATGATGGGCTGCAGTAGATCAAGTTTGGGGAGAAGGTTGCAAATGTTTAGGTTAAGGATTTTCAGGCCATGCGGGAGGGCAAACGGGCTGCTCAGGGATAGAACATCAGAAGTTGGTCCAGATCCTGTAGTAATTGAGGGGCAAGGCCTAGGGTTCGGGTTGATGTCTCTGGAGAATAGATAAGACAGCTGACTGCTCATTCTGAATTCCCTGGGTGCTTTATTTTTTTAAACTTAAATTTTATTCATTTTATAAAAAACTGCAGAAATACAAATGATTCCTTGCAAGAAACCTTTAATAATGCAAGCATATAAGCACTGATTTTATATAGGGTGATAGTATCCCTTGCTTATACCCACCAAGGGTGCCGACAAGGGGGGACAACCTGGACAACTGTCCTGGGCCCAGAGGCTCAGGGGGGCATAGACGTCGGATGATCAATTAAGAATTCTTCATATCCTCCCAGCTAACTCCCCAGCTTGCCATCTGTGTATGCACAGAACAAGTCAGAGTGAACATGTGCATGAGATGTCCATTCGCAACCTGGTCCCTTACAGTGTGCAGCTACGGAATGTTCTGTGCATGTGTGGATCTTTTTGATCGGGCAGGAGAACGAGATGGTGGACCAGAGTAGCTTAATATCTAAATTAGGGCATAACATTTAAAACGCTGGTAAAATTACTGTGGCAATGATGTTGGACCTCAAAGAGTCATCCAGGAATGAGGTGGGGGGTTGTAATAGCGAGGATGAGCAGCCAGAGGTTGAGGAGCAGCCTGGGGTGTCTGGTGTTACCTCGTTCCCAAGAGAAGGAAAAAGCTTCTTGCACCAGCTTCCAGTGGGAGTGGTCCAGGGTGTGGCTGTGCATGGAGCCAACCAGTCAAAAGGAACCCTGAAAAAGCCTGGTGTACATAAGATAAGGCCCACCCCGCATAATGCTCTTAAACTGTTCTCTTACCCAGATTACCCTGTGGTGAATTTATAGATTCAGCAGAGGCCAGAGAGTGTGTGATGTAAATGTACTGTGTGAAACAGTTTAGATGAGCGAGGGGAGCGGACATGGTGGTGGGAGGGCATGTCCAGAGTGTCACCAAGCAGAAAAATACACATTTCTAGAAATCACATTTTTTGTACAGGGCACTCAGGACAGAAAACCGCAGTTAGTGTTATTCAGTATGTGTCTATATGAATGGCTGCCTAGTGCTGGTATTAGTGTTTTGTGGTTACAGGGTAAAACCAAAACTGTGACTGATTTAATGAGCTGTAGCCAGAGCCGAAAGGGCTGTGGAGAGCTACCAAATGACCAAAGTTACACATGTGCGTAGGAATTATTCAACGCTCGGGTGGAGCTTGGCCATTTTTTTGGAGGTGTTGCGCCAAATTTTCAACATGGCCTTTTTGGGGGTTTACCTATAGCACTTCAACAGTGCTAGTGCTGACATCCCCTACAGTGACAGCTACAATGTCGACTGTTGGCATTATAGCCACGGGGATGCCGTTGCTCTCAATTGGGGGGCTGTGCCTCCTGAGCCACTCTTGTGGTCTCTGCCCCCACAACCCCAGTCTCTAGGATTCTAACTCCGAGTCGTAGTTGGACTGGGGGGGGCAAACACCCAGAGAGGCAGTCCCGATTAGCACATAGACCACCACAGCGACAGGCGGATTTTGCCCGATTCCTGACGCTGTGGTGGTCTTCACCATTGGGGATTTGCTACAGTGATGGTACACCCTTTTTGGGACCCATCCTCATGAAGAGTGCCAGTGTAATTTTGTTCACTTGTCCTGAAAGGTGATTTCACAGAGTGAACATGGTATGCTGTGTCACAGGTGTGAAAACACATTTTGAGCAGGTTGTGGAAAATGACAGCTGTGCTGTTTTGAAGGAGGTGTGCAAAAATGGCAATGTTGAAAATGTGGAGTGAAAGTATTAAAAATTGGCGAAGTTAGTGTGGTAGTGTGGGTTCCAATAAACAGATCATACAACCAGATAGGATGCATAAAAAATGCATATGTCTGCATTTATCATTTTATTCAAAAGAAGAAAAAAAATAAAATAAAATACTAAATTTAATATATACAGAAAGGAAAAATAAATGGTGTTAATCCATCACACCTCTTCAAACATCAGGAGATAATTCTTGCAAAATAAAAAATTACAGAATTCCTGAGTTCTTTCCTTCTCTCAAACAATGTGGAAACTTGCAAATTTCTTCTTAGAACCTTCTCTCTCCTTGGCCAGAACCTCTGACCACCTATCTCTTTTGTTTCTCCTAGTGGAACCTTTTATAATGCCACAGAGTGACCTCATCAATCATGTAATACCTTAATTAAGATGAACAATGGCATTTCAAGCTTACATATATATATATATATATATATATATATATATATATATATATATATATATATATTAAACCAACTAGTATCATTCTAGCACTTGAGGGTTTACCCAAAAAAATGTCCTCACAAGGTCCTAAAACAAAAATATAGACTTAATTATAGGACTATGATGTCAGAGCATTAGCTTAGCCCTCCTTCTGACATCACCTCCTTGAGACCATATAAGCTGCTATTTCATGAGTTGCCTGCTCTATAGAAGGACCTCTGCAACTAACATGGCACTCAGGTAACAGTTTATTTTAGTACAATACCTTTTTTTGTTCCAGTTTCCTTTAGTTTTACAGCCACTGCTTCTTAACTTACTAGCTGAAGTTGCAGCAGATACTTGTTTCACAACTCAGCCCTCTGCTGTTTAGAGGCTCTTTTGTTTACAAATGGAACAGCTCCTTCTTGACATTTGTTTTGGGACACTGAGCTTGTTGGACTGCTTCTCCCAGTAGCCACTGAAGGTTTGCTGAGCATAGCTTTTCAATATATATATATAGGCCCAGATATTCCAAAAGGGTTGCTCCATGCGCCAGCAGGGTTAGCATCATAGAGATCCCCATGCGCCATTCTGTCGATATTCAACGGGAGGCAGTTGCTCCCACTGGCAACAGGTTGCGCAAAAGAGCAATGCAAATGAATGCATGCTCAACAGGAGGAGGAACCATGCATAACCTGCACAACCCGATATTCAGTCGGGTTGTGCTAAACCCCCAACCTGCGCCTGCCAACCTTGAGCCAAAAAAGGATCAAGTTGAGGCCACCTAGTGAGCTGCTGTATTGCAGGGCCAACACAGCAGCTGCCACCCTGGCTGGCTCCCAACTCAGTCCCTGTGCCCCCACCAGCCCAATCGCGGGCATAGAGTAACACATACCTCTCAACTGTCCCCAGATTTTCAGGGATGTCCCTGATTTTGCGACAGAATTTTCCTCTGTCTCTCGTAAAATTCGTGTTTCTGTGACAGAACAGTGGGGACTGTAAGCATAAAATGATATCAAACATTAAAAATACAGACTAGTTCTTCTTCAGAAATGCATCTCATACAAATCCCCTTATTCTATCAGATTTCTGAGTGAATATTACCAATTGTTAAGATGTGTCCCTGATTTGGCATCTTTGTCCCTGATTTTTTCAAGCCTTGTCCCTGATGCATGACACAAGAGGTTGAGAGGTATGGAGTAACATGAACCCCGCCCACACATCTCCCACAGCCCAGTCAGCGGGCATCACAGTTAGAAACCCCCACACATATCCGAAGCCCGATCGCGGGCATCACAGATTACATAACCCCCACATCTCCCACAGCCCGATCGCAGGCAGAGCCGATGTAACCCCCCTCAGTGCCCGATCAGCGGGCAAGCACCCTCCCCCAACCGAATATCTCCTGGTGGTCCAGTGGACCATAAAACCCGATCGCGGGCAGAATGTCACATCACAACACCCCAAACATCTCCTGTCTAGTGTCCCCCCACACCACCCAAGCCCCTCCACCCGCTCCCCCGCCTGACCAAGACCAGAACACCCACCTGCGGCTCCTTGGAATCTGCCTGCCCTCGAACAGGGCTGCTTCAGCTCCCCCTCGGACGGACGGCACCCTGCCAGCCACCGACCAAGACCAGGACACCCGCCTGCAACTCCTTGGAAGCTGTCTGCCGTCGAACAGGGCTGCTTAAGCTCCCCCATGGTCGGCCGGCACCCAGCCAGCCACCAACCAAGACCAGGACACCACCTGCGGCTCCTTGGAAGCTGCCTTTCCTAGAACAGGGTTGCTTCGGCTCCCCCAGGGGTGGCTGGCACCCAACTGGCCTCTGTCCAAGACCAGGACACCTGCCTGCAGCTCCTTGGAAGCTGCCTACTCTTGAACAGGGCTGCTTCAGTTCAACCACGGATGGCCAGCACCCTGCCAGCTTCCGAGCTAGACCAACACACACGCCTGCAGCTCCTTGGAAGCTGTCTGCCCTTGAGCAGGTCGACTTCCGCTCCCCCATGGTCGGCCATCACCCAGCAAGCCACCGACCAAGACCAGGACACCCTCCTGTGGCTCCTTGGAAGCTGCCTGCCCTCGAACATGGCTGCTTCAGCTCCCCAAGGGGTGGCTGGCTCCCAACCGGCCACCATCCAAGACAAGGGGTGGCCAGCACCCTGCCAGCTACCGACCAAGACCAACAGAACCGCCTGCAGCTCCTTGGAAGCTGTCTGCCCTTGAGCAGGTCTACTTCCGCTCCCCCAAGGTAGGCCAGCACCCAGCCAGCCACCGACCAAGACCAGGACACCTGCCTGCAGCTCCATGGAGGCTGCCTGCCCTCGAACAGGGCTTCTTCATCTCCCCCACAGTCTGCCAGCACCCAGGCAGCCACCTACCAAGACCAGGACACCCTCCTGCAGCTCCTTGGAAGCTGCCTGCCATCGAACTGGGCTGCTTCAGCTCCTCCACAGTCGGCCGGCTCCCAGCCAGCCAACGAGCAAGACCAGGACACCCGCCTGCGACTCCTTGGAAGCTGCCTGCCCTTGTACAGGGCTGCTTCAGCTCCCCCACGGTTGGCCAGCACCCAGCCAGCCACCGACCAAGACCAGGACACCCACCTGCTGCTCCTTGGAAGGTGCATGCCCTCAAACAGGGCTGCTTCAGCTCCCCCACGGTCGGCCGGTACCCACCCAGCCACCGACCAAAACCAGGACTCCCACCTGCGGCTCCTTTGAAGCAGCCTGCCCTTGAACAGGGCTGCTTCCGCTCCCCCACTGTCGGCTGGCACCCAGCCAGCCACCCACCAATACCAGGACTCCCACCTGCAGCTCCATGGAAGCTGCCTGCCCTCTAACAAGGCTGCTTCAGCTCCCCCACGGTCGGCCGGCACCCAGCCTGCCACCGACCAAGACCAGGACACCCGCCTGCAGCTCCTTGGAAGTTGACTGCCTTTGAACAGGGCTGCTTCTGCTCCCCCACGGTCGTCTGGCGCCCAGCCAGCCACCCAACAAGACCAGGACACCCGGCTGCAGCTCCTTGAAATTTGTCTGCCCTCGAATAGGGCTGCTTCAGCTCCCCCACGGTCGGCCGGCACCCAGCCACCCTCCGACCAAGACCAGGACACCTGCCTGCAGCTCCTTGGAAGATGCCTGCCCTCGAACAAGGCTGCTTCACCTCCCCCACAGTCGGCCGCCACCCAGCAATCCACCGACCAAGACCCGCGACACCCGCCTGCAGCTCCGTGGAGAGCTGCCTGCCCTCGAACAAGGCTGCTTCTGCTCCCCAGCGGTTGGCGGCACCCAGCCAGCCACCGACCAAGACCAGGACACCCACCTGCGGCTCCTTGTAAGCTGCCTGCCTTGAACAGTGCTGCTTCCAGCTCCTCTGCGGTCGGCCGGCACCCAGCCAGCTGCATGCCAAGACCAGGACACCCACCTGCGGCTTCTTGGAGCTGCCTGCCCTCGAACAGGGCTGCTTCAGCTCCCGCATGGTGGCGGCGCACCCAGCCACCACGACCAAGACTGGGACACCGCCTGCGGCTCCTGAAAGCTGCCTGCCCTCGAACAATGCTGTTCCACCTCCCCCAAGGTTGGCCGATGCCAGCTAGCCACTCATTAAGATCTGGACACCACCTGCGGCTCCTTGGAAGCTGCCTGCCCTCGAACAGGGCTGCTTCACCTCCCCCACGTTTGGCGGGCACCCAGCCAGCCAACCATTAAGGCCATGACACCCGCCTGCAACTCCTTGGAAGCTTCCTGCCCTTGAACAGGGCTGCTACCGCTCCCACACGGTCGGCCGGCACCCAGCCAGCCACCCACCAAGACTAGGATACCCGCCTGCGACTCCTTGGAAGCTGCATGCCATTGAACAGGGCTGCTTCAGCTTCCCAAGGGTCAGCCAGCAGCCAGCGGCCACCCACCAGGACCAGGGCACCCACCTGCGGCTCCTTGGTAGCAGTCTGCCCTTTGAAATGGGCTGCTTCCGCTCCCCCACAGTCAGCCGGCACCGAGCCGGCCACCGCTCAATACCAGGACACCCGCCTGCAGCACCTTGGAAGCTGCCTGACCTTGAAAGGGAGCGGCTTCAGCTCCCCAGGGGTGGCTGGCACACAACCGGCCCCCGTCTAAGACCAGGACTCCCGCCTGCAGCTCCATATAAGCTGACTCCCCTCGAACAAGGCTGCTTCAGCTCCCCCATGGTCAGCCGGCACCCAGCCAGCCACCGACCAAGACAAGTACACCCGCCTGCATCTCCTTGGAAGCTGACTGCCCTCGAACAGGTCTGCTTCAGCTCCCCCACAGTCGGCTGGCACCCAGCCAGCAACCGACCAAGACCAGGACACCCGCCTGCGGCTCCTTGTAAGCTGCCTGCCTTCCAACAGGGCTGCTTCAGCTCTCCCACGGTCGGCCGGCACCCAGCCAACTACTGACCAAGACCAGGACACCCACCTGCGGCTCCTTGGAAGTTGCCTGCCCTCGAACAGGGCTGCATCAGGTCCCCGACGGACGGCCGGCACCCAGCCAGCCACCGACCAAGACCAGGACACGCCTGCAGCTCCTTGGAAGCTGTCTGCCCTCGACCAGGGCTGCTTAAGCCCCCCACCACGGTCGGCCTGCACCCAGCCAGCCACCGACCGAGACCAGGACACCCACCTGCGGCTCCTTGGAAGCTGTCTGCCCGCGTTCAGGGCTGCTCGATCTCCCCCATGGTCGGACATCACCCAGCAAGCCACTGAATAAGACCAGGACACCCGCCTGCAGCTCCTTGGAAGCTGCCTGCCCTTGAGCAGGGCTGTTTCTGCTACCCCACGGTCAGCCGGCACCCAGCCAGACACCCACCAACACCAGGACACCTGCCTGCAGCTCCTTGGAAGTTGTCTGCCCTTGAACAGGGCTGCTTCAGCTCCTCCACAGTCGACCGGCAACCAGCCTGCCACCGACCAAAACCAGGACACCCGCCTGCAGCTCCTTGGAAGCTGCCTGCCCTTGAGCAGGGCTGTTTCAGCTACCCCACGGTCAGCCGGCACCCAGCCAGCCACCGACCAAGTCCAGGACACCCGCCTGCAGCTCCTCGTAAGCTGCCTGCCCTCGAACAGGGCTGTTTCAGCTCCCCCACGGTCGTCTGTCACCCAGCAAGCCACCGACCAAGTCCAGGACACCCGCCTGCAGCTCCTTGGAAGCTGCCTGCCCTCGAACAGGGCTGATTCAGCTCCTCCACGGTCGGCTGGCAGACAGCTAGCCACCGACCAAGAGCAGGAAACCCGCCTGCAGCTCCTTGTAACCTGCCTGCCCTCGAACTGGGCTGCTTCAGCTCCCCCACGGTCAACAGGCACCCAGGCAGCCACCGACCAAGACCAGGACACCCGCCTGCAGCTCCTTGAATTTGTCTGCCCTCGAACAGGGCTGCTTCAGCTCCCCCACGGTCGGCCGGCACCCAGCCAGCCTCCCGACCAAGACCAGGACACCTGCCTGCAGCTCCTTGGAAGATGCCTGCCCTCGAACAAGGCTGCCTGGCTCCTCCACGGTCGGCTGGCACCCAGCAATCCACCGACCAAGACCAGGACACCCGCCTGCAGCTCCTTGGAAGCTGCCTGCCCTCGAACAAGGCTGCTTCTGCTCCCCAACGGTTGGCCGGCACCCAGCCAGCCACCGACCAAGACCAGGACACCCACCTGCGGCTCCTTGTAAGCTGCCTGCCTTCGAACAGTGCTGCTTCAGCTCCTCTGCGGTCGGCCGGCACCCAGCCAGCTACTGACCAAGACCAGGACACCCACCTGCGGCTCCTTGGAAGCTGCCTGCCCTCGAACAGGGCTGCTTCAGCTCCCGCATGGTCGGCCGGCACCCAGCCAGCCACCGACCAAGACCAGGACACCCACCTGCTGCTCCTAGAAAGCTGCCTGCCCTCGAACAATGCTGTTCCACCTCCCCCAAGGTTGGCCGATACCAGCTAGCCACTCATCAAGATCTGGACACCCACCTGCGGCTCCATGGAAGCTGCCTGCCCTCTAACAAGGCTGCTTCAGCTCCCCCACGGTCGGCCGGCACCCAGCCAGCAACCGACCAAGACCAGGACACCCGCCTGCGGCTCCTTGTAAGCTGCTTGCCTTCGAACAGGGCTGCTTCAGCTCCCCGACGGTCGGCCGGCACCCAGCCAGCTACTGACCAAGACCAGAACACCCACCTGCGGCTCCTTGGAATCTGCCTGCCCTCGAACAGGGCTGCTTCAGCTCCCCCTCGGACGGCCGGCACCCTGCCAGCCACCGACCAAGACCAGGACACCCGCCTGCAACTCCTTGGAAGCTGTCTGCCGTCGAACAGGGCTGCTTAAGCTCCCCCATGGTCGGCCGGCACCCAGCCAGCCACCAACCAAGACCAGGACATCCACCTGCGGCTCCTTGGAAGCTGCCTTTACTAGAACAGGGTTGCCGGCTCCCCAGGGTGGCTGGCACCCAACTGGCCTCTGTCCAAGACCAGGACACCTGCCTGCAGCTCCTGGAGCTGCCTGCTCTTGAACAGGGCTGCTTCAGCTCAACCACGGATGGCCAGCACCCTGCCAGCTTCCGGCTAGACCAACACACCGCCTGCAGCTCCTTGGAAGCTGTCTGCCCTTGAGCAGGTCGACTTCCGCTCCCCCATGGTCGGCCATCACCCAGCAAGCCACCCGACCAAGACCAGGACACCCTCCTGTGGCTCCTTGGAGCTGCCTGCCCGACATGGCTGCTTCAGCTCCCCAGGGTGGCTGGCTCCCAACCGGCCACCATCCAAGACAAGGGTGGCCAGCACCCTGCCAGCTACCGACCAAGACCAACAGAACCGCCTGCAGCTCCTGCTGAGCTGTCTGCCTTGAGCAGGTCTACTTCCGCCCCCAAGGTAGGCCAGCACCCAGCCAGCCACCGACCAAGACCAGGACACCTGCCTGCAGCTCCATGGAGGCTGCCTGCCCTCGAACAGGGCTTCTTCATCTCCCCCACAGTCTGCCAGCACCCAGGCAGCCACCGACCAAGACCAGGACACCCGCCTGCAGCTCCTTGGAAGCTGCCTGCCATCGAACTGGGCTGCTTCAGCTCCCCCACGGTTGGCCGGCACCCAGCCAGCCACCGACCAAGACCAGGACACCCACCTGCTGCTCCTTGGAAGGTGCCTGCCCTCGAACAGGGCTGCTTCAGCTCCCCCACGGTCGGCCGGCACCCAGCCAGCCACCCACCAAAACCAGGACACCCGCCTGCTCCTTGAAGCTGCCTGCCCTCGAACAGGGCTGCTTCAGCTCCCCCACTGTCGGCCGGCACCCAGCCAGCCACCCGACCAAAACCAGGACTCCCACCTGCAGCTCCTTGAAGCTGCCTGCCCTCGAACAGGGCTGCTTCAGCTCCCCACGGTCGGCTGGCACCCAGCCAGCCACCACCCAAGACCAGGACACCCCTGCAGCTCCTTGAAATTTGTCTGCCCTCGAACAGGGCTGCTTCAGCTCCCCACGGTCGGCGGCACCCAGCCACCCTCCGACCAAGACCAGGACACCTGCCTGCAGCTCCTTGGAAGATGCCTGCCTCGAACAAGGCTGCTTCACCTCCTCCACAGTCGGCTGCCACCCAGCAATCCACCGACCAAGACCAGCACCCGCCTGCAGCTCCTTGAAGCTGCCTGCCCTCGAACAAGGCTGCTTCTGCTCCCCAGCGGTTGGCGGCACCCAGCCAGCCACCGACCAAGACCAGGACACCCACCTGCGGCTCCTTGTAAGCTGCCTGCCTTCGAACAGTGCTGCTTCAGCTCCTCTGCGGTCGGCCGGCACCCAGCCAGCTACTGACCAAGACCAGGACACCCACCTGCGGCTCCTTGGAAGCTGCCTGCCCTCGAACAGGGCTGCTTCAGCTCCCGCATGGTCGCCGGCACCCAGCCAGCCACCGACCAAGACCAGGACACCCACCTGCTGCTCCTAGAAAGCTGCCTGCCCGAACAATGCTGTTCCACCTCCCCAAGGTTGGCGATACCAGCTAGCCACTCATCAAGATCTGGACACCCACCTCGGCTCCTGAAGCTGCCTGCCCTTGAACAGGGCTGCTTCACCTCCCCCACGTTTGGCCGGCACCCAGCCAGCCACCCACCAAGACCAGGACACCCGCCTGCAACTCCTTGGAAGCTGCCTGCCATTGAACAGGGCTGCTTCAGCTCCCCAAGGGTCGGCCAGCAGCCAGCGGCCACCCACCAGGACCAGGGCACCCGCCTGCGGCTCCTTGGTAGCAGTCTGCCCTTTGAAATGGGCTGCTTCAGCTCCCCCACAGTCGGCCGGCACCGAGCCGGCCACCGCTCAATACCAGGACACCCGCCTGCAGCTCCTTGGAAGCTGCCTGACCTTGAACAGAGCGGCTTCAGCTCCCCCAGGGGTGGCTGGCACACAACTGGCCCCCGTCCAAGACCAGGACTCCCGCCTGCAGCTCCATGGAAGCTGACTCCCCTCAAACTAGGCTGCTTCAGCTCCCCCATGGTCGGCCGGCACCCAGCCAGCCACCGACCAAGACCAGTACACCCGCCTGCATCTCCTTGGAAGTTGACTGCCCTTGAACAGGTCTGCTTCAGCTCCCCCACAGTCGGCTGGCACCCAGCCAGCAACCGACCAAGACGGGACACCCGCGGCTCGCCTGTAAGCTGCTTGCCCTGTGAAGCTGCGCAGCTCCCCGGCGAGTCGGCGGCACCCAGCCAGCTACTGACCAAGACCAGAACACCCACCTGCGGCTCCTTGGAATCTGCCTGCCCTCGAACAGGGCTGCTTCAGCTCCCCCTCGGTCGGCCGGCACCCTGCCAGCCACCGACCAAGACCAGGACACCCGCCTGCAACTCCTTGGAAGCTGTCTGCCGTCGAACAGGGCTGCTTAAGCTCCCCCATGGTCGGCCGGCACCCAGCCAGCCACCAACCAAGACCAGGACACCCACCTGCGGCTCCTTGGAAGCTGCCTTTCCTAGAACAGGGTTGCTTCGGCTCCCCAAGGGGTGGCTGGCACCCAACTGGCCTCTGTCCAAGACCAGGACACCTGCCTGCAGCTCCTTGGAAGCTGCCTACTCTTGAACAGGGCTGCTTCAGCTCAACCACGGATGGCCAGCACCCTGCCAGCTTCCGAGCTAGACCAACACACACGCCTGCAGCTCCTTGGAAGCTGTCTGCCCTTGAGCAGGTCGACTTCCGCTCCCCCATGGTCGGCCATCACCCAGCAAGCCACCGACCAAGACCAGGACACCCTCCTGTGGCTCCTTGGAAGCTGCCTGCCCTCGAACATGGCTGCTTCAGCTCCCCAAGGGGTGGCTGGCTCCCAACCGGCCACCATCCAAGACAAGGGGTGGCCAGCACCCTGCCAGCTACCGACCAAGACCAACAGAACCGCCTGCAGCTCCTTGGAAGCTGTCTGCCCTTGAGCAGGTCTACTTCTGCTCCCCCAAGGTAGGCCAGCACCCAGCCAGCCACCGACCAAGACCAGGACACCTGCCTGCAGCTCCATGGAGGCTGCCTGCCCTCGAACAGGGCTTCTTCATCTCCCCACGGTCTGCCAGCACCCAGGCAGCCACCGACCAAGACCAGGACACCCTCCTGCAGCTCCTTGGAAGCTGCCTGCCATCGAACTGGGCTGCTTCAGCTCCTCCACAGTCGGCCGGCTCCCAGCCAGCCAACGAGCAAGACCAGGACACCCGCCTGCGACTCCTTGGAAGCTGCCTGCCCTTGTACAGGGCTGCTTCAGCTCCCCCACGGTTGGCCAGCACCCAGCCAGCCACCGACCAAGACCAGGACACCCACCTGCTGCTCCTTGGAAGGTGCATGCCCTCAAACAGGGCTGCTTCAGCTCCCCCACGGTCGGCCGGTACCCACCCAGCCACCGACCAAAACCAGGACTCCCACCTGCGGCTCCTTTGAAGCAGCCTGCCCTTGAACAGGGCTGCTTCCGCTCCCCCACTGTCGGCTGGCACCCAGCCAGCCACCCAGCAATACCAGGACTCCCACCTGCAGCTCCATGGAAGCTGCCTGCCCTCTAACAAGGCTGCTTCAGCTCCCCCACGGTCGGCCGGCACCCAGCCTGCCACCGACCAAGACCAGGACACCCGCCTGCAGCTCCTTGGAAGTTGACTGCCTTTGAACAGGGCTGCTTCTGCTCCCCCACGGTCGTCTGGCGCCCAGCCAGCCACCCAACAAGACCAGGACACCCGGCTGCAGCTCCTTGAAATTTGTCCGCCCTCGAATAGGGCTGCTTCAGCTCCCCCACGGTCGGCCGGCACCCAGCCACCCTCCGACCAAGACCAGGACACCTGCCTGCAGCTCCTTGGAAGATGCCTGCCCTCGAACAAGGCTGCTTCACCTCCCCCACAGTCGGCCGCCACCCAGCAATCCACCGACCAAGACCACGACACCCGCCTGCAGCTCCTTGGAAGCTGCCTGCCCTCGAACAAGGCTGCTTCTGCTCCCCAACGGTTGGCCGGCACCCAGCCAGCCACCGACCAAGACCAGGACACCCACCTGCGGCTCCTTGTAAGCTGCCTGCCATCGAACAGTGCTGCTTCAGCTCCTCTGCGGTCGGCCGGCACCCAGCCAGCTACAGCCAAGACCAGGACACCCACCTGCGGCTTCTTGGAGCTGCCTGCCCTCGAACAGGGGCTGCTTCAGCTCCCGCATGGTCGGCCGGCACCCAGCCAGCCACCGACCAAGACTAGGACACCCGCCTGCGGCTCCTAGAAAGCTGCCTGCCCTCGAACAATGCTGTTCCACCTCCCCCAAGGTTGGCCGATACCAGCTAGCCACTCATTAAGATCTGGACACCCACCTGCGGCTCCTTGGAAGCTGCCTGCCCTCGAACAGGGCTGCTTCACCTCCCCCACGTTTGGCGGGCACCCAGCCAGCCAACCATTAAGGCCATGACACCCGCCTGCAACTCCTTGGAAGCTTCCTGCCCTTGAACAGGGCTGCTACCGCTCCCACACGGTCGGCCGGCACCCAGCCAGCCACCCACCAAGACTAGGATACCCGCCTGCGACTCCTTGGAAGCTGCATGCCATTGAACAGGGCTGCTTCAGCTTCCCAAGGGTCAGCCAGCAGCCAGCGGCCACCCACCAGGACCAGGGCACCCACCTGCGGCTCCTTGGTAGCAGTCTGCCCTTTGAAATGGGCTGCTTCGGCTCCCCCACAGTCAGCCGGCACCGAGCCGGCCACCGTCCAATACCAGGACACCCGCCTGCAGCACCTTGGAAGCTGCCTGACCTTGAAAGGGAGCGGCTTCAGCTCCCCAGGGGTGGCTGGCACACAACCGGCCCCCGTCTAAGACCAGGACTCCGCCTGCAGCTCCATAGCTGACTCCCCGAACAAGGCTGCTTCAGCTCCCCATGGTCAGCCGGCACCCAGCCAGCCACACCGACCAAGACAAGTACACCCGCCTGCATCTCCTTGGAAGCTGACTGCCCTCGAACAGGTCTGCTTCAGCTCCCCCACAGTCGGCTGGCACCCAGCCAGCAACCGACCAAGACCAGGACACCCGCCTGCGGCTCCTTGTAAGCTGCCTGCCTTCCAACAGGGCTGCTTCAGCTCTCCCACGGTCGGCCGGCACCCAGCCAACTACTGACCAAGACCAGGACACCCACCTGCGGCTCCTTGGAAGTTGCCTGCCCTCGAACAGGGCTGCATCAGGTCCCCGACGGACGGCCGGCACCCAGCCAGCCACCGACCAAGACCAGGACACCCGCCTGCAGCTCCTTGGAAGCTGTCTGCCCTCGACCAGGGCTGCTTAAGCCCCCCCCCACGGTCGGCCTGCACCCAGCCAGCCACCGACCGAGACCAGGACACCCACCTGCGGCTCCTTGGAAGCTGTCTGCCCTCGTTCAGGGCTGCTCGATCTCCCCCATGGTCGGCCATCACCCAGCAAGCCACTGAATAAGACCAGGACACCCGCCTGCAGCTCCTTGGAAGCTGCCTGCCCTTGAGCAGGGCTGTTTCTGCTACCCCACGGTCAGCGGCACCCAGCAAGACACCCACCAACACCAGGACACCTGCCTGCAGCTCCTTGGAAGTTGTCTGCCCTTGAACAGGGCTGCTTCAGCTCCTCCACAGTCGACCGGCAACCAGCCAGCCACCGACCAAAACCAGGACACCCGCCTGCAGCTCCTTGGAAGCTGCCTGCCCTTGAGCAGGGCTGTTTCAGCTACCCCACGGTCAGCCGGCACCCAGCCAGCCACCGACCAAGTCCAGGACACCCGCCTGCAGCTCCTCGTAAGCTGCCTGCCCTAACAGGCTGTTTCAGCTCCCCACGGTCGTCTGTCACCCAGCAAGCCACCCGACCAAGTCCAGGACACCGCCTGCAGCTCCTTGGAAGCTGCCTGCCCTCGAACAGGGCTGATTCAGCTCCTCCACGGTCGGCTGGCAGACAGCTAGCCACCGACCAAGAGCAGGAAACCCGCCTGCAGCTCCTTGTAACCTGCCTGCCCTCGAACTGGGCTGCTTCAGCTCCCCCACGGTCAACAGGCACCCAGGCAGCCACCGACCAAGACCAGGACACCCGCCTGCAGCTCCTTGAAATTTGTCTGCCCTCGAATAGGGCTGCTTCAGCTCCCCCACGGTCGGCCGGCACCCAGCCACCCTCCGACCAAGACCAGGACACCTGCCTGCAGCTCCTTGGAAGATGCCTGCCCTCGAACAAGGCTGCTTCACCTCCTCCACAGTCGGCTGCCACCCAGCAATCCACCGACCAAGACCAAGACACCCGCCTGCAGCTCCTTGGAAGCTGCCTGCCCTCGAACAAGGCTGCTTCTGCTCCCCAACGGTTGGCCGGCACCCAGCCAGCCACCGACCAAGACCAGGACACCCACCTGCGGCTCCTTGTAAGCTGCCTGCCTTCGAACAGTGCTGCTTCAGCTCCTCTGCGGTCGGCCGGCACCCAGCCAGCTACTGACCAAGACCAGGACACCCACCTGCGGCTTCTTGGAAGCTGCCTGCCCTCGAACAGGGCTGCTTCAGCTCCCGCATGGTCGGCCGGCACCCAGCCAGCCACCGACCAAGACTAGGACACCCGCCTGCGGCTCCTAGAAAGCTGCCTGCCCTCGAACAATGCTGTTCCACCTCCCCCAAGGTTGGCCGATACCAGCTAGCCACTCATTAAGATCTGGACACCCACCTGCGGCTCCTTGGAAGCTGCCTGCCCTCGAACAGGGCTGCTTCACCTCCCCCACGTTTGGCGGGCACCCAGCCAGCCAACCATTAAGGCCATGACACCCGCCTGCAACTCCTTGGAAGCTTCCTGCCCTTGAACAGGGCTGCTACCGCTCCCACACGGTCGGCCGGCACCCAGCCAGCCACCCACCAAGACTAGGATACCCGCCTGCGACTCCTTGGAAGCTGCATGCCATTGAACAGGGCTGCTTCAGCTTCCCAAGGGTCAGCCAGCAGCCAGCGGCCACCCACCAGGACCAGGGCACCCACCTGCGGCTCCTTGGTAGCAGTCTGCCCTTTGAAATGGGCTGCTTCCGCTCCCCCACAGTCAGCCGGCACCGAGCCGGCCACCGCCCAATACCAGGACACCCGCCTGCAGCACCTTGGAAGCTGCCTGACCTTGAAAGGGAGCGGCTTCAGCTCCCCAGGGGTGGCTGGCACACAACCGGCCCCCGTCTAAGACCAGGACTCCCGCCTGCAGCTCCATATAAGCTGACTCCCCTCGAACAAGGCTGCTTCAGCTCCCCCATGGTCAGCCGGCACCCAGCCAGCCACCGACCAAGACAAGTACACCCGCCTGCATCTCCTTGGAAGCTGACTGCCCTCGAACAGGTCTGCTTCAGCTCCCCCACAGTCGGCTGGCACCCAGCCAGCAACCGACCAAGACCAGGACACCCGCCTGCGGCTCCTTGTAAGCTGCCTGCCTTCCAACAGGGCTGCTTCAGCTCTCCCACGGTCGGCCGGCACCCAGCCAACTACTGACCAAGACCAGGACACCCACCTGCGGCTCCTTGGAAGTTGCCTGCCCTCGAACAGGGCTGCATCAGGTCCCCGACGGACGGCCGCACCAGCCAGCCACCGACCAAGACCAGGACACCCGCCTGCAGCTCCTTGGAAGCTGTCTTGCCCTCAAACCAGGGCTGCTTGGCCCCCCAGGTCGGCCTGCACCCAGCCAGCCACCGACCGGAGACCAGGACACCACCTGCGGCGCCTGGAAGCTGTCTGCCCGCTCAGGGCTGCTCGATCTCCCCCATGGTCGGCCATCACCCAGCAAGCCACTGAATAAGACCAGGACACCCGCCTGCAGCTCCTTGAAGCTGCCTGCCCTTGAGCAGGGCTGTTTCTGCTACCCCACGGTCAGCCGGCACCCAGCCAGACACCCACCAACACCAGGACACCTGCCTGCAGCTCCTTGGAAGTTGTCTGCCCTCGAACAGGGCTGCTTCAGCTCCTCCACAGTCGACCGGCAACCAGCCTGCCACCGACCAAAACCAGGACACCCGCCTGCAGCTCCTTGGAAGCTGCCTGCCCTTGAGCAGGGCTGTTTCAGCTACCCCACGGTCAGCCGGCACCCAGCCAGCCACCGACCAAGTCCAGGACACCCGCCTGCAGCTCCTCGTAAGCTGCCTGCCCTCGAACAGGGCTGTTTCAGCTCCCCCACGGTCGTCTGTCACCCAGCAAGCCACCGACCAAGTCCAGGACACCCGCCTGCAGCTCCTTGGAAGCTGCCTGCCCTCGAACAGGGCTGATTCAGCTCCTCCACGGTCGGCCGGCAGACAGCAAGCCACCGACCGAAACAGGAAACACGCCTGCAGCTCCTTGTAACCTGCCTGCCCTCGAACAGGGCTGCTTCAGCTCCCCCGGTCAACAGGCACCCAGGCAGCCACCGACCAAGACCAGGACACCCGCCTGCAGCTCCTTGAAATTTGTCTGCCCTCGAATAGGGCTGCTTCAGCTCCCCCATGGTCGGCCGGCACCCAGCCGCCCTCCGACCAAGACCAGGACACCTGCCTGCAGCTCCTTGGAAGATGCCTGCCTGAACAAGGCTGCTTCACCTCCTCCACAGTCGGCTGCCACCCAGCAATCCACCGACCAAGACCAAGACACCCGCCTGCAGCTCCTTGAAGCTGCCTGCCCTCGAACAAGGCTGCTTCTGCTCCCCAGCGGTTGGCGGCACCCAGCAATCCACCGACCAAGACCAGGACACCCACCTGCGAGCTCCTTGTAAGCTGCCTGCCCCGAACAGTGCTGCTTCAGCTCCTCATTCGGCCGGCGCAGCCATCTACTGGCCAAGACCAGGACACCCACCTGCGGCTTCTTGGAAGCTGCCTGCCCTCGAACAGGGCTGCTTCAGCTACAGCATGGTCGGCCGGCACCAAGCCAGCCACTGACCAAGACCAGGACACCCGCCTGCAGCTCCTAGAAAGCTGCCTGCCCTAGTACAATGCTGTTCCACCTCCCCCAAGGTTGGCCGATACCAGCTAGCCACTCATCAAGATCTGGACACCCACCTGCGGCTCCTTGGAAGCTGCCTGCCCTTGAACAGGGCTGCTTCACCTCCCCCACGTTTGGCCGGCACCCAGCCAGCCACCCACCAAGACCAGGACACCCGCCTGCAACTCCTTGGAAGCTGCCTGCCATTGAACAGGGCTGCTTCAGCTCCCCAAGGGTCGGCCAGCAGCCAGCGGCCACCCACCAGGACCAGGGCACCCGCCTGCGGCTCCTTGGTAGCAGTCTGCCCTTTGAAATGGGCTGCTTCAGCTCCCCCACAGTCACGGCCCGGCACCGGGCCATGCCGCTAATACCAGGACACCGCTGCAGCTCCTTGGAAGCTGCCTGACCTTGAACAGAGCAGCTTCAGCTCCCCAGGGGTGGCTGGCACCTGGCGGCCCCGTCCAGAGCCAGGACTCCGCCTGCAGCTCCATGGAAGCTGACTCCCCTCAAACTAGGCTGCTTCCAGCCCCCATGGTCGGCCGGCACCCAGCCAGCCACCGACCAAGACCAGTACACCCGCCTGCATCTCCCTGGAAGTTGACTGCCCTCGAACAGGTCTGCTTCAGCTCCCCCACAGTCAGCTGGCACCCAGCCAGCAACCGACCAAGACCAGGACACCCGCCTGCGGCTCCTTGTAAGCTGCTTGCCTTCGAACAGGGCTGCTTCAGCTCCCCAACGGTCGGCCGGCACCCAGCCAGCTACTGACCAAGACCAGGACACCCACCTGCGGCTCCTTGGAATCTGCCTGCCCTCGAACAGGGCTGCTTCAGCTCCCCCTCGGACGGACGGCACCCAGCCAGCCACCGACCAAAACCAGGACACCCGCCTGCAACTCCTTGGAAGCTGTCTGCCCTCGAACAGGGCTGCTTAAGCTCCCCCATGGTCGGCCGGCACCCAGCCAGCCACCAACCAAGACCAGGACACCCACCTGCGGCTCCTTGGAAGCTGCCTTTACTAGAACAGGGCTGCTTCGGCTCCCCCAGGGGTGGCTGGCACCCAACTGGCCTCCGTCCAAGACCAGGACACCTGCCTGCAGCTCCTTGGAAGCTGCCTACTCTTGAACGGGGCTGCTTCAGCTCAACCACGGATGGCCAGCACCCTGCCAGCTTCCGAGCTAGACCAACACACACGCCTGCAGCTCCTTGGAAGCTGTCTACCCTTGAGCAGGTCGACTTCCGCTCCCCCATGGTCGGCCATCACCCAGCAAGCCACCGACCAAGACCAGGACACCCTCCTGTGGCTCCTTGGAAGCTGCCTACCCTCGAACATGGCTGCTTCAGCTCCCCAAGGGGTGGCTGGCTCCCAACCGGCCACCATCCAAGACAAGGGGCAGCCAGCACCCTGCCAGCTACCGACCAAGACCAACAGAACCGCCTGCAGCTCCTTGGAAGCTGTCTGCCCTTGAGCAGGTCTACTTTCGCTCCCCCAAGGTAGGCCGGCACCCAGCCAGCCACCGACGAAGACCAGGACACCTGCCTGCAGCTCCATGGAGGCTGCCTGCCCTCGAACAGGGCTTCTTCATCTCCCCCACGGTCTGCCAGCACCCAGGCAGCCACCGACCAAGACCAGGACACCCGCCTGCAGCTCCTTGGAAGCTGCCTGCCATCGAACTGGGCTGCTTCAGCTCCTCCACAGTCGGCCGGCTCCCAGCCAGCCAACGAGCAAGACCAGGACACCCACCTGCGACTCCTTGGAAGCTGCCTGCCCTTGTACAGGGCTGCTTCAGCTCCCCACGGTCGGCCAGCACCCAGCCAGCCACCGACCAAGACCAGGACACCCACCTGCTGCTCCTTGGAAGGTGCCTGCCCTCAAACAGGGCTGCTTCAGCTCCCCCACGGTCGGCCGGTACCCACCCAGCCACCGACCAAAACCAGGACTCCCACCTGCGGCTCCTTTGAAGCAGCCTGCCCTTGAACAGGGCTGCTTCCGCTCCCCCAAGGTCGGCTGGCACCCAGCCAGCCACCCACTAATACCAGGACTCCCACCTGCAGCTCCATCGAACAAGGCTGCTTCAGCTCCCCCATGGTTGGCCGGCACCCAGCCAGCCACCGACCAAGACCAGGACACCCGCCTGCAGCTCCTTGGAAGTTGACTGCCCTTGAACAGGGCTGCTTCTGCTCCCCCACGGTCGTCTGGCGCCCAGCCAGCCACCCAACAAGACCAGGACACCAGGCTGCAGCTCCTTGAAATTTGTCTGCCCTCGAATAGGGCTGCTTCAGCTCCCCCACGGTCGGCCGGCACCCAGCCACCCTCCGACCAAGACCAGGACACCTGCCTGCAGCTCCTTGGAAGATGCCTGCCCTCGAACAAGGCTGCTTCACCTCCCCCACAGTCGGCCGCCACCCAGCAATCCACCGACCAAGACCCGACACCCGCCTGCAGCTCCTTGGAAGCTGCCTGCCCTCGAACAAGGCTGCTTCTGCTCCCCAGCGGTTGGCGGCACCCAGCCAGCCACCGACCAAGACCAGGACACCCACCTGCGGCTCCTTGAAGGCTGCCTGCCCGAACAGTGCTGCTTCAGCTCCTCTGCGGTCGGCCGGCACCCAGCCAGCTGCAGCCAAGACCAGGACACCCACCTGCGGCTTCTTGAAGCTGCCTCGAGACAGGGCTGCTTCAGCTCCCGCATGGTCGGCGGCACCCAGCCAGCCACCGACCAAGACCAGGACACCCACCTGCGGCTCCTAGAAAGCTGCCTGCCCTCGAACAATGCTGTTCCACCTCCCCCAAGGTTGGCCGATACCAGCTAGCCACTCATCAAGATCTGGACACCCACCTGCGGCTCCTTGGAAGCTGCCTGCCCTTGAACAGGGCTGCTTCACCTCCCCCACGTTTGGCCGGCACCCAGCCAGCCACCCACCAAGACCAGGACACCCGCCTGCAACTCCTTGGAAGCTGCCTGCCATTGAACAGGGCTTCTTCAGCTCCCCAAGGGTCGGCCAGCAGCCAGCGGCCACCCACCAGGACCAGGGCACCCGCCTGCGGCTCCTTGGTAGCAATCTGCCCTTTGAAATGGGCTGCTTCAGCTCCCCCACAGTCGGCCGGCACCGAGCCGGCCACCGTCCAATACCAGGACACCCGCCTGCAGCTCCTTGGAAGCTGCCTGACCTTGAACAGAGCGGCTTCAGCTCCCCCAGGGGTGGCTGGCACACAACCGGCCCCCGTCCAAGACCAGGACTCCCGCCTGCAGCTCCATGGAAGCTGACTCCCCTCAAACTAGGCTGCTTCAGCTCCCCCATGGTCGGCCGGCACCCAGCCAGCCACCGACCAAGACCAGTACACCCGCCTGCATCTCCTTGGAAGTTGACTGCCCTCGAACAGGTCTGCTTCAGCTCCCCCACAGTCAGCTGGCACCCAGCCAGCAACCGACCAAGACCAGGACACCCGCCTGCGGCTCCTTGTAAGCTGCTTGCCTTCGAACAGGGCTGCTTCAGCTCCCCGACGGTCGGCCGGCACCCAGCCAGCTACACCCAGAAACCAGAACACCACCTCGGCTCCTTGGAATCTGCCTGCCCTCGAACAGGGCTGCTTCAGCTCCCCTCGAGGCGGCACCCAGCCAGCCGACCAAGACCAGGACACCCGCCTGCAACTCCTTGGAAGCTGTCTGCCGTCAAACAGGGCTGCTAGCTCCCCCATGGTCGGCACGGCACCCAGCCAGCCACCAACCAAGACCAGGACACCCACCTGCGGCTCCTTGGAAGCTGCCTTTCCTAGAACAGGGTTGCTCTGGCTCCCCAAGGGGTGGCTGGCACCCAACTGGCCTCTGTCCAAGACCAGGACACCTGCCTGCAGCTCCTTGGAAGCTGCCTACTCTTGAACAGGGCTGCTTCAGCTCAACCACGGATGGCCAGCACCCTGCCAGCTTCCGAGCTAGACCAACACACACGCCTGCAGCTCCTTGGAAGCTGTCTGCCCTTGAGCAGGTCGACTTCCGCTCCCCCATGGTCGGCCATCACCCAGCAAGCCACCGACCAAGACCAGGACACCCTCCTGTGGCTCCTTGGGAGCTGCCTGCCCTCGAACATGGCTGCTTCAGCTCCCCAGGGGTGGCAGCTGGCTCCCAACCGGCCACCATCCAAGACAAGGGTGGCCAGCACCCTGCCAGCTACCGACCAAGACCAACCAGAACGCCTGCAGCTCCCGAAAGCTGTCTACCCTTGAGCAGGTCTACTTCCGCTCCCCCAAGGTAGTCCAGCACCCAGCCAGCCACAGACCAAGACCAGGACACCTGCCTGCAGCTCCATGGAGGCTGCCTGCCCTCGAACAGGGTTTCTTCATCTCCCCCACGGTCTGCCGGCACACTGGCAGCCACCGACCAAGATCAGGACACCCGTCTGCAGCTCCTTGGAAGCTGCCTGCCTCGAACAGGGCTGCTTCAGCTCCTCCACAGTCAGGCGGCCCCAGCCAGCCACCAGGCAAGACCAGGACACCCGCCTGCGACTCCTTGGAAGCTGCCTGCCCTTGTACAGGGCTGCTTCAGCTCCCCCACGGTTGGCCAGCACCCAGCCAGCCACCGACCAAGACCAGGACACCCACCTGCTGCTCCTTGGAAGGTGCATGCCCTCAAACAGGGCTGCTTCAGCTCCCCCACGGTCGGCCGGTACCCACCCAGCCACCGACCAAAACCAGGACTCCCACCTGCGGCTCCTTTGAAGCAGCCTGCCCTTGAACAGGGCTGCTTCCGCTCCCCACTGTCGGCTGGCACCCAGCCAGCCACCCACTAATACCAGGACTCCCACCTGCAGCTCCATGGAAGCTGCCTGCCCTCTAACAAGGCTGCTTCAGCTCCCCCACGGTCGGCCGGCACCCAGCCAGCCACCGACCAAGACCAGGACACCCGCCTGCAGCTCCTTGGAAGTTGACTGCCTTTGAACAGGGCTGCTTCTGCTCCCCCACGGTCGTCTGGCGCCCAGCCAGCCACCCAACAAGACCAGGACACCCGGCTGCAGCTCCTTGAAATTTGTCCGCCCTCGAATAGGGCTGCTTCAGCTCCCCCACGGTCGGCCGGCACCCAGCCACCCTCCGACCAAGACCAGGACACCTGCCTGCAGCTCCTTGGAAGATGCCTGCCCTCGAACAAGGCTGCTTCACCTCCCCCACAGTCGGCCGCCACCCAGCAATCCACCGACCAAGACCACGACACCCGCCTGCAGCTCCTTGGAAGCTGCCTGCCCTCGAACAAGGCTGCTTCTGCTCCCCAACGGTTGGCCGGCACCCAGCCAGCCACCGACCAAGACCAGGACACCCACCTGCGGCTCCTTGTAAGCTGCCTGCCTTCGAACAGTGCTGCTTCAGCTCCTCTGCGGTCGGCCGGCACCCAGCCAGCCACCGACCAAGACCAGGACACCCGCCTGCGGCTCCTAGAAAGCTGCCTGCCCTCGAACAATGCTGTTCCACCTCCCCCAAGGTTGGCCGATACCAGCTAGCCACTCATCAAGATCTGGACACCCACCTGCGGCTCCCTGGAAGCTGCCTGCCCTCGAACAGGGCTGCTTCACCTCCCCCACGTTTGGCGGGCACCCAGCCAGCCAACCATTAAGGCCATGACACCTACTGCAACTCCTTGAAGCTTCCTGCCCTTCAACAGGGCTGCTAGCAGCTCCCACACGGTCGGGCGGCACCCAGCCAGCCACCCACCAAGACAGGATACCCGCCTGCGACTCCTTGGAAGCTGCATGCCATTGAACAGGGCTGCTTCAGCTCCCAAGGGTCAGCCACGCAGCCAGCTGACCACCACCAGGACCAGGGCACCCACCTGCGGCTCCTTGGTAGCAGTCTGCCCTTTGAAATGGGCTGCTTCGCTCCCCACAGTCAGCCCGGCACCCCGGGCCGCCACCGCATGACTGGGACACCCGCCTGCAGCACCTTGGAAGCTGCCTGACCTTGAAGGGCGGCTAGCTCCCCAGGGGTGGCTGGCACACAACCCGACCCCGTCTAGACCAGGACTCCGCCTGCAGCTCCATATAAGCTGACTCCCCTCGGATCAAGGCTGCTTCAGCTCCCCCCACCGGTCAGCCCGGCACCCAGCCAGCCACCGACCAAGACAAGTACACCGCCTGCATCTCCATGAGCTGACTGCCCTCGAACAGGTCTGCTTCAGCTCCCCCACAGTCGTGCTGCGCCCAGCCAGCAACCGACCAAGACCAGGACACCCGCCTGCGGCTCCTTGTAAGCTGCCTGCCTTCCAACAGGGGCTGCTTCCCAGCTCTCCCAGTCGGCGGCACCCAGCCAACTACGCCAAGACCAGGACACCCACCTGCGGCTCCTTGGAAGTTGCCTGCCCTCGAACAGGGCTGCATCAGCTCCCCGGCGGACGGCGGCACCCAGCCAGCCACCGACCAAGACCAGGACACCCGCCTGCAGCTCCTTGGAAGCTGTCTGCCCTCGAACAGGGCTGCTTAAGCCCCCCCCCACGGTCGGCCTGCACCCAGCCAGCCACCGACCAAGACCAGGACACCCACCTGCGGCTCCTTGGAAGCTGTCTGCCCGCGTTCAGGGCTGCTCGATCTCCCCCATGGTCGGCCATCACCCAGCAAGCCACTGAATAAGACCAGGACACCCGCCTGCAGCTCCTTGGAAGCTGCCTGCCCTTGAGCAGGGCTGTTTCTGCTACCCCCAGGTCAGCGGCACCCAGCAAGACACCCACCAACACCAGGACACCTGCCTGGCTAGCCCTGGAAGTTGTCTGCCCTTGAACAGGGCTGCTTCAGCTCCTCCACAGTCGACCGGCAACCAGCCGGCCACCGACCAAAACCAGGACACCCGCTGCAGCTCGCTCAGGAGCTGCCTGCCCTTGAGCAGGGCTGTTTCAGCTACCCACGGTCAGCGGCACCCAGCCAGCCACTGACCAAGACCAGGACACCCATGCATGGCTTCTTGAAGCTGCCTGCTCGAACAGTGCTGCTTCAGCTCCTCTGCGGGTCGGCCAGCACTCCAGCCAGCTACTGACCAAGACCTCAGGACACCCACCTGCGGCCTGTGGAAGCTGCCTGCCCTCGAACAGGGCTGCTTCAGCTCCCGCATGGTGCGGCCGGCACCAGCCAGCCACCGACCAAGACCAGGACACCCGCCTGCACCGGCTCTAAGCTGCCTGCCCTCGAACAATGCTGTTCCACCTCCCCAAGGTTGGCGATATCAGCTAGCCACTCATCAAGATCTGGACACCCACCCAAAGCTCCAAGCAAGCTGCCTGCCCTTGAACAAGGGCTGCTTCACCTCCCCACGTTTGGCCGGCACCCAGCCAGCCACCCACCAAGACCAGGACAACCCACTGAACTCCTTAGAAGCTGCCTGCCATTGAACAGGGCTTCAGTCTCCTCAAGGGGTCGCTGTAGCAGCCAGCTGCCACCCACCAGGACCAGGGCGCCCGCCTGCAGCTCCTTGGTAAGCAGTCTGCCCTCTGAATGGGCTTGCTTCAGGCTTTTCCCCCACAGTCGGCCCGGCACCGACCGGCCACCATGTCAGGGACACCGCATGCAGCAGCTCCTTGGAAGCTGCCTGCCATCGAACTGGGCTGCTTCAGCTCCTCCACAGTCGGCCGGCTCCCCAGCCAGCCAGCGAGCAAGACCAGGACACCGCCTGCGACTCCTTGGAAGCTGCCTGCCCTTGGCCAGGGGCTGTTCAGCTCCCCACGGTTGGCCAGCACCCAGCCAGCCACCGACCAAAACCAGGACACCCACTGCTGCTCGCTTGGAAGGTGCATGCCCTCAAACAGGGCTGCTTCAGCTCCCCCACCCAGTCGGCGGTGCCACCCAGCCACCGGCCAAACCAGGACTCACCTGCGGCTCCCAAGGCAGCCTGCCCAGCATGAACAGGGGCCTTCCGCTCCCCCACTGTCGGCTGGCGCAGCCAGCCACCCCTGTACCAGGACACACCTGCAGCTCCATGGAAGCTGCCTGCCCTCGAACAAAGGCTGCTTCCAGCTCCCCCACGGTCGGCCCGACAGCCAGCCACCGACCAAGACCAGGACACCGCCTGCAGCTCGCTTGAAGTTGACTGCCTTTGAACAGGGCTGCTTCTTGCTCCCCACGGTCGTCTGGCGCCCAGCCAGCCACCCAACAAGACCAGGACACCCCCTGCAGCTCCTTGAAATTTGTCGCCCTCGAATAGGGCTGCTTCAGTTTCACCCGACAGTCGGCGGCACCCAGCCACCTCCGCACCAACCAGGACACCTGCCTGCAGCTCCTTGGAAGATGCCTGCCCTCGAGACAAGGCTGCTTCCACCTCCCCCACAGTCGGCTGCCACCCAGCAATCCACAGACCAAGACCACGACACCCGCCTGCAGCTCCTTGGAAGCTGCCTGCCCCTCAGAACAAGGCTGCTTCTGCTCCCCCAGCGGTTGGCGGCACCCAGCCAGCCACCGAATCAAGACCAGGACACCCACCTCAAGCTTCTTGTAAGCTGCCTGCCTCTCCAACAGTGCTGCTTCAGCTCCTCAAGGGTCGGGCCCGCACCCAGCCAGCCGACCACAGACCAGGACACCGCCTCGGCTCCTAGAAAACTGCCTGCCCTCGAACAATGCTGTTTCCACCTCCCCCAAGGTTGGCGATACCAGCTAGCCACTCATCAAGATCTGGACACCCACCTGCGGCTTCTTGGAAGCTGCCTGCCCTCGAACAAGGCTCTTCACCTCCCCACGTTGGCGGGCACCCAGCCAGCCAACCATTAAAGACCATGACACCCCCTACCGCTCCTTGCAGAGCTTCCTGCCCTTCAACAGAGCTGCTACACATCCTGCCATTCGACCGCGGCACAGCCAGCCACCCACCAAGACTAGGATACCCGCCTCGCGACTCCTTGGAAGCTGCATGCCATTGAACAGGGCTGCTTCAGCTCCCAAGGGTCAGCCAGCAGCCAGCGACCACCCACCAGGACCAGGGAACCCACCTGCGGCTCATTGGTAGCAGTCTGCCCTTTGAAATGGGCTGCTCGCTCCCCACAGTCAGCCCGGACACCGGCGGTTTGCGCCCAATACCGGGACACCCGCCTGCAGCACCTTGGAAGCTGCCTGACCTTGAAGGGCAGCTGCAGCTCCCCAGGGTGGCTGGCACACAACCCGCCCCGTCCTAAGACCAGGACTCCGCCTGCAGCTCCATATAAGCTAACTCCTCGAACAAGGCTGCTTCAGCTCCCCCCATGGTCAGCCAACCCAGCCAGCCACCGACCAAGACAAGTACACCCGCCTGCATCTCCATGGAAGCTGACTGCCCTCAACAGGTCTGCTTCAGCTCCCCCACAGTCGGCTGGCACCCAGCCAGCAACCACGACTCAAGACCAGGACACCCGCCCTGCGCTCCTTGTAAGCTGCCTGCCTTCAACAGGGCTGCTTCCAGCTCTCCCACAGTAGGCCGGCACCCAGCCAACCACTGACCAAGACCAGGACACCCACCTGCGGCTCCTTGAAGTTGCCTGCCCTCGAACAGGGCTGCATCAGCTCCCCGGACGACGGCCGCACCCAGCCAGCCACGACCAAGACCAGGACACCCGCCTGCAGCTCCTTGGAAGCTGTCTGCCCTCGAACAGGGCTGCTTAAGCCCCCCCAGGTCGGCCTGCACCCAGCCAGCCACCGACCAGACCAGGACACCACCTGCGGCTCCTGGAAGCTGTCTGCCAGCGTTCAGGGCTGCTCGATCTCCCCATGGTCGGCCATCACCCAGCAAGCCACTGAATAAGACCAGGACACCCGCCTGCAGCTCATGGAAGCTGCCTGCCCATGAGCTGCAGGGGCTGTTTCTGCTACCCCACGGTCAGGCGGCGCCAGCAAGACACCCACCAGCACGGGACACCTGCCTGCAGCTCCCTGAGTTGTCTCCCCCTGAACAGGGCTGCTTCCAGCTCCTCCACAGTCGACCGACAACCAGCCAGCCACCGACCAAAACCAGGACACCGCCTGCACGCTCATGAGCTGCCTGCGCCGTGAGCAGGCTGTTCCAGCTACCCCACGGTCAGCCGGGCACCCAGCCAGCCACGACCAAGACCAGGACACCCAATGCATGGCTCCTTGGAAGCTGCATGCTCTCAGACAGGGCTGCTTCAGCTCACTCCACAGGTCGACCCAGCAATCCAGCCAGCCACCGACCAAGACCTCAGGACAACGCCTCGCGGCTCCTTGAAGCTGCCTGCCCTCGAACAGGGCGCTTCAGCTCTCCCACGGTCGGCGGCACCCAGCCAGCCACCCACCAAGATCAGGTCGCAAGCTTGCAGCTCCCTGAAAGCTGTTTGACATGTGCAGAACATTTCATCTCCCCTACAGTCGGCGGCACCCAGCAATCCAATGTCAAGACCAGGACACCGCCGCAGCTCATGAAACTGCCTGCCCCGAGCAGGGCTGCTTCAGCTCCCCACAGTGGGCACCACCAGCCACCAGCCAGCAGACCAGGATACCTGCCTGCAGCTCCTTAAAGCTGCTCACCTGAACAGACTGCTTCGCCTCCCAAGGTCGGCCGCACCCAGCCGACACCCATGAAGACCAGGACACCCACCTCAGGCCCTTGGAAGCTGCCTTCCCGCAAGAGGTCTGCTTCCCTCCCCCGTCGGCGGCAATCAGCCAGCCACCCAGACCGGACTCCCCCTCGGCCCAGCAAACTGCCTGCCCTTGAACATAGCTGCTTCCGCTCCCACCTCAATCGGCGGAACCCAGCCAGCCTCCCACCAAGACCCAGGACACCCGCCCTCTTTGACTCCTTGGAAACTGCCTGCCTTGAACAGGGCTGCTTCCGCCGCCCCACGGGTCGGCCGGCACCCACATGCACCCACAGACCAGGACTCCCCACCTGCAGCTACTGAAGCTGCCTTCTGTGAACAGGGCCTTCCGCTTACGGTCGGCCTGCACAGCCAGCCACCCACAGCCAGGTCCACACCTGCAGCTCATGGGCTGCCAGCCCTTGAACAGTCTGCCTCCACTCCCTACAGTCGGCTGACACCCAGGCCACCACAGACCAGGACACCCGGCTGCAGCTCCATGGGCTGCCTGCCCTCGAACGAGCACCAACCGCTCCCTCATGGTCGCCGACTCAGCCAGCCACCTTCCTGAACAGGGCACCCAACTGCAACTCATGAAGCACCGCCTCAATTCTGCCCCAGCTCCCCCGTCAGCGGCACCCAGCCAGCCACCCACCAGACCAGGACACCACCTGCAGCTCTTGAAGCTGCCCACCCCGAATAGGGTTGCTTAGATCTACGGCTGGCGGCCCAGCCAGCCCGAAAAAACCAGGACAACCTCCTGTGGCTCATGAAGCTACCTCCCCTTGTACAGGGCTGCTTCACCTTCCCATGGTCAGCCGGCACCAGTCAGCCACCACAAGACCAGGACAGCCTCCTGCGGCTCCTTGAGCTGTCTGCCCTTGGGCTGGGCCTTAAAACTCCCCCCGCGGTGAGCCGAGCACCCAGCTAGCCACGATCAAGGCCAGGACACCCGCCTGCGGCTCCGTGCGTGCCAGCCCGCCCGGGCAGAGCCAGCTTCACTCCCCACCTCAGCAGGCACAGACAGACACCCACCAAGACCAGGTCACCCGCTTGCAGCTCAACAGAAGCTGCCTGCCCTTGAACAGGGCACCCCCGCTCCCAGCAGTAGGCGGCTACCAGCTGGCACCCACCAACCAGGACACCCGCCTGCAGCTCCCGGGAAGCACAACGCCCATATGCAGGGCTGTTTCATCTCCACGCTCGCCGGCACCTGCAAGCACCGACCAAGACAGGACACTGCGTGCAGCTCATGACTGCCTGCCCTTCAACAGAGCTGTAGCTCCCCACTGTAAGCCGGCACCCAGCCAGCCACGACAAGTCAGGAGGATCTCAGCAAGATCATTCTCTAAAAAGTGATTATATACTAATGGCTTCCCATCCTTCACAAATGTGGTTTGTTACTTCTCTGTGAGGTCTTTTAAGCCTACAATGGTGTCCTGTAACTCTTTTCTAATTTGCTTAATTTCATTTCTCTTGGATCATTGGCTACAATCTTCTGGGTCTGATTATTAGGTAATTGTTTATAGCTATCATTTAACATTATTTCTCGATTTAAAACTATCCTCTCTTTGTATCTGCTATTATTATAGGATTATCTGGATTATCAATATACTTCTTATCAAATTCCCACTCCTGCTATCTTGATTGGAGCCATACAATAGATTTGAGGGATCTTTCATATGAGCTTGTACTTATTTTACTCTTAGCCTTTACTCCTTTTGTTAAGTCAGTTATTGGGGTCAGTGTATTCCCCTGTCCAGGAAAACATCTAGTTATGAGGTCTGCCCTTCTGGATTAAAATCCTTTGGATTATTCCTTTCTTTTCTATCCCTTTTCCTTTTCTTATTTTGCTGTTGCTATTGTTTCTTTTTTACCGTCTGGAGCAGACTTATTAGATAGCTCATTTTTACTTTTTACTTCTTTTTCCTTGATTTCCTTCTTACCCCTTCTTAGGAGGGGTTACCTGCTGGATATCTTCCCTTCTGTTACTTATATGGGTTCCTACTTCTGGTTTTCATTTTGAGACAAACAGTAAACTGGTTACAATAAAGTGCCAATAAATTGTGAGTGATTCAACAGCAAATTAGTATAGAAAGTAGAAACAAATGTGTGCTATAAGTAACAAGTACAAGGTAAAAGAAAAACAAACATTTGACTGTTCCAATTGATTTTAATTATACTTTACTATCTCTCCAAATATTCAGTTGCAGCTGGGTCCTTGAAATGAAATAAACAGTTCCTTCACTCCTGAGATCAGTCTGCAGTTTTCTTATTCTCTGTTTCCTTTTCCTTAATCCTCTTAATCTTGGCCTTTTCACCCGGACAGTCCTGATAGTTCAAAGGAAGAAGCCCAGTAATTCTGTAGACTTCTTAATATGTCCAAGATGTTTTGCTTGATCCTTCTACTCCTGGCCATTTAACTTTATCCCGTCTTCCCAATTCTTTGCCCAGCTCAGTAACCTGGGTTAGGTAGAGTTGTGATAAAATATAAATCAAATAAAAGGGACAAAGTAATCACTGCTTCACTGCCTTATCAAACACATAAGTCCCTAGTCTCTAAAACTAAAAAGGAATCCTAGTTATTAGTTAAAAGGTCTTAATTGCTTAGTAAAGCTTATAGATAGATTCTTTTACCAGATTCATACATATGTTCTGAATTTACCACTTTAATCACTTTGTCTCTTCACTAACATAAGAGTACAAGATATCAGTTTTAATCTATGTATCAGTATATATAGTTTACCTGCATATTTGACAACATTTATATATTGAATTCACAGAACAGAGCACAGTGAAATATAGCACAGCCTTAGTCTTCAGTTTCAGCAATATGGCAGTATGGCAGTTTTTGGGTTCTACTTAGTAACTTCAGATCTTAACAAATTCAATAAGTCCCAGGATATTTGTTTTTTTTTGTTTGTTTGTTTAGTCTTTGGTAACTGGGTAAGGCCCTCTAGGCATAAGTGCCTGTTTTCTGGCTTTTCAGGTTATAATCTCAAGACCCTGTCTCAAGATACTGTTTTTAATACTTAGTACCACATGGTGCAGGTCTAAAACTGTAATTTTACAGCCACTTTTTATGAACATACAAAATTTGCCAGCAGATAAAGGCCTAAAGGTCTATCAAGTCTGCTCGAATGTGCAGCTAGCACTTCTTATTCTGGAGCTGACCTTCCCTTCTACCCTTTCCCTTCATTGACCCTCCCCCTTGTCCTGTCCCATCCCTTTTTGAAGCAGTCCACTGTTATACTGCATACCACTTCTGCAGGTAATGCATTCCACCCAGCCACCACCCTCTCTGTAAAAAAGTGTCTCCTCATCTCCCTCCTGAACCTTCCTCCCTGCAGTCTCATATCATGGCCCCTGGTGTCCTTCCCCTCCCTTACTTTGAGCAGCCCCTCTGTACCTGTCTTGTTTATTCCTTTCATGTACTTAAAGGTTTCAATCATGTTCCCCTGTCCCTCCTCTCCTCCAGCGAGTACATGTTCAACTCCCTCAGCCTCCTCTTGTATGATAAGTCCCCCAACCATTGATCATCTTTGTCACCCTGTGCTGCACCCCCTCCAGTAACTTAATGTCTCTCTTCAGATATGGGTGCCAGTACTGCACACAGTACTCCAGGTGCGGTTTAACTAATGACCTATACAGTGGCAGAATCACCTCCTCCCTCCTCAACGATATACCCCTTGCAATACAACCCAGCATTTTGTTGACCTTTGCTGCTGCCTTCCTACATTGTGCTGAGTTGTTCATTGACCCTGTAATAAGCACCCCTAGATCCTTCTCCTCCTCTGTCTGGGCTAGGTGCACTCCCCCCAGCTGGTAACTCTTCCTTGGATTCTTCATCCCAAAATGCAGCACCTTGCACTTGGCATTAAACCCCAGTTGCCAGGTGTCTGACCAGGTTTCAAGCTTTGTCAGATCATCCTTCAACCCCTGCCATCCCCGTAGGTCATCCACCACCGCTCCTACCTTGGTATCATCAACAAACATACTGATCTTGCTCTTGATGTCCAATGATATGTCTGCAATGAATATTCCAAACAACACTGGTCCCAACACTGAGCCCTGTGGAACATCTCTCATCACTACCCTTGGGTGTGAGAGCTCCCCACCCACCACCAACCTCTGTTGCCTTCCCTGAAGCCAGTTCCCTTCCCATCTCACCAGCTTTGCACCTGCCCCTGTGCCTTCTAACTTACCTCCCAGCCTTCCATGTGGCACCGAGTAAAATGCCTTACTGAAGTCCAGATGCAGGACATCCACTGCATGGCCCCTGTCCAGTTGCCTAGTTACCCAGTCATAAAACTCCATCAGGTTGATTTGGCAAGATCTGCCATGTATGAAGCCATGCTGTCTGCTGTCCTGTAGTCATTTGGCCTCTAGGAGGGCCACCAGCCTCTCCTTAAGGATAGTCTCCATTAGCTTACCCATGATGGATGTGAGGCTCACTGGTCTGTAGTTTCCCGGATCATCCTTGGGGCCACTCTTGTGGAGGGGCACCACATGAGCCATCCTCCAGTCCTGAGGTATGCACTCTGAATGTAGTGAGGCATTAAATAGGTCTGCCAAAGGTCCTGCAAGGACCTCTGCCAGCTCCTTCAGTACCTTGTGATGGATGCCATCTGGGCCTGGCACCTTGTCCACCCTCAGTGCCTTCAAACCCTCCTGAACTCTGCCTTCCATGATTTCCCCATCTGTCACCCCTCCCCCCCATTTCTGCCATTCCTCCCCCCTTGGGTGTCACCCCTCTTCTCCTTAGTAAATACCGAGCAGAAGTAATCATTTAGTGCTTCTGCCTTATCGCACCCTGCTTCCACCCAACCCCCTCCTTCCTAATCCTTACTATGTGGTCCTTACAGCTCCTTTTCTCCCTGATGTACCTAAAGAAGTCCTTCTCCCCCTTCTTAATGCCTTGTGCCAGCCTGAGTTCTGTAGATGCCTTGGCTCCCCTTACCGCCCTTGTCACCTCCTTTGATTCCGTCAAGTACTCCTCCCTGTCCTCCCCCTCCCTGTTTTCTTGTACCTCCTGAAGGCAGCTCTTTTCCTCCTTGCCTTTTCCATGACCTCCTTGCTCAACCAGCTCAGTTTCCTAGCCTTAGCCTTCTTGCTCTGGGCCTTGCAGCAGGTTTTGGTAGCCTCCACTATCCCCAGCTTTATGAGCTCCCACCTCTGGTTAATGTCCATGTCCATAATAGACTGAATTCTGGCCAGGTTCCCTTTTACCACTTCCCCCATCCTCCCAACATCAGCCCTCCTGAAGTCCAGCACTCTTGTGCCAGGCTCCACTTCTTTCTTGCCCATATCCAATGTGAGCCATACTGAGTGGTGGTCACTCCCTGACAGTGGTTCCTCCACTGTAAGTACTCTCACAAAGTCCCCATTTGCCAGCACAATGTCAAGGGTATTCCCTAACCTGGTTGCTTCACTGACCATTTGCAGCAGGAAGCTGTCCTGGAAGGCATCCAGCAGTACCTGCTTCTGTTCCTAGCTTGTTGGGGTACTCCAGTCCACTCCTGGCATGTTGAAGTTCCCCACAATCACCACACTACCCTTCTCACAGGTCCTCCTGATCTGTCCCACTAGTTCCCTGTCTAACTCCTCCATCTGAGATGATGGCCTGTACACCACTCCCATTCTGAGAATCCTATTCTTGGAATCCTGGATTTGCATCCAAAGTGACTCCGTACTACCCTCCTCCCCTTCCTCCCTTACACACTTCAGTCCTTCCTTCACATATAGTGCCACACCCCCTCCTTTCCCAATCACCCTGTCCCTACGAAATAACCTGTACCCTGGTACAGACAGGTCCAGTCATTGTATTGGGTGGCCCATGTTTCTGTGATGGCTGCAATGTCCACCTCTCCTCTGCCATGAGCACCTGTAACTCTGCAGTTTTTCTTCCAAGGCTCCTAGCATTAAGGGTAACCACCTTCCACCCTCCCTCCCATCCTGCCCTCCTTTACTAGCATCACCAATAGTACTTGCCATTTGTCCTTTGTCACTGTTATGGGGGGTAAGCTCATATGGTTTCCCAACCTGTGGTCTCTGCATGTCTTTTTTCCCAACTTCCTCTATGTACTCCTCCATCCTCTGTTTCAACACTTTCTTTCCCTCCTCACTGAAGTGTAGTCTGTTCTTGTCAGAGAGACTACTGTCCTCCCAGGTCCTCCCCACCCACCCCCAAAAGCCCATACCCTTTAGAACAACACCAGGTCCTTAGCCATCCATTAAATTCCTCTATTCTCAGCTTTCTTGTTGTGCTTGCCTTGGGCACTGGAAGTATCTCTTAAAAAGTTACTGAACTTCTTGCCCCCTCACATAATTGTCCTAGTTCCTCAAACCTCCTCTGGACTATATCTACTGTCTTGTCAGCCAGGTTGTTCATCCCAAGATGTATAATTAAATGAGGCTTGTCCCTACCCCTTCTGGCATCTTTCAGAACAGATTGTCCTACCCTTTCCACTGTCATTCCTGGCATGGCCTCCACCCAAATGCAACTATGCCTCTCCCCCTTGCTACCCCACCTGACTCCTCTTAGTATTGAGTCCCCCAGCACTAAGATTCCACCCCTCTTACTCCCTGCTTGCTTCCATTCATCCCCCTCTCTCATGTCTGGATCCTCTCCTTCCTCCTGCACATTATTTCCCCCTTTTGCTCCTGTTTCAATTCTCCCAGCAGAACTTCCCCCCATTCTGGTTTGATCCAGGCATTTATCAATTACTCCTCTAATTTCATTATTTCCCTCCTCTTCCCTCTTCCTCTCTAGCAGTGCAAAACTATTTTCTGAAGACCCTTCACAAATGCCCGTTCCCTCACTCTTCATAGTAACCTGTTCTCTCCTTCCCACTCCATGACTTTTTATACAGCCCGGTTTTGTTTGATGGATGCTGCTCTCACTGTTGCTCTGTGTGATGTGTGCTAGTCTGCTCTTCTAAAAGCAGGTAGCTGGTTGTGGTGTTTAACATTGTCAGGATGTTAGCAAGCCCACCTAGATTAACCAGGCAGCACCAGGTATGACTCTATGCTGGTGTATATTAGTCAATTAAATTTCACAGGGGAGTAGTATTTGTATGTGTTCAAAGTCAATTTTTCAATCAGCAACCAACAATCAATAATTCATTTAACTCATGCAGCACCATGCAGATAAAACCAATATCTAAGATTGCCATGCTTGTTGTAATAAAATTGTGCCTTGAAACCTTATAAGGTTTTATTGTTACATTAAATAATCAGGTGCAGTTGTTTCAGGCTTTTATTTACACCCGTATCTAGGGAGGAAAACCACTCTACACTCACCCTGTCTATATTTTAATTTATTACACTATCATTAATACCATCAAGTTAAAACATAAATCAAGTTAACCAAAGTCGCAATTGAAGTCAAAGTCAAAGTTAAAGTAAAAGATGTCACAAGAACTTTAACAAAGTGTCCACCTCACTCATTTTAAACTCACAGACACTCCAAAACACTAAAAGAACTAAAAGGCATGATTTATTAAAAAACTCATGGCGCATAACTAGCATACATGTATTTACACATGTTTACAAATATATTTCAGTACAAGGTCTATACAAATCAGGTCATGAGTCTATAAGGATTCATAGAATTGTGGAGGTTCAAGAATGAAAACAGAGCATTTTAAATAAGAAGACATTTTAAAAATAAGTTTAAAGCATTCAAAATGCAGCTGTGTTCCAAACAGGTCTTTTTGGCAACCAACTCCCCACAAGAAGCCGTCCCTGAATTTCTGGTCTGCTGGTATGGGTTACTCCACCATCAGCATTCCAAGTACCAGTGTCAAGAAACGGGGAAAAAAAGACATTTCTTCTTGTTAACTGCAACACAAGTCTGCCCGGTAAGGGCGCCGAGTTTACAAGCGGTTAGCTACTGCTCTTATCTTCCAGTACAAATTCTTGCCAAAATAAAACCCAGGTAATGGTGGTATACCTGCTACTAGAAAAGAGTGTGCTTCTTGGAGCCCCTGCTCCTACTGTTCTTCTCTCATTATAGCATGCAGCTGTGCAGTCAAACCTCCATCTCACAGTGGTACAAGCTACACCTCCACCGATGAGATATCATAATCCTTTGCTTCTGACGTCACAACCTGTTGCCATGAAAATTATCTTGATACCACAAGCAGAGGCAATTGACTTAAAAGCAGGAAAAGCTGGAGGGATGGAGGAAGTCCAAGGGGCAAAGAACCTGTTTTCATGCAAATGTCTTTAGTAATAAAGAATGGAATGACAAGAAATTGAAATTTTATGGAGTGTTATGAGATTTCAGTCCTGCCCATGCAACTGTATTTTTTTCAGAACATTGCAAAACTACTTAAATGTGATGTACAGCTGTGCGGGATATTCATATTCCATAAATGATGCAAATTCCATGGAATTCTGGAAATGTCACATTATTCTGCAGAATTCCATTGGAAGAAGAATTCTGAAATTCCAAAAATGGTTTGTGGCTTTCTAATTAAACTATGGGCCTGATTCACAAACAGTTGCATCTGCTGCAACTCCCTGATGTGCCCAACAGATGGTGTAGGGGCTTCGCGCAGACATATGGCACTGATCTCAGTTCTCGATTAGGTGTACCAAATGCAGCATGTTAGGCCAGCTCCCCCGTCTAACTGTGCAACTAAAGGGGATCCATTTACAGGCTTGCACTACAAATCTTGGCGCAAGCCGTAAAAATATGGAATGGTTGCAAAATGCACCAGCCCGCCTTGAATCAGGCTGTGTTGCGCTCAAAGTGTTTTGGCACAGCTGCACCAAAATTTGTGGATGAAGCCGGGCATGGTACAAGGCCTGATGTCATCCTTTGTGAATCAGACCCCGTGGCTTAGTAATTCAGATTACATAAACAATAGAATTGTTTTCCGCAATTTGCGCAAAGCCTAGATTAGTTTCCTGCAAAATGCAGAAAACGAATCTGCAGTCTTTGCAAACAGCAGAAAACAAATCTGTGGTTCCAGTTTAAACAGTTTTGGAATGCTATGGATTTTTTTAGTTCTGAAAAGCATTTTAGAAGCAGAATTGTCATCCCACCTGAAATCTTTTGACAGATTTCCACTTTGCACACAGCTCTAAGGTGATATGTAAGATTAATAGGTGGAACAATGCTAATGTAAGTATGGCCATTAAAACAAAATACAAGATTTGAAAGAGTATAAAGCTATTATTTCCACAATGTTTCTTATAGTTTCTTTTTTTTTCCTAGTTTCACTGAAAAACTGTAGAAGTCATGAAGCGAACCTGTCACTAGGATTAGCCATTATTCATTTTCTTATGAATCTTACTTGGATGACAGCAAAGCTTAAATATCCTGACACAAAGACTTGTTTTAATCTGCAGCTCACCAAGAATGGCTGTGTAATCAATAACAGAAACATTTCTTAATCCTAGTATTAGATATATTGCAAAGAGGAAAATGCTAGTGCAGTGTCTTTCTGCATCATATAGTCAATTCATTTTATGATCTGACTTTGCCATGACAGTCATGCTTACCAGTACAGATTAGAGCCGCTGATCTCAGTAGTAAGTGGCTTATTTTTGTAATTGACTGAGTGCTCAGAGTAGAGTGCTACAGTGGCTCTGTTGCAAACAGCAGCACAAACTCATGAAGGAATGTACTTTACCAGCAGCACTGTTTGGTTTCATTATAGAGAGATCTAATTTATATGTATGGAAAGTAGGAAGGAATGCTCTTCATTGCACACTGTCAGATGTGCAGACTCTCCTCAGGAACGTGTGAGTCAGTTGCTTAAAACGTTGTTTGCACCTAGGTCACAAAAACCCAGGGGTGGCATATAAAATGGAGAGAGAGGTACTGATGGTCACAAAGCAGGAAAGAGACCTTGATGTTATCATATCTGGTAACCTTAAGGTGGCGGGGAAGTGTGCCAAGGCAGTAGGCAGGGCTAGCAGGGTGCTGGCATGCATAAGAAGAGGAATCACCAGCAGAAGGAGAGAGGTGGTTTTTTTTTGGTTTTTTTTTTAGTTTTTGTTGACTGGGTAAGTGCACTAGACAAATCCTGTCTATTTTCAGGCACGACCTGGGGAAGGGGGATACAGATGAATGCCAACTGACCTTGAACCAGATTAAGCTGTTGGTGGTATTTATAGTGAATGAGGGAAATTTAGCCAGGACACCAGGAAAATTCCCCTACTCTTTTGCTAAGTGCCATGGGATCTTTAACATCCACCTGAACTACCACCAATCCAGGCAGATGGGACCTCGGTTTAACGTCTCATCTGAAAGGCGGCACCTCAGAAGTGCAGCACCCCTCTCATGCTACACTACAGTGCCAGTTCTGGGATATTAACCCAAGTGCCAGATGTGGGAACTGAACCCACAGCCCTCTGATCTCCCAGCCTCAGAGGTGAGTGTGCTACCTGAGCTACTGACATTGCCAGTATTACCACTGTATTGCTAATTGGTGAGACCTTACCTGGAGTACTGTGCCCAGTTCTGGAGACCACATCTTAGGAAGAACATAGACAGGGTAGTGGCTTTCCAGAGGAGGTCAACTAAAATGGTGCAGGGGTTGCATCATAAGCCCTATGAGGAGAGACTGAGGGATCTCAATATGTACACCCTGGAAGAGAGGGGGAAGGACATGATAGACACCTATAAGTACCTCATGGGGTGAACAAGGTGCATGAGGGGAGTATTTTCAGAAGAGAAGGTGCACCAGGACAAGAAGGCATGAAAATGAATCTGGAAGGGGGGAATTTAGGACAGATCTGAGGAAGTTCTTCTTCACTGAAAGAGTGGTGAATGCCTGGAACAGTCTTGCAGTGGAGGTAATAGGAGTGAAAACAGTGGACAGCTTCAAGCATGCATGGGATAGGCACAAAGGAATCTTAGTAGGAAAGCAGGGGGGTGTAGCCGGAGATCAGGTAGGGTCTGCGGTGACAACATAGGCAAAGACAAACTGGGCAGACTGAGAGGACCAATGGGTCCTTATCTGCCAACAAACTCTATGTTTCTATGCTTGCCCCTGGGGCAAAAAGTTTGGAAATCATGGGTTCTATTCCCACACCAAGAACTTTGCCTAATACATGACACCGACACTGCACTCTGATGTACGGTCCTTTGAATAAGATATAATATGGAGGTCCCGTTTGCCAGTCTCAGGTGGCTAGTCAGATAGATGGTAAAGATCCCATCACAGTTATCACAAGAGTATGGAATTTTCCCTGATTTCCCCATCAGTTAAAACAAGTCCATGTAACTCAGCCCCAAGAAACTGGGAACAAGGTGTCACAGCTCAGTGTGTCTTGCCTGTTCATAAAATGACAAATAAATAAAACATAAAATAATGTATAGGTGTCGTTGTGATGATTTTTTTAAGCATCCAAGATGTATGTTGCCACATAAACCACAAGAGTGAAGCTGGAGTGGCTTGTGAAGGCAACACACACACTACGAGTGTAAAAAAGAACCAAGTAGTAGCACAGTGGACCGTCTTTTATTTGTTATAATTACTGGGCCAAATACTTCTGTAAAGAAAAGTGTTGTCACCACTGAAAAAGCCACAGTGCACTGCTCTTCTGCCTGTTGAGTGACACCAGAAATACAGCACGTGAGACAAAGCTCCGTAATACATTGGTCACACTACACACTTATGTATTATGGAGTTTTCTAGGCTCCTTATTCTGCAAGGATTCCCAGGGAGACTTGCCACATGTAAGAAAGAAGGAAATGATCTAAGCCACTGATATCAGTACTGTGATGAGGAACTGCTGAAAAGGGCCTAAATAGTAAATTTCAAAATTGTGATTCTGCTTTCAACTCACCTAATGACAATAACATTCCACTGTTTCATTTATAAATGCTTCTTTTATTTGGTGTTGGCCATCAGAGTGGCATTGACTTAAATAAGTCAATGAAGGTCAAGGAAGCACTTCCACAACCAATTGGAAAACTCATTTCCTCTGAGCGAGCAACACTGATTCTTAGTGAGTGTCTCACTTCCAGGTAGGTGCCCTGGAAACGGACACATTTGGGTGACTTTTTTTTTTTTAATTTTCAAAATATATTATTGATTATCTTTGACTATGTATTAATACAGCTGCCAAGGCTGCTCTTACTATTGTACCTTCATAGGGTAAAATAACTGCTCTTCTTCAGTCTATGGTTCTCATATCCTAAGAATATATGTGTAAGACCACTCTAGCAACAGCAAGAGTGCCCTTGGGATTGTAGAAACATCTAAATTGAATCCCTACACCTTACATGTCTATAAACAGGAAACAAGAATGTAACAAACTATTTGAAATTCATTTTTTGTGGACAATTTCAGTTCTGTCTGAATAGAAATCAACAAAAAATGTTAACTAAAAGGTTAGTATCCTTCTAATATTAGCATGTCATTTGTAAAGTTTCTGCCTAACCTAATAGTGACCCCTGCACTGTTTTCATTGTGCACCATGAAGGAAATAAATCCCAAACATTTGAATTTCAAAGACTGATAACTTGCCCATCTCTGGGCTGAACATATATGGCTTACAGACCCTCCACAGCAGCCACAGTAACAGAACACAGAAGGTTCCTTAGACAAGCAATGGTCATACACTGGCCAAGGATGGAGCGGCACTGTTGCTAAGCCAGTGCCCCCAAGAAGCTTTTTTTTTTTGCTTACCATTTTTTCTTCCATATGCCAAGACTGTGCCCCACCAGAACTAGGTGCCAGCAATTACCCAGCCTCATCATCGTCATTTCTGGAAATCTCCTGAATGATTCTTATGGATTCTCCCCCTTACATGGTTTGGCTTTCAGAGTAGCGGCTACCCCCTCCTGAGACCAGATTCAACTGGGAGAATCCAACTGGTGGTGTTAGGTCCAAGAGTATGAGCTTGCATCGTCCCGCAGACAACCATTGTTTTCCTGTGTTCTAGGCTCCCTCCCCTTTGGGATGTCAGTGTAACTTGCTCTAGGGGCACATGCAGAGCTAACCAAAACCCTCCCCAGTCACTCCACTCCACTCACAGCTCCTTCTGTAGCACCTTATCAGGTGGTCATACAATGGAGGCAGCACACTCCCACCCCAGATGAGATGAGTGTATTCTCTGGGACAATCAAGACTACTCCTCCAGCTAGCCATCTAGTGAACCAGACTTGTTCCAGAACCTGGCTTGCCAGCATTGCAGGCAGCAATTTTGCTGCTGCACTGGCAGGCCTGCACTGCCCTAGCAAGCTGTCTAATACCAGACAGAACCTCAATGTAAAAGCACTGAGAGAAGAAGAAGAAGGAGAAGAAGAAGAAGAAGAAGAAGAAGAAGAAGAAGAAGAAGAAGAAGAAGAAGAAGAAGGAGGAGAAGGAGAAGGAGAAGAAGGAGAATAATAATTATTATTTATATAGTGTTTTTCATACATATTTTATCCCAAGGCACTTTTCAAGCAATGAGAGAGTGGTAGTGATGTAACTGAATGTGTAGTGGAAACCATTTCGTACATCAGCACCAACACACAACTTTGGACAATTGTATAAACTAGTTTTTATGGGATGGGGAATGTTGGCCAGGACACAAGAAAATTCCCCTACTCTTGCAAAAAGTGCCTTGGAATCTTTCACTTCCACCTGAATATGCACCAGGACAGCACCAGAGATGGGTAGGAGGGACCCCGGTATAATGTCTCATCCAAAGGACGGCACACTCCAACAGTACTGCACCCCCCTAGAACTGCCTCGAGCACCAGTATTTATCGTATGAACCCAGTCCCAGTGTGGGATGAGAATCCATGATCATCTGGCCCAGAGGTGGATGTGCTATCAACTGGCCATGCTGACACCAGGATGCATAAGGAGCTTACCCGTAGTAAAGCCACATTTTAAAGAAGCACAAAATCATATACAGCCTAACTTTAGTTATGACAATTTGCATATACTGCACATGATACATTATATTGAGGGTGTGTGTTATTTTACCACTGTCTAGTTCACCTCTACTTAAGGCTAACACTAAACATGTTATTCTATATATGTGTAGGGCCAACAACTTCACCTTAGAACACCTCCTTAAACAGTGAGACCAGTTACGATGACCCATCTTAGCTGAGTTATCGCCATATATGGACTTTCTAAGTGACAGGTAAGGGATTTGGCATGCTTCTTACACAACCTTTAAAAGCATTTTATAACAAGCTTAGATCTGATGCAGTTATGCATGCATTTAGATAAAAGTTTCTATTGCACACTTCATGAAGGATTATGTTTTGCTTCTAAGCAGAAGGCAGGAACCATTGTGATCGTATTATGGTTCTAATTCGGCAATGAGCAATGCTATCCAAATATTATTTTCTAAATATCATCTCTATCTTACCAGCTTCTGTTTGGGCCATTTGACTTAGGCAGAGATCCAGCAGACTTAAAAGTAATCGATCAGGACAGATTTTTGGCATCAAACAATTGAGCGCTTTAAAACGCAAGAATTTATTTCACTATGTGCTTTTGCAAGCAGTCTATTCAGCCGTAGCAATGTGCAAAAGAATACATTATTTTAAAACCAGTTTTCTTTCCCTGACTTACAATACTAAAACCACGCCTTCATTGCTCAGGTGCAGTGGGGCCGTGATCAATGGGGAGGCGGGCGGCCTAGGTACCAAAAAGGTTTGTGGTGTGAGACCACAGCTTGGGGATCGAGGGGGCACTGTAAACAGCAGTCTGACTCTGAATAATCTGAATCTCTGCTCTAGGGCATAGAGACAAACAGTACATCACAATTCATTAGGTTCAGATCCTGTTCTCATTTAGTGCAGCTGGACCCTGGCATTTCACATCCTATACACATTGTCCAATTAAGGTTCAGGAAATTGATTGTAAATCACACACAGTCTAAATATATTTGCAATTCCTCCCATTCCATCCCTTTTCCTTTTCAGGTCATTCACCATGAATAGTAATATCCTAGCTTGCAATGTTTATTTACAAGATACTAAACCCAAGACAAATCACAATGGTCTTGACATTAGGTATTTCGCCTTCACTCCAGCCTTTCTCTTTTCCCATTCATTTCTTTTTCCTCAACTTTTCATGATTGAGGTTGACTCCTTTAATGGGAGATCCAATGCAGCCTAAACCCTGGGGAGCTATCGGCACATCGGGTTCTCCACTGCTTCAGCTGGGAATGGGCATTGTTGCCACCTTTGTATCCTACAAAGGCCTCTCAAATAGATTTCTGTTCCCTTTTCTCAAGGAAACTGCAATGTTCCATACCTCATAGGCTTCAAATGGCATAGACTGGACTCTTTTTGGCACACATTAACTTCTTATGTCAGAGCAGGGACACTTAGGGCATCTCCCACTAATTACAATCTCCAAGAAGTACTTACAAAACATTTAGCTACCTCCACTGTGGAGTAGCATGTCCTGTGGGATCCGTGTCCATTTCCAAACTCGGGTCACCAGTGTGGCAGCCAGTGCCCCAGTCTGCCATGACACTGGGATGGCCAATTGGATTCAGGTCTGAGTCTCTATGGTCACAAGTCTAAACTCTTATCATCAGGCTATGTTGCCCCCACCTGAGTGAATGTGTAAATGTACACATTCATAAATGTATAAGTAATGCCGGTTTTATATCGCAGCTTTCCTACATAATATGCATTCTAAAAGTTCTTTACAAAGCAATAAATTAGATACTGCTAGTGTAGGAATGGTGTAGTCATTCACAGTCAGTAAGCATCTGATATCCACATATAGACATGGAAAATTACCCCAGCATCTGCTGTTCACAGGATGACTGATAACCAGGACACAGGATCCCATCCACTTGGTCTCATCCACTCCTTTTAGACAAGCTGAGTTCTGCTGCCATCTTAGCTCCCACCATTGCTTAGTTCCACTCCTGCTTAATGGGCTGACAACAATCAGTACATGTTGGAAGTGCCCTGTCATCTCCTCTTCCTATCCAGGCTGGATTCCCACAGTGCTCCATCCTGGGCCTTATCCTTTTCTCCATCTTCCTGAATGACCTCCCTTCTGCCTGTGCCAACTCAAGATATCCACATGTATGCAGATGACACAGTCATCTTCACCTCCGGTCTCTCCACAGCGTCTGTGGAAGACCTGTTCCAGCGGGACTTCAGCAACATTTAGTACTGGTTCCAATCCAACCAACGTAGAGTCAACACAAAAAAAAGGTCTACATGCCTTTTGGTACCTGTCAGAAACTGGTCACACTCACTACCCCCCTGTCTTCAGCACTGTGGATGGCACATCTCTTGGAACAGTTCAGTCCTTTAAGTACCTGGGGGTGTGGTTAGACAGTAATCTTGACTTCTCAGCCCACATTGATGCCATTCATGCAAAACCCCATCCCTGGCTTGGTGCCCTGCATTGCAACAAAGACTGCTTGTCCCCACATGTCAGCAGGGAGCTTGTTACCAAAACAATGCTCCCAATCTTCAACTATGTGGATGTGGTCTATGGCACTACCCCTTCCAGTACTCTTGCCAGACTGGACACCCTCTGCAACTTCTTCTGCCATTTTCCTGTAAACCCTTCTGCCGTTTTCCTACAACCCCCACCCTGCACTCACCATGGTTCACTGCATTCATCCCTATCCATCTTCCCTCTGCCCTCTTGTCACCAGGCTCACATTACCTCCCTCATATCCAAAGGTTCCCTTCCCTCTTACCTCTCATCTCTCCTCTCCCAGCTCTTCCCCTGCTTCCTGTTCCCTCCATTCCATGGACCATCGCACTGTTGTACCCCTCACCACCATTCCTGTACTAGACAATCTGCATTCTCCTATTGACTTCCCTCACTCTGGAACCGACTCCCCTCCTCCCTCCACTTCATCCCATCCCCTGCCTCCCTCAGGCACCAGTTGAAGCTCCAGCCCCTCCCCACTTGTTCCTGCTATCCTTCCTCCTGATACCGGCATGGCCGAGCCTTAACCATGCTGGTAACCAGTCAACTGGGTCCCAGGTCCTGCCCTGGTTTAACCCCTACTCCACTACAGTCTTCTCTCTCCATTATGAGGTTGGACAATTAACTAGCCCTTCAGATCAATTGTCTCCTGTCAGTTTTCTTCTTGTCCACCAAGTATTATTGTTATTTCTTAATTTGCACTTGCTATATACTCTCACGGTAGTGTACGGTGTTTTTTTCTCTGCACATGCAATTAAGTATTTATTCTAACATGTACCAATCTTTTTCCTTTTTTCTTCAATGAATGTTGTTAAGATGCGTTAATACTATGTACTGTGCTGCTGTTCTTCCACTATTCCCCCTCTGCTGAGTTGCCAGGAAATGAGCCTTGGTTCAGTGTACCTCTCCTGGTTACCAATTTTCAAATAAATAAAATGTAATCTTAGAAACATAGAAACATGGAAGTTGACAGCAGATAAGGACTGCAAGGCCCATCCAGTCTGCCCATTTTTTCTACCTTAATGAATGTGCCATAGGCCTGTACTCTGTCAATGGCCTATCTATACTCATCTGTATTGCTCCCTTATGCCTATCCCATGCCTGTTTGAAGCCCTGCACTGTATTCATAGCCACCACTTCCTGAGGTAGGCCGTTCCATGCATCCACTGCCCTTTCCATAAAAAAGAACTTCCTCACATTACCCCTTAATCGGCCTGCCTCTGATCTCATTCTGTGTCCTCTTGTCCTGCTATTTTTCTTATATTGAAACATGTTAGACTCTTTTGCCTTCTTAATGCCCTTAAGATGTTTGAATGTTTCGATCATATCACCTTTTCCATTTTGCTCTAGGGTATACATATTGAGCTCCGTTAATCTGTCCTCGTATGTTTTCTGATGCAGTCCCTGCACCATTTTGGTTGCCCTTCTCTGGACTGCCTCCATTTTGTTAATGTCCTTGTGCAGGTGCAGCCTCCAGTACTGCATGCAGTACTCTAGATGGGGCCTAACCAGTGTCTTGTAAAGAGGGATTATTACCTCCTCTTGTGACTTGCAATACCCCTACTAATACACCCCAACATCCCTCTAGCCTTACCTACTACTTTATTGGTCTGCTTGGATGATTTCAGGTCATCTGTAATGATAATGCCCAAGTCTCTTTCTTCCCTTGTAATTACCAGCAACTCCCCTCCCAACCTATAGGTGGCTTCAGGGTTTCTCTTGTATTCTTAACAAAAGTGCCATGGGATCATTAATTTCCATCATAACAACCACCAGAAACAAGCAGACAGGAACTTGTTTCACATTTCAGCCATCTCCAACAGGCAACACCATAATTTATGGTATAACTCTAATATCCAGCACAGTATACTTATAATATTTCCATGAAGACTACTCTTAGAGAAGGCAAAAGCCTCTGCATTTCCTACCATCTTTCTGTCTCCACTTCTGCTCCCAACTAACAAGCCAGTTCCGCACCTAGACATTTCATGCCTCAATCACCCCACAGAGCATCTCAGCATGCAACGGCAGCATTTTCCTTTTGCTCCTTTGAAAGCAACCTGGATTGGAGGTTGTTGGTTACATATCCAAGGTCACAGTTCCTTCCCAGTCACATGTTAATTAGCAGAGGATTGAGTCACACGGTGCAGCCTACCGCTTAGATGCTCTCTACACCATCTCCTGCCAATCCCCATTAAAACCTTACAATTTCAAGGTTACCTACCCTGTTTTTGGTTCCTGTGGCTTTCTACCAAATTAATTGATCTACTGGTGCAGTTTCTTGGTGGTATTTGGCAGCCATGGATGCAGATATGAAGACAGCTCTGCCGAGGCACACTCCCCCATCCACGCCCAACAAGGTCAGTAAACGAAGCAATGCCCAGGTTTCTTCTGTAGGGCAATCAACAACTACCACTCCAGACCAATCTTCACTCACAGTGGACTGTTCCTTATCAGAGTTTCGGCCTTTTAGAGAAGCGCTCCACTCACTAACTTCCGAATTCAAGGCTATGACTGTGGCCTTCGAGGATTTATCAAAGAGGACCAGGAACAACAAAGCAAGGCTCATATCATTAGAGAAAAAGGTGGAGAAATTTGACCTGGAGATGGTTGCCACACGGCAAAAAATGGCTCAGCTTGAAGAGAAAAAATAGAGGATCTTGAGGGTCAGAGCCAAAGAAATAATGCTGTTCTTATTGGGCTTCCTGAGAAGGAAGAAGGCTCCGGCCCTATCGCATTTACTCAAAAGCTTGTTCTCAAGTTGGTTGGCCCTAATTACTCTATTGAAAGCATGCATAGAGCCTTGTGTCCTATGCCTGTGGTGGGGGCCGTGCCTCATCCATTTATTTTCAAATTTTTTAATTATCTTGAAAAGCAGCATTTCCTCAGCAAGATCAAGGTGCTGCAAGAAATCAAGTAGGAGGATTATAAAATAAGAGCGGCTCAGGATTTACCAACCACTGTTCATCAGCCACAAGCCACTTTTCATCCCCTGGTGATGAAATTACTCACAGCAGGTGTACAGTTTAGGATGGGGTACCCTGCCTGATTTCAGGTGCAGTTATTGGGCAACTGGCACAGCCACAAAGATGCAGAGAAAGCCGCCACAGAGCTCAAGAAAGCCCTGCCTGAGTTGTTTAAAGATAGATGAAGCCTCTACTCCAGGACACTTTACTTCTGTCTGAGTAAGCATTTCATTGCTAGACAGCCTTTTTGGAGTTTTGAGCTGAGCATTTGGATGGTTTTCTGAGGCACACGTTACTTGAGCTGGTCCAGGGGAACTGGCCTCCCCTTTTGTATAGAGACTGTGAGTTTTGGGCTGTATACTGACTGGGGAAAATGTACTGATTAGTGCAAGTCTCCTGTGAGTGGTCATCTTATGGAGTGAAAAGGAGATTTTATTGCTTTATTATTTCATTGGACTGAGAAATCCCTGGCTGGAGAAATAAGCAGTTGGTAATCAACATTTTTGTTGTGCTGAGAGGATGAGTTAATCATTGTTACTTTTTGAGCTGGAACACGAACCTTCGGAGAGCACCCCACTCATTTTCCAGACTGGCAACAGGTTTACTTGAATTATCTCTTGTAGTTGTTTGAAACAACAATCGTGGATTGATATTTATTAAGGATGGCTGGAGGGCGCTATCAGGAGGAATGTTTCAGATTTAGATGTCCGGGACAGCTGATACTGAACTGATGTTTATGTTTATTTTTGGGCGATTGTGAAGAGAGTCAGACCAGCCAGATTATGGCGTAAAAGGCTACGGGAATCGCACGCCGCCTTCCACTGAAAATGTAGGTGCAGCTTCATGCCCACGTAGCGAAACATGCGTGCCATCCTTCACATAAATCAATGTCATCTTTCATCGGGGGCTGTGCCCCCCACCCCCACCCACAAAAGTAAACATGTAATATAAAAAAAAATTAAAATCCCAAAAAAGATGCAGTAACGTATGATCTGTGTCAGTTACGCAGTAAGCGAGTTACGCAGTAAGCATAGCTCCTAGGCTGGTCCGACTCTCTTCACACTCACCTATTTTTGTTTAACTGCTCATTCTGACTTTACCTCCACACCTTCCTTAGTTTCCTTTTAAAAGTATGGTTCTGGGTTTGGAGCATGGCGGGGATGTCTGGGGTTTCATGTTTACTGGATTATTTTCTGCTTCCTTCCTGGTCTGAGAGGGGCTAACATTCCGTTTAAATACCAAAGAGACAATTAAGCTGAACTATGTAAAGACCATTTGGAGACTACAGAATATTATTTCTATTCCATGGTGATCGCTAGTTCAGGCCTTTGCCTATAAGCACATGGAGTTTGATGTTTAAAGGTGGGGTGGGGGGGTCTGGTTTTGGTGGGATGCTTAATGCAATACCGAGGGGGATCCCCTCAATATTAGTTTTACATAATTTAGCTCTGTATAAATTAATCTTAGAGGGAGCCTCCCTTAGTTCCTTTTGTTTTCCTGGGGGATGGCTGGGAGATATTGGGCACTGAGTGGCAGTGATCGGGGCATCATGGACCGATTTGTTTATGATTTGTTGGGAGGGGGGAAGCAATGTTGTGTTGCTAGGTCAATTTATTGGCTACTTGTCAGTTTGCATCTTATGGAGTTCTTTTACACCATGAGTGGTTGGTTACATTATGTTTGGGTTGACCTGGGGATTTTTGGGGACTTGGTGGTGGGTAGATATGGGGGTGGTGAGGGAGGGGCATCAGAATGGTTAATGCTTAGTTGGGTTGAATTTCTGGATTGTTATCCCACCTTTCAATATTGTTAAAGGTAAGAGATGGCTATTAGCATGAACACTATTACCTGGAATGTGCGGGTGGACCACAATAAAAACCAAGCACTATCAAATCTTCAGACATCTGCAGCATCTTAAGGGTGACATCTTCTTTTTACCAGGAGATGCACCTGTTGGAGAATGAGTCTACTTTGTTCAGGAGGCAGTATATATTGGGCAAGTTTATACTGCTGGGGGAAGCACCCAGAGTAGGGGGGTGGCCATCTTTCTTTCACAGAGAGTCCCTTTTGTTTGTTCACAATGTATACGGACCCGAGAGGAAGGTATATATTTCCAAAAGGGATTGTTAATCAGGCTGAGGTACTTTTAGGATGTGCCTATGGTCCTAAAGTGGACTCACCCTCCTTTTTTATGGAATTTCTCTCCATACTGTCTCCCTTCCTCTGTCTTCCACTTTTTTTAGGAGGGGATTGGAATCTCACGTTTGCCCTGGATTTGAACAAATCCAACAGGCATCAGTCTGGTCTGTCACTGGCCCAAAGAGCTTTACGGAACCTGATAGATCATTTGGGTCTCTGCAATCCCTGGAGAACGTTGTACCCTGAAAACAGGGAATATACGTTTCGTTCTCAGGTTCATGGCACCTCATCTCACCTTGAACAGTTTTTGATAAGCCAATCCCTTTTCCCGGGTCTTCTGGACTGTAGTATAGACCCCAGAGTGATATCTGATTACTCCTCAGACTGATGTAAAATCTCCTTTTCCCCTTGTAGTCAGAAAGAAACAATCTGGAAACTTAACAGTCATCTCTTAAAAGATGACTGGTTGGTGAAGCACATATCTAGCTGTATCGATCAGTTTACTCAGGACAATCTAGGGACGATGGGTAAGCCAGACATAGAATGGGGAGCACTAAAATGCTATCTTAGGTGGGAGTTTATATGACTAGCTTCTACTATGAAGCATAAGAGAGAAAAATCTCCTCTCTCGTATACGAGATTTAGAATCTCATTTGTCTCCTCAAGCAGTGAAAGACTCCAGACAAGTACTTATTTGGCTCCAGGATCAGTACAGCTAACTTCTGTGCAAAAAGGTGAAGTTCGCTGTCCTGAAATCTTATGCAAAATATATTGACCAAGGGGGGAAAAACTGGTAGATTGTTGGCTCTGCGGGTTAAGAAACAAGAAGCTTCCAGGATCATAAATGCTATCCATTCCTCTATGGACGGCTCACTTAAAACTACCCCAAAAGCAATAGCTGGCTAGTTTGAGCAGTACTACCACACTCTCTATAGCCCAATGCCAGCTCTCCCCTCTCAGCATCTGGTAGATGATTATCTTTTGTCTATACCACTTCATACTCTGAATGAAGCTCAAAAGGAATCCCTGGTTACTCCGATCATGGAAGCTAAAATTTTGGGGGTGAATCGTGCCTTACCATTAGACAAATCTCCAGACCAAGATGGTTCTCTCCAAACTTTTATAAAATGTTTGCAGACCAGTTAGTACATTGGTTACACAGCTTGTTCCATCACATTCTCACCACACAAACTTTAAATAGTCAATTATTTGAGGCCTTCATAGTAGTACTTCACAAGCCAGAGAAGAAAGCCGAGAAAGTCATAAATTACCACCCGATTTCGCTCCTGAATTATGACATTAAACTCCTTGCAAAAATATTGGCAGATAGAACTGGGTCTGTGTTACCGTCCTTAATAAGCCCTGAGCAGGTTGGATTTATGGCGGGGCGCTCTTCATTGAACCATATTCGCAAGCTGGCCCGTGTCTTTTCTGCATCCAGGGACTCAGTTAACCCAGAGGCGCTGGTGTCTCTGGACACAGAGAAGGCATTTTTATTTATTTATTTATTTTATTTCATTTAGCTTTTGTTTACCAGGTAAGCACGCTAGAAAGTCAAGTGCCTATTTTCAGGTGCGACCCGAGAGAATTACAAAGGCAAACAACACACCAGAGACAAAGTAACAATTAATCAATTCGGTACAGTCCAGTGCAGGCAGAGAGCCCAGGCAAATAACAAATTGGGAAACAAGATAGCAACAGTTAAGCAAGGTACAGACAGGAATAGGCAGCAGACTGTAGTCAGGTGCAGACAGAGAGCAATAATACATAGTAAGTGCAGTGATTAGAGCGTGGCGATCATAGAAGATGGCCATGGGGCCAAACAGATCACAGCAGGGCCTTTTCAAAGGGTGCAATGAGTACAGCCTCTCACAAGCTATCGAAGGGACATCAGGGAGCAATAGAGGGGAGGACAGCTAAGAGCAGGGGCAGGCTGAGACTTGTTTTAGGTGGTTCCAGAGGGAGGACCTGAAACTCCTGTGGAAGGGGGTAGTCCATACATAAGTAGTGAGTTTGTTCCAAGCTCTGGGGGCAAGGGATCCAAAGGCATGGTCCCCTGTGAGCCATTTGACCGTGTAGATTGGCAATTTTTGTTCCAGGTGTTGCACCAATTTGCATTTCAAGGGAAATTTGTACAGTGGGTCAGGGCTTTACATTTCCATCTTAGTGCCCGAATAAACTGTAATGGGGTTTTCTCCTTTACATTTCCATTACATTCTGGCACTAGGCAGGGATGCCCTTTATCACCCAGGTTGTTTAATCTTTACTTGGAGCTGCTGCTTGTCAAACTTAAAGAGAACCCTGCAGTACAGGGCATTTGGGTGGGGACCTGGGAGTTAAAGATATCCGCTTATGCTGATGATGTTCTTCTGCATCTCTCCAATCCCAGGACCTCCATTCTGGCTGCTCTGGAGACAATTCAGGAATATTTTTCATATTCTAACTATAAAGCTAATCTGGACAAGACATCAGTCTTCCCTTTAAATTGAGATACTAGAATTTGGGTTATCTTGGTCTCCTTAAAAACTTAAATATTTGGGAATAAACTTGGCCAGGAGTGATACCCAACTTAAGCAGCTCAGTCTTGTCTCCCTATTTCAGGTAATACAGCAGGATTTGTCCCGGTGGAGGACCTTACCGTCATCCCTGTGGGGCTGGGTCAGTCTTGTGAAAATGAATATTCTCCCTTATCTGCTTTACCCACTCAACTTGTTAACCTTACGGCTACCTCTTTCCTGGTTCGGAAAAGTCCATGGTATAATTTTGGACTTCATCTGGTTGGATAAACCCCCAAGAGGGGAGCATATCACAAGCTGGCAACTCCTAAAACACGGGAGGGGGGGACTTCGACTCCCACCCTTTGGGATATACTATTGGGCGAGTCAGGCAAGCAATTATCTCCAATGGTCCACACCAGTGGAAGAAGTAGGCACTCCTGTATGTGCCTGCTTGGCTCTACATTTAGCAAGAGTTGATTTCCTCAGCCAGACTGTCTCCACTGGCCCTTTTGCACATTAAATCAAAGGATATACCCCCAGGTTTATGCAACACAGTGAATGAGGTCTCAGTTAAAATTCACTCACAAGTATGTTCTTTCTTGAAATATAATCACTGCCGAGACCTCTCTCAACACTTCTTTCATAACCCTAATTTCCATATAGGCAGTAAACCCATTCCTATTTCTTGGCTTCCTCCCTTGGTTTTGGCTACTGTTGGCAACCTGATTGGGGATGGAGTCTGCCTTACCTCAAGAGAGAGAGAGATCATACAGAGGTATCAGTTAGACAGAGTCCTAATTTTTAAGGTCGTTCAGCTCCGACACATGATTTGGCAGAAGTTTGTAGTTAATTTTGCAGGAGTAGAAGGGGAGACACTCTTGCATTCACTCTCTCAAATGGCCAAATTTCCACATGTAGTGTCTAAATTATATGTTGATATTTACGATAGGGCATTCCCTAATGAGGAGGGGGCTTTCTAGATACTGGGCTTCGCAATCCCCACAACACGGGTTTGACTGGGTGAAAATATGGAAAGACTGTTACACTTACGTCACTCAGGACAAGGTGAGGGCAATGCAATTTCAATTACTAAATAATATGTACCCTACCCCAGTCAAATTCTTTAAAATAGGGAAGGCCCAATCTTCTCAATGTGTGAAGTATCAACTGGTGGAAGGTACCCTTTCCCATATTTTTTGGGAGTGCACCAAGGTAGCTCCTTTGTGGTCTCTCATTAGACAGAGAGCAGACCCGCTACTAGGCATTGAACATTATTTCTATCCAGAAATCTGCCTGGTGGGCGACTATACCGGGGTCATAGCCCATGAGCTCAGATAATACTTAGCCATTATGTCACTATCAGTTAAGAAACTGGTACTGCACCACTGACTTGACTCCGAGCCACTTATTTATACTAAGCGGATGCAGAAACTACTCTTCAGTCTCTGCACTGAGCGGATGATAACTAGTTTGCATAATAGCCTTACCAGGTTTGACAGAATCTGGGGTAAGTTGCAGGTACACCTACTCCTGCCAGCCATCTCTAGTAACACTGTCAGTTAGGATTTAGGATTAAGGGAATACCATTCTGATGCTGGGGGTGGGGAGGGGACAGAGATTGTTGGGATTGTGATTGTTATATGTTGTTTTGTTTTGTTTGCATGTGTGTATTTTTCTTTCAAATAAATAAAGTTGACTTAATTTAAAAAAAGTTACTAGAGGATTAAATGTGTAATGATCAGCTGCTTTTGCCCTTCTGCTCTTCGTGGTATCCTCCATGTCCCATAGAGAGCCCAGTGGAATCTGCTGAAGTTTATAACATTCTGTAAAATGGGTAGACACAGTAAAGAAATGTGATTGGCTGACAGCCCTTTCCAGCTATGTGTTTTATTTTGGTTATACCATAGTAAAAAACAAGAGTCACCACCACTGACCCATTAACCCAGGATATCCTTGTGCCACCACTAACAAGACTTCCTTCATCCCTCCCGATCCCACATGTTCAGCTCCCCAAGTGGCACGAACACGTAAGTGGTTCAAACAGCCACTCTGTTTCTTTCTCTCCCTCCCTCCCTTCCAGTCCACACAGCAGTCACCTAAACTTCAAAAGTATTTTTTCTTAATCCCAATAGTTGGCCCTTGTGAGCTGCTCATTCTCCATACAACCCATCAACCAACCGCATTATCTCAATCTCCCCACACTGACCCACTCCTGCATGAGAATGCCAGTATTTTGTTGAACCTAGCAGCTGCAGATGGAGGCATGCTGCAAGCTGGACCAAAAGAAAATCTTAGTCTTGCCAGTGGCCTAGTGACTCACCAAAGTTGTTCTTTATAGGAATCATGGAAGCCAGCTGTGAATGAATGGCAGTGGTGGGTGGGAGACAAAACTCAGAAACTCAGGGGAGTCACCTATATATGAATGGAAGTGGTGGGTGGGAGTCAAAAGTTAGAAACCTGGCTGTGATTAAAGCAAAGTGGCACACAGTAAATAGTCAAGCGATGGGGGAGAAAACTAGGAAAATCAGCTTGCTCTGAAGATCCCCTACTGACAGTTAGGCAGAGTGACTATTTTGCTTCAAAAGGGAAACATTCAATTCTTGTTAATTTTTCTAAAAACTTGCAATGCTTCTCAACATGTACCCATTTTATAAGAACAATAACATACTTGTGCCTCACTACACCCCTAGGTGTGCTGCATTTATCAGAGCATAACCCACCCCATCGTGTGTTATTGCTTACTTACAAATTAAGCCATCATGTCCAGTTTATTTATTTAGAAGTTGGTAACTGGGAAAGGCACACTGAGCCAAGGTTCGTTGCCAGGTGTGACCTGGGGGAAGGGAAATAAAGAGGAACAACTTATATAGCAAAACATGGATACAAATTGCATACCAAAAATATGGATAGAGGTGTAAAAAATACAACGGTAGCAGCAAATGAAATGGAAACATAAAACAGAAGCATAAATGCAGCAATGATATGGTGACTAGACATAAGCAAAGCAAAGTGCACAGTGCATGTTGGGGGGGACTATACTACAGTGCTTCAAACAAAGGGGGCTGACAGGAGAAGGTCAAGGAAGAGGATATGAGATTAGGAAGGGGATTTAGAGGAACAGGAGGGTACAAGGAGTTATCTTAGTTGATATCTAAAGGCAGAGCATGAGGGGGAGAAGCAAAGGGGGGAGGCGAGCAGATTCCAGAGGGAGGGGAGGTGGTAGGAGAAAGCAGCTTGGCCAGCAGATGTGTGAGGGTGGGGAATGGACAGGTACAGGAACCGCTGGAGTGGAGAGAATAGGAAGAGAAGAGAACATGGGAGATGGAGGAGCATAGGTAGGATAGAATGGATCTGAGCCAGTAGTTGACGATGAAGGTGGCCACGGTGTGACTGGTGACATGAAGGTAGAGGGAGGATAGAGAGGGAGGAATAAAGGGAACACTGATGAGTGCAGAGGGGAGAGTTGGTGGTGAAATTGCAGAAGATGTTACAGAGGGTATCCAGTTTAGCAAGGAAGGAGGAAGGGACAGTACCATAGACCACATCAGCATAAGCAAAGACTGGTAGGGCCATTTTGGTTACCAGCTCCCGCTGGATCTGTAGGGAGAGGTAGTCCTTGTTACGGTACAAGGCACCAAGTTTTGGGTGGAGTTTGGCATGAATGGCGTTGATGTGGACAGAGAAATTGAGCTTGCTGTCAATCCAGATTCCAAGGTACTTGAAGGTGGGGACAACCTCCAGAGGGGTGCCATCAAGCATGTAGAAAGGAGGGGAGGTGAGAGCCTAACCAGTATCTGACTGGTACAAAAGCTCATAGTGACAGTCTTCTACGTGACCTTGAGTTGGTTGGCATGGAACCAATGCAGGACATTGCAGAAGTCCTTTTAGAGTTGATCTTCCACAGCTGAAGTTGAAGGCCTGGAAGTGTAAATAACTGTAACATCTGCATACATTTGGACATGCGAAGAGACACAGGTCATTTAGGAAAATGGAGAACAGAACATGATGGAGGATTTCATTACCTTGTTACATAACAAAAGCCAGTATATGTCTGAAATTCTAACCTTCTGTTCTGACCATATTTCTACTGTAGCCTTTTTGGGCAATGTATATCTTTAGAGATTAACGTATTTAATTGTTTGCACTGGTGGTAGCAATCTGCTTACTCCTGACTAATCTTTAATTACTTTTCTTGCATCTCATGAGAAAGTTTAACCATTTGAGCAGACTGTAATTTCTAAAACACAAGACTAGATTAGCGTTGCAAATTAGAAAAGCCAAATACAGCACTCATTCAAATGAGCCATTGCTATGATCCCCAAATAAAGACTCATTAAACTGGCTTGCTGAAATCCTCCAGTGCAGAAGCAAGCATGCCACTAAAATCCTGTCAGATCATGCCTTCAGTATGTGTGAGTTTACATTTGTAGAACTTACTGATTTCACTGAAATGAAACATACCACATTCTTTTATTTACTTAAAGTCTTAAAAGAGTACCATTTGTATTCTGCACAACACATTACCTTTTCAAAGATATTAGTCCCCTGTGACCTGACTAAGCTCTCCCCTTCCTAAGCCTTAATCCAGGATTTGCAATGTTACATTGTTTTGCAGTTTTCAGTCAAATCAATGAATTGAGACTGTTTCTGGAGCAGTTAGTAAATGTAAGTAGAAATTATGCAATATTCTCATGAGAAGACGGCTTACATCTTTATATCTGTATTTTATCAACCCCCGCCCCACCCCATGAGCCCTGCCCCACATGCTGTTCAAACAATCTCTTGACAATTGTTTACTTTTTACTCTTGCACAAATCACTTCACATTAAATATTTCCACTCACTTTACACTCTTGTGTTATGGCCAAAGGTCCAAGATTACTAACAACTGAGGCAGGATAAATTACAGGGGTTTTAAAACTGTTACGTGCCTCCAACAGCCGAACCAAAATGCACCATCTTATTCATCATGGAGATCCTGCTTCTTCTCAAATTTACAAACGGTTGGAAGCACAGGGTGGTCAACTGGCTTTCCCTGGGCAACACACACTGGGATTTGAACCAGGATCTCTTTGTCCTCTTTTTTTAAGCATTAACCATAATTCCCCAAATGCTTAAAGGGAAACAGGCAGCACTAACAGCCCCACATCCAAGTATGTGGTCCCATTTGCAGTTTGTGTGCAAATATTTGTCTTTATTTATAAATTAGACTGATCCAGTTAATTAGTTAGTTAGTTTGTTAGTTAGGTAATTTGTTAGTTAACTGATTCATAATTAATTAGTTAGTTTATTAGTTAGTTAAACTAAACTGGCTGATTCTGTCAACTTCTAAGTTAACATTTGCTATAACCAGAAATCTCAAACTCCCCTGCAGCTCACAACTGAAGAGGGCTGCAGTAGTGGGGGATTTAGTAGCCTACAGTGCGTGTTAGAGATTTTATATTCTCAGATAAGCTGTTTGCTGGTCCCTCTGTTCTCACAGGGCTATGTTCAGTCCTCTGTCTCTGCACTTAGCCCCAGGAGGACAGCTGGGCCAGCAATCAAAAAAGTGGCACTTAGAAAAACTGTAACATGCACTGCAGACTATGGAATCTCCTACTGCTGTAGCCCCACTCTGACATCAGCTGCAGGGGATTCTGGCAGTCACACAGATACAGAGAGAGACAGAGAGAGAGAGAGAGAGAGAGAGAGAGTGTGGGAGCTGAGGAGTGACTCTGCCTATCAAACACCTCCACACTCAGAGGAATCCCCTCAGACACCTTGAGGGCAGGCATCGTGAACCGCTAGTGCGGTCACAAAGGCAGGCTCCAGCCTGCATAAGTCTGGTTGAGTGAAAGTGAAAGCAGGTGTCAGGCAAGAGTGAGCCAAGCAGGGACATGGGTGCACTTGATGACAGAATGTGCACAACAACTTTTCAAATGTGCACAACTTTTTGAGAGCCTCTGTTTTCATACACAGCAAGCCCTAATCATATACTTTAAACTGTGTTTGCACACAGCGTTCAAATTTGGACAAGCCCCACACTTGGTTGCAGGGCTCTTAGTGCTAATTGTTCCCCTTTATGTGGTGTCTATTGCATATCATGCAAAAAAAAAACTCTGTACGAGCCAGCCGGTGGTGCTGTAGGTTGAGGCGCTGGATGCCACACCTCGCACCACGCCGTCAATCTGGGTTAGGGAGTAAGCTCGGGTCATCAGGGGTTGGCCGGTGGGGGGAGATAGGCTGGAGCATCCAGGGACAGCTCACCTCTCTGGGGGGAGGGGGGACTTCCAACCCGGCATGTGGCGACCCTAGCGAGGCTGGGGGTAGCAACAGCAAGCTGGAGTCTCAGGAGTATGATTGGTTGCAGGCACAGGCCGACATCCAATCAGCCTTGAGATGCTCCTTTGTGGAAGGGTTGCAGGGCCAGCAGACACGTTGGCCTTGAGAACGCGTAGCGTCCCATGAGGAACATGGGGAAAAAACCCTCAGAGTCGGGATGATGGAACGCCGAGCCAAGTCCCGATGTGCCAGCACCTGCCTGTGACCCAAGACCCTGACGAGATTCAAGATGTGGGGGGTTGCCTGACCCCGACCCCACCCAGGTGGTTTCCGTGGCTAGATGGAGGGACTGGAGATTGCAAGGTAGGTGCTGGCAGGGGCAGGCTTGATGGGCAATACCTGAAGGATGCAGCTCTGTGGGGCAGTAGGAGGGGAAAAACAGAAATTAAAAAAAACAAAAAAACTCTGTACTGCTACCAACTGGAACTAACAGTAAAACAACTCTTACCATGGAAAGCCAGACAAATGTTCAATAATCAAATCACAAAGAAGAATATTAATTGTCCATGGCAGAAAATATCATAACTACCAGCCTGTGGTACAGGAAGCTAATGAGATGGAGCAGAAATCTCTTGCCTGTACTTTGACATTACAACTCTTTACCAATTATCCTGCAATAAGGCACCAGTTGAAAAAGAAACATCACAGGCTCTTGCTTGTCAGACAGGTAGTTCTGCAGTTTTATGGTAGTGAGTTATTAGAGGAACAAGGAGAAAAGTCCTAAGTGTTGGCTCATTTCAGATTTTTTCCCTGACAAGTTGCAGTATAAATTTTATAGACCTAATTAGAAGTGCTAGTGCACCAGCACTGCAGAGCATTGTGGGATGTGCATTAGGTGCTCATGAGGGACATCAGAACAGACAGAAAGTCCCATGGCAAACCTAACTAAAGAGGGGAAAAACTTGCAAAAATGTACTGAGGTGTGACGCAGAGTTATAGATTGCATTCGCAAGTTCACCATGGGAACCCTTTCTTTCATATATTCAATATCCATGAATTATATCAGACACTGTAGATATGAGTGCAATAATTGATCAAACACGGACCCAATTTTCCTTGACTGAATTAAAGCTAAACTACTTGTTCATCAACATTTTCCTCAACTGAGCTAATATTCTAAAAGACTGAAACCTACAGTAGCCTGTAGAATGATCTAAGAGGCAATGGAAATAATTGGCTGGTTTATTCATTTCAACAAAAGGTCAGCAACTTATTTTGATGACAAACACTTTGATCAGATATGTATCATTTCTGTACATCCATGTGGTGCCCCTAGAATGTCTGGACATGGCTTTTTCTTACTCTTCAAATAACAATATTAAAACATGTGTAGCAGCAGGAGGCATGGCTTTCGCAGAGACATGGCGGCAGCATAATTACACAGCTCCGTCCCTTTCCAGGCATTTTTGGCAAACTTATAATGTGATTCCTGTACCTGATTGGCCCTGAGGATGGATCTTTAATCACTTATTTCCCCCGACTGTTCAACTGCTGTTTTTGCTTCCGACTCCTCTTTTTAATTTAAACTGTGGCCCCAGTCGGCCTGTTAGCTAGCAAGCGCCCGATGAGTCTGTAGGCCCTGACGTGATTGCTTGCATGTCCCGAGGCTTTCCAGCTGCCAGCTCAGCCTGTGTCTGACTCCTGGTCTAGGGATATGGCCAATTCAGCACCTTCACCAACTCTCTGTCTCTCCCCCAGCTGGCATCAGACTCCCCACCACCACTGCCTCAAGCTGGGGATCCATTGGCCTATATTACCCAACTGCTAGAAACATTACTCATAAGAACTGATGGTATTTCTAATACCCTTACAGGAACTGTGGCTGATGTTCATAAACTAGAGGATCAAGCAAATGTGTTGGAACAACGTGCAGACAGATCAGAAGACCAACATGGGCAAGTCTGGAGGTGTTTACAGGACCATGAATCCAAACTGGCCAAACTGTGGGAAAGGGCTGAGAATCAGAAGAATTGGGGACGCCGTAATAACATTCAGATAATTGGCATCCCCAAGGTTGTAGAAGGTCCAAACATGGAGAGATTCCTTAATGAATGGCTACCTAATGTGCTGGGGGACAGATGGAAAGATCCAGTAGAAGTAGAGAGAGCACACTGCTTATCTATAAAAATGGACCCCCGCACCTCTCCTCCTCACCCCATAATTGCATATCTATTATGCTATTCCACTAAAGAAAAACTTTTGAGAGCAACCAGGGACTTGGGGGACATTGTCTGGAAGGGGTCCAAAATTTCATTTTTTCGAGACTATTCTCATGAAGCGGCGATGAGAAGAAAGGCCTTTGTACCTATTAAAAAAGTACTGCTGGCATATGGCTACAAATATCAAATGAGAAGACTCACCTCCCTGTATGTGGCCAAAGAAGGTAGGGAAATCCTGGCACAGTCCCCAAGAGAGGTGGAAAACTGGTTGGTAAAATATTGGCCCTATGTGGTGTTGCCAACTACATCCCCCAGACGCCTCTGGGTGCCAGGTGGGACTCAGACGAGGAGGAACCAAACTTCTGATATGCAACTTACAGAAGAATGCAGCTCAGGGATGAAAAACACAACAATTTTCTCGGCCCCCCAGCTCCAGTTCGAGAGGCCATTTGAAGTTCTCAGACTCACAGCATGGAAGCAATAAATAGCCCCAATCAAAGGCCACTTCATCTACCCCGCCTCCCAACCAAACATCTGTAACTCGAATAAGCAGACCCAGATCACGCTCTCACAGTCGAGCGAGGGCCAGTATGTGACATGTAGAAGCCCCCCCCCCCCGCTAAACTGATGAAAGGAGATTCTAGTTCCATGAAGGAGAGGGCAAAAGTTAGTGGACATGCCAGATGAGATAGACTCTAGCCCCTCCTTGGACTGGGCGGCTGAAACAGATATAACTGTAACCACTGTAGATGACTCTTCCTTACCAGTCAGGCCAGGCCTTCTGACCTTCGCTGCTGCAGTATCAGAGGGACTCCCACAGAGATCGTCCCAAAGTGCACCTCTCACCAATGCTCCCTCGCCTGGACCAGATGGATGATCAATAGAGACTGTTTTTTGGACTCTATGGCAGTAAACATTTTGAATATAGCACCTGACTACTTAATTTGTGTAGAAGTTACCTGGGTTTAAGGTCTACTCAGGAGATTTCCACAGTTCTCCCCTCCACCGCCGGATGGGTAAAGATACTTTATCCAGCTAACAGGGTGATGAACGCTTGTTGGCCTTAGGCCCATACCCCTCTAGTGTACTTTCCCATTGCTTTTACATGGAGGGACTACTTATCACTGGGGCTTACCCCTCCTAAATTGTAGCCTACAAACCTATGCTACTTGTGCTTTGGTACTTTCTCAGCCTAAGATGTGGCCGGACGGCCCCCTGGTTGTCTCTCTGATTTTCCCTTCCTTGTAATTTTTTATGGGCATTATAGCTTAATTTTAGAACCAGCTTGGGAGATAGATTTATGGTGCCATGACTCGGTGTTCAGGCCATTCCACCCCTGGTACTCTCACTCTGTATCTCCCTGCTGTGATATTCCGACCGGAAGAGCCTAACCACTACCACCCCGTTCAGCTGGGCACTTTCAACTTTTGCATATGACAGTTGGCTCCCCCCTTCATCCTGGTTACCCTGACCCTACTTACCCCCCAGCTCCTTCCTTTTTTGCCTCCCTGATCCCCTAGGATCACTCCCCAGAGAAACTGGGCCTGGGTAGGGACGGACCCCATCACTGGTGTTCTTCTCTCTACTCCGCTTGGGTGTTGTGCGCTAGCGTTGCTCGGGCATACCAATTGTGTTGGTATGGCTCCCAAACATGATTATCTCCACACCCTTAGTGGTTACACAGGTTATATCCACAGGTATAACCTGCTACTGTTTCTACTGATAGTTGTTAGTTGATTGTTTCTTGTTGTTTCTACTGTATTATTAACTTTGATATGTGCTTCTGTTTTTTTCTCACTCATAGCTTACTACACGACTAACTTTGAAATTCTTTGAGTGCATTGCCTACCATTTGCTACAGTTCCTTCCAGAGCTTTTAGTGGACGTGGGTAGGGGCCCTCATTGAGTGGACGACACACAACTTGGGGTACTTATATTTTTCTTTGTCAATTGATCATCCCCAGGTTGGCAAAGCTCCCTGTTTTGATAGCTACACTATGGCTGGGGCACCCTCTACAAACCTGAGATGGGTCTCCTGGAATGTCAAAGGCTTAAACCATCCAGTGACATGTACAAAGGTACTGCAGCACCTCCATTCCCTCCATGCTGACATCGCTTTCATCCAGGAGACCCATCTCATGGCCAAGACGGTAACATGGCTCCAGAAGATGTGGGTGGGCAAGGTTTTGGCTAGTTGTGCCCCAAACAAAACAAGAGGAGTGGCCATTTTTACACAAAGCCTGCCCCTGGACTGCTGAAGAAGTCCAAGCCAACAAACAGGGTTGATGGGTGATAGCTCGACTTTCCTATGTAGGGGCAGGGTTGTAATTGCTAACATATATGGTCCCAACACCGATTCTGTGGACCCGCTGCTCGAACTAGGTCAGGCTCTTACCTCCATCACAAAGGACCATCCCAACTTGCCCATCATTATGGGGGGGTGACTTTAATCTGGTCCTGGACATCTTTCTAGACAAAACTAAACCCACCCCTCAGGCCCACCCCAAGGCGAGGGCAGCATTACAAGAACTTATGGACAAATGGGTCTTATTGATCCCTGGAGGTGGGACCATCCTAGTGGAAGGGATTACACCTTCTTTTCCCCTGTACATGCCTCCTTCAGCCGTATTGATTTCTGGCTGGCCAATGGTGAGGCCCTGCCAGGAATCAGTGATGCCAAAGTGGGGAACATTCTCATCTCAGATCATGCCCCCATACTTTTCCACTATCTCCATGTAGAACAGAGACCGACCAGCACTAGGTGGCGCTGCAACCCTCTGTTCCTACAGGACAAGGACTTTCAGAAAATGATTAGGGATTAAGCCAAGGACTACATTTATCATAATGTGGATGGGGAAGTTAAGGCTAGCAGTGTATGGGAGGCGCTCAAAGCTGTAGTGAGGCATAGGATCATCTCATTCGCAGCCAATAAGAACAAGGCAAGGAAAGCCGAACTCTCCAAATTACAAGCAGAGCTTTCCACTTTGGAGGCTAGATTTAAAGCCTCTCCTCTAGCTCACGACAGTTACCCCCTGGTTGCATCAATTACTTGACTCAAATATCATATCAATACTCTCCTCCAGAGGTAAGCTGAATGGCATCTCCTCTGAGCGAAACACACCTTTTGGGAGGGGGGGTGGAAAGGGTGGTAAGCTTTTGGCTTACCAGCTCCGAAAACAGCAAGCTGCCTCCTGAATACATGCCCTGAGAGATTACACTGGCTCAGTTGTCTCAGATCCTCAAGGAATTAACCAAACCATGTCCCATTACTATCAGACACTATATCAGTCTCGGGTATCATTGACGAATGATGACCTCTCCCAGCTGCTAAGAGGATTCTGTGCTTCAGCTGACATTCCAACCCTTTCTCCCGAGGCTGTGGAGATATTGGAGTGCAGCTCTCCTTCAAATGGCCAAAGGGAAGGCCCCAGGTCCTGATGGAATGAGTGTGGAGCTGTACCAGGTGATGACTGAGGAAATGTGCGCTCCGCTTCTCTCTGCCTTACAAGAGTCACATGCTAATGGCACACTCCCTCCTTCCATGAGAGAGACACTGGTAACATTGCTACCAAAAAAAATCCAATGACTCCTTAGACTGTGCCAACTTTCACCCAATTTCACACCTGTCAGTGGACACAAAAATTGCAGCAAAAATTCTGGCCATGCAGATGATGTCAGTCCTCCCAACTATTATTTATCCCTCCCAAGCGGGCTTCACAAGGGGAAAATCGGGGGTAGATAACCTTAGGCAAGTCCTAAACCTTAAAAGGCTAGCTCTACATTCTTCTGAACCTGTTGCAGCCCTAGTGGTTGACTTTTCCAAGGACTTCGATTCCCTAGAATGGGGGTACTTACACGAAATACTCAAGATCTATGGGTTCAGACCGTACTTCTGGGGTTGGGTTTCTACCTTATACAATGCACCACTTGCTAGGATCTTGACAAATAAGAATATTTCTCTCCCCTTCCAGTTACACTGTGGTACTCAGCAGGGCTGCCCCCTTTCCCCTCTGCTCTTTCTGGTAGCATTAGACCCCCTGGTTCAGAAACTCACACATACTAAGGATGTTCCAGGCATCACAGTTCAAGGCCAACCTTACCTTGTGAATGCCTATGCAGACAACCTCCTACTCACCATCTCCCAACTTAACCTGTCACTTCCAAAGGCCCTGGATATTCTACAGGAATTTGCACAATTTTCTGGTCTGACTGTAAACCAGAAGAAAACTATCTTAGCCTCACTCAATAATTTATGTTCCAAAAACTGTTTTGCTGGCACTGACGTTGCCTGGGCTCCAGAGAGCTTTTCATATCTGGGGATTATCATTCCTATGAGATGGCAAGACCTGAAAACCATCAATTTCTCCCCTTTGCTTACTTCTTTATTGGCGGAGGTGGACCGATGGCGTAAGCTCCATTTATCCTTCCGCAGTAAAGTAGAAGCTGTGCATGTGTTCTTTCCCGAAGCTTTCATACCTGTTTAACAACCTCCCTATCCAGCTATCCCCTAAGCTGTTTCGCACAATAGATAAGATAGTATCCCTGCTACTCTGGGAGGGGAAAGATGGAGCAAGGAGAAAATGCATGCCCGTTGGTCCAATGGAGATATGGGGCTCCCATGCTTTCAACATTATCAACCAGTCTTCATAGCTGCCCAGGCATCGAAGTGGTTCATCCCCTCCCCCTTGGGTGGATGTGGATATGGAAAGGAGACTTATGTCAGGTACACTGCTATGGTTACTGCTTCACCCTAACTTTTCTGTAATCAAATGCCCTACCCCAGTCATGACAGAGACGGTACATGCATGGAACAACTGTATGGCTCTCTTTCATACTCCGAACAGGGCCCATGGACCCCCAATAAGGTATGCTCCCCTTTGGAATAACAAGCTTTTATGTCTAGGCAGGAAACTGGTCCACTGGGAAAACTGGTATTCCAGCGGGATTAAGGTCCTACAGGACCTTTATATTCCAGGCACTGTTGTCTGATGTCCTATGAACAACTTCAGGCATGGTATTCCCTCCCAACTAGAGACTTCTGGAAATTCCTACAAATCCATAGTGCAGTCTCCAAGCTGCAGACTCAAGGGACTGAGGACCCCCACTGGGAATGGCTCAGCTCACTACATAGGTCGGCCTCTCAAAAAGGCATTACAAGTGGCTTCTAGAGGACCATAACAGAAGCCCAACCTGACCCCACTGAAACCAGTAGAAAGCATTGGGAGACCGAACTTGGGGTCACCCTGCCTGCCGACATATGGAAGCGGTGTTTAAGGTCCACCCACGTGGCCTACAGGGACACCAAGAGCCAAACTATCCAGCAGAAAATCCTACTGTGATGGTACAGAACCCCAGCGGCTTTACACCATCTGGGTCTTCTCAACCACTCCTCCTGTTGGAGATGTTATCAACCATCTACTCATATTCTCCATATCCTCTGGCACTGTCTGAAGATTATTCCCTTCTGGGACATGGTGCTTGCTGATTGTTCTAGAGTAGTAGGCCAACCTATTTCACACTCGAATACAATGCTGCTGCTGGGTGACCCCACCTCACTAATCATGTTGCCTCCCCCTCTTCAAAAATGGGTTTTAGTGGCTGTCCTTGAAGCCAAGCGTGCTGTCCTGACGCACTGGAGAAAACCCAATCCCCCCCCCAGCATGGAGGTCGACTCTTGGTCAGACAGCTACCTTGAAGAGGTTATTGTATTCCCGTTTTGGCCACCTTAACAAATATCAAAATAAGTGGGGTGCATACTTACAATCTTACCTGTGTACAGTATTACCCCCTCCTCCAGTGAATCTGCCAATATAAGTCCCCTACTTATCTATGAATCCCTCTGAATCACCTTTTACTTATATGGAAGTACCTGTAGCAAAATATCAGTTAAAGTGTTTTCCCTCTTGGTTAACCATTTTAATATTATCTCATTTTATTTCATAAGATAGATGCCAACAATGTTTAACTAAGTAGTTTGTGTTAGTTCATAACTTCATTAGTCTAATGCAGACTTATAGTTTTACTCGATCTTATGTTCTACAAACATGTTGTTACTGTATTGCAAAGAGTTTTCTTCTCTCTTTCTCTTTGTATTTGTTATCCTTGTTTAAGCCTTGGTTTTGGTAATGCCGAAGCATGTAACCTGAAAATTTAATAAACTTTGATATGTTAAAAAAAAAAAAATGTAGCAGCCAAATTCCACATGCATGTGTTTTAATTTATGAAATGTCTTTATTTATACAGAAAATCCTTCATTTTTCAAAAAGGGTATTTATACAGAAAGATTCTGCACTTTTCAAAAAGGGCAGCATGGCTAACAGTTTGATCCCAGAAGTAATGAACCCCAAAGTAATGATGATCAAACAAACTGCCAGTGCAAAGATTGGGGACTGGGCATATGTGTGTGTGGGTAGGTGGTTACAGCACAGATTACCATGCCTTGTTTGATGTAATGGTACCCAGAGCCTCCAGGATTGGGTACCACATATAAATAAACTCTTACTTACTACTTACAGATCTGTCAATGTGGTGAACTATTCAGTCAACCTCCCAAGCTCCATGTGCTTTACCTTCTGTCTCACTCACTTTCTCACTTTTTCTCTCTGTCTCTCTTCCTGTCTCTCTGTCCATCTCTTTCAATTGAACTAAATTCAAATAACTTTATTTGCTTGACAAGATATACAAGTATTGCCAAAGTTTATACGTAAGCAATAAGACACGACAGGGTGTGCACAGAACATATTTTACCGCACAGCCAGGGGCGTATTTGTTTATTTCAGAATTCAGAAAGTACCTTTGAGTCAAAGACTAATTTACAAAGGCTCCACATCACAACTAGTAGAACAGTACAACAGTAAACACACTTCAAAAGCAGTACTCAAACAGACTTGTGACAGAGAATACAGTAAATGGCTAACAATCAAATCCAGAGTATTTGGACAGGTCAAAACAGCTTGGTAATGGTTCCCAGTCAGTAGCCGAGCAGGCCGCTCAGGGGGGAGGGGGAGAACTGGCCAAAGGCCATTGTCAGGGGAGGGGCAGGTAGATCAAGGACAGTCACAGGTGGTGGAGGACTGGAGGTGGTCTCTGAGAGTGGCTTTGAAGGGGCCAATTCTGGTTTCATTAGTAAGTGCACTGGGCAGACAGTTCAACAAGGAAGGGGCCCTGTGGCTGAAAGATCTTTGGAATTGGAAGGTTCAACACCTGGGAACTGATAGGAGCATCTTGATAGCACTTCAGGTGTTTCTATGCATCAGGACCGGTTGGATAATAGGGGTGAGGCCAACGGATGAGTGACCCAGGGAGATCTTTTTTGCCATAAGACATGTGTGGAACCGTATTCTATTGTCAAGGCTCAGCCAATTAGTGGCAGTGTATAGAGATCATGTGTGTGACATGATCCCAGCCAAGGACTAGATGGCAGGCTTTGTTCAGGGAGAGCCTGAGTCAGCCTAAGGCAGTAGTGTTTGCAGCTCCATAGATAAGAATACCATAGTCAAGGAGGGAGAGGACCGATGAGGAAACAGCAAGCCGAAGGGCTTCAGGAGTGAGACAGTGCTTGAAGCGGTAGAGGATTCCGAGCCGGATGTTAAGGGCGGTAGACAGGTGATGGATGTGCTGGTGGAAGTTAAGGGCTGGGTCTAGGGTTATGCCCAGATATTTGAAGGTAACCGCTTGCTCTAGAGGGGTCAGATTGGATGTAAGGAGTGCCTTCTGGGAGTTCAGGGAATGAGAAAAGTACATGACTTTAGTCTTCATGTAGTTTAGTGTAAGACGCTGTGTGGAGAACCATTTTTCGGCATCAGAGAAGGAGGATTGGAGGGAAATGTGTAGTAGAGTGGGGTCTGTGTTGGAGGAAAAGAGGACAGCATCGTCCACATATAGAAGTAGATTGCCAGAGCAGGACGAGGGGAGGGAGTTAATGAAGAGACTGAAAAGAAGAGGTCCAAGGATGGACCCCTGGGGCACACCTGAGTGGACCAGTAGTCTGTTAGGGCAGCACCAATGTAGACCTGTTGGTACCGATCCGACAAATAGTCTGTGAACCAGCTCAGGGCATCCAGGAAGAAGCCGATGTTGGAGAGAGTGTTAAGCAAAAGGGAGTGATTGACAGTGTCAAATGCCTTGGAGAGGTCAACAAATACAGCATCTGCGATGTGACCTCTGTCTAAGGTGGAGTGGACATGTGAGGTGAACTCCAAGAGGGCAGTCATAGTGCTGTGCTCTTTGCGAAAACCATGTTGCATAATAAGGCACAAGGCCTTGGCCGAGTGCCTTTAGCCCCTGGCTTGTAGTAAAATATGTTCCATGGACACACCTGGAGTATCTTATTGCGCTTATAAAATGGGCACCTATATGTATTTTAATTTTTTACAGGTAGAAAAATCTTGCTTGTACATAGAAAAAAAGATTTAAAGATGCTAATGTATGATAAAATAATCCTTCCACGGACATTGTATTAATATCCATGAGCACATCTGCATGTGACTCCAGGTTGCTACCATATTTGAAAGCTGTGGCAGGCACTTCGTTGGCTGCTCTGTGGCAGTAGCAGCAGGGACTTTGTCTGTTTGTTTTTTTTAGTTCAGCGAAGAAGCTGAGAAACCAGGTGACAGAGCAGTGACTGAAGACGACCTGCACTGCAGCAAAATTAGTGGGACAGCTGTGATCGTGGCCGCTGAATGCAGTGTTCAGTGAAGAGGCCAAGGGACCGGGAGACAGAGCGGTGAATGCAGACAACCTGCACTGCTGAGAAATTGGTGGGAGTGCTGTGATCATGGTCGGCTTTAACCCTGGGCTTTAACCAGAGTAAACACCACAGGTCAGACTGCTGTTGTTTTAAAAAAAAAAAAATTATGGGGGGGCTGCCATGCCATGCTGCACCACTGAATGCACTGTTCAGCGAAGAAGCCAAGGAACTGGGCGACAGAGCGGTGACTGCAGACAACCTGCACTGCTGAGAAATTAGCAGTAGAACTGTGATCGTGGTTGTTCCCTAATGATACTTCTTATTTTGGGCAGCAATCCTGTACACAGTTGATCCATGGAGTAGTCTGATAAACTGCTGTTCAGCATTACAAAATGGGTAGGTTAAACACTCTGGCACTGGGTAAAAAAAGGATGGCTGCCAGTGAAAATGCCAATGTTCTATGGCACAAGAATCTTGGCCTTTTCACTGCCATCTCTTTTTTTACCCATGCATGGAACATATTTCATGCATGGACAGCTTGGCTTCTGATTGGCTGGTTTAGCCTACCTATTTTATAAATCAAACTATTCATAAGACATAAACATACTGCAGTGCACTTTAATAAATACATGCTGTATTTCAAAGCCAATGGCAGGACATTATATAGTTTGCAGCTATTCTCTCTCTCTCTCTCCTCTCTTCTCTCTCTCTCTCTCTCTCCCAGACTCTTTCTAAGATTGGAGTTTGTGTAAACTGGTGGTTACAGCACAAAGCTGGTAACCTGGTAATCTAATCAGTCAACCTTTCTGTGCTTTACCTTCTCCTCTCTCTGTTTTTCTGTCTTGATCTCCCTCCCTCTGTCTCCCTCCTTTCTCTCTCTCTCTCTCTGTTTTCCTACTCTCCTTTCCTCTTTTCCTCTGCTCCCTCCCTGTACAATACAGAGGCTGCACACTCTATGTGTGGTACACAGGCCACGTTCCCTGTACAATACAGAGGCTGCACACTCTATGTATGGTACACAGGCCACATTCCCTGTACATACAGAGGCTGCACACTCTATGTATGGTACACAGGCCACATTCCCTGCAATAACACAGAGGCTTGCACACTCCATGTATGGTAACAGGCCACATTCCCTGTACAATACAGAGGCTGCACACTCTATGTATGGTACACAGGCCACATTCCCTGTACAATACAGAGGCTGCACACTCTATGTATGGTACACAGGCCACATTCCCTGTACAATACAGAGGCTGCACACTCTATGTATGGTACACAGGCCACATTCCCTGTACAATACAGAGGCTGCACACTCTATGTATGGTACACAGGCCACATTCCCTGTACAATACAGAGGCTGCACACTCTATGTATGGTACACAGGCCACATTCCCTGTACAATACAGAGGCTGCACACTCTATGTATGGTACACAGGCCACATTCCCTGTACAATACAGAGGCTGCACACTCTATGTATGGTACACAGGCCACATTCCCTGTACAATACAGAGGCTGCACACTCTATGTATGGTACACAGGCCACATTCCCTGTACAATACATAGGCTGCACACTCTATGTATGGCACACAGGCCACATTCCCTGTTCAATACAGAGGACGCACACCCTGTACTGTACAGTGGACATGTGCTCCCTGACTTTCCATATGACAGCTAGCCAGGGAGGTGAGAGGAGGGCTGTGCCAGTCACTGTATGGGATCCACAGCACTGGCACTTATGGTAAAGGGAGGTGGTACGGTGGGTTTGCTGATGCCAATGGTGCAGAGGGGGTGCCACTAGATGCCAGGGAATAATTGGTCAGATATGGGACGGTCAATCAATGGGTGGGGGAGGACCACTAGATACCAGGGATAAATTTAAAATGCAAGTTAATGGTGATCACAGGAAGGGAGGACAACTTGGTACTAGGAAGAAATTGGAACTGTAAGCAGATAATGATTGTAGGGAGGGAGAGAGGACAACTTAGTACTAGGAAGAAATTGGAATTGTAAGCAGATGGTGATTGTAGGGAGGGAGAGAGAGAGGACAACTTGGTACTAGGAAGAAATTGGAACTGTAAGAAAATGGTGATTGTAGGGAGGGAGAGAGAGAGGACAACTTGGTACTAGGAAGAAATTGGAACTGTAAGAAAATGGTGATTTAGGTAGGGAGGGAGAGAGAGGACAACTTGGTACTAGGAAGAAATTGAACTGTAAGCAGATGGTGATTGTAGAGGAGAGAGGACAACTTAGTACTAGGAAGAAATTGGAATTGTAAGATGGTGATTGTAGGGAGGGAGAGAGGACAACTTGGTACTAGGAAGAAATTGGAACTGTAAGAAAATGGTGATTGTAGGGAGGGAGAGAGAGAGGACAACTTGGTACTAGGAAGAAATTGGAACTGTAAGAAAATGGTGATTGTAGGGAGGGAGAGAGAGAGGACAACTTGGTACTAGGAAGAAATTGGAACTGTAAGCAGATGGTGATTGTAGGGAGGGAGAGAGGACAACTTGGCACTAGGAAGAAATTGGAACTGTAAACAGATGGTGATTGTAGGAAGGGAGAGAGAGAGAACAACTTGGTACTAGGAAGAAATTGGAACTGTAAGCAGATGGTGATTGTAGGGAGGGAGAGAGAGAGGACAACTTGGTACTAGGAAGAAATTGGAACTGTAAGAAAATGGTGATTGTAGGGAGGGAGAGAGAGAGGACAACTTGGTACTAGGAAGAAATTGGAACTGTAAGCAGATGGTGATTGTAGGGAGGGAGAGAGGACAACTTGGCACTAGGAAGAAATTGGAACTGTAAGCAGATGGTGATTGTAGGGAGGGAGAGAGAGAGAACAACTTGGTACTAGGAAGAAATTGGAACTGTAAGCAGATGGTGATTGTAGGGAGGGAGAGAGGACAACTTGGTACTAGGAAGAAATTGGAACTGTAAGCAGATGGTGATTGTAGGGAGGGAGAGAGGACAACTTGGCACTAGGAAGAAATTGGAACTGTAAGCAGATGGTGATTGTAGGGAGGAAGAGAGAGAGGACAACTTGGTACTAGGAAGAAATTGGAACTGTAAGCAGATGGTGATTGTAGAGAGGGAGAGAGGACAACTTGGTACTAGGAAGAAATTGGAACTGTAAGCAGATGGTGATTGTAAGGTGAGGGGGACCACTTGGCACCAGGGATACATTCCGTTACACAGAGGCTGGTGATCGAAGGGTGGGGAAGACTATTAGGCACCAGAGACATATAGTTTTATATATGGAACAGCGATCAGAGTGTAAGGGGGACCACCGGACACCAGGGACATAGTTTAATTTCAAGGGAATGGGGATTGAGGGATGGGGGGACCACTCAATGCCAGGGGGCAGGTGTGCTCCCCCAACAGCCAACTTGGTTGTTGGATGCAGTTGCTCCAGCAACTGTAAGGGCTGCCCGGAGTAAATTGGGCTTGTGATTGGTGGTATTTGCGATGTGCGAAAGTGGCCTGAGTTAATCCTTTACGCAGCACAAATGCACTGAATATTACGCTGCACAGATATTCCTGTCCCCCCCCTTGCCTACTGCATACATTATTATTTTTTGCAGCACTAACCCTGTTAGCACACATAAAAGCCCCTTATGAATATTGCGCAAACTCCAGACAAACAGGTGCAATCATTTAAATATCTGGCCCCTGATGTCCAAATCATCTGTTCTTGACATCATAGTCATTTCCACAGCAACAGATTGGGATGTCACAGAGTAATACGATTTATTTATTTATTTATTTGAGTTTTGGTAACTGGGTAAGTCCACTGAGACAATTGCAGTCCTTTTTACAGGGACGATCCGGAATTGCAAAAAGTATACAGTGGAATGCAAAAACATAACAATGACAATTACAATGGAATAGATTCGTTGTACAGCAGGTCAAGGTTCCACAGTAAATTAAAGTACATACAGATGCAGCAAATAGGATAATAGACTGAAAAACTAAACAATATTGCAACAAAGACAAGAAGATGATGACATGATGTCAGGTGTAGACAAGCAGGCTGAGTCTAATGCACAGAGATCCAGTTTTCATGACAATGTGCAGGGTTATTATGACAATCTGGATGCTAAATACAGAAAATAGGTGCCATATTTACTGAAATGTGTCTAAAACATAAACCTATAAAAAACAAGTGAAATTTAAAAAAGGTGTTCTGTAGTAAATTATAATAGCAAAATAGAGTATGTTTATAATGCCATGTATTGAAGCTGGCAGGCTGTTATTTAGGGAAAGGGGAAATTGTTTAACCAAGAGAGGCACACTAAGCAGAAGCTTGTTTCCATTTGCGACCTGGAAGCATGAGGAAGTTATGTGACTTGCTCTGGGTCACACAGTATGAAAGAGGGGGCTGTGGGATTTAAACCCAAGTCTCCAGGTTTGCAGCTCAGAGCCTTAAACCGTGCTATACTGCATTATATTAAAAGACAAGCAAAGGTTTTTAACGTATAGCAATAAACCTTGATAAAACTTATTTGAAGGGCTGGTAGCACCAAAACTAGCAGAAAGAAAATGTTATTAGCTTTTGAAAGCAGCTAGTTGTTACTTTTTAATTTTGAAATATTTTCCCATTTTCATCTGCTCATTAAAACAGTTTTCATCTCGATTGTATTACACGTGTTGTGGAGAGTGATCCTTGACTTGGAGGCTGTCATGTCTAATTAGTTCCATGCCCCTGCGTACCTCATCAGCCTTGTGACCTCACTCACTGTGACATCACAAAGGACTGATCTGGCTGCAGGTGATTGGCTCCTCTTGTTCAGTTGTGATGTCACAGTAAGTGAGGTCCCAGCGCTGATGAGGTACAGACAGGAATAGAACTAGATATGCTGGCCTCCAAACAGCATACTGTTCCACACATAACACCTAGTGCTGTTGTATAGAAAATAATTTTTAAGTTACAAAAGGGAACAGAAAAAGTACTTCAGATATATAAAAGGAAACACATAGCTATTTTTTAAATTAATATTTAATGTCAAGCAGTGTACTGTCTCTTTAAATGACAACATTGTGTGTGCTGGTGTATATAAGAAACAATAACTGGCTGATGTGGATCAATACCAGTTAGTGTAGTCACCCAAAGAGACAGGTTATTGCAACTGTATTCCTATACAATGAATGTTATTGTTATTGTACAACTAGGAAAAAATATAAAACAAAAAAAAAATTTAAATTTGAAAAATTGAATCAAAAGGGAAGCTCAGAGGGGACTAAAGCATTAATATATCTGTTTGGATACTGAAGTGGTGGAGATTTGGTTAACTGAGTGTGGGCAACTCTTTCTAAGGCAGTAGCCATTTAAGGGAGTGGATACATTTAAAAACTGATCAGAGGTGTGAAGTTTTGGGGGTATTAATATTTTTCCCCTTGGTTCTAGTTGACTGAGAATAGATTCTTGTCATATAATTGTTTGTAATCTGCTGATACTGTTTTCATTATTCACTGTTTACACGTAAGTTTCTTCTCAAGTCCTGGAATCAAATTGTATGTCAGAACTGCTCCACCTTGCTTTGCAGTTCTCCCGCCCACACAAAACGCAAGAATACTAAAGGTCTATTAACCTCAAGCTGAAGAAGGATTGTGGGATATGGGTGGATGAACACTTAAATTTTAAATCTCAGATAGCAGCTGTCACACAAAAACAAATCACATGATTAGAAATATAAGAAGGGGGTTTATAAACAAAAGCATGCAGCATCGTGTACCATTGTACAAGATGTTCATTAGACCACATATGGACTACGGTTCACAGTTGTGGAGCCCGCATAAACAGGATAACATAGATAAAATTGGAAGAATCCAAAGGAGATATACGAAACTGATAAAACCTATTAGGTCACTTGGGTATGATGAAAGGCTTAAGATAAAGGGACTGTTTACACTTTAAGAAAGGAGAAAGCATGGGGATCTATTAATGTTATTATTCAATCATGAAAGATATGAAATTAAGAACAGAAATGGGAATAGCGTTACAAACAAAACCTATAGGATTAAGGATGCACAGACAACAAATACAATTAATCACGGCTAAAAATAATGCTAGTGACTTTTCCTTTATTAATATAAGTGGTAGATTATGGAATGCATTACCAACCAGCGTAATAGAAAAAACATCCTTGGGGAAGTTTAAAGAGCTGGTGCACTGCCTGGAAACTGACTGCTATTAATTGTAACTTTCAAATGTAGTTAGCTATCACTTCTTATATCTCAAGTATTTATTCTTTTCTGTTTGTTAATTAGAAGATTTTCAACCTGACTGTACTGGGGTGATGTGTGGAGCAGCACTCTGTCTGGAGGAAAAAAAAAGTAAGTTCTGTTCCTCCCACTACATCAACACTGAAACCACACTGACTATGACATCACTAGCAACCAATGAGAAACATTTCTCACTGCCAGGTTTCACTTTCACATGAAACAGTAGGGACTGGCTCTCCCTGGTTACTAGTGATGTCACAATTTCCTGCATTTGGATTGGTAGCCTATGAAAGTCGCTGCACAGGCTGCAAGGATCGTGTCGTCTCATGGTGTTTGGTCTCATTTCTGATGATGTAGTGGGAGGAACAGAGACGACTTTTTTTCTCCTCCAGACAGAGTGCTGCTCCACACATCACCCCAGTACTGCCAGGTGGAAAAGCTTCTAATTAGCAAACAGAAAATGAAAAATGCTTCAGATACTGGAAGTGATAGCTGACTGCATCTGAAAATTAGTATTAATTCCAAGCAGTACACTAGCTCTTTAAGGAAGATATTGATAAATTGAACATGAGCAATCAGGAAACTATGTACCACTGATGTGGAGAATGGTGAATATGGGCAATTCGCCATCTTCTGTTCTAGTACCCAGTATAATGTCCTCTTACAACCACAAGGGACACGGTCACTGTATATATAAACATATATGTGTGGCTTCTCCAAGCCGTTTCAGTGTCAGAACTGCTCAACATCATTCCCAGTTCTCTCATCCAAAGAAGTCAAGAATGCACTTTTATAGCCATAAGAGGCACAGCAACTGTGCTTATAAACATATACAGTTTTGGCCATAGATATGGTCAGATATTTCCGGCTATTTTATGATATAGCTGAAGAGATCCTCTCTGGTAGCCCATAGTGGTACTTCAGGCAGGCAGGGAATTTCTCTAGCGATATCACAGAAATTTCAGGAGATATCTGGCCATGTCTTTGGCTGCAACTGTACACTAGCTACAGTATTATTTGCTTGGAGTTCCAAGAGTCCAAAATAGAAATCACACACAGAAATACGTGGTGCAGGGAACTAGCTATAGAATGACTGCCATTACTCTGTAACACCATGTCAAGTAATTCAGCAGGTCACACCCTTGCCTCTGGGGCTGAAAGATCAGAAGGTTGTGTGTTCCAGTCCTACACCAGGCACTTGAGCTAATCCCCAGTACTGACATTATAGTACAATATTAGAGGGTGCTGCATTGCTGATCTGCCATCCTTCAGATGTCATATTAAATGAAGGTCCCTTCTGTCCATTTCTAGTTACTAGCCAGATAAATGTTAAAAATCTCATTGCACTCATCACAAGAGATGAGCATTTTCCTCGGTGTCCTGGTCGTTTTCCCTACTAATAAAACAAGCCTCTGTGCCTGAACCCCAGAGTGCACCTGGACATCAGGTATCACAACTCAGTGTGCCTTTCCTAACAAAAAACTTACAATCACACATACATTACTGAGAATTTCTAATGTGGGTGCTCCCGTGGCATTCCCTCCTCTTCTAGAGATGTTGTGAAGCTTTACGTCATTGGCAATGTGGTAAAATTCCTCTTTGCAAATCAGTTTGTGAAGTTCCTACTGGCATCAACAACTTTGAACTTTGCATTCTTACAAAGTTTCCCACATGAAGAGAGACTTTTTCCATTAATTCTAATTGTGGTAAATTCACATAGAAAGAGGGCCACTTCACTCAGTGAAAACTTCTTGAAGTTGGCGCTCTACTCGTGGTGAATTTTGCCAACTTCACAAATAATTCACAAAGTGAATTTCAGCCACTTCTCCCATCTCTTCCCCCCACTGCCTGCTGCAGAAATTGAAGAAAAATAATCTTTAAACGAGGCCTTTTCCTCAGTATTTTCCTCAGCATTCTTAACTGGTGCAAGCACAGCCTTTTCCACTCTAAAGTTATGAAAGTGTGGCTCAGTATGTGATATTAGGGTGTGGAAGAGATGAAGACAGGCTTTTGAATGGAGTCATACGTGAGAAGCATCTTACACCAGGCGAGATTCAGGGTTGTCATTTAGTGAAGGCCTAGAGTGTTAGAAAAATATATACCAGTTAAACTGTACCACTAAAAAGGTAACTCATCTTTCACAACCCAGAAAAGCCAAATGAAACACGGGTGCATTTTTGCCATTCGATTACCTATGAAAGTCATTATGTCCTTGAGTCTCTAGGTCAGGACCTGAAATCCCTGCACAGGATGTTTACAAATGCCAGTCATGTGCAGCCCTTAGTGACTAAATCTGATTGTTTCTGTGACAAACTGTGCCCTATCACTAAATGTTAATCTAAATTTCTTCTTCCACATACACAAAAGACATTTCAGCTGTAGAAGAGCCTTCATCACCATCCCCAGGGACGAGATTAGCAGCTGTGAAGTTTTCTCAGGATAATGCATTTTTTGAACAAGCTTGATAGATAATTTCCTGAACAAAGAGAGGATGGAGGGGGAAGTGTAACGGGGTGAGCGCAGAGTCAGATTACTTTGGTTAAACCAGAAGGGCTTTGCTTGGAGTAAACCAAACCCAGGAGAATCAACTTATACCATCTGACCCTTTGTTCCATATGAAAATAAATTTTGGATGTTTATTTTTAAGAATATATGTGGTACCGAACCCCAGAAACTATCTGTATTATTTCGAGCAGACTCAGTAGACCCTGAGGTCTCCTGCTGCTGGCAATTTTTTTATATTCTTGTATGTTTCACCAGTCAGGTGCCCAACAAAATTTTCAACTCCCTTTGGAAAGATAGGAATGGAGGGAATGGGCGGAGACATAGCAACCAATATAACTGGTCAGAGAATTCATGATAATGTTGTCTGGCAGGAATATTTATTTATTTATTTATCACTTTATTTATTTACAATTTCGTAACCTGGATAGGCACACTGAGCCAGTGCTCATTTCCAAGTGTGACCTTGAGGAGAGCATGCAGTAGTAAGTGAAACAGCAATAACAAATAAAGTGACAACAATGAGTGATTACAGCGACAACAATGACATCGACACTTCTGTGCTGACAGCGATCACATCACCTCGGCACAGTGTCGACCAGCTGCGCCCATGGCGACTGGCTCCTTGCACTGTTTGTAGGAGGCTCTGCCCCCGCACATCCCGGTGCATTCTATGGATACCAACGCTTGGGGGCGAGGATCAAGTGTAGAGCAGCCAACACCAGGAGTCACCATATAGGTACAGCACTCCGATAACCCGTTCAACACTGTGGATGTCAAACAGGTTGTCACTGTACTGGATTCGCTGTCGGGGTTCGCTGTTCTAACAGTATACACAATGGATGTGTGTACATGAACAATAACAGCAAGGTACAAGTAATACATTACAGAAAAGGAAAAAAGAATGTACAAAGTGTGAAGAGAACATAGGTTATGAGGGTAACAAGGTTAAGAGCTATGGGAGCATGCAGTCAGTGTATGGCAAGATATTTGTAAAGAATATATTTTCTGATACCCTTTAAAGAGCACAGAAAATTATTCTAAATCCCAAAAGGAAAAGAACAGTCTATGAGCACGCAAAATTAACGCAGGAGGCATTTGCCTACATCCAAGTTAGAGAACCATAAACATTACTTGTGCAGCCTTCCTGAGTTTGGGGTAGTTGCGGGGGAAGGGGATCAGAATGGACATGCACAAACGTGTGCACCTGCATGAACTGATGTAATGGCATGAGGTCATGTCTTCTGACCCCCTTGTGACTACCCCAATTTCAGGGAGGCCGTGTATGTAATGCTTATGGTTCTCTAACCTGAATGTAGGCAATTGAGCCAAGAACAAGGAAGCATGAGGTTCCCCTTGCACCATTTATTTGCACCAACACTATATAATGCTTTGCTTTTGCATGCTAATTGACTGTTCTTTTCAGGGTTTAGAATAATTGTCTGTGTACTATTACCCTGCTACTGAGCACTGGTGGTTGCTTGCTCATGTGGGGCAGACATAGCTTCAAGGAGCTCAAGTGACTTTTTCTAGAGTGGTTTGATTTAAAGAGCTTCAGATATCACAGAATACACATTTTATCAAGAAATAATTTTTAGACAAGCTTGTGCTCATATATGTTTCTGTATTTAACATCCCCATTTCTTTGTTACTATGCACATTAACATGACAATTGAATCCCTGTTCCCTAGACTTCATCTGCTCTGGATGCTTTTCTACATCTGACATCACACAAACATGCACTGTAGTTTTTCCATCTGTAATGAATATTTGCAATGTTGCACAGTCTCTTTAATTGTTCTACATTTATCAGCTTTTTTACATTATATCAGCTTTTTATCCTGTGTTAGTTATTCATGTGTTAGCTACCTTTGTTTGGTTGGCTTCACTTTAGTCACCTTATCCTCGCTGCTCACCTCCACTCTCCCTCCCACCTGGACTCACATTATCCAAATGAGCAACCCACTGAGCCAGTATTCCTTTTCTGCTCCACAGCTCTTCCTCAACTTTCTGAGCCACTGGAGGACTCAGAACACCTGGAAGGTTGTGAGGGACTCCCCTACCCTCCCCACTCCACTTAGAAGCAGCTGCACAAGTGCAGCACTTACATCAGGCTCCATGGAGCTTGGCACTGATAGTACTTCTTCCCACCCACCCAACCTCCCACCCACCCAGGAGTCGCTGCTTTCTGCCTGTGAAAACCAGTCAACTCTCTTTCATCTCCTTATGTCCATGAACTAAATAGTTCGGGGGATGGCTCAGAGGTAATGTGAGAAGTATTTTTTCATGAGAGGGTTGTGGATGCATGGAACAGCCTCCCTGAGGAGGTCGTGGAGTCAAGAACAGTGGGGGAATTCAAGAATGCCTGGGACAGCATTAAGGCAGTCCTAGTAGAGGGGGGGTAGGAGGAAGTAAGCTGTTGGTTAACTAGGATCTGCAGCTTATCTGTTAGGTAGGAAAATGGGCAGACTAGGTGGGCCAAGCGGTCCTTATCTGCCGTCAAATTCTATGTTTCTGTTTCTATGTTTCACCCACTCCCCCCAAGAAGTCTCCCTCCTTTTGGAATATTCCAGTCTTTGTACCTGCCTTAATCTCAGCCATACAGCCAAAAGGTTACCTCCTACCCTCAGTCTAACCTTTGCTCACGTATATAACTTGTTGCAGAAAGATTTTCCTCAAGTTCTCCAACAAGCATCTGTCTAAATGCCAGGTTTCTTCCTTCTCCTCCTTAGCCTCCTCACTCTGGTGCTCATCCTTCCCCAACCCCAGTAGTCTTCCAGCTGCCCACCCCTCACTTATCACTCACTTACCCCCTCACTTACCCCTTGGTTCAATCCCCTATTCCCCTCCCAAACTGAGCCCCCCTTCCTGCCCCAAGCTCTACAACCCACATCCTGTCATACACCACGAACCTTCCCCCAAATGTCAAGAAACATAATTTTCCTCTGGTGCTCCATTCATCCCCAAACTCCATGATTAATCCCAGAGGGCATAAGCACCCCATCACATCCTCTTTCCTACTCCTTATTTGCTCCTATCAGCTGATATTGAAACAAATACTGGCCTCCCTAGTTGCTCCCCTGCCAACTTACTCCCTAAGGGTCTACAAATTTTCCACATGAACATAAGGTGCCTGCTCCCGAAATTGGACCTTGTAAATGCTGGATTACCCAACATTCCTCAGACATACTGTGTATTTCCGAAACATAGCTTTCAGCAAAAAAAAAACGGACTCCTCTCTATTATTTGATCTTTTATCAAGACGCGGCAAGCAAGGCGGAGGAGCTGCAGTCTATGTACAGCAGTCTCTAATTATCATGCTCCAGCTCCTTGCATGAATCCTGCCCTGCCTTCCATAAGGGCATCCTCACCCTCCTATCCTTCCCCTCCACACTCCCCATCCACATCGATGTATTCTATGCCTCCCGCCAACTTGCCCCGATTCAACTGTCTTGTATATATCAGCCATACTTCCCCTGAGTGCCTCTGGTGAGCTCATTTTAATGGGTGATTTCAACTAGGACTGGCTCTCCCCTTCCACCAAGTCCTCTCTCACTAAAATTGAAGCCCTCATCCTAATCCAACTGATCACAGAACCCCACCTACTACACCCCTGCTCACACACCACTCATGTATAGACTGGATTCTCACCTTCCAACCTCATCATATCATTACTTTGACGGTGTACTGTACTGTCAAATGCCTTAAGTGACCACTGCAACACATACGGCATCAGGAAGATACACCTCCACAAGCCACCCCAAAAATACATAAAGTTCCACGCACTGTGCCCGACTGATCCAGCTGCACTACTGCAAGTCCTGAGCCATGCTAACTGGACCCCGGTCTACTCTGCTTCAGATGTGGATTCTGCCCTTGACCACATCATATCCATATTCACTCTGACCTGAAATTATCACACCCCTCTGGTTAATGCCATGGTCAAACAATGTCATTATCCTTGGATCATGGCTACACTCATTGCCCAATGTAAAGCCCAGGACAAAACCTGGGCTCACTACAAATCCACACTGACCCCACACGCCTGGCAACTATACAAATCCCTTTGTAACACCTGTACCAAAGTGATCCACTGTGCAAAGTCAGATAACTTTAAAAAAACACCTGCAATCCAACCGTACATCCTCCTCCTCCTGCTAGAGAGTAGTCCACTCCCTTATAGACCCCCTCCACAATCAGCCTCACCAGTCCTAAAGGAAGATGGACTATCCATTTCTAATTCACTCAATGCTGACAAACTCCTCAGTAAGTTTTTTTACCACCTCTACCCTTCCTGATTACCCCTCTCCCCCCACCATGGACCCCTTCTCCACAATGGATTGTGTTTCCCACCCTTATCCCAGCAAGAATTCTTCCAGGCTCTGTCCACTCTAAATACTAATAAATCTAGTCCCAACAGCATTCATCCCAAATTCCTTCAACTCTCTGCCCCTGCAACTGCAAACCCTCTATCTCACTTCATAAATCTCTCTTTTTTTCTCTGGAAAAATACCCCAGGCTTGAAAGATGACAAAAATGATTCCGCTGCAGAAAAGAGGAGATCCTTCCTTATCAGGTAACTATCCGCCGATGTCCATCCTCCCAGTTCTCGCCAAATTGCAAGAATCCCTAGTCCTTTCCAGACTATCCTCCCCTGGATTCCTCTCCAATTTCCAATACAGCTTCCAGAAACACCATTCAACAATCTCATCCCTCTTATGAGTCACTGACCATATTTACTCTGCCATGGACCATGGCCACCTGACTGCTGCCATTTTCATGGACCTGACAAAGATTTTGGCTCTGTCTCCCACCCTTCCTTCCTTCCTGCTAAGCTCAGAGCAGCTGCCCTGGATCCCCATGCTGTTAACTGGTTCAGGTCATATCCTGGAGACAGACTGAAAACAGTTCAGATGGGTGATCTCGCATTATTAATGACCTCCTCCATATGTGTTCCAGCTGACGCAGATGACACCATTCTATTTGCCTCTGGGCCCATCATCTCAGACATCCACACCCCTCAAAGGACCTTACTAATGTACAATCTTGGTTCCTCACAAACCAACTAAAGACCAACACCTCTAAGACTATCACCATGATTTTTGGCACATGCCAAAATCATCTAGAACACCTCTACCACCACCTTTCACCACCCTGAACAGCACTCCATTCGACTATGTCCCGCTACAAATATCTAGGGGTCAGGCTCGACTCAACCTAGATTTTGCATCCCACATAGATGCCATCTCAATCAAGCTACATCCCAAACTCAGAATACTCTATCAAAACAAAGACCGCCTCATCCTCCCAATCTGTTGAGAACTAGTGACAAAGATGATAATTCCTATTTTTGACCATGCTGATGTAGTTTACTTTACACCCCTGTTACCTCTCTGTCCAGACTAGATACTTTGCTAAATTCGTTCTGTCACTTTGCGTCCAACTCCCTTCCCCTTGTACCCATCACTGCACTCTGTATTCCTCCCTAAGCATCATGCCACTGTCCCATTGATGCTATATTCATGCACAAACTCTCATAGCCAAATTCAGGTTTGGTCAACTCCCCCCCATCTCATCGCTATGCTGTCCACTGCAGTCCCCTCCTTCTATGACTTGCATACCAGGGACTCCAGCTCCTTCTCCCTCCCCCATCCCCACATATCTGCTGGTCAGTCCACTTTCTCTTACAGACTCCAATCCCTTTGGAACTGTCTTCCTCCCCTCCTGCAGAACTCTCTCTCCTCCTTCTCCTCCATCAAACAACACTTATGCCTCCTTCCTCCACCCTCACGCTCCTGCCTCACTACTTCCCCCTCCAATTTCCTCACACCACCCTAACTAGTAATATGAGTCACTGCTCTCAATCCTGTGTCTCAATTACCTGCTGGCTTCCTGTTTGTAAATATCAAATGTAATTACACTGAGGTATCCTATATGCAATGCCATGTATATTTTATAAGCCATGTATTTTGCATGTAAAAATATCACTGCCTATACTCCTAGATCCTTAACTTGTATGTAACATTTTTTGAATCTATTAATTGTATTTAAAGAGCTGGTGACACATTCAGGTGAACTTTAATAAAACATAATATTTAGACACAGTCCTGCTTGTATTTCCCATTAGTTCTGTATTTCTCCTCCCCATTATTTATTACTGAGGTCATTTGTATGAAAACAGGATTTCTGCTCCTAATGAGTTCATCTATTCCTGCCGTTTTCTCCCTACCTGAAGTCATAGAGCACTGCTTGTGACCACACAGTTACTCCCATGGCAACAGACTTTGATGTCACAGCAGAGGATTATGACATGGAGAAGGAAGTATGCTATAGAGGCAGAAGAACCCGAAATAAACTCTAAGGGACAATGCTCATATATTCATGCACATTTCCTTAGTAATAAATTATGGGGAGGAGAAATATATAAAATATCAATAGAATGCAAGCAGAATTGTACCTAATTATTATGTTTTTAACATTTTCTTTGAGCATCATTAGCTCTTTAATTTTTATTGGATCTCTTCTGTCTATTTTGTTTCTCCATCCCCGGTCACACCTGGAAATGAGCCTTGGCTCAGTGTGCCTTCCTGGTCACCAGAATTTTAAATAAATAAATTGTGCTTGTGATGTCAAAGTCTGTTGCTCTGGAAATGACTGTAATATCACAAAACAGCAGATTATAATGTCAGGTTTAGTCAAGCAGCCACAGCAGATGGAGTCGAGGGACAGTGATCTTGTTAGAAACATAGAAACAGATTTTGTTGGCAGAAAAGGACCTTTAGGCCCATTCACTCTGCCCCTTGTCCCTGTCTGTTCTGTCACCATTGACCCTAGTTGGTCATAGGTGTCACTCCCTCCCCTATTCCTCTACCTAATATGCCCCTCTTCCTATCCCACGCATGCTTGAAGCTCCCAACAGTCTTTGCCACCATTGCCTCCTGTGGCAGGCTGTTCCAGTCATCCACCACCCTTTCCATGAAGAAGAAACATAGAAACAGAGAAATATAGAAGTTGACGGCAGATAAGGACTGCAAGGCCCATCCAGTCTGCCCATTTTTTCTCTACCTTATGAATGTGCCATAGGTCTTTACTCTGTCAATGGCCTGTTTATTCATACTCATCTGTATTGCTCCCTTATGTCTATCCCATGCCTGTTTGAAGCTCTGCACTGTATTCATATCCACCACTTCCTGAGGTAGGCCATTCCATGCATCCACCACCCTTTCCTCGAAGAAGAACTTCCTCACATTACCCCTTAATCAGCCTCCCTCTAATCTTATGCTGCGTCCTCTTATCCTGCTGTTTTTCTTATATTGAAACATGTTAGACTCTTTCACCTTGTTAATGCCCTTAAGATATTTGAGTGTTTCGATCATATTTCCTCTCTCCCTCCTTTGCTCTAGGGTATGCATATTGAGCTCCATTAATCTGTCCTCATATGTTTTCTGATGCAGTCCCTGTACCATTTTGGTTGCCCTTCTCTGGACTGCCTCCATTTTGTTAATGTTCTTGTGCAGGTGCGGCCACCAGTACAGCACGCAGTACTCCAGATAGGGCCTAACCAATGTCTTGTAAAGAGGGATTATTACCTCCCTCTTATGACTTGTGATACCCCTACTAATACATGCCAACATCCCTCTAGCCTTACCTACTGCATTAGTGGTCTCCTTGGATGATTTCAGGTAATCTGTGATGATGATGCCCAAGTCTCTTTCTTCCCTTGTGATTGCCAGCAACTCCCCTCCCAACCTATCGGTAGCTTCAGGGTTTCTCTTCCCTATGTGCATGATCTTGCACTTCTTTGCATTAAACCCCAGTTGCTACTCTTCAGACCATTTTACCAGTTTTTCAAGATCTCTTCTCATTCTGCCTACCCCATCTGAATCATCTACTCTGTTGCAGATCTTGGTGTCATCTGCAAACAGGCAAACCTTACCCACCAGTCCATCTGCAATGTCACTAATGAAGATATTGAAGAGGACTGGCCCCAGGACTCGATCCCTAGAGGTACCCCACTTTTGGCTTGCAACTCTTCTGACTGTATGCTGTTTACCACCACTCTCAGTTTTCTGCCGCCAACCAGTTTGCCACCCAGTTGACCAACTTCTGATCCACCCGAGCCTACCTAGCTTATTAATCAATCTTTATGTGGAACAGTATCAAAGCTTTGCTGAAGTCAAGGTAGGTGACATCAACTACCCCTTGGTCCACCACTCTGGTTACACAGTCAAAGAAATCTATGAGATTAGTTTGACAGGACCTTCCTGTTGTAAACCCATGCTGTCTTGGATCCTATGCTCCTATGGATTCCAGGGTTGCACTATCCTTTCATAAGGAATGCCTCCATAATCTTTGCCCACTACTGAGGTAAGACTAACTGGTCCCATAGTTCCCTGCCTCCTCCTTGCTGCCACTGTTGTGGAGGGATCACATAAGCCCTTCTCAGTCTTCTGGGACTTCTCCTGTGCTCCGACACTCACTAAACAGTTCTGCTAATGGCTTTGCTAGTTCCACCCTTAACTCCTTTAGTACCCTAAGATGTATATCATGGGACCCATTGCCTTGTCCACCCTGAGCTTAGCAGCTCTTGTAGGACCCTTTCTTTTGTGAAGAGACTTGTGCACACCTCCCTCCCCTGTGTCCATGGTGCTGAGCTTTTGGCCATGCCCTACCTTCTCCTCAGTAAATGCTGAGCAGAAGTATCTAATTAGGATAGATGCTTTTCCTGGTCCTCCTCCACATACTCCCACTTATCCCCTTTCCCCTTTGATCTTAGCAATACCCCTTCTTGACTTTCTCCTTTCACTAATGCATCTATAGAAAGTCTTGTCCCCTTCTTTTACTGTTTGTGCTAGTGTTTTCTTGGTTTGGGCTTTTGCCTGCCTTACTGCCCTTCCTGCTTCCCCTAGGGAAGTTTGGTATGCCTCCCTATCTTCATCCCGCTGTGTTCCCGTATATTTCCTGAAGGCCAACCTTTTGGCTCTCACCTTTTCTGTTACTGTTTTTGAGAAGCAAAGTTGTTTCCTCCATCTTTGCTCTTGCTTTTCTCCCTAGCACAATGGGATGTTGCTTCAAGTATTACATCCTTAATGCTTGCCCACTTTGCCTGTACCCCCTCATCTGTATTTCTTCTTGCCAGGGCTAGCTTTACTCTGTTGGCCATCTTATCAAAGTCAGCTCCTCTGAAGTCCCACATTTTTGTCTTGGAATGGGATGATTTAGTTCTAGTGGGCAAAGTGAACCATACCCTGTGATGATCACTGGCCCACTAGGTGACCTTCTACCTGGAGATCTGTGATCCTTTCCGCGTTAGTCAGTACTAGATCCAGGATAGCCCTATCTCTTGTGGGTTGTTGTACCAAATGTTTGAGGTCCTTCCCCTGCAGGGACTCCACTATGTGCCTAGTTCTGGCAGATGTTCTGGCTAGTATTGACCAATCTGTATCTGGCATGTTAAAGTTTTCCATTAGCAGAACCTCCCCTTTAGCTGTCATGTTTTCTATACCTTCTAGCAGTAATGTGGCTATGTCCTCCCCCTGGTCTGGAGCCTGTAGACAACCCCAGTTCGTATGGCTGTCCCATTTCCTGTTTCCAGGGTGACCCACAGTTCTTTTGGCTCCTTATGTGTATTCTGAATATCTGTAGCTTTGATATTTTCATTGACATAAAGGGCCACTCCCCCCCCACACACACACTCTTTTTTCACCTTGGTCTCTTCTGAACAGTTTATAGCCAGGTACAGTAGTTTCCGAAGTGTGGTTATTGGTGAACCATGTCTCACTAATGGATACTATGTCTAGTTTAGCCTCTGTCATTGTTGCCTCCAGGTCTGGGATCTTGTTTCCCAGACTGCGGGCATTTGTGTACATGATTTTCCATTGGCCAGATTTCAGTGCGTTAGTTGTGGGGTGAGGTCTGACTTTTCCCCTGCATGTCATATGGGGAGACAGACCTTTTTCCTCACCTGGTTTTGCAAATGGACTACAAACATTCTGAACTCCTGTTTGATCACTAACTGAGGGAAGAGGGGTGCTCTTCCCATTCAATGTATTGAGTGCTGCACCCCTCTCCCCATTTGCTAGTTTAAATATTCTGCAAAGACATCAAACTTCTTCCCCAATGCACTGACTCCCTCCTTAGTCAGATGAAGTCCATCAACTTTAAAGAACTTTCGCTCCCAAAACTGTTGCCAGTTACCTACAAATTTGTGTCCTTTTCCTGGCACCAGCCCTTGAGCACATGTTTAGCTCCCTATCTCCCCTTCTCTGACCTTCCAGCCATCTGCTCCCCTCTCCCAGACTGGCAGGACCTCAGTGAAGGAGGTGCTGGATAAAATGGATGACAGTTTGTATCCAGCCTGGTCAGGTGTTCCTTGGTCTCCACAACTGACTGGCTTACAAGATCATTAGTTCCTATGTGTACCAGGACATCAATGTTTTCTCCTGTTTCCTGCATGATTTCAGCAATGTGGTCAGTGTCTGTCCATGCTGATGTACCTGGGAGACATCTGACCATTACCCCTGGCCGGAGGTAGGTATCAACTCCCTGAATCATGGAGTCTCCTGTGATCAGAAGTGTTTTGAATTTCCTTTATGCCTTTTGTGTTTTGGTCCCTATTATGGGTGAGTTCTATAGCGCTAGCTCCTGTGCTGCAGTGTCCTGCTCTGCAGTGTCCTGCCCTTTTGTTTCAGAGATAGAGAAGATATCTGTTTGTAGTTTTTATATGGTTTGTGGAGGTGATATGCTGATGAACACTGAGTGATGGGGCACCTGAGTTGCCCTCTAACCACTGCCAACCTCCCAGACCAACTACCCTCTGCAGTTGAGGTGCTTCAGTTGGATGTTGGGGAAATGGCGGGTGGTTCTTGTAATACATTTCCTCCTGAATATGAGATTTGAGGTGCCCAATCTCTGCCCACGCTGCCTGGAGCTGAGCCCTTAGATCTCCAATGGTCCAGCATGTAGTACAGCACCCTAAATCCTGTATAACTGCCCTTTTGAAAAGTGTCCCACAGTACCTGCAGTTAATAATAGCCATTCAAGTTGAGTTGCCAAGTGTATAACCTGGTCTGTGTAATTAGAAGGAAAATGAAAACAAAAAGTGTAATCATTTTTATCTTTTTATATTTTTTTGTCTGTTTGTTTTGAATAACTTTTATAACAAGTTAAATTAATTGTGCCTTTAAGTGAAGTCACTGTGAGGATACCCTCGATCCTCCACTTCCTGCTTTGCTACAGGAAATGTCATGACTGTGTTACTGTATAAAAGGAGTGTAGCATGGGGTGGTTGGGGATGGGGTGAGTGACTAGGCCCTCCCTGCCAAAAGAAGAATCATGGATGAAAGAAACAAGGAGGTAAGAGCAGAAACAATGAGCCAGCAAAAATGCAGACACTATCCCTCAGTCTGTATCTAGTAGGTGCTACTGTAATTATCCCTGAAAGCATAGCCTAATGATAGGTAAAACTTAAAACCTGTCAGCACAAAAAGTAACAAAACCTGTAAGCACCACCTGTAACAATTTAACAGAATATATACCTTGCAAAAACACTTTGAATCAGAAAAAAATAAAACAGTGATCTGTAAGCACAAAAAGTAACAATCTGTAAACACAACCTTCACAACAATTTAACAGACAGTATACCTTGCAAAACAAAACCTTGAAACAGAGAAAAATAAAGATTAATCTGTGAGCACAACACAGTATCAGCCTGCAAGCACATCCTGTAACAATTTATAGAAAATATACCCTGCAAAAAACTATTTAAATCAGAGAAAAAATAAAGCAGTAAACTTTCCTTACACCTGTAGGCACAACACAGTAACAAAAACCTGTAGGCCCAGCCTTGAACAATACCATGGAAAATGTACCCTGCAAAGAAACAATTTGAATCAGGTCTTGTGTCAACTACCCTTTTCCCTGGTTCTTACTGCAGCATGCTAGTCCCACCCACCCCCACCCCAGCCCCACTATCTATCATGAAGACCAAGCAGAAATAATCATGTAGTATTTCCACTTTCTCTTGGTCTTCCTTTGTACCATTCCTCAGTCCTCCTGATCCTCACTATCCCTCCCTTATCTTCATCTTTCCCTCACATACCTCAAGAAGACCTTGTCCCTTTTTGGCTTCCTTAGCTATCCTCTTCTCTGTTACTGCTTTAGCTGACCTCACCCTCCTTCCTGCCTGTCTTCTGTGTTATTGTATTTTTTGTCTTCCTTAGCTATCCTCTCCTCTGTTACTGCTTTAGCTGCCCTCACCATCCTTCCTGCCTGTCTTCTGTGTTGTACAAATAAAGCTGCAGCCAGCAACGTCTTGAAATTTCCATGTTTTGTTTTGTGATATTTCTAAATGAAATCTCTCTTGTGGACTGACAGTGGTACTGCAGGCAGGCAAAACATTTCTCTAAATAGATCAAAGAAGTTTCAGGAAATATCCAGATATGTCAGTGGCTGCAACTGGGTAATAATTAACCCCCAGCTGTGAAGAACAAGCTGGTTCAGACACCAAGGGGGTACTGTGACATCTTGTAGTACTAGAGCCAATCTGGGCCTCCCACACTTGACGGACTCAAAGGGGAGGAGTTCACTGCCTGCCCCAGACTGCAGCCTACAATAGCTGCAGAAACTGTACCAACACCCATGATGACACAGTTAGTGCAAGAGAAGGGGCAGGACAGGGCTGTGGGGGTCACTAAACAGAGAAGGGTGATGCTGGAGAAGAAGGAACAAAAAATATTTAAAACAAAGCAGGAATGCAGTGAGCCAGTACCTGCAAACACTGCAGCTACATCCTAGTTTGTCTTCCAGGATTGCATTATTATGCCAATTGCTTTTAAACTCAATTTTATTGACAGAGAATATTGACCAGAATGCTTAGGTTATCCCCTCCACTCTGGCAAAAATATTAGGATTGTGCTGGTTCCTTTGACACTACTGTTCATTTCCAAACAGTGCTTAATTATGTATCACATATTAACATACTGTAGTAGTTTTGCTTCATGTCAGCTAAATTATTCATCACACTTGTAGAACAATTTCACCTGGCATGGAAGGAGCATTGCAAACAACATTCGCCAAGGTGCATAGTGTTCAACATTTCGCCAGAGGTTACAAATTCTGTTTCTGTGCGCTCTTATGATACAAGTGGCTGCTGTTAAACTGAAGAATGGTCAAATCAGTAAAGAGGTAAGAAAAAATTATCTCCATTAAGTGAATCAGTTATATTCACTCAATTTCAGAGATGCTAAAATTAACCACACGTTATGGTACTTCTGTCTGGTATTATTGGTGAGTTTCCTGTAAAAGCTGTTCCTTTCCGCAGGGTTAAGTGAAAAGCTAATCATCTGAAGTCAAAGGTTAGGATATAAATAGGGAGGCATTCTTATTTCTAAGTAGTACAGAAAGGCCACTATTTCAAATGGAAATTGAATGGGGGTGGTGTACATACATGTGTCAGAAAGCAAGCTCTTTATGCTCTAAGGGTCATTCACATTTGTGGATACTTTTTCTTGTCTTCAGAGACATGACAAATTGTTTGGGGGATGTTTCTACTGATTTCCTTGAGGACTCTTGTGGTCTTTTCCCAGACCTCTTTCACTTGGCGTGCTTAATTCATTGCTGACTTCATTGTACCATGAGTTATTTTGTCCTGGTGTCTTTTTAATTAATTTTGTATGCAGTGTATGTTTAGTTCAGACTGACAGTATTGGAGGTCATAGTACATATGATAGACAGAGCATGGGCAGCTACAGACCCCCCATCTCTCCCCTGGCAGGGCCACCTGGAGTTGGTGAGAGGGCCACTCAGCATAAAGGCACAACTACAGGTTGGTTGCCATCCATAAATCTAACCCTAGGGGAATCATGAGGTAAGAGGCAAAGTGGAGTACCTTATACCCCTAGGATTAGACTATCATAGGTGGAGTGCCTTAGCTGAGGAGGAGAAGAAGAAGCAGAATTAGTGTTTATATAGCACTTTTCATACACACTGGTAGTGAAGTGACTGTAAACATATAGTGACAGTCATTTTTACACTTGAACACCCACACACAGCAATGGAAATTGTATGAACTGGTTTTATTGGAAATGTTGGTCAGGGAAGTGGGAAAAGTCCCTATTTGTGCCAAAGTACCTTGGTCTTTTACTTCCACTTGGACACACCCACAAGGACAGCACCAGGAATTGGCAGAAGGGACCTTGGTTAAATGTCTCATCTGAATGATAGCACACTGCAAGAGTACAGCATCCTCTTAGTACTGAATTCTGGTGCCAGCATTTTAAGGTTCAGTATGAGCCCAATCCCAGTGTTGGGCTAGAACCCATGACCTTCTGGTCCAAGATGGATGTGCTACCAACTGAGTCACGCTGACACCTGAAACTGAACTGTTTTCATATTTATAAAATGAATGTTTTTGTAGCTAAAATTCTAAGTGTTCTATTGTACATAAGAGTTTCCAGCCATTAACTTAACTCTTTTAGAATGCTGTCAGCCATTCACAGTGCTCCATTTCTAATCTTTTTTTTAAATAATTCAGTTCCCATGTCCATTGTCATTGGTTTCTCAGGTAAGACAACGTGTGTGCCAGAGCGAATTGAAATGGTGTGGCAAATGATAGCCTTTGCTAAGTAGCCTCTACCTGATGGGCCTTATGTAGCAAAGATAAGAATGGCATTTGCATAAGTTTCCATATTTAAAAGAGTAAAGAACTAATCAAATAAAAGGTGCATTAAAGTGTGACTGGAGAGTGCCCAGGAACTTAAATGCATAGAAAGAGCCTTCAATATTGATTAGCAGTGTCAACATTTTGGGAAGGAAATTGGTTTTCTACTTTACATTCTTCCCTTATCTGTCATGGACACCTTTCTCATGCTGTGATGTACCAGTTGCTGGGCACTGGAAATACCATACTTTTGTGTACTGTGTTGCTCAGGAAAATGACTTTTGCTGGGTGATAAAAACTACAGCAGTTCCAAGAATATAGTGGTGGCCCTTGCATCAGCTCCTAGTCATTCCAGCATATGAACAGTTTTCATAAGGATGTTCAATAAATTGTCTTTGTTGCCTTAGGTGATGCATTCTTCAAAGGAATACTGAAACACAGTTGTCACTCAAGGACTATGACATCATTCCCAGGTCTCAAACCTTCTTTATGAGACACATTGTGTTCCCATATACTTTATGACAGGCAGATGGAATTTTGTTATGTTACAGTACCAAGCTGAAATAGCTCCCAATTCAAAGGGTTTGAATTTATGTATAAAATGTTCTCCTTTTGCAATTGATTTCAGACCGAAACATATTTCTAGTGGCTGACATGAGGAAGCAGTTTGTCAGGGACACATCAGTCCTTTCTATTAAAGACAACAGATGTACTGTATATCTCAGTCCGTGGATGAAGTTTAAAAATACAAAGGACTCAATGTCAGGAACAAGACAATTTTTTTTTCACTTTCTCAAGTATAGCCCAACTAAGAGGCAGCTTCTCATTATGTTCAGAGGGGTTCTGTGTCTACTTAATTTTACAGCTCGAGGGGTTAATACACTGGGAGTTCATGTAATTTGCTCAAGGTCACCCAGTGTGCTGGCAGCTGTGGTGGGACATGAACTATATAAATACTTTATAAATTCTTAATTACGTAGTATTGGTAGTATGAATTAACACTGAACAGTATGTGAACAAACATTGCATACATATGGATAACCTACCTTTTATGTTGCGTATTAATACCGTGTTGTTGCTTCAGCCTGTTATTCCAATGCTCATTTCTATAATATCCACTGAAGTGATCTTTAAAATGTGTTTGCATTATTGGGTAGCATAATGCAGGTTGCAGTACATATATATATATATACATATATACACTTTGTTCATATATTGTTCAATGTTAACTAATACTAATGTGAAAATAATGTCATACTTATACCATGTAATTAAGTAAAAATGAAGAATTAATATGAAAAACCTAAGTTAGGCTAGTCATACAGATGGAATTTTGTTCATACTGTGTGTGTTGTTAATTAATGCTAATTCAAAAATAATTGCATATTACTTCCATATAATATAATGAATAATGCATGAGCAACCATACCCAACAAGGCTGTGTTTCCATTGAGGGACTCTGAGAGGCGAAGCTCAAGAGGTCAAAATGTCATCTCATCCCGAGATGAAAGCACAGCCTTGTTAGGTATATGGTTGCCCACTGACTACAGTATATGGTTCTCGAGTTAAATACAAAGTTAAATTACTGAAGTTTAAGGTTCACAAGGTTTCATACCTTGTGCTTGCACTCCACTAGCTGTCAGCAGCTCAGCCTACTAGAAAGTCTGTCGGTGCAGTCCCATTCCCGTAGTGATCTGCCAAACATTCGTGCTAGCAGTTGATTTAAGAAGAAAAAAAAAGAAAACTCTAAAGTTTGTATAGTTTGGAAACACCGAGTTGACTATGGCAATCTGTGTCCAACGGTGTTACCGCTCATTGAGAGGTACCAACATGTTTGTTTGGTTTTTTTTAACTGCTGTTTCCTCCAGTCAGGTGCAGAATAGCGCATCGGCTATGAATATTCATTATGGAACATGCAGAATAACTATCAGAATCGCATAACAACTTTTAGAATGTGTACAAGAACTTTTCAGCAGCTACTGATTTTCATACATAATAAGCCCAAACCCTATATATTATTATGCATTTATAAAGCATTAATTATGTAACATGTTAAATAATGTGTTACTTTTCTTACCTAAATAGCAAATAAAATGTACTTCATAATTGGCACTAGTAAAATAAAAGGCCTGAATTAAGCATGCAATAAATATAAAATGAAATTAGCAGGACCCCCGACCAAAAAAAAATAGACTGTATATATCAGGTGGACTATCTTGCCTAAATAATTTGTAAAACAGTAGATAAATGAAAGTCTAAAGGGCTTATAAGTCTGAAAGTCCTGGTAAGATTTCTGCTGGTAGCTGCATTTCCCCACCTACCCACTTTGGCTTCACATACTTGTAAATTAGCATATATGTTCCAATAAATACCGATCACTACTAGCACAACTAAAACTAATCAAATAGTACTGAATAACCTTAAATGATACTAGGTTTGCCTTATGGTCACAACTGGAAGGGTGGTAAATAAACTTGCACCAACACATGTATTTGTGCATTGAAGGGCACTATTTTAAAAGGTTTCACCCATTTTTGCCTAACCATTGAAGGTAAGGTCCATCATGCAGAATCCATATCCCCCCACTCCCTGTCAGCTCAGGCATCACCCAAGGATCCATACTTGCGCCATTACTCTTCTCCATCTTCCTGAATGTGCTCCTCACTGACAGCTCTTCTGCATCCATCCACATGTGCACAGATGACACTTTACTCTTTGCCTCCGGCTCCTCCGCTTCTCACCTCGTGGTTAGGCTCCAGCTGGACTTTACTAACATCCAGCACTAGTTCCTGTCAAATCAGCTGTCCCTCAACACCAAGAAAACTGTTTCTGTGACCTTTGACACTAGGCAGAGGATCACCATGCTCATCCCTCCCCCCTTCCATACCCTGGATGGTGCAGCAAATTGAGGGTGTTTTTATTTATTTATTGAAATGTTTCACCAGGAAGACATACTGAGCAAGACTGCTTGTTTTCAGATGTGTCCTGGGAGAGGGGAAATGGGATAATACAACAGAAAGCAACAACAATGGTAAGTGCTACAGTGGGAAGTCAGGAGATAACAAAACCAGTAAGTGCATCATCGTAGGATTTACATACATTGATACATACATTTAAACATATAACTTAGTGGTCAGTAGCATAGGGAACTAGGGGAGATACCTGCAAGAGGGAACAGTGAGGGGCTATGCCAATGGAGGAGGGTGAGGACAGTAAGAATTTAGGTGCAGCTGCAAGTGGGAGTAGTGAACAATCGCATAAGAGGAAAGAGCACAGGATGATGGAACATTATAAATTTTGATAGGGAAGGAGTTCCAAAGCTTAGGTAAGCAGTAGGAGAAGGATGCCTGGCCAGCAGATGTTGACCTGGAGAGGATGGCAGGGTGTGGGCAGAACTGCTCCTGAGGATGCGAAGGGCAGGGGGGGAAGGAAAGTAAGGACACACAGTAAGCAGGGAGTGCACCGAGCCTGACATTACCAGTAAAATTTGTGAAATGAGCTAGGTGGCAACCAGAGAGCGAGGGGAGTGCCAGGGATTGGTATAAAGAGTAGTGGTGAGTATGAGGAGGGCAGTCAAGGGCACAGTGACAGAAGGAGTGGAAGAGTGTGTCCAGTCTGGCTAGGGTGGCTTTGGCAGCAGCACTATAGACTAAATCACCATAGTCAAATGTCAGAAGGATCATTCTCAGCAGAATTTCTCTGCGGGCCAATAAGGGGATGCAATCATGATTCCAGTACAGGGCAGTCAACTTGCGGAGCAGTTTCTTGCAAATTGCATCCACGTGACTAGAGACGTCAAGGTGTTCATTGAGCCAGACCCCTAGGTATCTGAAGGAGGCAATGTCTTCCAGCATGGTTACGTCAAGTGTGCAGAAGAAGGGGATGGAAGAGAGCCTAGAGAGAGTTTCTGCCTTGTGCCAAAGGTCATGGAAACTGTCTTCTTGGTGTTTAGAAACAGCTGGCTGGAGCATAGCCACTGTTGGACATTGTCAATGTCCTGCTGAAGTGTGGATAGCCACCGTGTGGGAGGAGGGACCAGATGCATAAAGGATGGTGTCATCAGCATACATGTGAATGGATGCAGATTGACATGAGGAGGAGATCATTAAGGTATATGGAGAAGAGAATCAGACCAAGGACTGAGCCTTGTGGGACCCACGTGGATGAGCAGGGAGGAGAGAAAGAGTCCCCATTTCTGAGAGATTGTGATCTGCCCACTAGGTAGGATTTGAACCAGTTTGTAGCAGATGGGGACAGACCAGTGTTTGAAAGTTTGTTTAGTAGGAGGAGTGGGAGACAGTGTTGAAGGCCTTGGCAAGGTCGACAAAGATGGTGGAGTGATGAGCCCCGATCCATGCCAGAATGGATGGCGTCAGTGAGGCAGAAAAGGAAGGTGGATGTTCTCTCATTCAAGTACCTCAGGGTCTGACTGGACCAGTACCTCAGTTTCTCAGTGCACTTGAATGCCATCCACAGAAGCTGCACCCTAAACTTGGTGTGTTCTATAGGAATAAAGGGTTTATCCCACTTCCTGCATGTCGAGAGCTTGTCCCAAAGACAATACTCCTCATCTTTGTCTATGGTGACATAAGATACAGTGCTGCTCCCAAGTCCATCCCAGCCAGACTTGGGCCCCTCTCCTCACTTTTTGCCACATTACACTGGACTGTCCCCACACACACCACTGTTTCCTGTATTCCTCCTCTCCTTCCCCCACCCTTGAGAATCCAGAAACCTGGCAAATTGTGCTTCCTTCATCTCTAAATACTGGCCTGGCTCCCTCACCTCCTACCTTGTTTCCTTCCCCTCTTCCCTCTACCACTTCTTACCCCCACACAACCCTAGCTATAGCTCTCTTGCACTCCCGTCAAGGAAATCAACAGCAAGTCAAGCTGCCTTCTCTTTCCAATTCCCCAAACTACAGGGTTCTCTCTCTCTAACCATCCGCTCTGCCTCTTTCCACCACTCACTCTCCTTTCTCCTCCATAACATCACTGTTCACTCCTGCAGTTGTCTCTAATACTAGTTCCTGGTCTGCTGCCCACCACCCTCTACCTCTGCTCACCCTTTGCCAGCACCTAATTAGTGTAGTCTCTCTTCCAGCCTTCCCAGTCCACCTCTGCTCCCACCCTGAACTCTGTATTGCCTCTGCATTTTGCTGATGGTATACTCCAGCACTTTATTGCATTGTATTGAAATGTGGTTATTCTTGACAATAACTTTATTGTTTTATATATATTTACTCACAGTTTGTGTCTTGGCAGAATTATTATTTAGGATGCCTATTCAGTATTATTGTATTACTGCTCTTTGTGTTCCTCATTGTTCTACCTCCTCCTCTCCTCCCAGGACATATCTGGAAAAGGGCTGTTACCAGCTCAGTATGTCTTTCCTGGTGAAACTTTTGAAATCAGTCACTCAATCAATCAATCATCTTTCAGAGGTGCATCACTTAACAATGTTCAAGTCCTAAAAATCCTGGAATGAATAGAGTAATAGAGGTGGACAAGGTGTAAAGACCCAGAAGGTGGACAAATCCCCAGGACCAGACAGAATGTATCCAAGGGTCATAAAGGAACAGGTGGTGGTGCTAGCAGGCCCCCTGCAAGACCTGTTTAACACCTCTCTGGAGTTCAGGTGTGTGCACTGGGATGGAGTATTACTGCATATGGTGCCTCTCCATAAAAGCGGTTCAAGGATGAACCGAGGAGTTACAGACCACTCAGTCTGACCTCAATAGTAGGGAAACTGATGTAGACTATCCTGAAGGAGAAACTGGCGGGCCTTTTTGAGGAAAATGGGCTGCAAGATGAGAGGCAGCATGGGTGTTTGTCAGGGAAGTCCTGTCAGACTACTCTGATTGACTTTTTCAACTGGGTGACCAGGACAGTGGACAGGAGCCAAGTTGTTGCATACTGATAAGTCCTGGTAGGATGAAAAACGCGTCTATGTCTTCTGTTGGTACCCTTTGCAAACTGTGTGAGAGGCCTTTCGGCACCATGCATTTCTGCTTAAAGCTGAACCAGCATTAATATTCTGTGGTGATTTGCATATGCAGCCCATGAAACTTTGCATTGTGGGGGCATGTGTGATTTTGTATTTCTTTGAAACGTGGCTTCCCGGTCAAATGCCCTTTGGGGTAACCATTACCTCAGTGCTTGCTCACAGAGGTTCTTTGTTTTGTTTTAATTGGGTTCACCACAACATAACCCAGATAGACCATCTTAGGGTAGTTGGTTCATTTCACTGGGGTGTCAAACAGATGAGGCATACCGATGAGTCCTGGTAGGATGAAACACATGTCTATGTCTTCTGTTGGCACCCTTTGCAAACTTTGAGAGGCCTTTCAGCACCATGCCTTCGGCTAAAGTTGAACCAATATAATATTCTGTAGGATTTGCACTATGCAGCCCACAATGCTTTGCATTGTGGGGGCATGTGTGATTTTGTATTTCTTTGAAACTTGGCTTCCCAGCCAAATGCCCTTGGGTATCCGTTGCCTCAATGCTTACACACAGAAGTTCTTTGTCCTTCAAGTTGTTGATGTCCTTATATGGACTTCAGCAAGGTCTTGGACTCTGTACCAAATAGGAGACTGATCAGGAAGCTGAGACCTGCAGGAGGGCCAAGCTCAGTAGATGGGTCCAAAACTGGTTAAAGGACAAAAGTCAAAAGGTGGTGGTGGGAGGAATTCTCAGAAGCTGGGCGGTGATCAGTGGGGTCCCACAGGCCTTGGTGCTCTGTCAGTGTTGTTTAACATCTTCATCAGTGACATAGCAGATAGGATCAAGGGTAACATCTGTCTGTTTGTGGACGACACCAAGCTCTGTGGGAGGTGGACACACAGCAGGGAGACAGGAACTAAGGGAAGACCTGGCTAAGTTAGAAAATGGTCTGGCATTTGGCAACTGGGGTTCAATTCTAAAACCACCAATTTATGCACTTAGGGGCAAGGAACCAAGAGACCAAATACTGACTGGGTGGTGTGGAGGTCACCAAGCATGATGAAGAAAAAGACCTGGGGATTATCAAGAGTGACCTGAAGCATTCAGTACACTGCAGGACAGTTGCAGCAAAAGCAGTTCTGATGCTGGGCTGCATAGCCAGTGGATTACCATCAGGAAGGCCGTGGTCATACTACTGCTGTACAGGTCACTGGTAAGACTACACCTAGAGTACAGTGTGCAGTATCGGTGCCCTTATCTTAAGAAGTATGTCAACTTGCTGGAGGCAGTCCAGATAAGGGTGCCCAAGATGATCCAGGGCCAGCAGGTCAACACCCACGAGGGGAGGAACAAGTGGCTCAACATGTACTCCCTTGAGGACAGAAGGGAGAGGGGAGATGTGGTCAAGACCTTCAAATACCTTAAAGGTATTAATAGGGTGAATACAGAGGGCCTGTTCAGCCTTAGTGGTAACACGTCCACTAGGGGGGAGAGTCTAAAGCTAGTAGGGTGAAGATTCAAGAGGGAGCTGAGGAGGTATGTTTTCACTGAGAGAGTGATATCCAAGTGTAACGAGTCACCTGAGGAGGTGATCTCCCTGAAAATGGTGGATAGTTTCAAGAGAGGATGGAACAGAATCAAGGGAAAGTTGCTGGGGGAGGGGAACTGAGCAGAGTCAGTGGGGATTTGGGGGCAGGACCCATTGTAGACATGGGGGACCTACACAGTAGAGCAGACCAGATAGACCATAAGGCCTTTATCTGCTGACATCTTCGTATGTTCGTATATTCATATGGCTGCTGTGACTGCAACCCAAACAGATCGGACAGTCACATTTTTGTAATTTCATGTAAACAAATCTTCTTTGTGGAAACTTCAAAAGTGATAAACAATGGGACTTTACTAAGTCAAACTGCAAAATTAAATTGTTTTACTGACTGTTGGAGATCTGTTACTTCCTTGGCAGCAGTTGACATTTTAGTTCTGTGGTCTATTGTCATATTTTCCAGCAGGAGATTGTTCTTATAGCTGCTGCGTTGCACATGATTTGCAGGTACACTTGACCCTTGTCAAAGGCAGGCCAATAGACAGACAGATGTCACTTATTTATTTTAATGCATTGCAAGATCACGACAAACTATACAGTTTCTGGTAATATTTGTTTCTTTCAAACTGCAGCTTTCAACCATGATCTCACCCACTTCCACCTGACACCAGCTGCATGTTGCTTTTATTGTTAGATTTCAATATTACGAACCTAAGAAGGAAATTCTTTGCTATACATTGGAAAAATCCAAGAATCAACATGCTCCATTTGCTCTCCTGGCACAACTTTAATGCAGTGTGGTGGTCATAGGTATATAATGAGTTTATCTAGATTTTGGAACCTGCAAGTCCAAAGATGCACCACTTTATTTATAATTATTGTTACGTTACAGACAGCATGTCAGCAACCTCACCAGTACCCCCTCACACCAGCTTCTCACAGATCTTCACCCTAGTTCACCCAATTTTCTGTTCTGTACTTGCACTCACCTTTCTGCACAGTTAGCATAGCCCAGACACCTGGATTTAGGAGCCCTGTCATCAGTCCACTCAAATCAGGCCTCTGCTGACTGCTAGAACCTCCAGTGGAGTGCAGCCTTGTTTGTCACTCTCCGCCTTATCACGTCCTAGTATTACAAAGGAGTCTTACTGTAGCTCTACTTAGCTATTACAGCCTGTCTCTTCAGTAGGACAAATACCTCAGAGATCTGCAAGAAAACCCTATTCACAATGCACCAACAGTCACGTGTGTCTTAATAAAATGTACTATTTATTTACAAGTAAACAAGGTTAAAGAGTTCAGTCAGGAAAAACATATGAAAATAAAGATGTGAAATCATAAATGCAAGTACAATGAGCTAGACTGTTTTAGGCTCAAGCGTAAGGTACAAATGGCACCTTAGTCAAATACGAAATAGGTGACCAGTTGTTACCCAAAAGAGAGACCTTTCCTCCCTATCAGTACCCCCACCAGATAGTCTGACCCCTTCAGTACTACCTGCCTTCTTGTTCTATGCCCTCTTGCACAATCAGCTGCACAGAGACCTTTTCTCCATATCAGTACCCCCACCAGATAGTCTGACCCCTTCAGTACTACCTGCCTTCTTGTTCTGTTCCCCCCTATAGAATGAGTTGCCTGGTGCCTCAATTCTACTCCTGTCTCTCCTCTGAGTGGTGGAGTACAGATGTAAATCCACAACTGTAACCATAGTTTGTTTACCCAGCTACCTGTTACCTGAAAAACAGATACATTCACTCACATTAAGAATCTTCATTGATCGCCTGAGCAGAGTCAGCCCAGTTTAGATAAGCTGCTTAACGGTCTAGTGAAAGAAACAGACTCCAGTTCCAACAGGACGCAGCTCTTAGAATTTAACCTCTGACCTTACTAGATGAAGCAGGATGTCTCTTTCAGGGAATAAATGTTTAAACTGATTATTGTATAAAATTATACCCATGTATAGCACACATAGGTATGAATGTATGTATGCAATAACATTTATTTTTCACAACAAATACACTTTCTAGCCATAAATTATTTTCAAATGTATCCCTCTTACATTCTTACTGTTATTCATTCATCGCACATATTTATACAAATTACAAATCACTTACAAAGACACGTTTTCTTTCTACATACAAATTTCATTATTATTATGCTGTCATGGTAACCCATTTTGTCCTGAATCCTCTACCCTGGCAGGTGGGGTTGTAGGCCTTCTTTGACCCTGATGGTGGGCACATTGCTTTCTCATGTCCCTCAATGATCAGCTGACTAGGAGTGTATGAGAGATGGGGACACACACATTCCCCTCCAGCCCAGTGCCTCTTCTCTACAATGCTCTCTGACCCTATCTGTCCCCAGTGTGGGATTTGGGAGCTGGCACTTGAACTTTGACCTCCCAGGTGATTTCACGATGTGCTTCTGTCACATCACCGGGTCACTGGCCTCTGGCTGGTTATTTGATACAGGATTCTTTCAGTAGGATAAACCAAAACAACACAGGGTGCTTGAATGTTTTTTATACAGACCAAAGTGAGCTACAGATAATTTGTTATTGAAAAATACAGTTTCTGACATTCTCTCCTTTCACTGCAATGTTATTCATAACACTGGTAGGTTATCACTCACAGTTCTCTCTATAGAAATAGAAATATATTTGCCTCACAAGTAGCCCTGAAGAGACCATCCTTGAAGAAGGAAATTAAGCACTCAGACAATAATTGAGCAGTGCCTGGATATGATTTAAAGAAGCTCCACTCAACTGGAACATTAAGAAGCTGGGAACTCTGAGAGACTGTCTGTTATATAATTTAAGATTTCACTCCCCGCTACACTGGTTGATTTTATGAGGGTAATTTAAACATAAATACACACTGCATGTTGGATGTACTTCAACTGCAGCTATGTCACCTCAGCACATGGAAAGAGAAACTAGTGGTTAATTTCTTCACCAGCAAAACAAGGAACTCCTTCATGGCTAGGTTTCCTCCTGCTGATATTAGATTATGCCAGTATCAAATGTTCGTCATGCAGGTGCCAGTCAGAGCTAAAGAACAGATCCTAATTTTAGGACAAAATACACTGTAGCTCATATAAATTCTAACGGACTATCACTGTTGAGGTCTAATTTAGGCTCTGCATTAGTATTACAATACAAATTGCATTGGTCCAACTCTGTATAAGTACTGGGTTACTGGAATCTGAGCACATTAGGCAGGGCTTGAAAGCATGTCTCTAGGTAAGCTTCATGAAACCCTACAAAGAGTTCCACTCTCAAATTCAGAACCCTTTCTAGTCTGATGGTGACCTTGCATACTGCTGACATGGACTTGTGGTGACTGTATTAAAGGTCTTTCAATTAAAATCTACTAGAAAAGCAAACTGTAAGTACCTGATCTTTCCCAATAGGAAATCTGTTTCTTATCTAAGGCTCTTATTTTTTGGGGGATTATTTTTACAATTTATTTACTAAGGATAGTCAGGCTGAAATGTACCATGTGTTCAGCAGGGCCTTGCTTCAACCCATTTTATAGTTGGAGTGACTGTAGCACAAGGAAGCCAAGAGAATCGCTTCAGGCCAGGCATAGAGATGTTGTGAAACTTTGCTTTGCCAGCGAACTTGCAGAATTCACCTACACAAATAACTCTGCGAATTGCCCACTTCACCACTTTGCATTGAGCTTTCCTGGGGAAATGGCACTTTTTCAGACAAACATAGAAACATAGAATTTGACGGCAGATAAGGACCACTTGGCCCACCTAGTCTGCCCATTTTCCTACCTAACAGATAAGCTGCAGATCCTAGTTAACCAACAGCTTACTTCCTCCTACCCCCCACTAGGACTGCCTTATGCCTGTCCCATGCATTCTTGAATTCCTCCACTGTTCTTGACTCCACAACCTCCTCAGGGAGGCTGTTCCATGCATCCACAACCCTCTCTGTGAAAAAATACTTTCTCACATTACCTCTGAGCCGTCCCCCCTCTATCTTCAAATTGTGCCCCTTGTTCTTGCACATCTCTTTTTCTGAAAGATGCTACCCTCTTGGACTTTGTTGATTCCCTTGAGGTACTTGAAAGTTTCTATCATGTCCCCCCTCCCTCCTTTCCTCAAGGGTATACATATTAAGCTCCTTTAGTCTTTCTTCGTATGTCTTCTGGTGCAGACCCTGCACCATTTTGGTTGCCCTCCTCTGGACAGCCTCCACTCTGTCTATGTCTTTGCGGAGATGGGGTCTTCAGAACTGCACACAGTACTCCAAATGGGGTCTCACCAACTGTCTGTACAGAGGGATAACAACTTCCTGTTTTCTACTATTGATGCCTTTTCCTATGCATCCCAGTATCCCCCCAGCCTTCCTTACTGCCTTCTCACATTGCTTGCCCACCTTTAGGTCATCTGATATAATTACCCCCAGGTCCCTTTCCATTTTTACTGTTGTCAGTACCTCACCCCCCATTGTGTATGCTTCCCCTGGGTTTTTGTTTCCTATGTGCATTACCTTGCACTTCTTTGCATTGAATCTGAGCTGCCATACATTTGACCATTCCTCCAACCTTGCAAATCCCTTCTCATCCTTTCCCTCCATCTTGTGTATCAACCCTGTTGCAGATCTTTGTGTCGTCTGCAAAGAGACATACTTTTCCTTCCAGTTCCTCTGCAATGTCACTTATAAAGACATTAAAAAGGACTGGTCCCAGTACTGAACCCTGTGGTACCCCGCTAGTAACCCTCCTTTCTTCACTGTGTACTCCATTTACTACTACCCTTTGCGTCCTGTTGTCTAGCCAGTTTTTTATCCAGGCTACCACCTTGGGACCCACTCCAAGGCTGGCTAACTTGTGTATTAATCTTTTGTGTGGGACAGTATCAAATGCCTTGCTAAAATCTAGGTAGGCCATGTCCACAGCCCCTCCCTGGTCTACTACTTTGGTCACCCAGTCAAAGAAATCTATTAGATTCATCTGACACGACCTTCCATCGTGAATCCATGCTGCCTTGTCCTGTGCCCCACTGGCCTCTAGGTACTCAACAATTCTTTCCTTCAGAAGTGATTCCATCATTTTCCCTACCACTGAGGTCAAACTAACTGGTCTGTAGTTTCCTGCCTCTGTCCTGCTCCCACTTTTGTGAAGAGGAATCACATCTGCTGTCTTCTAGTCCTCGGTTACCACCCCATCCTCCCATGATTTGTTAAAGAGAGTAGTCAGCGGTGTCACTAGTTCTACCCTTAGTTCTTTTAGAATTCTTAGGTGAATCCCATCAGGCCCCATTGCTTTGTCCACCTTCAATTTTATTAGTTCTTTCAGAACCCTTTCTTCAAAGTGAGGCAAAGTTATAGGGAAACGTTTGTAGGTAGGACAGGCACTGGGGCGGTGGTGCATTACACAAAAACTGCAGACTCGATACAAAAGGTAGGGTTGTACTCATCCCTCCACAAAAAGACATACTCTGTGTAACTTGCAATTTAAATAATTTATTTAGCAGTCACTGCCATCAGCAGAGCAGTACCGCAGCACAGGAAAGATATTTTACTTTTTGCATGGACTCAACCAATCTTTATCAGAGAATAAAGTGATTAAGCAAACAGCTCGTTATTTATGCATGTGTCACACAACCCATATACCAATCAAAATGATATCTCTTTGAGTTTTAAAAAACATGTACACAGCATGAGTCATGACATAAATAGCATGCAGTCTGGAACAGAGTGTGATACTTGTGATGTAACCACTAGTGTTTGCACCAGAGCTTCATTTTAAATGATAAAATAGATGGTCAAAATCCTCAGAGCTGATTGGTCAACACCACATTTAGCCAGAATGATATCACAGTACATAATCCTGGTCTGAAAGTAGGCCATGCCATCAGTCAACAAAATCAAAATGGATTAATTTCATAATCACAATAATGTACTCCACATTATGTGATATCATGAGACATCACCCTTCTCAAGTGGTTGAAGTCACTTGTCCTATGGCCTCGTGACCCATAACACACTATAAGCAGAATGCTATCCTACAATATTACATCATCTTGTGGGAGGCAAGGGTTTGCATCATGACCTCAGCTGTCTCCCACAGGGTGAAGGAGTTGAGCAGCACTCACAAATCCTGATGGTGGCATGGTAGTTCTAATTGTAACATGTTGGTGCCAGTGGTAGCCTGTAGGTGCCAATGGTGGCATACTGGTGCCAGTGGTAGCATGTTGACATCAGTGGTAGCATGTTAGCTCAGTGGTAGGTAGAATGCTGGTACTGGTGGTAGCATGCTGGTGCCAGTAGTAGAGTGTTCCAGAACCCTGTGAGAGACCAGGATTGCATCATGACCTCAACTGTCTTTCCACAGGCTGAAGGAGTCAAAGCAGCACTCACAAACTCTGGCGGTAGCATGGTGGTGCTGGTGGTAACATGGCAGTGGTGGTGGTAGCCTGCTGGTAGCAGTGGTAGTAAGCTGGTGCTAGTAGTTACATGCTGGTGCCAGTGGTAGTATTCGGGTGCAAGTGCTAGAATGATGGTGCCGGTGGTAGAATGATGGTGCCAGTGGTAGAATGGTAGTGCCCATGGTAGTGTGTCCCACTACCGTGTGAGAGGCCCAGGTTTGCATTATCATCTCAGCTGTCTTCTCACAGGCTTAAGGAGTCGAGGCAGCACTTGCAGACTCTGGGGGTGCTTTCCTGGTGCACTAACTACTTATGCAGCAGGACTGAGATGGTATTGGATGTTGAGGCTGACAGCAGGCTGTCTCATCCTCCCCTTGTCCACCTCCTGGCTGGCATGATTGACAGCACCAAGTAATAGTAGGAACTAATGGGAAACAGGATTTGGCCAGCAGAATATAATGCTTCTGAAGGTCCCCATGTCACCAGTTTCTGGTTTATCGTCCAGCTTCCCACACCCTGCTAACAAATTAGAGTCAAGCCCAAGGCAGGAACAGATTAGGTCCTTCCTGCCCCTTATCCTGCCTTGAGGGAAGTTGCCTAAAGGGTGCTGGAAGAAAAAGGGGATGGTCTTGGCGAACCTTGAGTCAGTAACAAGGTGTCTTTATGAGTAGGCACCAGGTCACTGGCGATGGAAAAATAAAGGAAAAATAAAGCAAATATTTTTTCTGTGTGTCCCATATACCCTTTCCCTATGATGCCTCTGAAACATAAATGTTTTCAGCTTAGTAGGCCCTTTCCTGGTAAAACTGTTAAATTAATCAATAAATAAAATATGGGCCAGCATCTCTGGGCTTGAATGTCTTTCAGTCCTCCTCCCCTTTTCACATACTGTATGGGCCCCTGGTTTCTAGTTCCTGTAACTCGCCCTGGTGGTCTAATGGTTTGTAGGTCTGGCAGGGGTCTCAGAGAGGGTGCTCTGTGATTACGGACACCCTCTACTGCCATGGCTGAGTTATGGTGCTGCCGCTGTGCTCAACATAGTCTGCATATAGGTAAATTACTGTAGGTCTTCACACTTTCCTCTCCATCTGAGGAGTCCATGTTGCTCACACTGGGGAGCTGGTGGAACCCATTTCCAATAAGATTTGCTCAAAGGGGCTGTGAATGTGACCTCTCGGTGAGAGGGTGAACACATTTTCACATAGCGGAGTTTAATAACCAAGTCCATATACATTGTATTCCTCAAATGTGGCTGTAGTTAATTCTGCAGTAATGCTTATGTATATTCATTTCATTGTATTGAGATTGCTTTCCTGCTCATCAGAAGACAAATGTAACAAATGTGTTATCATTTAAAATCCATACGTGCTATAGTACTATAGCAGCTGCACGATATATCAGTCAACTGTTTTACCATAACCAGAGGCAACTATTGCCAATGTTCTTTTCTGAAAGTACAATTTAAGGAGGGTTTGTGTCACTAGAAAATTGCAATTGGCACTGGCAGATATAAATTACAAATCATTCTAACAATCTTTGAATTCCAAGTCAGTGTTTTCTTGATTAGTAATGACACTTACACAAAACAGGGTCTTGTCCTTACATTTCACTTACAGCTGCTGCTAGTCTGGAGCCGTGAAAGGGACTGTGATGTCACAAGCAGCGCATTATGACTATAGTTCTAGTATCGCCCCAGCTATAAAGAACAGCTGGGGGAGAGGGAGTGGCAGCGTTGACTGTGCGTATTAACCACTAAGGCATTGGACTTTTTTTAAGATTCTTTAGCTTTTTCATATTCAAGAGTATTTTACAGAGCACTTCACAGTTATATATGTTGTATTAGATAATGATATCTCAAAGAAGAAAACATTTTTTTTAAATATCAAGAGTTTCAAGGTTCTATACTTAGACTCGTCCTCACTTTCAGGATTGAAGGTGAAGATGAAAGCAGTATCAGATTTCAACAATACTGGTAGAGAAAGAACCCACCCATAGAGTCTAATTAGTGCTGAGATTAAACTAGACTTCAACAGTATATACTCAGTGATACTATATGATGGTGAGTACATTTCAATCATCAGAATTCAGAATGGAGGGGCAGTGTTGGATCTACGTATTAATCACTGAGCCACTGGACATTTTTAAATCTTTTTGCTAACAAAAGAAACATATTTAAGCTGTCAATGTTGGCTTGTGCTTTTTATACCATGTTGGCAGATAGCCATTTAAAGCAACCACTGCCAATGCCAAATGTTTGCTTGCTTGCATCTCCTGTGTAGTTGCTGGCACCGATAGCACAGCAGTTAAAATAAACAAATTAACAGCAAGAGTTAGAATAGTGAAATTGTCTTGACTGAGAAATGAAGAGACAGAATCCCACATAACGTTGCTTTCTTAGATTGTGACTTGTGTGCCTTGTAATTGGGCAAAGACTTTGAAGCAGAAAGGAGGAGAAGGACAGAGAGTGGGGAGAATTAGGCAGCAAATTCAGTATTCTGATGCTGTGATAGGTGAAGAAGGGGTACACCTCCAAAAGCCTTCTATCACCTCAGACTGCTACCAACGTATTCACATGCTTCACAGTCAATACCTTCAGATTTCTTTTTATCCCTGGTTGCACTATGATTGTTTTGTAATTGTGTGTATCTTTGCCTATTTACAGCAGCATCAGGGATACATCCTATAAGGGCACTTATTGTGTATTGTAAGTGATTTACACAAGGCTCACTGCCTGATATGCATTGATAACCTATTTTTCTATCTTTGTGCATGGTCTTTTTATTTTATTTTCACAAGAGTTAATAAAAAGTTAAAAACCTGTTCAACCAGAGCAAATCTGACCAGCTCTGCTGAATGTCTAATGTAAATCCAGTGTATTTTGTAACGTAGTAGAATGGGGTGCGTAACAAACATGAGACAGTACAAATATGGTTAGCCTGTCGCACAGTTTGCCAGATTGTGTTAATAGTACCTTATTAGCTGACAGATTCTCCATGGCCATTTGAGGGGACTAAAATATGCTTGTCATACGTACCTAGACCTGAAGGTCAAGGCACCTTTTTCAAAGGGCAAAGTCTGACTGGCCTTTTTGTTTTGATGTGAGGTGATGCATCAGAAAGACATAAAAAATAAAACACAAATGTTAACACGAAAGCAGCAGTGTCCATAAGAAACACCACCTGCTATTTCCAATTCAGTAAAGTATCATTTAGGCTGCCTAACTGAATTGGGATTCTGTAACCTAAAAATTACTTTTGTTAAATAGTCTCGAATGTCTATCCCAAATGGACTAGCATCAACAGAAACAGACCAGTGCCATCTTTATTTAGGATCTTCAAAAAATAACTTAGGTAAAAATCAACTATTTTGACAAAGTTATTTTTAAGTTATAGTCACCTCACCTGTTTCAGTAAGGGAGCCTAAACACTCTCTTACTGAATCATAATGCAAATTTTTCTAGGGCCAACATGAACTACTTACATTTATTTATAGAACTAGAGACAGCATTTCCCAGGATAATCTTCATTTTTTTATGCTTTTTATTTCTTAAATGTCAAATACAGTTCTGAGCAACATTTGTAACTTTACATTATATTCCAAGAAGTATAGTGCATTCAAATGTGACTGTAGTTAATTCTGCAGTAATGCTTCTGTATATTCATTTCATTGTATTGAGATTGCTTTCCTGCTCATCAGAAGACAAATGTAACAAATGTGTTATCATTTAAAATCCATACGTGCTATAGTACTATAGCCGCTGCGCAATATATCAGTCAACTGTTTTACCATAACCAGAGGCAACTATTGCCAATGTTCTTTTTCTGAAAGTACAATTTAAGGAGGGGTTTGTGTCACTAGCAAATTGCAATTGGCACTGGCAGATATCAATTACAAATCATTCTAACAATCTTTGAATTCCAAGTCAGTGTTTTCTTGATTAGTAATGACACTTACACAAAAACAGGGTCTTGTCCCTTACATTTCTTACAGCTGCTGCTAGTCTGGAGCTGTGAAAGGACTGTGATGTCTACAAGCAGCGCATTATGACTATAGTTCTAGTATACGCCTCAGCTATAAAAGAACAGCTGGGGGGAGTGGCAGCGTTGACTGTAAGTATTAACCACTAAGGCACTGGACTTTTTTTAAGATTCTTTAGCTTTTTCATATTCAAGAGTATTTTACAGAGCACTTCACAGTTATATATGTTGTATTAGATAATGATATCTCAAAGAAGAAAACATTTTTTTTTAAATATCAAGAGTTTCAAGGTTCTATACTTAGACTCATCCTCACTTTCAGGATTGAAGGTGAAGATGAAAGCAGTATCAGTATAGAATTTTAACAGCACAAATGAAATGTATAGCAAAGTCCATGTCAAAAAAGTTAAACATTCATTGAGACATTTATTACATAACTGAGACAAAAAAAAAAGTCAGTATCAGTCTGAAATCGGACTAAGACTTGCCTGTTTCTTTACTTTTTGAATTGAATTTTATTTAATTTAACCATAAAAAGAACAGAATAAGAAACAGAAACAAAGAACAACATGGAATTTCATACGTAGTTCTGTAACATTGTGTCAAAGAAAGCAGATGCCTCCTTAAAAAAATACTAATTATATAAAGTCATGGACTATATTAAAACCCACATGGATGTCTCAGAATGAAATTCAGCAGCAAAGCTTCCAGGGGCTTAAAGCCCCTCAACCTGCAGTGTTGAGCCATGCCCCTGGAGCAGGTGGGTATCTCATAATAACCCACACCCTACTGGATCTTATCACCTACTTATGCCACAGTGAGTGACTTTCTGGTGAGCTAGTGCCTCATTCCACACTGGATGCCAGCAGACCCCCATCCCGAATGACACCCAGAACCTGCCCAGCTGCTGAGGACCTGTCTGCCAGCTAAGGCACCTCTCTGCTCCCTCCTGCACCTGTCAACACCCCCGACTCTTCTTCCTCTCTCTTTTGATTCCCTCTCCTGCTTAGGACCTCCTTAATTTAGGCTAATTTTGAATATGCCCTGATCTGAGTCTGTACCCCATAGCACTGTCACATTCCTTAACAGGCCCTACGCAATTTATTGAATTCTTGCACATTTGTCCCCATATCAGTGTGGTGAACCATGCTACTGTTTACGTGCTTGTTCACCTTATTGCTTATGCCTGTAATGTTGTCTATGTAAGCACACTCTGTTTTGTAATGTTATTCTCTTTGTACTCCCGTTTCTCTCTTCCCTGGGTCACACCTGGAAATGAATCCCAGCTCAGTATGCCTTTTCTGATTCCTAATTTAAGAAAAATAAATAAGTAAATATTAAGATAAATTAAGGACATTTACTTTAAAAGATTAGAACTTGAATTTAGAATCAAAATATTCTGTATATCACAAAATGAGAGAAACACCCTGTGTGGGAAACAAAGGATCTCTACTGAATTTAAAACTTACCAAATGTTAAAGCTGTTAGCATAAGACTCCCTTTTGTGGTTCACAAAGTCAGAGAACAGGCAGAGAACACCAAGAAGAAGGAGCTGCTGTTATAACTATACTTCTCTAGTGCAACTACATTGCCCTCCTTTCTTCCCCTCCACCCCCCCCATAAACCAGTTCTACTTTTATAGGCACAGGATTTGACTGACAACAGGAACTTCCTGTTTGGGAGCAAGTGAGTGATCACAGAGCCACAAAGATTCACCATCCTAGAAGGAAAAGAGAGCTCTCCATCCGCCCTAGCTGCTGGAGGTCTGACTCTGAGCAAGTAAGGAAACTACTGAGAACTATAGGAACTTCTTGTCTCAGAACAGGAAGATCAGGAGCTTGAAGGGCACAGAGGCAGTAAGTAAGTAGGGAGAAAAAAAATTAAACAGAGGAAAGAGTAAGTATTCCAAGCAACAGTTAAGGGGCCAGAAATAAGACATGATGGGAGTGGTGCAGTGCAGTGGCTGTGGAGCAGCAGTCTTCTGGGAGATGTTCTGGAGGATGCGGTGTTGTCCCATCTGCAGGCACCTTTCTGGGCTGAGGGAGGAGGTCGTTCACCTCCAGGCTGAGTTGGCCAGGATTTGGGGGACCTCCTCTCCCACCCAGGGACCACCAGGGCCACTGCTGTTGCCTCAGAGGTTGACAAGAAATAGGAATGGTTGGACCACAGTGAGCTCAGGGAGGGTGAGGGTGGTGGAATAGAGGTGCATCCCTCCAGTTATACCTCTCCATAATTCATACGCTATTCTGGCAAAGTGTGGTTCCTCTATGGAGGCACCTGCAGTGGAGACCTAGGAGGATGCTGGGAACCTCCACAAAGGAGACCCACAGGAGGGTGGCATGGGACCCCACAGGGGAAGGAAACAACTCCTGGTGGGGAACTCCATTATTAGGGGGTAGAACTGGGGAAGGAAGGGGAGAGGGAGGTAAGGTGCCTGCCTGGTGCCATGGCTTGGAGGGACAGGGAGCGCATCCTCAGGATCGCTGGAGCAGCTGCATGGAGGAGGGAGCTGGATGTCATTGTCCACCTAGGCACAAATGACCTGGCTGAGAAAGGGATCAGAGCAGTGCAGGAAGAGTTTGTGCAGTTGGGGAGGGGCCTTAGACAAGTAGCATGCATGGTAACCTTCTCGGCGGTGCTGCCTGTCCATGGCATGGATGTGAGGGTTAGGGTCGCCACACATGGGATTCAATCAGTGGTTGAAAATTGGTGCAGAACTCAGGGATTTGGCTTCACTGGGGACTGGGGTCCACCTGGAGTGATGCAGGCCTATTCTGGCATGATGGTCTGCATCTGTCAAGGAGGAGAACCAGGATCCTCGATGATAGGTTTAAATGCTTTATTGTCAAGCATTTAAACTAGCTAAGGGGAGGCACTGGAAAGGAGCAGAAATCCTACCCCCAATAAAATCAGTGTAGTAAGTGAGGTAAACACCAAGATAGAGATGTTAATAGGGAGAAGGGCAGGGTAAATGGAAAAATGGCAAAGGCATTAAGGACAGAGATGGGGCAAAAGGGCAAGGCCATCAAGAAATGGAGGGTAATGAGTATCAATGCCTAGTCTGGGCAACAAGCTCCCTGAACTTGTGGCCTTGATGGAAGAGGGATGCCTGGATATCGTAACAGTCACAGAAACATAGCACACAGAGGACTATGACTGGAATGTTAACATATCAGGGTACATAACCTACAGGAGGCAGGGATGGTAGAAGAGGAGGAGTAGCTCTCTATGTAATGGAAGAGATAAAAGCAATGGAACAAAAGTGTAAACAGGGAGGAGAGGAGGCACTGTGGTTCACCTTAGGGACTGGAAATGGCACCACAATCCGCACAGGGGTTGTATACAGACCCCCATGTCAGGGAGAGGGAATGGACAAGGATATGATAGAAGGCATCCTTAGGATGGCACAGAAAAGGGAGATACTGTTGATGGGGACCTGAATATGGCAGATGTTAACTGGAGCAATTTGCTGCAGCCACATCCAAGAGCAGGGCCATTCTTGATGCCCTACAGGTGGCATGCCTCAGACAGCTAGTTTGGAACCCACTCATGAGGGAGCAATCTTAGACCTTGTACTCTCAAATGGGGACAGTGAGAGGATCAGATATAGAAGTGGGTAGCCATCTGGGAACAAGTGACCACCAAACAGTGTGTTCACAAAAACTCAGCTACAGAGTCAAGCCATACAAAAGTGAGGTACTGGACTTCAGGAGGGCTGACTTTGGCAAGATGGGAGAGTGCCTTAGAAAAGCACTTGCAAACAGTCTAGAAGGAGGGTGGAGTAACAATGGGAGACATCAAAACTGCCATCCCAGAGGCAACAAGGACATAGACAGGGTAGAGAAGGTTCAGAGGAGGGCAACAAAGATGGTACATTGACTGCATCACATGTCCTATGAGGACAGGTTGAAGGAACTAAATATGTACTCCCTGGAGGAGAGGAGGGAGAGAGGGGATATGATAGAGACATACAAGTATCTTACAGGGAGGAATAGGGTGCAGGAATACACTATTTTTAAGCAAAAAAGATGTTCCAGGACTAGAGGGCATGGGCTGAAGTTGGAGGGAGGATGATTCAGAGGAAACATGAGGAAGAATTTCTTCACAGAACGGGTGGTGGACAAGTGGAACACCCTGCCAGAGGAAGTGGTGGGGGCTGAAACAATCACAGGATTTAAGAATGCATGGGATAACATAAAGGAATTCTGGAGGTCAGGGTTAAGGGGCAACAGACTTCTAGAAAACAAAGTAAACTTACAAGCTCAAATGGGCAGACTGGATGGGCTATAGGCTCTTATCTGCTGACACTGTCTAACAAGCCTTTGTGTGAAGCAAATAAACAAATCAAAATGAAAGAAAAAGCCATTATAGTTCTTAAAAGAGGTGGCGGGGAAGGTTAGGGAGAAAAAGATAGCACTTAGGAACTATAAGGAAACACAGAAGGAGCAGGACAGAGAACTGTACCAATTAAAGCATAGGGAAACAGGGAGGGAAGTCAGAATAGCAAGAGCCCAAACTGAGGTAAAGATAGACAACTCGGTTAAGAAGGGGGATAAAACCTTTTATAGGTACATCAGGGAGCGTACAAAGACAAAGGGAGGGACAGTGAGGCTGAATAGAAAGGACGGTGGATGGGCAGAGAGGGACAGTGATAAAGCAGGGATACTGAATGAATACTTCTGCTCAGTATTCACAAAAGAAGAGATGGGGAGGTGCCTAATCCAATTAACAGAAGCATTCTGGATAAAGGGGTTGATCCCAGTCCTTTTACAGAAGAAAGGGTTCTGAATGTATTTGACTTCCTGGAAAACATAAACTGAACTTACAAACTTAAATGGGCAGACTGGGTGGGCCATAGGCCCTTATCTGCCGACACTGTCTATGTATCTATGTATCTATGAAAGAACTCCTAAAACTGAAGGTGGACAAAGCAATGGGGCCTGATGGAATTCACCCCAGAATTCTAAAAGAATTAAGGAGAGAACTAGTGACACCACTGACTACCCTTTTTAACAAATCATGGGAGGATGGTGTGGTACCTGAGGACTGGAGGAAGGCAGATGTGATTCCCCTTCACAAAAGTGGGAGCAAGACAGAGGCAGGAAACTACAGACTTGTCAGTTTGATCTCTGTGGTAGGGAAAGTGATGGAATCACTTCTGAGGGAAAGAATTGTTGAGTACCCTAGAGGCCAGAGCGCACAGGACCCAAGGCAGCTTGGGTTCTGGCGGGAAGGTCATGTCAGATGAATCTAATTGATTTATTTGACTGGGTGACCAAAGCAGTAGACCAGGGAGGGGCTGTGGACATGGCCTACCTAGACTTTAGCAAGGCATTTGACACAGTCCCACTCAAAGATTAATAATCAAATTGACCAGCCTAGGAGTGGGTCCTAGGGTGGTAGCATGGGTAAAACATTGGCTGGACAACAGGACACAGAAGGTAATTGTAAATGGAATCCACTCTGAAGAAAGAAGGGTTACTAGTAGAATTCCAGGATTCAGTACTGGGTCCAGTCCTTTTAATGTCTTTATATGTGACATTGCAGGGGACTGGAAGGAAAAGTATGCCTCTTTGCAGATGATATAAACATCTGCATCAGGGTTGATGCACAAGAAGGCATGGAAAGGATAAGAAGGACTTGGCATGGTTGGAGGAATGGTCAGAAGTATGGCAGCTTGGATTCAATGCAAAGAAGTGCAAAATAATGCACTTGGGAAACAAAAACCCAGGGGAAGATTACACAATGGGGGTGGTAGTAACAACAACAAAAATGGAAAGGGACCTGGGGGTAATCATATCAGATCACCTTAAGGTTAGCAAGCAATGAGAGAAGGCAGTAGGGAGGGCTGGGGGGATACTGGGATGTATAGGGAGAGGCATCACCAGCAGAAAACAGGAAGTTGTTATCCCTCTATACAGACAATTGGGGAGACCCCATCTGGAGTACTGCATCCAGTTCTGGAGACCCCATCTCTGCAAGGACATAGACAGTATGGAGGCAGTCCAGAATAGGGCAACTAAAATGGTGCAGGGTCTGCAAGAGAAGCCATACGAGAAGAGACTAAAGGAGCTTAATATGTATACCCTTGAGGAAAGGAGGGAGAGGGGGGACATGATAGAAACTTTTAAGTACCTCAGTGGAATCAACAAAGTCCAAGAGGGTAGTATCTTTCAGAAAAAGAGATGTGCAAGAACAAGGGGACACAATTTGAAGATAGAGGGGATGGCTCAGGGGCAATGTGAGAGTATTTTTCACAGAGAGGTGGTGGACGCATGGAACAGTCTTCATGAGGAGGGTTGTGGGGTCTAAAACTGTGGAGAATGCAAGAATGCATGGGACAGACATAAGGCAATTCTTATGGGGGGGTAGGAAGAAATAGGCTGTTGGTTAACTAGGATCTACAGCTTATCCTGTAGGTAGAGAAATGGGCAGACTAGGTGGGCCAAGCGGTCCTTATCTACTGTCAAAGTCTATGTTTTACAAGAGTGCCTGAAATGCTCAGAAATCAACAGCCCTAACTAACTAAAACTGATGTCATGATTTATACTCTTGTTCTCACATCATGTGCTGTCCTGGTCAAAACAGAAACATAGACAGTATCAGAAGAAAAAGACCATTCGTCCACCTAGTCTGCCTTGTTATACCCTATGCTACCCCAGACCTAATGTCTAGACAGGGTTTATACCTTCACTGCCCCCCTCTTATACTCTGCCTTACTGCTACTGCTGTGAGTAACTATGAGGTCCCATATTCAGAGCTGGCTGCTAGTGCACCACAGACTGTATCACTGCTCCATGAATAGCCCACGGCCAGCTGTGAGCTATATTCAGCCAGTTAGCAGGCATTAATGGAGCTGCACTAACCAACTAAATGTTGAGCCATGCCGGCACAGCACTAAGTGAAAATCAGTGGCACCATCATGGCCTAAGGCTGCAAGCCGCCCACAGGAAAAAGTGAATCCAAACAGACATAACACAAGGGATCCTGTGGGTCATATTCAGCCAGAGTATGCAAATAAGCTCATTGTGCATACAAAGTACTAAAGGGTCATCTGCATGCCAATTATGAACTCATTTGCATGAGCACAGTAGATCCATAGTGCCGATACAAGACAGCAGTGGTAGAATATCCATGGTATCTAGTAGACCCCACAATTGCCTGTATGGTGTACAATTCCATTATCCCTGGTAGCCTAGTCTATTGGACACCCTTCCCCCAATTGTCCAGGGTCCCATGTATGTGTAAAGCACACATTAAGCATGGGGCTTAATGTTAAGCTGCCGCCCCTTTAAGAGCACTTAGAACCTGCATGTATATATTTGATGCACTGCCTGGCAGTGCCAAGTTTGCCTGTCAGTCAGAAAATTAGTCCGTGTGGGGCTTGTCTCCATGAAGAGAACATCTGCAGTACAGAGAATAAATCTGTATTATTATATTTCATCGTCTCTCCAGTTAATTCGTATGGTCCAGATGGGGTTCTCACCAGCTGCAACTGAAGGTCTGGCAGATGACAGAGAAGGTAGGGGTCCTTTAGTGGCAGACCTAATAACCAAATACCACACACAGTGGAGAATGCAGCCCTTCTTCTGTCCAGACCCCATGTACGCTTGCCTGTGTCACTGGGTACCATAAGTCATCACCTCAGTATGCCCGAACTGCTTGAATGTTAATTACAGAACAACCCTGGCTGCAGAGAAAAACAAAACAACTATGAATTGTATCCTGTTTTACTAGAAGTCCTCCTACATTCCTGCCACCACTGACTTTATCTAATAACTAAATGTGGAGCAGTGCTGGTCCAGCCTTTCTTGCTTGCAGGGCATAAATATTAATTTCTTCAGCCCTATGCACAGACTGAACTCCTCAGCAAAACTGCAACCCTCCTCCAAATCCAATCTCGTGGCAAGGCTTTTCCTGAACCATTGTTTGCCAGGACTATTATCCTTAGCTGCAGCCACGGTACCTCTGCCACTGAGGATCACAGCTCTGACAGAAAAATCAATAAATACAACACATTTATGGACTGTTTTCCTCTGTTCAAAGAGGATCCTGGATGCCTCGAGGGACCACTTACATAGTGACCCTCCTGTCTCTCACAGTACAACCTGGAGCCACTGAAATACAGCTTTGTCCACCCAGCAACATGGAGCTCCATGACTCCTCCTGCTGCTAAACCACTAATCAGTCAGCTGCTCAAGAACTGCAAAGCAAAATAAATAAATAAATAAAAAGTAAATGTACTGCACCAAGCTAGGTACTCCATTTATTCAGTGGCCGTCATGCAGCCGTCCCCTGAGGCAGCTCTGATTCTGTATACATCACTTGATCTGCGCTGCAGCCACACGGAACCCCTGCGTTCTCCCTCCCCAGTCAGCCATGCAATAAAAGCCACAGCAACAACAAATACAGGAGCAATACAACAAAAAGAAGTGATCCATGAGCTGCTTGGCCTTCTTGCCGCTCCTATACACCACACGGCTTTATTACTCTCCTTCAGTACGATGTGCTCCTCGATTCCACTCTGCCACGCAACACAAAAAATGGCCCTACAAGTAAAGTAAAGTAAATAACTAAAATAAAGTAAATACCGGACTGCAGCTGCATGGAGTCTCTGCTACTCCTGTTCAACCATTCAAAAAAAAACCCAGAGCAATCTTTGCCACTCGACCAGGCTCAGGAACAGCCACCGCAAATACTAGAAATGAAACCGCTAGATCTGAGTGCAGTTCTCCCCGCTTGGCCATGCCACACAGAGCTACCAGCCAGGCTCCAATTCCATGGGCACAAACAAAAAATTAAAAGGCGGCAAAGAAAAAAAAATGCATCAAAACTGCAGAAATGAGCACTCCACTCCTCGACTCCACTCTGCACACAGAGCTGCTCAGCCACACATCAAGGAGTCATACAACAGTAAATAAAACACAATAAAGGTGCAAAGAAAAAGGAAAATAATAATAATAAAATAAAGTGCAGCAGAAACTTTAGACGGGGGTCTGCAATCAACAAAAAAGTACATAAATCCATAAATAAATAAAAGAAAGCTACAGTAAACAAAACCTGTGGCCAACTCATAAGATAAATGGAGGACTGCCTGGAAGACAGTGTAAGAAAGAGCCATAAACAAAAGGGAGAGCAATCAAATAAAGACAATAATTTCTCCATGTTTGTGCCACTCACCACAAAAAAATGCCGCCAAATGTTTCCTATCACTAGGAAGAAGCACAACAACGCAGCAATCACCATTTTGCCATCACAGAACAGCAGGCAGCCTCGTGGCAAGAATCCTCCATCTTATGCACAGCAAAACAGAAAGAAAGGAAGTGAACGTTAACCCCCTGTTGATGGCCATCTTGCTATGAGTGAGGCCAGTCAAATCCACAGGAACTGCATGTCAAAGTTCAGTTTCTATCTTGTGAAGGGCACAAATTGACTTCACTCCATTAAAATCAATGGTAATCTTATTTGAATGAATGGACATTGCAATAAATAGCTGATTTTTGCAATGAAACCTTTATTTAAATAACAGACAACATAGAATTAAATGGGAATTCTTTATTAAGACATCATCTGATGAACCTTGCCAAACAAAATAAAAAATCTTACTTTTGTTCTACAAAAATAATTTTTGCTTGGCACTTCATCCATGACACAATGTCCAATCCCTTGCATGACAGCAACTCCTTCACCTGTATGACCTTCGCTTCTGTGAAATGAAGCTCATCACCAACCACAACGCCTGATGACACAGATATGAGTGCCAGAGCATCTGAGTTCTACCATCACCCACCTCAAGAGTGTGGGCTACAAAATTGAAACAATCCTCCATGACATCCAGCCGTCCATCTCAGCTCAAGGAGCACCAGCTATACAAGCCATTCAAGATGGCTTGGCCTATATTAAAGCTATTTCACCACAGTCCATGGTCCATATCAGCCTACAACCAGTACCCTTCTCAGCCTTGCCTCACGAAGACGCTGTTGATTGGCTGTAAGTGGAACAATTTCAAGCTTGGATTTCTTTTAGTGGTTGGACTGATCACTTGTGCATCTCCAATGCCTTGCACTTGCTCCTGAGAGGGATTGCCATTTCCTGGTTCAATGCACTTCCAGAACAAGTCAAAGGGTACCCTTCCACCCTGTATACAACATTCAAACACCATTTTCTCCAAGTGCACCCACCCTGGTTATTGGTGCAACAGCTGTGGGAATGTACAATGCAACCCTTTGAATCTCTTGAAGCCTTCATAGTGGACATTGAGTCTCACTGCAAGTGCCTACAGAAAGCTGATAAAGAATAAATCACTACTTATGTCCGGGGACTACTCTTTCAATTCTGTCTTTATGTAATCCAACAAAAACCAACAACCTGGATGGACACAATCCAAGTGATATGACTTGCACAAGAATCCATAGCAATGTCCCAGGCTACCAGTGTACGAGCACCTCAGTCATCACAGTTAGCTGTACTCGCAACTTGTGTCCAGCAGCAGCAATCAATGATAGAGATGCTCACTACAAGTATCAACACTCTGCACCGCAGCTCAACTGTTTCTTCTACCTCTGTCAATGTCCTTTGACCATTTCAACATCAACCTGATCCACCTCCACCTTCATGAGAACCAGTGACCTGCCACTGGTGTGGATTCAGGAAGGACACGCTGCCGCTGTCTGCCGAAAGCTAAAGCACAATAGAAATCAAAATGACCACAGGTGTCCACCACTGCAGAGATAACCACAATTAATCCCAGGATCAGGGGAACACAGCAACTGACCACCCCGCTGATTCTCACAATTCAAACAAAACACATCCTCCAACTGCAAACTCAGGCACACTCACACTTCCAGGGGCAAAGGTACCTGCCATCTGATCACCCCTGCTAGCCTGTACCTGTACCTGTAACCATCAGAGATTGGGCCACGCACACCTTGGTCAGCACTGGAGCAGAAATATCAGTTATCAATAGCAGTATTCTGATCAACCACATTATTCATCACATACCTAATGTCTCCAGTTGACCTAAAGTACATTATCACAGCAAGTGCAACTACAGTACCTATCACAGGTGTGGTCCATCCCAAGCTCCACTTTGGCTCACAGCAAGCTATTGTCAAGTTTTACATAGCGCCTGATCTTCAGCCTGCAATAATTCTTGGTCTGGACTTCCTCAAAGCTCACAAAGCCATCCTAGACTTTGTCTCAAACAAATTGTCACTAGATCCTCAGAGACAACTCACAACAATAGACTCAGTCACTGTGCCTCCTTAGTCAGAAATAGTTTTGATTGCCAAGATCTGAGGTGAACCACTTCCATAAGGTGCTGTTGGCATCATCAGATCCCCCGCACTGCATTCATCAGGTCTCCTTCTGGGAAATACCTTATCAGTGGTGCATGGTGGCGCAGTCTTCCAAAAATGCTGCAACTTCACAGATGAGCCTGTGGTCATCTCAAAGGGTGCCAGCATCAGAAAGTTTGTTTGTTTGTCTTAAGGGGACCAGCTCCATCTCATGCAAGAACCTCAGCCTGGTTCCACCTACTCTAGTCCTGTCAGTACCATCACGACCACGCCAACTTCAACAGAGTTACCCCTCAGAGAGACTGTCCTCTCCAAAACTTCCAACATCTCCAACAGAAAAGCAACAACTTCTGAAATTCCTGGAGAATTACCCAGATGTCTTTGCAGGTCCAGCTAACAAGCTTGGATGCTGCAATATTCTGCAACACACCATCAAGGTGCAGCCCAATCAGAAATCAATCCATCAGCGAGCCTATAAAGTAGGACACAAACAGAAACAAGTCCTTGAGGACAAAATCAAAGACATGCTCAACCAAGACATTGTTGAAGAATCTACAAGTCCCTGGGGTGCACCTTGCCTGCTGGTGGTAAAGAAGGACAAAGGGTATCAATTCTATGTTTCTATGTTTCTATGATACTTTTTTGTGACTAGGAATAATAATATTTTTGCACCAGGATGGGGGAATATATCTTTCTCTGAGACAAATATTAAAGAAACCTACAAAGAAAGGATCCCAATAGGTCATGTTTTCTTTGTATATCTCTCCCGAGATGCAATCAGCCCAGGGCCCTTATTATTGGCCAGTTCTGTAATTGCTGTCCTTGACTACCTAAAAGTGAACTTTTTCTAGAGAGTCATGACCCATCACCTTCAAAGAATTAGACTTTGAATTACAGATCATAGTAGGAGAGGGTATTTTCGATGGTACAGAGTTAAATCTAAAATCAGTGAAGAGATCTTTCTTAATTTGAGAAGTATTAAGTGTGTGAGGGGGTCAAGAGAAGAAGAGACTCTCAAGGGTCCCTTTTGAACCTTTGGCATAGATGCTGCAATAGAAACAAGGGACAGATTCTGTGTATAAACCCAACCATTTTTTCTCCCCATGACCCTTGATGAGAATTTAATATCCACAGTTTCATACCTTCAGACTTCTTTTCCCTGTATTTTACCAATTCTCTACCACTTCTAGTACATATACTAAACCCCCCCAAAAAAACGTCAGGGGGGCCTACAAATCAGCTGATAAGTCCAGCCTCTCAAGTCCAAATGGCACTGTAGTATTCCACTGTAAAGTTCCACTTCCTATGTAGCTGTAATTCTCACCCAGGCAATGGCACAGATCTGATTTCAAATGGCGAGTGAAATTCCCAAATTATTTTATTAAGTCTTTAAGATTCTTTTAGTTCCCAGTACTCAGGTCACCGTTCACAGATCATTGTTCGCAATTCCCAATATCTTGAAAGACCTTCTAGTCAGAATGCCCCCTGTCTTCTCAAGTCCATAGCCCCATTTTAGATAATTTTGATGAGTGTCATTTGATGACTATCGCCTCAATAACGTAGTGAAAATTATCAACAGATGCACTCAGTAACCCTGCATAGGTTAAAATGATGTATCTTTTCCATAAGTAACTTTCTAAAAAAAAAGAAAATAAATTATAGGGGTCAGCAGGGCTTGATTATGTTTCAACTCTTATATCTATTTTCAAAACAAAACAAAAAACATGAGAACCTAGTTAGAACTAAAGAAAAAAGCATGTTTCTAAATCCCCTCACCTTAATTATAAGCTTCAGCTCTAACTCTTGTATCTCTTCAGAAAATTGTTACAGGGTTAGGACTTACTTAAATATGCTTCATGTACATAAAGGCACAAAGGTCCAACAAAAACGACAGCTAAAACATCTTGAGTAACCTACTACCACAAAACCAAATTCATACGAGATATTCCCTTATGCTTGCAGAGACACTTGCGCTGCTATCTCTCACTTTTTTCAGCACCGCTTTGCACCCGAGCATCCTAGAAAATGGCGATTCTGGCTCCTAGGGCGCTACGCCTGCACACTAAACAGTGAGTTAGCTGACAAAAGCGCACGAAAAGAAAAAACAAGTTTAAAAAAACATTAAAATTTGAAAAAAATTAAGATACAGGTGCAAAATGCACTACCGAGAAAAAAGTAAATAAACACCTAATCTACTGACCATTAGCTAAGAAACACTCAGAAAATATTGATAGAACCAATAGATAACTATAACACTTTTTTTAAAACAAATAAAAATATAAATCATTAGCACTGAACTTCCATTAAGTTTTCAGTTTTATGCCTTTTCTCCTTTGATGGATCTTTATTCTGTTTTCGCCCACTGTTTGCTATCCTTGTCGTCCAACACCCAGCGGTGCTTTTTTCAATTCATTCACCAGGCTCAGCTAACTTCTGCTCTGTAGACTGTTCCTCAATCTACCAGTGTACAGCAAACCATCTCCATTCCAGCAAGCCTCCAAACCACCGTGCTCTGCACTACTAGCTCTTCTAGTCCTGTGAGTTGCTTTATGTCCACAGCCTAGTGCTTTGGTCATGGACTAAAACAGGACTTAATTCTGGACAGCAGCTCACTCACAAATTCTCCTTAATTCAGCTTGGCTTTTACAGTAATATTGGGTAGCAGCTCACTCTTTAATTAGTCTTACCAGAGCCCACCTTCTAATTCAAACAAAATATTCCATTTAGAGCCTGCCTTCCTATATTAATTCTGGGCAGCAGCTCACTTGTAGGAGCCTCTCAAACTAAAACAAACTAGTTCAGCCCTGTTCATATCCCTTTTCAAACACCCCTTTTAGCTTAGATAGTCTCACGTGATCATCTTTCTGAAGGGTACCCTTTTGTTTTTTGTCAAGAACAGAATTACGGTAGAGGATCTTCCATACACCCAGGGCATTGGAAGGGTTAACATCCACAGGCCTGTGTTTAAGGTTTCTGTGATAAGTATGGTTATAGCTGTGCACCAGGTCTGACAACACATCTGTATATTTCCAAGTATTCTGGGCTGCAAAGTAACGCCACATCCGTGACTTCAGTGTCCTATTAAATCTTTCTACAGTGATGGCCTTAACTTCATTATTCATCACAAAATGGTGTATTTTATTTTGTTTTAATAGGTTCTTTAAGGAAGCATTTAGAAACTCTTTACTTTGATCAGTCTGCAACTTCTGAGGTGTGCGTCTACTTTTAAAAATAGTTTTAAAGGCTTGCATCACTGCCTTGCCCGATTTGTCTTTTAAAGTCACTACCCAGGCATACTTGGACAGCACATTGATGCATGTCAGTAAGTACTTAAACCCATTATTGTACTTTGCATAGTGACTCATATCCACTAAATCAGCTTGCCATTGTCTGTCTATGTCAGAAACAATGACAGGATTTCTCTTAAATCAGACCCTGGCTGCTTTGTGTAATGAATAGGGGTCCTGCTTCGCAAGCCATTCTGCAACACCTTTCCTGGTGACATCTTTATCAATTTTTTTGCAGCCTTATACAGCTGAGTCACCCCTGTGAAACTACCCACTTTTTTTGCATTAAAATATATATTCTGGAACAGGTGATCATTCGTCTTCTTTCATCAACCCCAATACATCTGTTAGCTAGCAAAACTCTTGTCACCAGTAAAATAAAGCATGTGCTCTTTCTATTCTTTTAAAAACACTATAACCACAAAGTGCAATGCATGATTATATTTTATTTATAAATACACACGTCATAACAGTATTTGAAGGTTTATTTTATATACTTTATAATACATAAACTAATGCATATAGCTGCTACATACAAAAGGCATAACACATGGCAAACATGCAATGATTACATAATATCTTGTTTTCTACTCTTCCATTTTTACACACTTCACAATACCCAGAGACAGCAACTTTTGAGCTGCATGTTTTACACAAGCATGGGCATCATCCACTTCCCCCTTAGTGATAAGGCAGGCACAATACATACACACATATGCCATACACCATTCAAAATAACAAGCCCGATTTTTAAGACCATATGTTGCATCTACAATGTTGTTCACCTTACATAATGCTCTACAGTTCATTTTTTCCATTACTTCAACATACAGTCTCCATACAAAGGGAGGCAACCCTTTAATCAGAGTCAGTGTGTTTTCTGCCAGTGAAGCAGCAGCATCTTCAGAGCAGACATTTAATGCAGGCTGCTTTCCAAAGTATACAGGTTCCTTTAAAATGTCCTTTATCACACGGTACATTGTAGACATCAAGACTGCCTGGAATATTGGGAGTATGCCAGTACTTTCCATCTGAAAGTACATTATAATATACTATTTAGGAAAAGCGTATGCTAAATCTGATTTATGAAACACAACAAAAGCAATAAAAGAAGAAAAATGTATGATGACAGACTCAGACCCCCCATTCTGCAGACTAAACATTAAAAATTCAACAGCGGTACAGATAAAACCACAAAAGTGTACCACATCATAAGGATTATGCATAAACTCTATAGAAATTTTATACATTGCTTCCTCAAGAGTAGCCCCCTCATCCTTAAAATAATCCAGTTTCCTTTTGGGGTCCCTCTGGGAGACCATCAAAAAGACCTTGGCATGTCTCTAAAAGTACAGATGGTGCTTGTCCTGTAGGTAGATTTAAACCAGGTTGTTTAGCTCTGTGTCTGACTAGTTGGGTAAAATAAGCCTCTGTTTGCACTGATAGGGCGTTTTCCATTGTGGTATACCCTGGAAAAAACATACAGCACTATGTTTTAGTGACCTCTCACTGCACGGTGCGGTGGAAAAAAGCCAGGGCAACAACATGAACGATATTAAAATGGTAACAAGTAACAGTTTTTTTTTGGGGGGGGAGTAAATGTTTTTAACAACATAAACAGGGTTCCTGAATTTCCTTATATAATTTTTTTAAAGGGCCCTTTTTGACCGAGGATCATTTCAGCAAGCATAGAAGCCAGGTTAACAACACGCATATATCATCAAAGGCTTTTTCTGCTTTGTAGTACACACACATGACTATGATGATCATGATATAAAGCCCACAAAGACATTTATTGTCTTCCACAATATATCGGTAAACACTTTAACATTTTCTACAAGTGGCAACACCAATTCATTTATATATTTATCTGTGGCCTCCCATACTTCTGGAAGGGCAATACATCTTCAGTTCAGAGGCTGCACGTATCTCACAAAGGCAAATGTCATATTGAGGTGAACCAAACAGTGATGGATGGCAGTAATGGCTTAGGATCAGATACATAAGTCTTTGGATTCTCTCTGTACTTGCATCCCGCATGATTATCTCTAAAATAAAATATGACATGTTTTGGTACTGAAATGTTTACATGTAGCAATTTGGGGGTGGGGAGAGTGGGGTAATTTTTTTTACAATATAAACAGGGTTCCTGAATTTCTTTTTAGAAATTTTTTAAAGGAGCCTTTGCTGACCAGATGGCAGGCATCTTTTTTAATCTCACTGTCTGTCTGCTGTAACATTTGTATAATTAGCCACATGGGGTCATCGGATTTTTTCACATCATTTAAAACATGACTTATAGTTTCCAGGGTACAATTGGTCATATTTAACTCCTGATGCTTCATAGCGATTGCCAAGATCCGCGTGAAGCTCCCTATATGTATGGCTTCAGAAACATTTCTGTATGCTTCTTTAGACATTAAGTCATCAAGGATACATGAATGTTTTTCTGACTTGATCATCTATCTCACACCGGGACAGGAATCGACCAATTCACAATGTATCACCCTCTGTATCGATGAGGCAATTACGCCATGGATGGTATAATACATAATGTACTTACAATACATACCGTGGTCAGTTTTGGGGGGTTTACTACTGAGGCCTGTTTTTTCACATAAGATCCCCTGTCTCTCAGTAGAAGAAGAGGGTTGGGTAGTGATCATAGCCTGTTCTGTGACATTTTGAAACATTATATCACTCTCTGTATTTCTAACATACTGGTTCTCACACATCTGATTAACAACACATTTGTCTCTTTCACACAGCAAAGACAGTCAGAGCAGTAGATTTGTGGAAAGTCACAAATCTATGCTGTCTAATATGTGCTGCTCCATCGCAAATACTTCAGTCTATTAAAGTAAAAACAGAAAACAGCATTGGTCCTCTGACTCATTATAGGTAAGATTTAGTTCTACTGCTAACTCATCTCCTCAGTTACACCATGTATGCATGTCACCACTCACACATTTTTTTTTTTATGTTAAAATGCATTTACCCCATCAAGGCAACTCTTTTTTTCTTCTTCTTCATTTTTCTTATCTTTCTCTTTCTTAGCCTGGGCTTGACTGCTTGTGGCTACATTATCATCATCATCATCCCCCTCTTGGTCAGAGGCACCTCTTGGCTGTGTCTTGAATTTCTTTTTCCCAACTTTCTCTGATGCTTTTTGGCAGTGTCTCACTGACCGTCTTCTCTGGCTCCCACTTCTTGTCACTCTCTGTTTTGAGTTTCATAGTAACTTCTTTTCATCAATTGCACACTCCAGCAACTCTTCAAGGTCTTGCAGTGGTGTCTCTTCAAAAGGACAGTTAGATTTAGGATTTTCTGATTCACCAAACTGTTCAGTGAGTTTCTTTTTTATGTCAGACACTCTTCCACTCAACAAGACTTGTGTGGGACATTCTTTTTCACACCTCATGTTGTACACATGCATTGGCTTGGGTTGTGGGGCCTCGATAGCCATCTTCTTGCTTGGCTTTTCAGCTCCAGACTTTTCATTCAGTGGTATAACAGTCTGGCCTGTTGCTGGGAGGTTGAATTGAGAAGCACTGCACTGTGCCATCTTCTTGCTTGTTTTTTCATCTCCAGACTTTTCATTTGGTAGTGTGACAGTCTGGCCTGTTGCTGGGAGTTTGAATTGAGAAGCACTGCGCTGTGCCATCTTCTTGCTTGTTTTTATCTCCAGACTTTTCATTTGGTAGTGTGACAGTCTGGCCTGTTGCTGGGAGTTTGAATTGAAAAGCACTGCACTGAGCCATCTTCTTCTTGATGTTTTTGATAATCTGCTCCAAGTCTATAAAACAGAATCTGGGAGTATCTCTCAAAAGCTGTGCCTTCTGGCTTCAAATGCAGGGTTTATATAAAGCTTTGCAAGATGGACTGCCCCTTGGTAAAACCATCACCACACCCATCATACTATACATGGTAACATGTGTCAGAGGCACATCTGTTGCAGCCCGACCCCATTTAAAAATATTATAAATATCACCCACATTTCATTCAGAATTCTCCTTGATACTACACAGAGCTGAGGGAGAACTATAGGTATGTGTATTCCTTTTACTGATATATTTTATTCTGTAATTCATGATGGGTTATAAATTCATTCTGGGGTGTGTGAATGAAAATTGATGTTGTTTTAGTCTTAAGGGACACAAGACATCCAACTGACTGATAACAGTACAAAGGGGTCCAGAGAGCCCACCTCTATTTCACATCTACATATATGATGTTGCTTTCCTACATGTCTAATGAGGAACACACATACACACACACACACACACACACACACACGCACACAGCCAGCATGTTGCAATGCTATCCAGAGAAAACTGTTGATCCATCTTATTTACACAGAGGTCCCCTGTTTTAGCTTATACAGTACATGTTGCATGCATATACATAAAGGTATCCTTTTGGTGCCAGTTTTACACAGTCCTACAAATGCATGTTAAATTATTTTGTATCTTGTTATAAAACAGAAAAAGGGGTACTCACACAGGCAGGTGAATTTCCCTCTGGGGGGTCTCCACACAGATCTGTGAAACCTCTGCACAATAAGGTTGCCTCCTAGATACTTCTTTCTGAAAATATCCTAATCAAAAAACATACACATGCCCCTGCAGTTATACCCCAAGCCTACAGTGGGCACATAACACTACATAACCCCTAACTGATTTTTGGGGTGGGTGGGGGCATGGTGGTGAAGAGGGACAGGGGTTCAAGCCAGAATGGTGGGGGTGCAGGTGAAAAGGGGGGAAGGAGTTCAAGCTAGCACTGTGGGACTCGGGTTCCAGCCAGACAGGTGGCAGGGGTTCAAGGAGTGTACTAGAATGAGGGGCATAGGATGCTTTCAAAATGGTGGGTGGCAGGGGTTCAAAGAGTGTATGAGAAGGAGGGCGCAGGATGCCTACAAAATGGTGGGTGGCAGGGTTCGAGAAGCATCTGAGAAGAAGGGGTGTAGGAAGTTTACAAATGGTGGTGTTATGACATTTCCAGGATTTCAACACTGGTCATTTCCTGCAAGGGGTGGGACACGGTTCAAGCTTATGTCACTTCTGCCGGTAGTGGGTGGGGCTAGCACATTTTAGGGAGGGACTTCTGGTTTAACAAGGGACGATTCTGATTGGTCCATTTCAGGCCACGCCCACCTGTCAAATGATGTGGCACATGCTGATTGGCTGAAATTCAACATTTGATGAGATATATGAACTTATACTACTAATGTGGGTTTTTGTCATGTCACTGTGCTGTACTATGAACTGCAGGCTACAACATCCAAAGTAAGACACAAAGTGGTGATAGTTATACAGTTGTAATGCGCAATGGGTACATAGTCGGCATGAGGCTGAACAGAATTGTCCAGTACACGAGGTCGTGTTACAACTGTGTTACACACATCCTCATAGGGACTTCTAAATGAGGGAGTTATAAATGGGCATATGATTTCAAGACATCTGATTGGCTGTTAGCCATGGGTTACAACTGTGTAATGCACAAATACATCTAGAAACAACATTCATAATACACATACACATTTTGTAAGTGTTGTAAGACACTCGAGATGTTATAATGCACAGCTTGGTGAGTGGAGGGACTTGGTCTGCAGTCTCGTGCTGCATTACTCTGCATAGCCATCTATTACAACTGTATGCTTTTTACCGTTGTGTCTTATTGCTTACCAAACATGGGTCTGTTTATTCTAAATGGGTTACTACTACTTTCTGTGCGTGACACCATTCTAATTCAATCAGATTGCTTGAAATCATTTGCCCATTTATAATACTGCTTCTGTGTCAGGCAGCAGCTGTTCTATTCATCTCATGATGCAATACCGCATAAGGCAGAGCAAGTGCCATGCTGCACCATGGGTGGGATTAACACTTACTCTGTCTAATGTCACTGATTTATTGCTGTTATAAGGGTTACTCCAAAAGAAAATTATAAGTTTTAATTGGTGGAATAAGGGGGCAAGCAACAGTTGGGCTATGGCCTGGAACAATGCTGTCCAGTGGTTAGGGACGGTGCTAACCGTAGGCTGTGAAGATGGTCAGAAATCAGAAAATCAATATGTATGCAGCAGAAGCAGTACACCTGTCATGTGCTATTGAAGCAGTAAGGCAGAACAGGTTGTGTGTTACTTACTCAATATACCTTGAGATGGTGTTGGTGATGCCAGGTTTTATACACTTGGTGTTGTTTTCTCACAAGGTGCAGGCCACTTGAGTCTGTGGGTGATGCCAGGATTTATCCGCTTCTGGTGTGTTTTCTCACTCAGCCTGCGCTTCATGACAAAACAACACCAAATGTGTAAATCCACACCATCTTGAGGTATGCTGCTTAAATAACCCAAACCATGGAGTGCCTTATTGTGAGTGGACAATGGACCCATGTGTAACATAAATGTTACATTTCTTTCAGTGTTTTATAAATTACATTGTCAGCCATGGGTTATTGCCTGAAATATCCAGTCATGTGATATGTTTTGCCGAAAGAGGTAACATGATTTTCACACCACATAGTAAGATATTTTGTTGATCACTGACCATCTTGACGTGGGGGTGGGAAAGAAGTCATTATCAGGTCATTTTACCTTTATACTGGCGTTTGACTTATTGATTGGTTTATACCACACCACATCTCTATGGTGGTTTTTCAATTACCATTTAGTTTACCCACCACCCTCTACATGTGATGTGCATGATTTACTTTTAACACATGGCTAGGGGACTGAACACACTCAACATGCAGCCACATGACTCACTACAGCTCCTAGCCATGTGTTACAGCTGTGTAACGCACACCATGTTGCATGTTGCTGCTTACATAACTCACAGTACATGTTCCATTATTTTGTTTAACAAATTTCATCTTCAAATGGGGGGGTACCTTACTGTATTGTTTTCACCTGCACCTTTATATAGATGGTTGACTTTGTTGTGTTGTGTACCTCTCCACAGACATACGTGTAATCCCTAGGTGGCACTATCCCCAGGGCTACTATCTCTGCCTCCTTGACTAAGAACAGGTTAAGGGGAATGAGTTCTGAAACAGGTGACTCCACCCACAGATCAGGGTTGGTAGTTGTCAAGCTAACCAGGGCACAGCCCTCCGGGACACTATAACCCCCCTGTTTCCATGCTAGTGGCCAGAACAACACCCAATAGTTACTTTCTCAATACCCCTGATACACCTCACAAGTACCCCCACAGTTTGCACTTACACCCAGGGTGGATTTCTCTGGCTCAACCCTGGGGACCCCCTGTAAAACAAGGTTAGACACAGCAAATAGCAACAGCATGGTACTCTTGGCACAAACTGGAACCACAGATCAGGTTAAATGCAGAAAAAAATTAGATCTGATTTATTCAAGGGACTTGAACAAGGGAGGGGAGTAATCAGGTTGATTTGCGTAAATGCTCTATCAAATAAACAGTTATGCATGTACTTCAGAGTCCCTAAACAGTCACAACCTCTGGGTACCCAGGTGGAGAAAAGATGGGCTAGCCAGGACCGTTGCCTGGGGTAGGCTGGCATCGCAGCTGGTTGGGGCCCTGTGATGGAAAAACAACATGCACAATACACACTATTTGTAATCCGGAGCCAGATGGCTCAGTTCATGAAGAAAGAGAAGCAACAACTCAGTCAGATGACACACTTAGATTAATTTGTTGTGGCAGGGAGCTACCCCAGTAATTACTCACGATACCCAAGACTGGACACAGGCTGGATGAAATAGAGACAACAGGTGGTGAATCTGGAGTGCCAGGAGAAGCAGGGCCTACACAGTTCGCGAGGCATTGTTCCTGTTCAGATGTGGAGCAGGGGCTGACCCCCAGGCAGGTTTCTCATCGATGGCTTTCTCTGTGCAGTGGGGTAGTCTGGCAGGGTCCACGTGGCAAGGCCCAGTCGCATGGAGATAACTGTGGATTCAGTCTGATTGGGCTGGATACAGCTTCCAGCAAACAGAACACAGTTCACACAGTGGGCAAACAAATCACGACCCACTACAAATACACAGCACACTTATATGTGAGAAATTCGACAGTACCAGGTAATCCCTCTCCGAGTGGGCAGGGTACAGCTTCCAGCAGGCAGAAAATAGTTCACACAGTGGCCAAACAAATCACAACCCACTACAAATACACAGCACATTTATTTATTTATTTTAGCTTTTGTTGACCGGGTAAGTGCACTAGACAAATCCTGCCTATTTTCAGGCACGACTCGGGGGAGGGGGGATACAGATGAATGCCAACTGACCTTGAACCAGATTAAGCTGTTTATATGTAAGAAATTCTACAGTACCAGGTAATCCCTCTCCGAGTGGGCTGGATACAGCTTCCAGCAGGCAGAATACAGTTCACACAGTGGGGAACCAAATCATGACCCACTACAAATACACAGCACATTTATATGTAAGAAATTCTACAGTACCAGGTAATCCCTCTCTGAGTGGGCTGGAACTCCTGACAGTCCAATCGCATTCAGCAAAATCTTTGGTCTTCCTCAGGTACTGAGCCTGGTACAAGTCAGTGGCTCACAACTCGGATTTAGTCCAAAAAATACCACTCCATTCCCTCTCAGGGTAGCAGGCATACTCAGAGGCCAAACTTAGGGCCTCCTCAACAGTTCACCCATGCGAACTACACTAACGGCTGCTCAACTCACTCGAGTTGTTGCTTCCTCAGCTTCCAAATCAGATCTCTGTCGTCAGACCACAGGCAGCTTGGGGATGTCTGCATGATCAAGAAGTTCAGTTGGCTGACTCAGCTGCCAGTCACAACAAGGTTCCCCCTCCAGGTGCTAAAGGTGCCAATAGCTCAAAACTACAATCCCCACAGACTGACTCCATGCAGCCCCTGCTAGCAGGCTCCATTTTAGAGTCCCAACGTACTGATTGGTCCAATTCGGCAGTTCAGGACCAAGATGGTGGAGATAGACGAAACAATCCTACTGCAAAAAGGCAGGTTAGAGCAAACTATAATATTATTACCCTAAAGGATGATCAGTAAACCAGCACATCTAAAACCGAGCTCCTCTGTGCAATTGATGGCAGAAACAGAGCGATTACCCAGCAGCCCAGGAGACTCAAGCATGGAAACACTTAGCTCCCCCCCATTTAATTATGACTGCACCCTGGCAGCTCTTAGAGAGACAGTAACCAGAGGCTTTACAGGCTCTAACATTTAGCCATTATACGGCTAGAACCCCGGACACCAGCCTAGCAGTGAGCATTTAGGCAAGCTCACGGAAGACTTTTCGGGAACCCCCATTTGTAGGGGTGTTACATATGGTCAAGTGAACTTTTTGTATACATACTCCATGGTTATAAGGACGGTTTCCCCAATAGTTTTACTAACTTCTCCCACTTTGGGGTTACAGTATGGCATGGTGGTTAATGGCAGTGAGAGGCTAACCTGGAAACCTGTGTTTGAACACTGCAAGATCCCATGATGTGAGTTACTCACTTGTGACACATGGCTAGGGGACTGATCGCACTTGACCTGGGCCTCATGACTCAGTGCAGCCCCTAGCCATGCATTACAGCTGTGTAATGTGCATCACATTGTGTGTTGCTGCTTACAGGAATCTCAGTGCATGTGTCATTATTTTGTTTAATCAACTTCAACTTCAGAGGGGCACCTTATTGTATTGTTTTCACCTGCACCTTTATACCAACGGTTGACCTTATTATGTTATTTACCTCTACATAGTTATACGGTCAAGTGGATTTTTTGTTTACACACTCAACGTTTATCAGAAAGGTTTTCCCAGTAGTTCTACTTACCCTTCCCACATTGTGGTGACAGTATGTCATAGTGGTTAATGGCAGTGAGATACAAACCTAGGCACCTGTGTTTGAACACTACCGGATCCCGTGATGAGAGTTACTTGTCACACATGGCTAAGGGACTGAACACACTCGACATGCAGCCTCATGACTCTGTGCAGCCCCAAGCCATGTTTTACAGCTGTGTAACACACACCACATTGTCTCTTCCTGCTTACAGACATCAACGTGAATGTGTCATTATTTTGTTTAAACAATTTCATCTTTGCATGTAGGGGTAATCTTATTGTATTGTTCTCACCTGCAACTTTATGCAGACTGTTTCCTTATTGTTTTGTTTACCTTGCATTTATGCAGTCAAGTAGACTCCCTGTTTTGTTTACCCACTCCACATTTCTATGGACAGTTTCCCACATACTTTTATTTACCACTCCACATTTGGGTGCCAGTATGGACTGACCACACTAGACTTGCAACATCATGATAACATATGCCCCCTAGCCTAACCAGCTTCAACTTCACATGGGGGGGTGCACATCTTATTGTATTGCTTTCCCCTGAACCTTTATACCAGTGGGTGATTACATTGTGTTGTTTACCTCTACCAAGTTATAAGGCCAACTGGCCTTTTGTTTTGTTTACCAACTCCACATTTATACAGCTGGTTTCCACTATGTTTGCCAATTTGTATTACTGTGTGCCAAATAAGCCACTCAGCAGGGGATGGTGTTACTCACCTGTAACACATGTGTCTCTGGGACTCAATGCAAGAAAGGAGACATAATGCATCACTAAGCCCCCTGGACATGTGTTACTTAAGGAATAATGCCCTCCAGGGTGGGTGTTATGCTGGGATAACATCCTGCCTCAGGTGGTTGGGCCTGAGGCCATTGGCCGAGGGTTTCCAACACCCGAGAAGGGATGTTATCCCAGCATAACACACACCTGGGATGGCATTATTCCTATTATACAATGGCTTGTTGTTATATACAGAATAAAAACAAAATAATTTTAAAGAATGTTGTTGTTTGTGTGTAAAAGTATTTTTGTTTCTTAAGAGAGATGCAAATACAAAACATCAGCAGGGATGTTATGCCAGGATAACATCCCTGCTGTGGTGGCCAACTGACCAATCACAAGCCAGGATTCTTTCTTGCCATTGTATAATATTGTATAACATATACCACGTACAGCATTATTGCTTATGTCTCACAAGAGGAGAAACATGAAAACCACTACTGCATTAATGCAGGATGCTGCAGCACTGTTACAAATGAAAGTTGCACAAGTATGGAAATCGGAGGTACGGCTATTACTTTTGGGGGTGGGTGGATAGGATTAAGATGGGGAGGGTTGTCCAGCAGCATCAACCTATGGAAATGTCACCATTTAAATAATGGTGCTGGAATCTAAAACCAATGACTATTAAGCTAAGCAACAATCTGCACAATATCCATAACACTAGAAAGTTACAGCTTAAGAAACAATATTAAATGAGGTGAAGAATTGACATGTGCCTGATCTTCAGGGCCCTAACTGATATGCAACTGTGGGAACAACTGGGCCTTATGTTTAGGGATCAGGTATACAATACCAGAGCTCATCCCTTACAGCAAGGTGGGGAAAGATTGAATACAAATAAAAGGAAGCAGTGGTTTTCAGTTAGGCGGTCAAGATATGGAATAAGATTCCAATTGAAGTTGTGGCTAACAGAAATATGAATGTGTTTAAGACATAACTTGACACTCACCTTGTTACTAACAATATTTTGGGGTATTCTTAAATCTAGTAGTGAGCTAAAATGGACCTTGGTCTTCAAAAGCTCTGTATAACCTATGTAACCTATGTGAATAACTGATCATACTCCTTGCGCTGCAAGTGACACACAGTACGCAGCCTCTCCTTCTGTTTCTTCTGTGTGTTGAGAATCAGAGTGGGAACTGCATTGTCCCTGATAAAGTGATGTGGCTCATGCCCATACACTTGTGCCTTTAATGCAGATTTTGTTTCAAAGCAGTCCTCTTCAAAGTGGATAGAGCACACTACGTGGTTTCTAGACCACTTTGTATGCTTTAAACTCAAGTCCTTCCGATGGATATTATGAAACCACTGGGATGCCAGACTCTTGTCATTTCTATGAAGTGGTTTATATAAAATACCAACAGTTCATCCAGTCATGTTATTGCACCCAGTGCAATGAGGCATGTTCTTATTTAAAGTTAAACAAAATAATATAAAAACCAGAAACTAACTATGCTGGATATGAAACTAAAATAATATATTGATTAATATATCTGCACTCAGTGAATTCTACTACTGCTGAAGCTGAGAACAGTCGGTAAAATATGCAAAGATATGTATTAATCTGGTGTATTTTGGAGGGAGAAATATGTCTTGGAGGGAAAAGATAACAATGATGTATAGGCAGTCAATGAAATAACATTGTTGAAATACATATAGCCAATAGCAGGGTGTAGATAATATAAAATGAAACATCAGTATTATGGTGCAAAATGTGTATGCAATGAGAGTGCTTGAATAAAAAACAAGGAAACCAGACCACGTGATGCAGGCAGCCTGGTGCTAGCTCTCTCTACTCACTCCAGCCACCCGCTCATCTGTTCATCTTATTTCTGAGTTAGAGCACTAAAAATTATCTGTAATCCTACTCAGAATATGACTGAAGTGATTGCCTACCACTCATTAATCAGATTCCTCTAATGGAGATTGAGATGAGAAATCTTTACCAAAATACATGGCACCTACAACTCCCGAGGAAGGCCCTAAAATTCTAGAACCTCTAGCAACTTGGACACCGAGGGAGCCTTAGCGATTGTCAGAAATGGAACCACTTACCTTAGCTGGCTTTCTAGCAGAATTTAGACTGTTCAAGAGGAGTTGAGGTCTCTTACCTCAGAGATAAAATCAATCTCACATGCCCTGGAGGACATTTCTTGCTGAACTGCTGATATGGAAACCCAGGTTATATCCCTTGAAAAGCACATAGACAGGATTGACCCAGAACTTACAGCGACTAGACAAAAGCTCACAAGAATGGAGCTCAAAATACAGGATCTTGAGGGACAGAGCCATAGACACAATGCGGTGCTTATAGGATTACCAGAGACCCAGGAAGGTCAAGATGCCATATTATTCATACAAAAATTAGTTGAAAAAGTAGCTGGTCCCTCACCATTCAGCTCCAAGTATGTGATTGAGAGGGCTCATCGAGCACTTAGACTGACCCCCCCAACTGGATCCCTTCCAAGATCAATCATCTAAAGATTTCTTAATTATCTAGAATGCTAACACTTTCTTTCCAAGATCAGGGAGCTCAAGAAGTCCGCTGGGAAGGAGTCAAGGTTCGAATCACACAGGATTTACCGGTTACTGTACGACAACATCACACTGCCTTCCACCCTCTTGTATCCAAGTTGATTGCCGTGGAAGTTTGCTTCCACATGAATTACCCTGCAAAGTTACAAGTTTTGCTGGCAGGTGTATGGCACAGCTATGAAGACCCTGACACTGCTTAATCAAGCCTGAAAGTCTCCTTGCCAGACCTCTTCCATGATACCTGACTTGCATTGTTGGGATCTGCCTGCTCCTCTCACTAAACTCAGATGAACATCGCAAATAATGTGAGGTATTTATGTTTCAAATATGTCCTCATCTGTGACTGTTTCTTCATTTAGTTGAGGCTCACAAGAGTGTCATGGAGAATGCAGGGTGTTCACATTTTGGGATGTGCATAACGCAAAGTGCAATGGCTCTTGTTGGTCCAGCGGTCTCCGCATTCATTTGCCAAGAGAAATGGCAGGTATTTGTTGATATGACTTCCGTGGACTTGCTGTGGAGGAGGGGGAACGCCGATTATGCATCTGCCAAATGAAGAGCACAGATCTCCACCTTTTTCATCTCCTTAACATGATTTGAATGATGCTGTTTTGCCGAGTATAATTCTGCTTTCTACTGATGCCTCTGGTTTGCACAGTTTGTCGTAATGCCAACTAGAGGTCACCGTAATCTTACTTTTTGAATAAGGCTTATTAAACTGCATAGTTTGTTTTACTGGGTTTATTTTGGGATCTAAGTTGTCTTATTTAGACCCTGAACATTTTGGGATTTATAAACACACTATTCAAGTTGATTAATGAATAGCAAGATATATAGGGATCTAATTAGATTCAATCAAAGAAATAATGACTGACTCATTTCATGGTTTGGATAATATGTACAACTCACTCAGTCTATTCAAGATCAATGCTTCTTTACTCAATGTTACAACGACTGTTATGTTTCATCTTATTATTTACATTACTTCAGGAAATACTCCGAGGTGTTTGACTTACTAAAGTGCATAGTTCATCTTAATAGACTTATTTAGGGATCTAAGCTGATTTAACTTGATTCTGTCCATTTTGAGGATTTTATAGATATCCTATTTTAGTTGATTTCTGAACAGAGAGATATAGAGGGAGTTAATTAGATGCAGTCAAAGAAACAATTAATGGGTTACTTACTGACTTAGATAACATGTACAACTCACACTTTTCCTTTGAGATTAACATATCTCTACTTATAGTTACAATGACTTTAATGTATTATTATTTTATTTACATTACTTAAGGGAGTAATCTATGGCAGTTGGAGGGAGGGAGCTATGATGATGGCGAACTGTGGAACGCAGTCCACAATAGTAATGGGATATGGGAGGGTTGGGTTGTTTCCCTTAAATAAACCTGTTTTCATTATCTGGAAGGGTAGTTGGGGTAGTAAGAAATATGAGACTACATATGGGTAAGAAGAGGGGAGATCTTCAACACAGACTCATGGGAGGAATGATCTTGGCAATTTCTGGTTCAATGGGAAGCTCATATACATTCTCCTTTATTTTAAGCGGGGATGGCTAACACCATTAAAATTGCCACTTGGAATGTGAAGAGCCTCAGGCAACAATTGAAACAATATAAAGTACTGAAACATTTAGCATTATTATCCATAGCTGTTGCATTTATACAGGAGTTACATCTTCTGGGCTCGGAAGGCAAATCGAGGTCAGAAGACAACAAATGGGTCATGTTTTTCAGCAGGAGGTACTACCCAAAGTAGTGGGGTCCTAATCCTGATATTAAAAAAATCTCTTTTCTTTAATCCAATTAATCAGTGACCACCAGGGGTAGATTTGTTTTTATTAGCTGTACTTTATACACCATTGAACTGTTGTTGGGTTGTGTTTATGGACCCAATATAGACTCTCGGATTTCTTCACACAGCCGATTAATGTATTAACTCCCTTTCCATCATTACCAATAATCCTAGGTGGTGACATGAATACTGTTTTTGACTCTTCACGTGATTGCTCCAGCGGATCTCATAGAGGTCTTTCACCAGCTCAACAAGCATTCCGTGAGCTGGCTGACAATTTTGGTTTATGTGATGTATGGCATATATTTCATCCCACTGAAAAAGGCTATACTTTCATTTCTCCTGTTCACGAAACCGCATCCTGTATTGATTACTTACTGTTATCTCAAGTTCTTTTGGTCAGAGTTCTGAATGTATCCATTCAACCTGGCCCACCCTCCGATCATTCACTAGTAATCTGTCATTTATCCCCATTATCTTCTCCCAAAAGGAATGCATGGTGGAAAATTAATAATCAGCTACTGAAGGAACCCTCAATGGTCTCCACACTCAACAAACACATTGAGCAATTCATCGAGGTCGATCTAAGCACTACATCCAGACCAGACCTTATATGGTGTGCTTTTAAAGCCTATATTAGGGGCATACCGATTAGCTTATCTTCACAAAAAAAGAAAAGAATGGAACAGGAGCTACTTACCTTACTCACACAGATTTGGGCAATTGAAACAACTTTGACACCCCATTCTCCAGAAGACATTAGACAAAAGTTAGCCAAATTGAGGGATGCTTACTTAGAAATTTTGAGGGAAAAGGCTGAATTTGCTATTCTGAGATCAAAAGCAGCATACACAGACCAGGGGAAAAGGCAGGACATTTACTGGCGCTCAGAATCAAACAACAGGAATCATCTAAGTATATTCCATCTATCTGTTCCCAAGAAAATGGCACATTGAAAACATCCCCAATAGATATTGTATGTGAATTTAGAGGTTATTATACCAAACTCTATGGTTCCATGTCAGACCCACCCTTAGATCAAGAGTTAGACTTTTATTTAAATGCATCCAAATTGCCCTTTCTCTGAGATAAAACAACAGTCACCCCATATCTCATACGGAGATAGCTAAAACAATTCAATCCCTACCTTCTGATAAAACACGGCTTCTCTGCCAACTTTTATAAAAAATTCCAAAAGCAGTTGATTCCCTTGCTGTTACCTCTATTCCAACAAATTTTATCAGGAGCATCTGTAGATAACACTCTATTTGAAGCCTTAATAGTTCTTATTGTCAAACCTGATAGAAATCCAGAATTAACTATTAGCTACCATCCAATATCTTTACTAAATCAAGATATCAAATGCTAACTAAATTAATAGCCAAACATATTAACATAATTTTACGGAACTTATCGGACCTGAAAGTTCGCTCATCAGTAGACCATCTCTGAACACTCTGCATGTCCTCTCAGCATCTAGAGATGCTCATTTCCCTGCAGTTTTAGTTTCAGTCAATGCTGAGAAAGAGTTTGATAGAGTGGAATGGAACTTTGTTTCCTGCCCTCAGTACCTATAAATTCCATAGAATTCCAAAACTGATAAAACACTATATCATGCCCCTTCAGTGCAGATTACCACCAATGGTGTGATATCCAATCTTTTCCCCTTACAATCAGGTACTAGACAGGGATGTCCCCTATCCCCTATACTTTTTAACTTGTATTTGGAACCCCGATCCGTAGACTAACGGACTGTGAACAGATCCAGGGTATACCCATTGCATCCCAAATAATTAAGGTCTTGGCATACGCAGATGACATTCTCTTACAATTATCCCATCCAGATACCTCCATTCCCTCCAAGCTATCATTTGTCAGAAAATATGGTCAATTATCTAACTATAAACTCAATATAGATAAAACGCTTGTATTTCCCCTTAACCATAAGGTAATCAAAAGATCCGTCACTGCCTTGGGTTTGCTATGGAAACAAGATTCCTTAAAATATCTAGGTATCATAATCCCCAGGAACCCAGACCTTTTACAAAAATTAAATTTAGACCCCCTTGTGAAAATTATTAGTCTGGATCTGGATAGATGGTCTAAACCCCCTATCTCCTTATGGGGCAGAGTTAATTTAGTTAAGATGAATGTATTTCCTAGGCTTTTTTATCCCCTGCAATTACTTAATATCTGGCTACCTCTTTCTTGGTTCAGTAATGTTAACAGGCTTATCACAAGATTTATTTGGTCTAACAAACAACCTAGATTGGCTTATTTTAAGTTAGCAGCCCTCAAGGATAGAGGGGGTTTACGCCTCCCTCATTTAACTTTCTATCACTGGGCTAGCCATACTGTTAAATACCTTCAGTGGTTATCCCCCAAGGAAGATGTATTCAATTCCCCTTCCTCTTCCCAATGGCTTAAAACTGAATTATCTCTCATTCATGCCAATGGTCTAAACCCTGCTGCACGTCTCCATATTAAGGTTGGGGCCCTTCCTTCAAATTTAAAACTAACCCTCATCACTATTTCCATTAAAATTCATTCACAATTATGTAATTTCCTTAAATATAATCACATTCAGGATCCATCACAGCCCATATGGGGGAACCCAAGCTTAAGGATAGACAACAAAATACTCGTAGCTACCTGGCTACCTCATATCATTGAACTACGTCTTCTCTCATTAATTTCAGAAGAAAACTCCAGGCTCCCCTCTGCTGAGATTTTAAACACCTACAATATACCCACAAATTATATCTTCAAAATTTTCCAACTAAAATATCTCATTTTGAATGTCTTTGGAGCAACTCCTCCTCAACAGGATATGCCGTCCTATCATAGTGATATAGGCCCCGTACCTGGCCTCCAACAATCGGTGTGCAGTTGTTACAAAATACCATATAATTGGGCTTATCTGACTTGTTTTGCTCCATTGGACTACTGGGCAACCTTTTTTTCCCCTCAAGCTCTAGACTGAACTGTACTATGGCAAAATTGCCATAAATACATTACCCAAGACAGACTACGCCTTACCCAATTCCATATATTGCATAACTTATACTATTCTCCACATAAACTATTCAAATTCAGTCTTCTCCCATCTCCCATTTGTACTAGATGTAAGAAAGAAGAAGGCTCTCTGTAACACATCTTTTGGACTTGTCCCAAAATTACTCCACTTTGGAGTAATATTCAGCAAAAAACTGACCCTTTATTGTGTCTGCATGACCTAGTTACCCCAGAAATCTGCCTATTAGGTGTATACATGGAAATTCCTGTGTCTATCAGAAGATACCACATTGCCCTCATCTCCATGTCAGTTAAGAAATTAGTTCTCGTCACTGGAAGGACAGTGATGATATCTCCTATTCAGAATGGCTCAATGAACTCCTTGCAAATCTCAGGAAAGAAAGCAATAGCGAGTCTTAATAATAAGCCTAGAAATATGCAAAAATATGGGATCCCTACATACACTGTATTCCTTTTGAAATTCCTACCCTTGTATATATCATTCCATTGTTCAAGTAGATTCTAGATGAATATATGTGTTGAATAAGTAGAGGGAGGGGGGGTTAAAAAGGAAGGTTGGGAAGAGGTGGGGGCTGGAAGGAGGAGGATGAGGACAGATCCTTGGTATTGTATATATCATGTCAAGTATACATTGTTTTCCGGACCTGTTCTCATTTTTGTGAAAATTAATAAACTTTAATTTGAAAAAACAAGAAACCATTTTGTTCGTTAAAAGCATATTTTTTATTATGCATCCACACTGTCATGTCCTGTAAAGAAAATGAAACAAAATCGCTCACACCACAGTGGTCTGTAGCTTCACGATCACATGCTACTGCATGTGCACGTCAGTAAACAGCTTCCCAATTCTGGAAGGGAACTAAAATTCCAAGCGCACGTTGTGCACGGATCCACATTCATCATGGAACCCCATCTTGGCTGTTGCGGTGATGACAACATTGGAAGCAGTGTGGGTGTTCAAAATGGAGGATACACACACAGTAAACTGTTTTTACTTTAAAAATCTATTTAAAATGTGTGAATATGATGGAAAAAGCGGTCAGGAGATGGGGACAGGATGCTGAATACATGACTGACTAACAGTAAGTAAAACAACAACAGAAACAAAGCAAGACTTCTTTTAAAACTACAATTTCTACACATTTCACTCCCACAAGGCCTCTGGGGACAGTCTCCATTTCAGGTCCTTTGAGGTTCAATTGTCCAACACTGGCAGTCCAGAATCAAAATGCAAAATTTCGAACTGCAATGGAAAGCAGGTTAGACAAACTTCTATATTATTATTATTACTACAGGTAAACAGTAAATAAGTACTTCTCTAACAGAGCTCCCTCTGTGCAAGTAGTGACTGCAGAATGGAGCAGAAATAAGGACTGTCTGGCTGATCACAAGCCTTAAATCACTCAGACCCAGTCCAGACTAATTTTCTCACACAAAATACCGTTCTCCTAAAGAGACAGGCATGGAGCTTAATAGAACACTCTCATGCAGACACATAACACCATCCTGACAATGGGCATTAAGCAGCTCAGGAAGACATTTATAGGAACCCCTATTTGTAGGAGAGTTACACTCTTCCTTGCCTGGCAAAACGTGGCATGCTCGTCAAGTATATACTTACTATGACATTATATAGAAAATATTATAAGACAAGTTACATGCATGTTTCATTTGGTATCCCATACTAAAAGATGACTGATGCATCATAAAATAAATGGCATTAAGAATTACTTTACTTTTCCATGATCATAAATGTTTCTGTAATAACACAGCTTGCGTATTGTTGTCATACACATAACATTTTTGAAATGATTCAAACAGGTAACCACATTACTTTGACCATTTGGGTCTGTACTATTTCCAGTACCTTAAGCAACATAGTTGGGGGCCCATCCCTATCAGCTACATTGGGGCTGGATGGGGCAGAGGCACCAAGATTTGATGGTTTGACTATTAACTTAGAAGTAGCAGAGTAGTTAAAAGTGAGCTTCCAGAAATGTAGACTCCTTTATGCATAACATGTAAAGGAGCTCCACAGGCCTCCCAAAGTCATACCTGAGGCGTATCACTGGTTTGCTGACTCTTCCAGTCTTTCTTGGAGGAACAGGCACAGGCTCAGTGTTTTCGATATTTGCACTAGGAACTGCTCCTGTAGAGAGGGGTACATCTGCACTGGGGACTGGAGTTATATTGGAAGCACTTTCAGCTCCTTGTTCTGCTAACTTGGGTTCCACAACATTGCTTTTAGTACTGGGATGTGGAAGAGGCCTAGATTCATCATCCAGGGGAATTCTATAGAGTTCACATCTTGCAACACTTGACTAATACTTTCAATACCATATATCTCCTCATTGTCATTTGTCACAGCAGGTTTTGGATCATTGCTTTTGCATACTGTAGTTCTGCAGTATTTGGTATGTCACCAGGGATGCTTTCTGTTGCAGGTTCTCCTTCTGGCAATCTGAACAGTTTGGCCAGACACAAAGAGTCAGTTACTTCAGAAGTCACACTTTGCCCCTCACTTTCAGGGGCACAGGATCTGTGGAGAAGGCTGCAGGGTTAGGCAGTCCTGAGAACCCAGCCTCATCTCCAGAATTGCACATGGGGTTACCTTGAAACAGTTGACTAAATTCATATGATGGGTAATATGAGGCTTCACTCACTGTCAACAGACTCAGACTGGCAATCAGTGTCATGCTGGGCCTGCCTGGGAGAAGCCTTGAGTCCTTGACAGCTGGAGAAGGGCAATCTGTTTCTTTTGGCTGCAGCTCTAGTTGCAGGCCCAGGAGAGCAGTGTCTGGAGGTACAGAGTTGATACTTACTTGACCAATAGGCAACAAATGATTCCTGTGCACTGTCTTGGTGGCTCAAGTATCATTTTCAGGGTGCACTTTATAGACTGGCAAGTCGTCCAGCTTACTGACAATGATATAAGGAAGATGGTGCCACCTATCAGCAATTTTATGCTTTCCATGCAGTCCCAGGTTTCATAACAAATCATGGTCTCCAGGTAGCAGTTCCTAAGCTTTGACACGCTTGTCATGCCTTTCTTTATTTGCCAAGTTTTTTTTCACTGCCATGGTTTGAGCCAGCTAGTGGGCATGGTTTAACTGAGCTTTTAGCTTCTGAACATATTGTAGGTAATTTTCAGCTTTGACTCCATCTGGGAACACCCCAAAGCAGATGTCCACAGGTAACTGGGCTTCCCAACCAAACATCAGGTGGTAGGAGGAAGACCCAGTGGCATCACTCTTGGTTCAATTATAGGTGTGCACTGTGGTGCTGATCTGTTGGCTCCATCATGACTTGTCCCGGGGATGACGAGTGCCCATCATGTCAAGTAGTGTGCAGTTAAACCTTTCAGGCTGTGGATCCCCTTGAGGGTGATAAGGGGTAGTTCTGGGTTTTCACACCCCCCCCAGTGAGAGCATTTCCTTGATCAGATGGCTTTCAAAGTCTCTACCTTGATTGGAGTGAATTCTATGAGGTGTGCCATAATGGACAAGAATTTCTCCATGAGGACCTTGGCCACTGTAGATGCTTTCTGGTCCTGGTAGGAAGGCTTGGGCATACCATGTGAAGTGATCTGTTACAACAAGCACATTCCCAACATTTTCTGGTCGAGTTCAAGACACAAGAAATCGATACACACCAGCTATATGGGCATGCTGGTAGAGATATTAACCAAGGGTGCAGCCCTCTGGGGTGAAGCTTTTCTTTGGAAACAACGGCTGCATGTCCTGATATGGGCCTCAATGTGAGCTCTCATTTTTGGCCAGTAGAACCAGGCACAGGCTAAGTCTATGGTTCGGTCACAACCCAAATGTCCCATCTGATTATGGAGGGCCTGTAGAACCAAATGTTTGAAGGCTTTGGGCAATACCAGTTGCTGTTTGTCTGGTTGACCTTGTTGGTTTGCAGTTTCTTGATAAAGTACTTACAGTAAGTCTGGGACCTTCCTTAAACAACAAAGCAGTCCATTGATCAGAAGAACGGAGTTTAGACACATCCTTCCCTGCATGCAAAGCATCAAGTACAGGCTTGATCATGGGGTCTTGAGTCTGTGCCCACTGTATGTTCTCAGGGTTGAGTTATGGCAGGGCACTATGGTCCATGGCCATAAGGTGGCGGTAGGCCATGGGAACACAAGTGTCAGGATGGCCTAAGCAGTCTACTAGGCAGTCAACCGTTTCAGGAAGGGGGTGCTCGTCTTTGTCAAATTTCTGGCAAAGGGCCTTTACTGACTGCTCAGACATTTTTACCCAATTTACATTAGAGTTAGGTCATCATGAAAGGGCATTAGCATCAATGTGGTTGAAGCCGATCAATGCTCCACTGCATAGTTGTAAGTGGAAAGTGCAGATAATAACGATGCCCTGTGGTGTCCAGTTTAGCTGAAGTCTGGACATAGGTGAGGGGATTATTGTAGGTCTTGACCATGATCTTAGCACCATAGAGATACTCATGGAATTGGTCCACCATAGCTCATTTTAATGCAATAAATTCAAGGTTGTGTACTGGATAATTTCTTTCAGATGGTGTTAAGCTCTGACTGGCAAACATGACTGGATGCAAGCCTTCCTCATACTCTTGATACAGAACTGCTCCAAGTCCCTTCAAGCTGGCGTCAGTGTGCAATACATAAGGTCTGGTATGGTCAGCATAGGCAAGCACAGGGGTGTGTGTGGGTTGGTGAATGATTTTGTAGAAAGCAGCTTCACACTCATTGGTCCACCTGGCTCCAAACGGTTCATGTGTCCAAAAATAAACCTTGCTTTCCTCCTTGACTGTGCTTTTCTATACTTTTGTTGGTAGGGAGTGGCCTTGAGTCAGGTTTAGCAAAGGAGAATGACATTGGAGTAGTCCTTTATGAATTGACTGTAAAACCACAAAACCCCAAGAATCTTTGCAACTCTTTTAGGTGGTTAGGTTGAGGCCATATGGTCAAGGACTCCACTTTGCTTGGATCTGTCTGAATCCCATCAGCCAACACTATATGCCCAACATACTTCACAGAAGTTTGGAAGAACTGGCACTTGTCTATGGATAGTTTTAGTCCAAAATCTGCTAATCTGTCAGGACCTTGAACAAGTGGGCTTCATGCTCCTCAGAGTCCAACGAACACAATGATGTCATCAAGGTATACAAGGCATTCCAATAAGTTCATGTCCTCATGGTTCATTCCATCAGCTGCTGGAAAGTGGCGGCACCAAAATACCTTGAGGCATCGTGGAACTTGTAAAACCAGGGGCAGATGAAAGCAGTCTTTTCATGGTCCTCTTGGGAGATTGGGATCTGATAGTACCTGCTCCAGAGGTCAAGTATTGAGAACCACTGGCTTCCATTGAGGCAGTCAAGGGCATCCTAGATATGGGGCATGGTGTACTGGTCTGGGACAGTTCTCTGATTCAACATCCAGTAGTCCACATACATTCTCACAGATCCATTCTTCTTTTGGACTACCACAATCGAGGAAGCATAAGGGCTTCAAGACTCTTGAATGATCCCAGTGGCCAGCATTTCTTGAAGTTGCCTTCTAACATTGTCTATGTCAGCTGGTGCAAGGCAATGGGACCTCTCTCTGAATGGCTTCTCATCATGAAGTAGGATGTAGTGTCCAGCTCCAGTGACACAACCAACACCCCTTTCCTTCAAAGAGAATACTTGGCTCCTCTGGGACAACATCTGGTTGATCTTGGCTTTCCATTCAGCAGGAAGAGGAGATTCCCTGAAGTCAAACAGGTCAGAAGTCACCTCATCACCCTCAATGGGGCACTTCTTGCTGGGAAACATGGCAGTATTTGTACAATACACAGTGGCTAGAGTACACCCTGAATTCACCTGGACTTCTCAATCTGACATATTCTGTACCTGCACCACTACCCACTGACCGTAGGCATGGCCGGGCAGGTAGAATGCTAGGCTTGACCAACAGTCCTCAGGCAGTTTCTCCTCTTCTGTGGGCATCCAGCATAAGAATCTTATTTTTAACATCTGTTTTTGGTGTACTTCACCACTGATGGTACACGAGTATTTGGTGGTAGTACCAGTGAGTCAGGATCCTTTTTCCAGAATACCTCCACGGATTCACCCTTTTCCATTTCTGGGTTCTTATCTGCAAGTCATAGGCTCACTGCACTAGGGCCAGAGTATGCAGGGCCCATCCAGTTTGCTTGGCTTGCACCTCTTGACAAAGTTGGGCTAACCGCCTGAACATATGGGCATTCATACCAGTGAGTAGAGGGACACCATCATACAGTCCCGTTGGTGGGCATACCAAGGCCAAAGTCTCCACCTGCTCATCCACACCCACGACAGCTGTGGGGAAGGACAACCAGACTTGAACATATCCTAGATAGGGATAGAACTTCTCATTCAACCCCCACAAATGCAGTCCTTTGAGGGGTTGGCGGGGAAGGTCAAATAGATTACCAGTCCTGGAAAATAATGGTCACTTGTGAACCACTAACACAGCATGAGCAGAGATGCCATTGACTGTCACCGTAGTCTCCATGGAGGGGCCCATCTCAGACCAGTCTGGAGAGGTTTGGCAGGCTGTCCCACAACAGCTTTGTAAGTATAAGATTACTTTGGTGGGCCTGGTTGGGGCTTTATATTGCTTCAGTAAACCAAGGTTAACAGCCTGGCAGTGGCCCCTTTCAGGTTTTACAGAAAGGTGCAGCCCCACTGGGTATGTCCATCTTCTCCACACCGGTAGAACACCGATTCGTTAGAATCATTTGAGGAGCTACAGTCTTGCCAAACTTTATGCTGGTTGGAAGAAGTAGTTCTATGGTCCTCCTTTGACTTTGATTCAGGCTTTCCTCACTCACCTCCCCACTGGGCAGAGGTACGGGTGGCATGTATAAGGTCTCCCACTAGAGCTTTCAATGCTCTTATTTCTTCTATTAGCTTGGACTCACCCTGGGGTTTGAGAGCTATGGCATGGACTCCCACACCCTCAGGAGAAACCTCACTTCTAGTCTCAACTGGTCACTGGCAAGGGTGGGAGCTTCTAGCCACTTCAGCCACAGCTTGTTTACTGGCTTGCATCTCCTTCTCCTCTTTAAGCAGTTCTTTAACTTGCTGAATTTCAGTAGAGACCTTCCTCTCCTCAGGCCGATCTGAGACTTGGCTGGTGCAGGCAACCCCAGCATAGGGCTCCCATCCCTCCTCATCATTCTCAGCCTCTTAAATCTCTTTCATTAGCCAGCAATATTCATGAGGGTTAGCTTTCCTGTCCTGAAATTTCCATTTCAGCATGAGTACACTGAAAAATTGGGCAGATTTGAGAATATGCTCCAAACTGACTCAGTTCAGTTTGCTAGCAGGCACTCCCCTTTTCTATGGGCCCTCTGCAAGGCCCCTTCAATTTGGGTTACAAAAGCAGACCATTTCTCATTTTTCCATTGTTTAGCAGACTTGAATTTCCACATTAGGTCTTCCCTGGATTCTGTGCTACCAAATACCCTTCTAAGGTAGAGAGATATTCAGTGGCAGTGGCTTCAGGGTTAGTGAATTGGAGAAATTGATTGCTTCTAGTGCAGGGCCTCTTAGACTTTCCATTAGTCTCTTTCTCTTTTCTCCTTCTGCACATTGTCACTCTTGGACCAGTGGAGTAGCATAGTCCATCCATTTTTCCAAGTCATCCTCCCCACTGGCACAGGAACTGCACAAGAGAACAATCTAAGCCTGTGATAGGACTCCAAGTGTACAGGCGGTATCACTATGGGGAGGTCACAACAGGGATGCTCTGGGAGTAGACAGGGAGGTCAAGGGAGACTGTAGGGAGTGGTCTCCATGAAATGTCAATATTTTAACAATTCCTTGGTTGTCCAGCCTTCAGTAGCCAACAGTCTTAACAGTTTGTCCTTAAACCCTTCCACTTTCAGGGACCCCAGGGAAGGCAGTCATTATGCAAATGAATAACTCTCCACCCTTTCTGGGACCCTTCATGCCTGATAACAGGGGTACCTTTCAGGGTCTATGGAATGCTTTACAAAGGAGGCCACTAGGGTTGATCGAGCAGATCTGAGTCCCTCCTGTACTTCAACCTTCCCAAGACATTTAACTTTCCCTACAGTTTCTTCAATTGTGTCATTAGTGGTCCCTAATAGGATATCAAGTAATAGGATAGCATGTCAGGGTTCTACCCCTCAGCCTCACTCTACCCCCATCATGCGGTGCATGACCAGCTTAGGGAGCAATTTTCCACTTGGGCATAATAAGCGCCTCCATTTCAGGTTCTGTCTTAATGTCTTTCTGGATTGTAGTTCCCACTTCTGGCCACTAGAGGGCACAAATCCCAGCAGTGCTCCAAGATGTAACCCCTAGGGGTGCTATCCTATGAGTTACTACCCCTGCCTATGTGACTAGGCACAGGTTGAGGGCCTGAGCTTGCGAACGGATGCCTCCACCAGGAGGAATGATTTTGTAGAGGCACAGCTGCTGTTGGTATAGCCCTCTGAGATACTATAACCACCCACCAACCCTTCTAGTGGCCTAAACAGTTCAGCAACAACACAGTCACATGTACCATATAACAGTAATGATATGCTCACACTCCTTGCACTTACCACCAGGGTAGGATCTGCTGCAATTGCCCTGGAGATCCCTGGAAAATAAGACCAGTGATGCAACAATTCAATGGCAGTACAATATTCCACCAAGAAGGTACGCACCAGCCAGGTTAAATGTGAACAACCACAATCTGATTTATTCAGGTGGGATGTGAACAAGGGTGGAGCATGAATCTAACAGTAATTAGCAGATCTGATTAAAGTTCAGGCTGAACAAACATGCATGGCGAGTCCCTTTAGCATAGTCCTTGCAACCCTGGATACCCAGTATGGAATAACAAGCTAGCCTAAAGCATTGCCCAGGGTAGGCCAGCATTGCAGCTGTTGTTGGGGCCCATAGGAAGAAAACAATTAGCATGCACTCAACCCAAAATTTGTAATCTGAAGCCGAATGGCTCAGTTCATCAAATAAAACCCAAACAAGCAACTCAGATGACATACACAATGATTGAAGCTTAGGTTGCAGGGAGCTACCCTGTTTGTACTCACACTACCTAGACCAGGATGCAGGACAGATTAAATGAAGACCTCTGGATGTTGTACTGGATTGCCAGGGGAAGCAGGGCCTACAAAACTGGTCACTACCTGTTTGGTATTATTGAGCAGGAGGTCGAATCCCCGAGCAGGTCTTATGCTGGAAATATCTGTGAATCAGGAGTGGAAGCCTAGGCTAAGATGGCAGGGCCCAGGCAGAGCAAGCAGTTTGGATAAAGTCCATGTAAAGTGCAGGAGCAGCTTCCTGCTAGCATAACAGGACCTGTGGTGGGGAACCAAATTGCAATCCACGCCACACATTCAACACATTTATAAGCACTTAGAATATTTACCACAGTTCGGATAAAAGTCCATTTGCAGGTGTAACCCCCCTGTAAATGGGGGTTCCCAAATAGACTTCTAGGAGCTTGCTTGAATGCTCCAAGCCTGAATGGTGTTTGACGTTTAAGCCGTTTATCTGTGAGTGCTTTTAGAGCCTCTGGTACCGTCTCTTTAAGAGCTGTCTGCTTGCAGACATAATTAGTTTCTATGGGGGGGACTGTGTATTTCCCTGCTTGAGTCCCATTTGAACTGCTGCCAAATCACTCCATTTTTGCCATCGCTAAGTGGGCAGAGTGAGCACTTTTCAAAGATGTAACTGTTTGCCAGAAATCATTTAGAGTAATAATGAAAAGACAGTTTGTCTAACCTGCTTTTCTTTGCAGTCAAAACTGTGTTTGCCTAGCCCTCCATTCTGGTTTTGAGCTGCTGAACTAGACCAATCAGTGTGGGGGAACCATTGAAATGGAGTCTGCTGCTGGCAAGTCAGAACCTGGACTCCCATTGTGGAGCCAGCCACCTATGTACTGTATGGCCAATGCCTCTGGAATTGTAGTTTGGACTTCAGCACCTTTTGCACCAACAGGGGAGTCTGATTGTGAGTGACAGTCAAACCAGCTAACTGAACTGGGAGGAAATCAAGGAAATGCCCATCTCTGTCTACTGGAAAGTCAGATGAGTTGAGACAGTGAAGAGAGAAGGAGCTATGAGCTTCTGCGCTGTATAGTTTCACACAGGAAGTGCACGTAAGGCCCTGAGTTTCAGTCTGCAGCCTGTGCAAGTGCCCGTTCAGACTGAATCCGACCTGTGAGGAGAATCAAGGAGATCTGAAGAGCAGAAACCAGGCTCACCCTGTAGAAGACTGGAGAAATTGTTGAATCACGCTCGGTCTGTCAGGAACTGAAGCTGCTGTGTGTTCTCCCGGGTATCGTGCAGTAATTGCGATCGGGATAGAGAAGCAGCCTGCCTGGTATAGTACTTTCCTTTTACATATAAATGTGTGTAGTGCTTGTGGGGAATCGCATTTCAAATCCCCTGTACAGTGAATTGAGTGCATGAAGCTGGAAATAAACCCCAGCTTAATTCAGGCTACATCCATTTGCTCTTCACTGCAGTGGGGTCCAGTCACAAGGACCTTGTCCACATGGTCTACTCCTCCTGGCAATCCAGGACAATCAGCCTTCCATCCAGTTCCCAGCATTAAGTTTGTGAGTACAAAGCAGGGTAGCTCCCTGCCATCTGTTTATTGAATTGCAAGTGTGTCATCTAATTGTTGCTTTTTTTTTTTATTTATTTCTTCACAAACTGAGCCAACCGGCTCCGGATTACAATTTGGGTATTGTGCAAGTGTTTTTTCCTCATCACAGGGCCCCAACCAGCTGCACCAATCCTGGCTAGCCCCCCCCATCCTGAGTACCCAGTGAAAGTGACAATTTGGGACTCTGAATATGCGCACAGTACTGTGATTATTAATGTGTTTAACCTAATTAACCTGATTCCCCCTTCCTTGTTATAGCTCCTTAAATAAATCAGATCTGTTGGTTTCAGCAAAGTTACACTGGCTGAGGTATTTGTTTACGTTAAAGTATTGTACTGTGGTTTTTGCACTGCATCATCTTGTTTTACAGGGGGTCCCCAGAGTCCTGTCGACAGAGCCAGTCCTGGGGGTAAGTGTACATTGTGAAGATATTCCTAATGCATTGTGTGGGCCACTAGTGGGAAGAAAGAAGGGTTACAGTGTCCCAGAGGGCTGTGACCAAGTTAGTTTAACTACTGCAAACCCTGACCTCTGGGTGGAGGCACCTGCCATTGGACCTAGGCCCCTCAACCTGTCAGTAGTTAAGCAGGCAGGGGTGGTAGCCCTTGGGATAGCGCCACCTAGGGGTTACACAATAAAACAGGATCTCTGCACAAATCTTTCGATCTGAAGCTCACTTCAGTACCTGACAGGCCGATCGCTTCTGCAGCAAGTTTTCAGTCCACTTGAGGGGAACGATTACACACTTTTCTCTTCCGGTTCAGGTCTCAATTCAATTATCGGATAATCCGACTTTCACTCTCAAGGCAGTTCTTCGCACTAGAAGATGTGACAGGCAGGCCAGCATAGCCTTCGGCCAATTCTCCTGTGTTCCTACATAGGAGCAGCTGTTGACGACTCGATGACCGAGCTGTTCACTCTACAAGCTCTTACTCAGAACTGACGACTGCTGCAGGCAGCTCTAGGCTTTCCCAGTGATCCAAAAAGTTTGGTTGGCTGAGGAACTGTATATCACAGAAACGGCTCCTCTTCCAGGTCCATTTAGGCACCAAACCTTAAAAACTACAATTCCTACAGATTTCACTCCCACAAGGCCTCTGGGGACAGTTCCATTTTAGGCCCTGAGGTTCGATTGTCCAGCACTGGCAGTCCAGAACAAAATATGCTCGTTGCAAAAAGTTCAAACTGCAATGGAAGGCAGGTTAAACAAACTTCTATATTATTATTACTACAGATAAACAGAAGATAAGTACTTCTCCTAACAGAGCTCCTGATGCGCAAGTAACAACTGCAGAATGGAGCAGAAATATGGACTGTCTGGCTTGTCACAAGCCTTAAATCACTCAGATCCAGTCCAGACTAATTTTCTCATACAGAATACAGTTCTCCTAAAGAGACAGGCATGGAGGCTTAATAGAGCACTCTCATGCAGACACATAACACCATCCTGACAATGGGCATTAAGCAGCCCAGACATTTATAGGAACCCCTATTTGTAGAGGGGCTACAGTTAGGTGGCTTACTTCTCCCAGAATTACATCCATGGTGACAGCAGCTTCCATCAAACCTCTCATCATATCGGACCATGCCCCATTGCAGTTAGATATGTTGCATGGTTCAGTAAGCCACAGAACAACCAACTGAAGGATCATGTTAGACCCTGATTTTGGGCTTTGGCTCAGCAGAACAGCAGAGGAGTACTTTAAAATAAACAACACTGGGGAGGTCACCATGTCCACACTCTGGGAGGCTTTCAAATCCACCATTAGGGGGACATAATCTCTTACTCCATGGCAGGCGAAGAAAGAGAATGGAACTAGCAGAGCTGCAAAATAAACTGCTTGCACTGGACTAGAAATATCACCCAAAATACCCCTGTTCAAAGAAGTACTATGGGCTACATGTTCTGTGAAAACCTAGCCAGGAAACTCAGGAATCATGTGAAATTTACATTTTTTTCCTACTTCATATGGTTACTGAGATATTAGCAATTTAGTTTTGCAACTCCTCATTTTCTGCTCCGAGGCCCATTATTATCCACACATTCTTTGTTTCCACTGTGTTTCTCAATGGAGTTTTTGAGGAAAATAGGGTGTGTGCTCCAGTTACTGCTACACATAGGGTTTACACTTGTGTTTCCGTGCCAGTTTGCATTAGCGTTCCCGTGTACGACACCATGTGTGTTACCCTTTCCATTTTCGTTTGCGCTTGCGTTGCTTTCAAGATTTGTGTATCCACTACTGTTTGTGTTTCTGTTTCGCTTACCGTCCTCATGCGCATTACCATTTCTGTTGTCGGCCACCCTTTTTGCATTTACATACATGCTTGCGTTTGCATTTCTGTTTGCTTTGGAGTTATTGTTGCTGTTACCATTACCTTTTCCATTTAGAATCTGTACCGTGACTGTGTGCATTACGGTTTGCATTTCCATAAGCGCTTGCATTTGTGTTTCTTTTTCCTTTTGAGTAATTGTTGCTGTCACAGTTATCATTTGCATTTACCATAGCAGCACTGTGATTATGTGCATTACCAGTTGCGTTTCCGTATGCGCTTGCGTCTCCGTTTCCGTCACTTTTCACTTTGGTGTCACTTTGCACCTGCATTTCTATTAATGCTTGCTTTACAATTAACATTTGTGCCACCATGTGCGTAATGAAGGGCCCCGTGATACCACCACCACATTCCATTCACTATTTATAGACCTCATTCTCAAAAGAAGGAAATTAGAGGCAAAGAACTCTGTTTAATGCATCTGTTATGGTTGTTCTACAGTGACAAAAGTGAGGAAATTCAGTGTGTGTTGGAGTTGTCAGTTCTAACTCTCACCCCATTCTCCTGTGCCTCTGCTTGTTCACACATGTGATGGGGTGAGAGTTAGGGTCGATGACCCCAACGCACACCCTGATGCCAGTTGGGTGGGGTGAGCTGAGAGGGTTCAAGGGGGGGTTCAACCCTAACACCAAATATATATCTATATATACATTTATATACTGTATAATGGTAGCACCAGGCCAGGTAGTGCATCCTGAGTGTAGAGTCACAGTACAAGAAAGCCCATATACATTAACGGTGCACCTTTGTGGTTGCAGGGATACAGAAGTTAGTACAATTTGGAGTTGCATGGTGTCAGCCAGGTAGTGGCCCCCCTTACACACATGGCAATGCCCCCCCAGGCAGGTAGTGCATCCTGAGAGTAAAGTCATAGGAAAAGAAAGCCCATATACATTGACCATGCGCCTTTGTGGTTGCAGGGACACAAAAGTTAGGACAGTTAGGAATTGCATGGCATCAGGCAAGCAGTGCGCCACTCCCCCTTCCCATTGCACATTGCTTGGCTGACGCCATGCAACCCTAACTCTCCTAACTTTTGTCCTCAGCACGTCCATAGCTTTTGTTTCTATGCATCTCCACTCAGTATACAGTACACACACACACAGGTACTGTTCGCGACTGGAGATCCACAGAAATGAAGGCTATGGCTATTAATGGTATACACCAGTGTGCAGGAGGACATAAGTAAGGACAGTTAGGAATTGCATGGCATCAGTTAGACAATGTCCCCCCACACTGCACAGGAGGTACTGCATCCTGAGTGAGACTCACTGTAAAGCAAAGGTTATGGATATTTATGCTACAGGTTCATGATTGCAATGACACACAACTTTGGACACTTAATAGTTGCATGCTATCAGCTAGAGTAGACAATGCCCTCCACAGACTAGGTTGTGCATCTTGAGTGGAGAGTCATAGGAAAGAAAGTGTAGGGACATTGATGGTGTACCTCCCTAGTTGTAGGAACACGCAAGTTAGGATAGTTAGGAGTTGCAGTGTCAGACAGTCAATGTCCCCCCCCACAGATCAGGTACTGCATCCTGAGTGCAACCCACAGGAAAATAAAGGTTATGGATATAAATGGTACAGCCCATGACTGCAGTAACACACTAGTTGGCACAGTTAGGAGTTGGACAGTGTCAGCTAGGCAATGCCACCCCTCTCCCAGGCCAGGTAGTGCATCCTGACTGCACAATCACAGGAAAGGAAAGTCAATAGACATCAACGGTTCTCCTTTGTGGTTGCAGGGCACACAAGTTATAACAGTTATGAGTTGTATGCCGTCAGCCAGGCAACGCACCCCACCACCCCAAAAATCAGGTACTGCATCCTGAGTGCAAAGCCACAGAAAAAAAAGATAATGGATATAAATGGTACAGCTCCATGATTGTAGTAACATAGTAGTTAGGACAGTTAGGAATTGTATGGTTTCAGCTAGGGATGCCCCCCAAAGCCAGGTAGTCAATTCTGAGTAGAGAGTCACAGGAAAAGAAAGTCCATAGATATCAACGGTGCATGTTTGTGGTTGCAGGGCCAGACAAGTTATGAGATTTAGAAGTTGCATGGCATCAGCCAAACAATGCCACCCCCCATTCAGGTACTGCATCCTGAGTGGAGAACCACAGCAAAAGAAAGGTTATGGATATAAATGGTACAGCTCCATGATAGCAGTAAGACACTAGTTGGGACAGTTAGGGGTTGTACGGTGTTAGCCAAGCAATGGCCCCCCAGGTAGTGCATACTGAATGGAGAGTTACAGGAAAAGAAAGTCCATAGACATTAATGGTGTACCTTTGTGGTTGCAGGGACACACAAGTTAGGAAAAGTTAGGAGCTGCATGGTGTGGCCAGGCAATGTCCTCCCCAGACACACACAGCAGGTACTGTATACTGAGTGGAGATGCATAGAAACAAAGGCTATGGACATTAACGGTTTGCAGGAGGACACAAGTTAGGACAGTTAGGAGTTGCATGGCATCAGGCAAGCAGTGCGCACTCCCCTTCCCATTGCACAGCAGGTACTACATCCTTACTGCAGACACACAGGGAAACAAAGGGTATGGATATTTGTAGTGCAGCTCCATGATTGCAGTTACACACAAGTTGGGACAGTTAGGAGTTGCATGCCATCAGCCAGTCAATACTCTCTCCCAGAGCAGGTAGTTCCACCTGAGTGGAGAGTGCTAGGAAAGAAAGTCTATGGATATTGATGGTGCACTTCCCTGGTTGTAGTAACACACAAGTTAGGGCAGTTAGGAGTTGCACGGTGTCAGTCAGGCAATGCCACTCCTCCAGATGACATAGCAGGCACTGTTTGTTGAGTGGAGATGCACAGGAAACAAAGGCTATAGGGATTGATGGTATACATCTCTGTTTGCAGGAGGAGACATGTTAGAACAACTAGGTGTTGCATGGCATCAGCCAGGGAATGTCCCACCCCAACCCCTCATGCACAGCAGGTACTGCATCCTGAATGTACAGTAACAGTAAAACAAAGGTTATCAATATTAACATTAGAGGTCCATGATTGCAGTAACACAGAAGTTGGACCAGTTATGATTTGCATGCCAACAGCCAGGCAATGCCCCCAGACCAGGTGGCACATCCTGAGTAGAGCGTGAGAGGAAAAGAAAGTCTATGGACATTGATGGTGCACCTCTGTGGTTGTAGGAACACAAAGTTAGGACAGTTAGGAGTTGCAGGCGTCAGCCAGTCAATGCCCTCTTCAGATCAGACATTGTATCCTGAGTGGGACCCATGGTGAAAGTGAGGCCATGAAGATAAAAACAGTATACCACTTTGATTGCAGGAAGGCACAAGTTAGGAGACTTAAAGGGTGCATGATGTTAGCCATTCAATTTCCCCATCACATGATTGGGTACTGTATGTTGAGTGAACACACATTGCTTAACTAAGGGCATGGATATCAATGTCAGACCTACTTGACTGGAGCAACAGAAAAGTTAGTATACTTACAGTGGCAGTGGTATAGGATGCAAATGCCACCCTGACCCCTACATCAGGTACTAGACTCTGACTTGAGACTCACAGATGAAAACAAATCTAGTTAATGGTTTCCTATGTCATATTAACAAAGTCAGCATGGCAATATCTGTACAAAGTAGTGATGTGTTCAAAATTGTAGACGAACAAGTCTTTTTGTAACAAAATATTTATTCACTTTTACAATACTATAGAAAAAAAATTCAGTATTTTGAGTTATCAGTACTTAACACTAAAAAATCTGGATCTTTCTATAGAAATATTAATCATAAAGGCTTGATTTAGGCAAAGTTTGAAAACTAAAGAAAATATACATTTTATATAAAACTAAATAGTTATTTTCATTTTTTATTAAATTGTGAATTTAGAAAATAAGATATTTCTTATATTTAAAATAAATATTTATTATAAAAATTCTACTGTCAAGTTACTAAAAATGTTACATTTTAACTATTTACAAGGTATCATGTGTCAGAGAGAGGTATGCTGTTGCTTGAGGCAGCCCAGGCAGGAAGCTGGATAGATGTGGAGTCGCACTGGGAGTGGAAGTTGTGCACCAGGGTGAGGGAGAACCGGGCATGGCTATGGAGGCCATCCATCATGGGTCAGTGAGACTGGATGTGTCTGTAGGTGAAGCAGTGCTGGTTTCTGCACTGACACCTGCCGCTGTGCCCACAGGCTCAAGCACAAGGTTGACTGTCACCTGCTGCGCTGTTAGGAGGGACTGTATTGTACTGTGTTCCTCCCACAGGTGTTTAACTTCTTCAGTGAGACAGTCAACCTTTTGCTCGATCTACTGAACACAGCGACAGTGTACAGTGTGTCATTTTTTACGTGGCAGATCTGTGAAGAGAAAAACTATTAACATGTGACAGTGACAAATGTACTTTACTGGTTCTGTTTTATCTCATGAGATGTGGTTTCTGGAACTGATATTTTTACCATGGTTGTATATATAGATATTTTGGGTTAAGATAGAGATAAATCATGGTTATGAGTAGTTGTCTGTCACCAGTCAGACAATGACCCCATTTAGTTCTCTTCTACTGTGTGGAGAGGTACTCCATCTTGTGAATAGAGTCACGGTTATATTGTGTACATGTAGGGAATGGTGCACCTCGTTGATTGCAGGTGCACTCATTATTAGGACAGTTAGTAGTTGTACGTCCTCAGCAAGGTAATGTTCATCCTCACGCACAGATCAGGTACTGCATCCTGACTGTAGAGGTACAGCAAACCTGGGACCATGGAGATCAATGCTATAGCTCCCTGATTGGAGCTGCACACAAGTTAGGACAGCTAGTACTTTCACAGCCTGAGTCAGGCAATGCCACCCTACCATAGAACAGGTAATACATACTGAGTGGAGAGCCAGGGCAAACCTAAGGGCATGAACATTTATGTTTTGCTCCCTGATTGCAGGCCCATATAAGTTAGAACAATTAGGAGTTACACAGCATCAGCCAGGCTAGCCACACTGCCCCGCCAAGCAGGTATTGCATCCTGAGTGGAGACTCACAGAGAAACTAAGGATATGTATATAAATGGTACAGCTCTATTATTGCAGTACCATACTAGTTGGGGGAGTTAAGAGTTGTGCGGTGTCAGCTAGGAAAGGCCCCGCTCCCAGGCGAGGTACTGCATTCTGAGTGCAGAGTCACAGGTAAAGGAAGCCCATGAAAATCAACTGTACACCACCGTGATTGCAGGAACTGACAAGCTGGGACACTGTGGAGTTGCATGTTGTCAGCTAGGGAATGCCCCCCACCAACACAGAGCAGGTACTGCATCCTGAGTGGAGACTCACAGCAAAATAAAGTTATGGATATAAATGGTAGATCTCCATGATTGCAATAACACACTAGTTGGTACAGTTAGGAGTTGCACAGTGTTATCAAGGCAATACACCCCCCAGGACAGGTACTGCATCATGAGTAGAGAGTCACAGGAAAAGAAAGTACATAGACATTTATGGTGCATGTCTGTGGTTGCAGGGACACACAAGTTAGGAGAGTTAGGATTTGCACGGTATCAGACAGGCAATGCCCCCCACCAGAGCAGGTACTATATCCTGAGTGGAGAATCACAAGAGGAAAAAAAAGGCTATGGACATAAATGGTACAGCTGGATGACTGCAGTAGCACACTGGTCGGGACAATTAGGAGTTGCACGACATCAGCCAGGCAATGCCCCCCCTCCACAGCAGGGCCTGCATCCTCAGTGGAGACCCATAGGCAAACAAAGGCTATGGCTATAAATGGTACGGCTCCATGATTGCAGTAACACACTAGTCGGGACAATTAGGAGTTGCACAATATCAGCCAGGCAATGCCCCCCCTTCACAGCTGGTATTGTTTCCTGAGAGGAGACTCACAGGGAAAAAAATAAAGGCTATGGATGTAAATGGTACAGCTCCATGATAGCATTAACATACTAGTTGGGACAGTTAGGAGTTGTACGATGTCAGGTAGTCAATGCCCACCCCCCCAGGCGAGGTTCTGCATCGTGAGTGGAGAGCCACAGCAAAACAAAGTCCATGGACATCAATGTTATGCCTCTCTATTTGCAGTCACATACAAGTAACAAATGTGTGTAGTTTCATGTTGTCAGTCACGGAATAGCTTCCAACCTCAACAGATCAGGTACTGCATGCAGAGTGGATAGTGACAGCTAATTTAAAAGTATGTACATGAATGATACACTTCTGTGATTGCAAGTGTAGACAAGTTTGAATAGCTAGGACTTTTGTGGACTCACCCACAAAGGTACAGACATAATTAGTACAGTTAGGACTTGTGTGCCCTCAGCAAGGCAATGTTCACCCCACACTCACAGACCAGGTAATGCATTGGGAGTGTAGAGCTGGTTGCAGGGACACACAAGATAGGACAGTTAGGGGTTGCGGTATCAGGTAGGTAATGCCCTCCCCCCAGAGCAGGCACTACATGCTGAATGGAGGTTCACAAGAAAACTAAGGTTATGGATATAAATGGTGCAGCTCCATGATTGCAGTAACACACCAGGCCAGGTACTGCATCCTGAGTTGAGAGTCACAGTGAAAGAAAATATATGCACATCAACGGTGAACCTCTGTGGTTGCAGGTATACACAAGTTAGGACAGTTAGGGGTTGCACGGTATCAGGTAGGCAATGCACCCCAAGAGCAGGTGCTGCATCCTGAGTGGAGACTCACAGGAAAAAAAAAGGCTGTGGATATAAATGGTACAGGTCCATGATTGCAGTAACACACTAGTCGGGACAGTTAGGAGTTGCATAGCGTCAGCCAGGTAATGGCATTCCCCGCCCCCAGACCAGGTACTGCATCCTCAGTGGAGACTCACAGGAAAACAAAGGCTATTGATATAAATGGTACAGCTCCATGATTGCAGTAACATACTAGTTGGGACACTTAGGAGTTTGCAGTGTCAGCTAGGCAATGCCTCCTCCCTCCCTCCCTCCCTCCCCCAGGCCAGGTAGTGCATTCTCAGTGTACAGTCACAGGAAAAGGAAGCCCATGTGAATCAACGATACACCACCGTGATTGCAGGAATACACAAGTTGGGACACATATACTAGGATATAACATGTACCAATACTGTTGTCAGCAGTTAATCACATCTGTATGTGTTTCTGTTACTAGACTTACGTTCAACACTGGTGCCAGGCTCCTGCTTCACCTCGTCCTGTGGTGTAACAGCAGTCTCACCGACCTCTAGAAAATACAAAAATAGATTATTTAATATAGATCACCTGAATATGTACATGGTTAACAATGCTATTATTGTCTTACTATCTATTAATGTTATGATTCTGGTATTGTACAATGTATCACAGTTAGTCATGGGCCTCCTCGCAACATTTATTAATGAGATTTTATCAATGGCTAAACAAATTTTAATATATGGATTGTTGAAATAATATGGCTGAAAAGCATAAAAAATATTCTTATAATACCATCGCTCCTGGAGCGATAATACTACTGTTCCTAAGTGATAATACCATCGCTCGGTGCCCTAATAGTATCGCTCGCAATCTTAACCATAGTATTATCAAGAAAGCTGAAGAGCGCATGCAAGTCTGTCCCTGCCGTCTTTGAAAGCGTGCCTTGTGATTGGCCGCTGTTGCTCTGTGGGTGGGCACAACGAGTCTGAAAACATGGCAGCCTGCTCGTTCACTTAGCGAGCGAATGGTCTGGAGCAGCAACCGTTTTTCTTTAGTTTTCAAAAAATGTTGTCATTATGAAGAATTCGACTCTGTCCGCAGCTCCTCTGCTCGCCCGATACTGCCGCTGACAAACAGTTTCAAAAAAGGCAGTGCTAAATGAAGCCCACAGCACTGGGGAACCCTGCCAGCACGCACATGAACCACTGACTGCACTATTCAAATGAAGGTCTGAGAATTCACCTCGTATCCATATATTAAAAAAAATAACAAATAGATTCTGGCATAACAAGGTAGTAATTCCATCTAGAGGTTCTGGGGACACATGAAACCTCTCGAGGCACCCTCGAGGTTTTCTGTGTCCCCAGAACCTCTCGATGGAATTACTACCTTGTAATACACCAGAACCTATCTATTATTCTATTTATATGTAATTCTTTATACATGAACACTACTATTATAGAGGCATGAACATATGTTACTTATGCCTGTTATTGGAGATATGCACAATATAAGAAGATGACGTTTACTTATGTTACACACAAGCTATGTATTCAGATTCCTGCTGCTGTTGTGTGAGAAGATTCGTATGCAGCGCAAGTACAAGTATGGCAGCATCTGCAGTATGGCTACCTGGAGAAGTCAAAAGATGTGGGGGAGGCACATGGCTCTCTGTAGGGATTACGTAGGAGAGGGACTGATTTAACATTATAACTACTGTTGATAAAACTCACAAAGGTACAATAAGAGTATTGATTATAGCATAAGGATAAAGTTAAATAACATTGAGAATGCAGAAACATTATCTTTTTTCATTATTTTTCTATTCTAAAAACGTTAGGGACATATTGTATAAGCACAATTATGAGCCAAGGATCATAAATAGAGGAATCTGATTTTCCCAGAGCTCTTTGAAGCTGTGATGATATTGGGCTACATCATTATGGCTTCACAAAAGTTCCAGTGCCACCAGCCTCTTTGCTCTCTACTGTCTCAGAACAATTTTTTTCAGTATGTACTTCTACATCACCCAAAAACTCATTCATGAAACATTTTAAAACCTGTTTCTTTTGTTTATTTATAAAACTTGAAACTCAGTTCATAAGAGCAATAAGGCATGCCAGGGTGTCATATATAATGGGATATCATCACTCTCGGGTGGTTGGGTGCACTCAACCTGTGGCCTCGTGCACACCCACCTAAGGCATGATGGTATTCCATGATATACCACACCCTGGAGTGCCTCATTGGTTAGTTATACAATGGCATATGAAAATCCTGTAACCTCATTGGTAAAACACATCACATGACCGTGTTATATCCTGCAATAAACAACAGCTGAGAAATGGCATTTATAAAAACATACATAAACTCATTTAAATTTATTTAACACATGGGTCCATTGTATAATCATAATAAGGCACTCCAAAGTGTGGGTTATTGGGAGTTACCATTTCTCATGTGGTTACGTCAATTGGCTGTGACACACACCACACAAGGTTTGGGTAAATCCACCAATAATCCACACCTGTCATACCTTATTTCTTAATTAACCACTCTAGGATTTGGGTGATGATGATGTTTACTGATGGCTGGATGTCTGGTCACTTACTTATACACTGAATAGATGTGTCTTGAGTGGAGAACCAGAAGAAGACTAGTGACATTTACTGTCATACAACACCTTGGTGATTACACAGATACATATGCTTGCACAATTAGGACATCTATGGGGTCAGTAAGTGTATGTACTCTGATAATGCACAAGCAATTTCTGGCTTGTGAGTGTAGAGTCAGAACAAAACTATTGTGTTACACAGCACTGTTACAGAACCTGAGTGGTTGCACAGCTGCAAGAATCTGATGAACACCAAGTACTGAGAGCAACTATTCAAAGTAATTTTTCCTAGGATGTCTTACCTTCTGACTCAACAATGATAACACTGTCAGAGTCTGAGTGTTCGGCCTCCACAGCCTCAACTTGGGCTGGTACTACCTCGCTGCATGGTGGGGGAGCACCTCTGATGGCCTGTGAATGAAAGATAATGATATTGATTGAGTGTGGTATATGTGTCTTCAGTTATGTAAAACAGATATCTTTGAACACTGGTTGTGTTGTCTGCCACGTAAGATACATCTAGATGAGGTGCTGTATACTAATTGGAGATTCACAAAAAAAAAAACTAATGAATAGAGATATAACAGTTGCATGATTGCAGTAACACACTAGTTGTGATAGGTACCCCCCGCCCCCACCGAATAAGTGCTGCATACTGAGACGAGACTCACAGGAAAGAAAGGTTATGAATATTAACAGTACAGGTCCATGATTGCAGTAACAGTCTAGGTTGGACAGTTAGGAGTTGCATGTAGTCATCTACTACATGCTCCACCCCTACCCCGACCTCCCACCAACCACAGGCCAGGTAGTGCATCGTGGTGGACAGTCACAACAAAAAGAAAGTCAATAGCATTAATGGTTCACCTTTGTGGTTGTAGCGCACACATGTTAGAACACTTAGTACTTGTTTGGTGTCAGCCAGGAAATCTGCAAGCCTGTGGCTCAGGTACTGCATGCTCAGTGGAGAGCCACAGCAAAATTACCATTATGGATAGAAATTATGCGGCTCCATGATTGCAGTTACACACTAGTTGGCATAGTTAGGAGTTCCTTGGTGTCAGCTAGGCAATGGGTCCCCCACAGACAGGTACTGTGTCCTGTGTGACCACTAGAGTAATACAAAGGCAATGGATACAAACAATACAACTATATGATTTAAGTAACACAGTAGTTGGTGCAGTTACAACGGTACAGTGTCAGCCACTTAGTGCTTGCCTCCCCACATCCTAATCGGAAGAGCTACTGCATCCAGAGAGTAGACTCATAGAAAGAAAGTAAATGACTATTTACGTGCAGCTTCATGATTGCAGTAACTGACTAGTTGGAATAGTTAGTAGTTGCATGGTGTCAGCTACTCAATGCCACCCCTCCCAGCCCAGGCCAGGTAGTGCATTGTCAGTAGAGACTCTCAGGAGAAGAAATCCATAGAGATCAATTGTGCAACTTTTTTTATTGCAGGATCACATGAGTTAACTCTTTGCCTCCACAGGCTCACTCTCAGATTACACCACTTGTCTCCTGAATCTCCTGTATACTTTTAACAGTGAATCCTGGGCCTTTCTAAGCAAATCAAGCCATAGTTAGCATGTCACAAACAAATGCTAATAGCTCAATAACTGTACATGCTAGACACAAAGTATGAGTGGCAGAGTTATTCAGCACAAAATTGCCTTTCCAATGGTGGTATGCATGTAATAATAAGTAATTTACTTTTTTTCTATGCTGGTCAAAACCATAAAAAATATATTGTTTTCACTAAAAAAAGGCAACATAAGCCATTTTTTATTGGAAAATATGTCAAATATCAACACCAAATTAAGCATACATACATTAGAAGGTGTTTTACTATTATGTTTGTTAAAAAATATATCTTTTACTATGAAACTTAATTTTCCCCTTTTTGTCAAGGTGGTTTGGTGAGATTTGAGGATGAATCTCAACCACACACACCATATCATAAACAAATGCACATAACTCAAAAGTATACATGATACACACAAAGTATCCGCATGAAAGATGATCAGCACAAATTGCCTTTCCAGCAATGCTATGTGATCAATTGTAATCAATCGTTTTTTTATGCCTGCTGAAGTGTCAAAAAGTGCATTTATTAAAGCTGCTTAGGTGAGTCTTGATGGAAAAATGTCAGCCATTCACACCATACCATAAACAAATGTAAATAGCTCCTAAAGTATACATGACACATACAAACTATCAGCATGAAAGTTGTTGAGCACAAAATTGCCTTTCCAAAAGTGCTACGCAATCAATTGTAATATATACTTTTTTTTTTGCACCAGCTGAAGTGGCAAAAAAGTGCATTTTATTCAAGCTGCTTAGGTGACTCTTCACAGACAACTGTGAGACACACACACACACACATACACTCTCGCGCGCACACACACAGCACTGCAAACAAATGTGCATAACTTTTAATTTATATGTGAAAGACAAAGTATCATCAGATAACTTCTTCAGCACAAATAACCTTGCTAACGGGTCCAAGCATTCAGTTATAATTAATTTTTTTTGTACTACCAGAAAAACAAATTCAGTTTTCTGAAACTAAAAGCAGTTATTATACAATAGGAGTGAGCAGAAAAAGTATTCTCACTGCAGTATGAAAACTCCAGATGTCGCAATGTCTCCAGATATCTCCACATATCACACTGTAATTCTCCATATATTACTGATTACTACCAAAACCCAGTACAAACACTCCTATTGTAGAAAGCACTGTAATGGCCAGGTGTATGATACAGACTAGATCTGAACTCGTCACAAGTGAACTCAAGGTAACTCACAACCATCATTACGTGTCATACCTACACTCCATCATTCGTTCATGTTATTCCACCAGCTCACTTGCCAAGCATTCAGATATATTCTGCATCACACCCTAGCCATCATGTACCCTTTAGTCCTTTGGTACAAAAGACCAATCTTTCATGTCTTTCTATCGCACCAACATATGCAATGACATTCAACACAGTTTAGTTCCAAATATCAGAAGGTGCATGGTGGCTTACTCTTTCATACACCCACACATGTAAGAATGAGCACATCACAACACATACAAGCATGTGCACGGTGGCACCCATGTTATTCGGTACAATGCCCACAAGTCGCAACACAGAAAACAGAATGTCAACAAATGTCTTAAATGTCGACAAAATCATTACAATCACCACAATTTCATTTTTCTTACCTTTTCAGATGGTGTCCCATGATGATGTCACTGCACTGAAGCGATTTCAACATCCTCACCTGGTGTCATTCCAAAGTCTCCTCTGTTGTCTGTCATCTTTCTGTAAATAAAGTAGTTCCATCCTCTCATCTGTCATCCTTCTGTAAATAAAGTATTTTCATCCTCTCCACTGTTGTCTGTAGCATTTTTATAAAAGGAAAAAGAAAACAAAATGTCCTACTTCTACCCTGCTGTCTTTGCTGTCCTGTGATGATAAAATAAAAAAATTAGTTACAACCGATTGTCTGTAGTCTGAGTCAGAATTTGCCTTTATAAAGTCCTCCTAGCTGTGCTCCTGTAGTCCTCTGTGGCAAATTTGTCATCTTCTGTGGTCCTCTGCTGTTCACTCACTGTGTCCACTCAACTCCCACCTTCACATAAATGCGGGACCACCACATCTGCATGTCTCTCCACTCCATGCACTGCAGCAGCTGTAGCTGAAGGTGATACTCCATCTTGCATGTCTTCATATTTTCTTCCATTCTTCTTTCTTCCCTGGGTAGGGTAGGACTTTGTTTCAACCAATGTGCAGTGCAAAGGACAGTGCAAAACACAGAACAGCTAATGTGCCAAGGTGTCCATCAAGTTCAGTGCTCTTTCTCCTCCGCAGTTTCCCTGTCATGCTCCACTATGCACTGACCACCACCTCTGTGTGCATCTCCACTCCATCCATGGCAGCTGCTGTAGCCATAGGTGATTGGGAACATAACACTTTCAGTTGGCCCCCTTGGTCTGGTGAGTGAAATAATCCTCACACTGTCATCCACTGTGTGAAGTCACACTCAATACTTTATGAACTCCCCACTTTTCTCTCACCAACCAGCAACTCCAAAGTAATGTTTCCGTCACTTTTCCCCTTTACTTTCACTCACCAGACCTCTTTTAGCTCAGTCTTTTTCATTTTCATTTGGCACAGCCCATTCAATGACTGGCATGTCACTGCACTGCGTCTGAAACACCAACGGGCATAGCCTTGTTTAACCAACGTGCAGCAATCCATTTAATGCCTATGACACCATGTCTGACATTCAGTGTCACACGATGCACCAAACTCTATGGTCTCTCACAAACTCTCAGTGTCTCTCTCTCTTGCACTCTCAATTGTCGGTCTCTCTCTCTCAGTCGCCAGTCTCTGTCTCGGTCACCGGTCTCTCTCTCTCTATCAGTCGATGGTCTCTCTCTCGGTGGATGGTATCTCTCTCTCTCGGTCGCCGGTCTCTATCTCTCTCTCTCTCTCTCAGTCACCGGTCTCTCGCGCACTCTCAATCACCAGTCTTTCGCGCACTCTCGCGCGCACTCTAAATCACCAGTCTCTCGGTCGCCGGTCTCTCTCTCTCTCTCGGTCGCCGGTCTCTCTCTCTCTCTCTCTCAGTCGCCGGTCTCTCTCTCTCGGACCCTGGTCTCTCTCTCTCTCTCGGTCGATGGTCTCTCTCTCTCTCTCTCTCTCAGTCACCGGTCTCTCTCTCTCAGTTGCCAGGCTATCTTTCTCTCTCTCTTGGTCGCCATTCTCTTGCCTCTCAATCCTGCGATCTCTCGTGCACTCTCTGGCACTCTAAATCACCAGTTCTCGGTCACATCTCTCTCTTTCTCAGTCGCTGGTCTCTCTGTCTCTTGGTCACGGCTCTCGCGCACTCTTGTGCACTCTCAAGCACCAATCTCTCACGCACTCTCAATCACCAGTCTCTCACGCACTCTCTCGCACACTCTAAATCACCAGTCTCTCGGTCGCCGGTCTCTCTCTCTTTCTCGGTCGCCAGTCTCTCTCTCTCTCGGTCACCAGTCTCTCTCTCTCTCTCTCTCTCTCTCTCTCTCTCAGTCGCCAGTCTCCCTCTCTTTCTCAGTTACCGGGCTCTCTTTCTCTCTCTCTCGGTCGCCGGTCTCTTGTGCTCTCAATCACCAGTCTGTCGTGCACTCTCTCGCCTCTCAATCACCAGTCTCTTGGTCGCCAGTCTCTCTCTCGGTCACTGGTCTCTCTCTCTCTCTCGGTCACCGGTCTCTAGCATACTCTTGCGCACTCTCAAGCACCAGTCTCTCGCGCACTCTGTCGTGCACTCTAAATCACCAGTCTCTTGGTCGCCAGTCTCTCTCTCGGTCGCTGGTCTCTCTCTCTCTCTTGGTCATCGCTCTCTCCCTCTCTCTCTCTCTCTCTGTGTCAAGCGCCAGTCTGTGTCACAAACTCTTCCTGGTACCATTGTCTGCTTCCCCTGCAGCTCCTCATCATGTACACTCAGAGAAGCTGCAGAGGGACTATTAGGGGCAAGTCTTTTGTGTCACTAGTGTGATCCTCATTATCTGTAGTTGTGATACTCTGGAAAGCAATCAACACAGAGGTGTACATTGCACGTGCAGCATATATACGATGGTTCAGCGCTCTTCTTTTTCAGTGCACAATTTCTGCACCTACCCTTCTTCACTTTCACTGGGTAGTGTGGCCCAGCAGAAGTAGGATCCTGCTCAGTTACAGTAACTGGGGTACTTTGTCTCCTATTGGTGTACCCTTCCAGCAGATGCTCCAAGAGGGCAATGTGAAAATTTAGCTGCCTATACTTGTTCACCCTCCCGGTCTTGGATCATTGAACGTGATGCACACTCTCTCGAAACAAAGTAAAAGCATTTGCCAATGCCAAGGCCCACAAAAAACAGAAAAGATATATCCACCACTTCTTAGATTTTCTGCTGCTGTGGTACTGGCCCCGAAGCTGGTCAGCGACATCCACACCATTCATGTGCATGTTATACTGCTTCAGCACTTCAGGACAGGGAACAGATACTCCAGTGCCATTTCTTTGTTGCCTGGTCACAGATGTTGCTGGTAAGGTCGGATCATAATGAGCTGAGAGAAGGAAAACAGGATTGTTGTCTTTCCAAACTGTGGCAACGAGTGATCCATTCTGTAGCTGTTCACAATGACCACGGTCTTTCTTCTTCATTGCTACTTTGTTAAGTTCTGCAGGCCAGCCAACCCTGTTGGTACGCATTGTGCCACATGCATACAAGTCAACATTCAAAAGTTCTTTTGCCAGGTGAACCAATGTGAAAAAATTATCATAATACACATGGTGTCTTTTGCCACGCAGATCTTTAGTCAGGTCTGTCACCACCCTCTCTCCAAGGCCCACTTCCACAGTGCTAGTAACCTTTCCTGTGTAGACTTGGAAGTCTGACACATAACCATTGTGAGGATCTGCAAGAACCCACACCTTTATTCCATACTGTTGTGGCTTGCTTCGCATGTACTGCTTGAATGAGAGCCATCCTCTGAATCCTACCATGGACTCATCGATTGACACTTCTCGGTGTAGGTGGTACTCCATCTTGCAAGCCATCCAAATGCGCTCCAGGATGGGATGCACATGATGAAGTTTGTCGTGATTTTCCGATCCTCTGGGTGGATTTAGTGTGCTATCGTTGGCACGTAGACACTGCGTAATCTTCTCATAATGCTCACAGGTCATTACCTTTGAAATCGGACAACGTCCATAGAGATGTTACTTCCCCAGTACATACAGTAGTGTGGCGCCTTCATAATAGACATGTATAGCCGTATTCCAAAAAACATTTTATATGCTCGCCCCGCCACCAGAGTCCATCGGGTGTCCACTTTATTTGCTTCTGCCTGCTTACGGGCACTGTACCGGTTTGTATCCTCAGCTGTCAGTTCATAGAGTATCAGTGGAAATGTAAGGTTCATGAAATCCACCGAGTCTTCTCTGCTCCCATCACTGTGGCCACACCCACAGGCTCCTTAAAGTCTTCAACATGCACTGGCTTGAGCAGACATGTCCAACCATCATTGTGAGCCACATCAAGATGTGTTGAAAGTTGCTCATGTTGTTCAGCAGCATCCACTTCAACAGGGCTACATGCACGCTGCAGTCTAGCCAAAGGGAGATCATCTTCACTGTCTCTGTAGTTGCTTTGCCGCCGTAGCTTGGCTAGTGGAACATCATCCTCTTCGCTCTCTGAGGAGTACCTCTTCCGGTGCAATGTGGCCAGGGGCAGATCATCTTCTTCACTGAATTCACTATCTGGTGTACTGATAGGCATCATGCGCATTAAGTCCACCTGGATGTCAGAATCATCAGAACTGCCAAAATCCAGAAAGTCATCTGCCTCATTTTCACTAGCGCTATCAAACAAGCACAGCAGGTTGTTATTGTACACATTCTCCATATTCACCAGTTTGATTGCTGTGTGCTCTTTACAAGGTTCTGAGACTGTCTCGGATAGTCTCTCTGGAGGTTATAATGATCGAGGTTCTAACGATCTCCGGTGGTTGCAACAATCTCTGGCAGTCATGCACAGTCTCTACAATAGAAAAATAAAGCCATATCTTTGCACTGCGAGCCACACAAACTTGCTGCATCCAACATATGTTCCACCCACAATGCTTTGTTACCTGGTACAATAAAAGACAAACCACAGGGTGTTTAACAGTATGGGGGGGTGGCCCACAAGCCATGGAATCCATGTTATGTAATGTAGCTGTTTGTTTGAAAGTGGAGGTCAGGACACTCACACCAGGGCATCCATCCTGTGCAATGCATTCCCTGGTGTCAGGGACCTCCCTTCAACTAGCAAACACAGAGCGCCATCACAAGAAAAGGATTCCCACGTATACGCCAACAAATCAGACAGCATTCTCAATGATGTGTAGTGGTACCTCCCTCCACCCCCCCAATGCCCGGCAGCATCACAAAATGGCATTCGGTTTATATCACATCTCTGTTGTAAACAGCTAGCCACAGGTCGGAGACCACGAGACTCCAGGGAATCCATTTTGTGTGACTGTGCCTGGTGTTTGAAGGTGGGATGGAGCACCCTGCCAGCATGTCAACCATTGCATGCTGGCGTCGCAGCTCGGAGGGAGTAGGGTCCCCCAGACATCAGGTACTGCTCTTTGTTGGATGGAGCCAGGCCTTGTGTCACCCACCACCATCCCACAAACAGCAGTGGCCATTGTCTCAGTGCCCCTCTCCCTCCAAGACCCGACACCAGCACACAAAATGGTTGCCTTGCTGTCATGGGCCTTCAATCCAACCTTCAAACATATGACGCAATCCCACAACATGGATTCCCTGGTGGCCTGTGGTCTCCACACCCTACGGTATACACCAACAAATCAGACAGCATTCTCAATGGTGTGTAGTGGTATGTCTCCCCACCCCCCAATGCCCAGCAGCAACACAAAATGGCATTCGGTTTATATCACATCTCTGTTGTAAACAGCTAGCCACAGGTAGAGACCAAGAGACTCCAGGAATCCATTTTGCTGATGTCCAGTGGTCCCACTCAACCCTCCAACACCCAGCACATACAAACAGCAGTCTGTTCTTTTGCACACTCACTCATTAGCCCCCACCCCCAAAAGCAGCACCATGACAGAACGGCATCATCTTTGGTACATTGTTCTCCAGCATCTAACATCTGCCATGAATCACTCGGTGGGGTGGGTGAGATGCACTGGACACTAGGAAAATGGATGCCCAGGTGTCCGGGCTCTCCAACCCCAACCTCGAAACACCACCCACCATCCCACACAATGGATTTCCTGGGATCCAGTGGTTCTCCATACCCGACAACATACTAAAAATCCCTCGCTGCTGTTCAGTGGTCCCACTGCAACCCTCTGACACCCAGCACAAACAAAATCATCAAGTCCCAAATACCCACCACTAGACACTCGGGGTAGGGGGAAGATTCAGTGGTTGCAACCAAACCATGACCAAATCGCATTCCCTGGTGTGCATCAGGCCCTACCCATGTCCTCCTTCCACCCCAGATCCACTCACAAATACAGCCCATGTGAAAGAAAAATGAGCAGCCCAGTATCTGCCTGGTTTGAGTCCCCCACACACACACACACACAACTTTACCTGAACTAAATGACCACACAGACTCCATGCAGACGTAACTCCAGCAGAATTCTTTTTGTGAGCAGCATTGTTTCACGACCCACCCCTCCACAGAAAGCAAACAGCTTACCAATGATGAAATAATAACGAACAGCCCAGTGGCACATTTGTTTGACAAACTCCCCACCCCACCACAGAAAGCCAAGACCATTACCTAGTGAAGCTTTCTACCACGCACTGAAAAGCTGCTCCATGGTCGGTCACCCGCTCAGTTCCCAACAAAGAACCCCCCCTTGCTGCAACAGAAAACAAACAGAAAGGCAACAGCGTAGCGTAGGGTAGCTAAAAAAACAACAGGATGGCTCCATGGATGGTCACCCGTGCAGTTTACATTGATGAACCCCCCCTTGCCACAACAGAAAGACAACAGCGGTACCTCCATGCCCATTACCTGCAATGAAAAAGTGACCAGGGTAGCTAGAACATGACAGGATGGCTCTCCTAACAAGGCACATCCACAAAAGATGGAGAGTCACGTTCACCAAGAAGGAGTTGTAATGGCATTTCAGACTTCTTGGTGACACGCCTCGCAGAAACAAAACCGTAGAGAACAGAAAATAAATAAAAGGAAATACCATACCAAACGATAGTGAGGAGGTGATAGTTGTAGGCAGCTCACTAGGCAGCTCGATCCAGCCTTCACTGCATTCAGCAGTAAATGAAGACGCCAAGACTAAAACGTGGTTTTCTCTGCTTTTTCAAATGGAAAGCCAACACTTGCCAGCCAATCCAGGGAAGTGTAAAATGTGGGGCATCACCCAGAGAGGGTCAATAAGCAGTAGCAGGATTGGCTGGCAAGTAATACTACAATATTTGGCTGACGACTCCAGATGTAGCATGGCAACACAGGGACAATACAGCTGACATCTGTATTCATCCTTGGAGACACTCAAGAACTTGATCTGCCAACTCCAGGCGACAGCTAGGACACAATGAGTTAAGACAGTCAAGAGTTGTGCACTTTCAGCCACACAATGCACACCCTCCTCCTCCTCCCAGAAGAGGTGCTGGATACTTACCACAGACTGCTTGTAAAATTAAAGGGAAACATCTACATGCTGCCAAAAGCATCATAGGTTAGTAAGGTGCGCAGTAGTGCAATGCCAATGCACATCAAACAACAGATGTAAAGATTACCTTTAATTTTAACTTTTTAGCTTTATCAGTCCCTCCTCCATTTTGTGTTGTCCATGACCCTGCTGATCTGTGGCAACCTCTGCTGAACCGAAGTGACGCACGATACGGGAAGCAACCCGCCTAGATTTGTGCTGCCCTACTCAGTATCACTGCTGTGCTGGTTTAGCATAATGGAATAAACTGCAGTTCATTCAGAGGTTAGTTTTCTGAACAGCCAAACCATTCTTTTCATTGCTACCACTGGGTGAAAGCAGAGGTGGATTATCATTATGCACAACTAACAGCAGTAGTCTTTTAATCAAGTTATGCGCTCCGTTTTATTTCACTTGTCCTGCTGTGTTGTAAAGCCAAAGTCTAAGTGCCGTTGGTTCCATTGGGTTCATTGATTATGCTGTCTGCCAAATAACACACAGCATGGTTCAAAACAAATAAGTACTTCAAAACTGACCATGCTCGGTCACAGGATAAAACATAAATTATTTTATTATTTGATAAAATAGTTGCTGGCACACCAAATATTTTTGCATGTAAGGACTTTGTCACAGTGTGCCAGCAGCAGGGGTGAGTGCTACTTGTTTTGAGCCATGCTGTGTGTTTCATTGTTGGGAGTCTGCAGTTTGCAATATTGGCTCCCATCATGAGTCACTTTAGCTGCCTGTTTTTTGGGGATAGATGATTATATTCTTGGTCACTGTTCCCTTGAATATGTGCATTCTGGAGCCTTGTTCAACTGCTCTACACCACTCCCCCTTCATTTCTCTCCCTCCCACCTTCTCAATCGGGAAACACATTCATTACCATGAACGTCATACAGGAGTTCATCAGAGAGACAGATCTGCTTCTTCAGCAGTCATGAACTCTGTGGTCAAACAAAACACTGATTTATAGCTGTAGTTGTCCAGGAAAATGCCTCCCCCTCGCAGCCAATGTGCATGGTCCACTTGCCCGGTACTGAGAATGACAGTTCAGTCTTTTCTGCACCTGCCATTCAGCATTGTGCTACTTGTATTCACTGTGTACCGAAGCAAGTACTGCTGTATATTAATTCAGAATTGCTCAGCAGTGTGCTGAAGTCTGCCTGAGATCAAACTGCTTCTTGGGCTTCATGAAAGCTTTACCTGCAATAGCAGTCATACTGTGTAGCCCACCCAGAACTGATTTTTATTTAGCTGCAATGAACTGCAGTACTAATATAAGGAGTAAGCAGTTCTAACAGTAAAACAGCTGGTGTCTTGAAAATAGAATCGCATTGCTTGTTTCATGCAATTACTTTATGCTCGATGTCTCCGTTTGTAAAGGTGGAATGTATGTTGGGTATTTGCACTCTCTTGTTGTGATTCAGTGGCCTGTGCTCAGCTTCCCATCCAGAATTAGTGGCTGCACACAACAAACCAGATAGTGTGACAAACGACAACACAGTGGACTGTTATGGTGCCGAAATAGGGAGAAACAATGCCAGACACAGGAAATGCCTTCCTTGACAGATGAACACATGAGAGCAAAGTAATTTGCAGTTGTAACTTCGTGCTGCTCACTGTACAGTATATCAGTTCTCCATGTACCCCCCGTATGCGACGTCACGCTCCTGCATGCATCTATCGTGCATGTGCGAACTTTTACAGCATGTCTCAGCACACGGCGGGAGAGAGCACTGAAAACACATGTTTACGAGTGAAATTATGAAAAACAGCCAAAGGTAAGTAAAATGTGCTTTAATTGAGGAGGGGGTGCCAGGTACCTCCTGTGTGACTCTGCAAACAGCCATATGGTGGACGTTTCCCCTTTAAGGCAATGCATGTCTATAGAATATTACCGATTTGAGGAAGGTCTAAGTTAGGACAGTTAGGAGTCCATGGTGTCAGGCAGGCAATATCCCTTCCACCCACCCCCAAGACCATGCACTGCAGCCTGAATGCAGACCCATTGTTACAGTGAGTCAATGTACATCAATGAAGCATCACCGTGATTGCAGTAACACAGAAATGCATATAATTTTTACCAGTCTGTATTAGAACTGAACATTTCATTGTGGCAATAACAAACTTGAAGCTGTATGGTGTGGTGGGATAATGTCATGCCTCAGATAGTGGATGTACTCAGCCTGTTGTCTCTTACCTGACTACTTGAGGTGTTATCTAATTCAACACAATAGTCAGCTTGTTAGTGATTACTGTCAAAGAATATGCTATGTTGAGTAATACATAGTTTCTTTACTCACGGTGTGTTAGGCGCGCCCCTGCAGCAGTCTTCCAGCAGCCTCCCACATTTCATGTGTGAGGTAGTACCAGCACGTATCATTGTCCGGTATCTCCTTCTACTTTTCAATACATAAAACACTGACGCAACAGCTTCCACTTTCTCTTGCACATGGCAGGATTTTGTTCGCACTTTAACATCATCCGCATGAATCCATGGATGCAACTCCACATCATATCCAGCTTCCTGTTCATACTTCTCATTAGTATATGAGGATTGCCTTTGGCCTGAGCTGCCTCACAGGCAGCACACCTCCCTCACACTCCAGAGTTTCATTTTGAAAAGTTGGGTTTAAAGCTGTAACAAACAGAGACACAACACTATATTACTGTGATATATTGTCACATGTGTATTTTTTGAGCTCTGGTAAGGTTTTAGAGTACAGATGCACATATAGCTAAATTTGTGTTTTTCTGTTGTTATAATAAGAAGTATTGGTATGTGGCTACACTGATTGTTAAATAATATGAGATTAACAACACAGTACTGCCTCCATGATGCCATGTTTAACTGTGCCTTATACATATACTCTAACTATAGTCAGATATTTATGCTACATCTTGTTGGCAATAATTTCCTGCATGTCACAATTCTGAACGTCACTGCATCTCAATTTGTGTGGTGGTGTGAAAGTGAGATAGCATGTGTTTGTGTTGTTTATGTAATGTATGCAGCTTTTCTATTTTTTGACCAAGTTTTTTTGGCTCTTAAAAGAGCCTTTTTTTATAATGATATTTGCTTTAAGAGTCTGATATTTTTAGAGGACTGTGAGGTCACCCGGGAAAAGGCAATTGCCAGCATGTGAGAAGTGTACACCGTCTGGCAGGTATAGTCAATTATTACAATACTTAATTTCAGGATGACGTATGGTGTACATCCCAGACATGTGCAGATATCCAGATATTTGTATGTTAACCTTTCTTCATGCTCTGTCAAGCAGGTACATGTGCTGTTCTGCTTGCCAGACCCAATGCTCTGTAATATCAGAAAAGATGATCTTACAGGCAGGTAACATAGACATTATAGAAGCAAGGTCCAAATTTGTTTCTGACACTAAATCTACCCATCGTTTGGTGCCCAAATCACTGCCTCCAAGATGAATCAGTAGTATGTCTGGCTGAGCTTGAGTCCTCAGAAGTCTGTGCATTGTTGGCATGAGATGCTCCCTCATGCACACCCCTGTCAAACCACTTAACAGAGCAATTTGGAAGCTGCAGGTCTTTGCCAAAATCACTCCTCTGAGCATACTCTGAAGTTTGCCTTACTATACTGCTGCTGATGATCCACAGAGTCCTTTTGCTGTTTTCTGCCATTCTGAGTTTTTAAGCTGAGAAGTGGACAGACAGCTACAAAAAAAAATCAGTGTTTCTCCTGTAGTGTCTAGTCACTACTGAATATGAAAGTGAAATTTCCCTCTCTCCTTCAACACTGGTTTGGTGGGCTATCCCAAAACACAGTTATTTTAAAAGTTATTGGTTTATGCTTTCCGATGGCTAACCAATACAGTGACTATAACTACACTGAATGGCTATAGCTGCTGTCAACCAGAAATGCTAAAACATTTCTTAGTGGGAAAACACTACCTTGTTATAGGCTACTTCAAACAATCACAGCTACACAGAGGCATATGACTGGTTGCCGCTTGTGTTATGATACACGATGCTGTTTGCTTTATGCTCCATTTGCAGCTGTATCTGTGCTAGTAAGTATGGATTGACACTCTGACTTTAAACAGTAATAACTTCTTTTTACAGCATAATAGGTTATTTAGATTGTCATAGTCAAATAGAGCAGTAAAAAATATTTTGTTTAATACTATTTTTGTGCTACTAACAGTTTTTATAATGCTAGGAAAATTGTTAACAAAATGTGATGTACTTACACAGAGTAAAGCAGTGTGTCTCAGGTTCTTCAAAGATGGCTGCTATGTCCTTCTTCTCTACTCTTCAGCACTTGTGAGTGGTTGCCTGACATGGCCTGATCAATGTGACGCTGCATTGGTCGCAGTGTGTGTCAGTCAAATAGGAAGAAATCTCTCATTAGCTGAGCCTTACAGGGGTTGTTTATCAATGTCATTTTGAGACACTTTCATGCTCACAACCCTATTATTCAACATTTTTGTGCATTTGACACTACTTTTGTGACACTACATTCGACACTTTAGTCGTGCAACACTAAATTATTGACACGTTCGTGCTCACAACACCATATTATGCAACACTGTCAAACATTCAATGCTACTTTTAAAATATTGTTAAAAATAGTATTTATTGGGAAAAATACTGTGTATACTTTACATTGTGCCAGTACTTCACTTTTGACATTTTACATATATATTCTCATATCATAATTGAGCTTATGTTCTCCAACGTTTGAAAACTTTGTATATTGGTTTAGTGGAGTTCAGTAATAATGTCACAATATTTATTAAAGACTACTATTTATTCTTCTAATATGACACATGGGCAGTGTGTTTCACTGTATTATGTTAGCAAAAAAAAGAGCAACACTAAATATTTCCTTTTCTGTTTTTATTATACAGGTGTCTGATACTTCTGTAAGATTGTTCCAGACTACTGTGAATTTCCAGACAAGAAAGATGCCCTCTAAACAGAGACAGACCTCTATGCAGAGACGAAACAGATAGAATAGTAGTTCACTGTTGCTTAAGAGTGGTCCGAAACCCAGTGATGCTAGTTCAAGATGTAAAATGATTAAGCGTTCTGCTCAAGGAGTGACTTCACAGGTTGCTTGCTCCACAGAAGAAGTACATACTTGCTCAACTGCAAGGAAAAAAATGTGTAGCTGAGCAACAGTTGTGGAAATCTATGAAACGAAACACTAAATTTGCAAAGGCAAGCATAAATAAATGTACTCAACAGCGTCATAAATATGTAACTGCTGATGGTTATCTGAGGAAGCAAAAGTATTTTCAATCACTAGCTTTTAAAGCTAAGATTGACAGACTTATTGCTGCTGTGATGAGATGCGAGTGCGAAAAAATTAAGAGTTATCTCTCTTTGATGAAATTGCATCTCAAAGTATGTATGTTTGTTAATAGAGCAGTATTTTTTCTTCAACGTTTGTGGCGTAAGATGTCACATGTACTTGAGCAGTTCAGGAAAGTTCTGTATGACATTAAGATGAGGCTACAATGGTCTCCTGTCTTGAACCTGCACAATTTCTGTGATGTTTTCACAGGATGCTGACTGCACACACAACACTCAGAGGCGTATTTCTGGGAGAAGTCATATTACTCACAGAAAAAGGACAGCAACTTGTGCATTGATGAGCCAGTAAACTGTGTAATGTGCTGAGTGTGTGTGATGACACTACAATGGAGTCAGATGATGAGTGTGAGGCAACTACTCAGCCTCGTAAGTATCACTGTCTCTCATGGACATATGATGCGACTTGCAACTGAAGGCAATCATCATTTGACAAAGCTGAGCACTTTATTAACCTGTTTGTCATTACTGATCATAAAGACAGACATAAACTGTTTGAGAGCAAAGACCTTTGTGAGATTCGTCCACATACTGGACTTATGGGTCATTAAGCTTGCATGTCTCAATAGTGGTGTTTGCGACAGTGTCTTTCACCACATGCGGATGCTGGGAGTGCATCAATCAGGCATGCAGAACTTTGTGTACAGGGTCTATGAGGTTCGATGAGTTGTCACTCAGTATACTCATCTGAATGACTTACTGAAGTCTGGTGACATACATGGTGCCATGACATTTCTGAGACAGCTGTGACATGTCAGCAGTGTGACAGATACTGTGATTGATCAGTCAATTGCTGATGGAAATTCTGTCTCTGTCTTAGAAACTGATATTCTCAAGCAGGTTAGGAAATCAATTGCCAAATCTGAGTTGGCAAAGACAGACAAATTTGACTCTGTATGTGTGTCATGTGATCAGCTGTGTTACGAAAAACAAACGGTCACAGTGAACCTGGAAACCTTGTCACCATACAATGACATGTGGTTTCAACTGTCAGCATTTCTGCTGTTAAAATGTGACTTCCAGTTAGACCCAATCATTGTGATGTGCAAGCACTGTTTCTCCAAACTGAAGGCTAACATTCTGCCACCAAGGTCAGTCTTGAACAATATGGAGTCACATGTTACACCAGCTGAGACTGCCACATTGAATATGTTTGAACAGATTCTTATTCAGACTATGAAACCATTTCAAACTATTCTACATCTGAACACAAAGACATGGAACATTCCACAAAAGAACTCGTTAGATCTCTTAGGGTTCCATTATGTATCTTCCACTTCCTATGCAGGAAAATGTGGAGGCGATCTCCATTGAGAACACTTTGGTAATTCTTGTCAATGGTGTTCCAACAAAGTCAAAAGTCATTTGGCAGGATGTCAATGTAGAGAAGTGAAGCTTGCTCTTACTTATTTAAAGAGCAACGCTCCCTTTTATGCAGACCTTGATATTGATTGCATGACCAGTGTGCCTGTTGAACATGATGTGTTGGAAACCACAAAACCAATGATTGAGAAGGTCAGTGTGGAGACAAATGATAATGTGTATGAACAATATACATGTCACCATGCATGGCAGAGATCCAGTAGGGACAACACTGATCTTTATTAAATGACACAGGTGGAAGGTGAGCCTGTCAGCATTTGGGAGGCAACATTGGAAGCACACTGTTTCCCAGATTTATTCCCAAAAGGATCAGGTGGACACCTAAATGAAAGAGAAATGCAAGTACAGGGTGCTGAGTTCTCAGTAAGGATGGCAAATTCACACACAACATACAGTACCTGTTTCATCCCCTGTGGGAGAGTGAGCTTAGCATACTGTCTGCGTCTATTGCACATATTATTTGTCTCATAACTGCACTCGATGGCATGACAGCTGCACAGTTCCTGGAGAAACTAAAGCAGAAGGATGAAAATGTGCAAATGAATTTGTCTTCCATTCTGTCCAGTCTATGTGACACCAAAGAATACTGGTATCGTAGACATTCTGAGGTGATGACCATGCTAAGAGTATGGTCCAGCCACATGGTTTGTCACAGTCAGTTGAGCCAAGTAGGCCTGGGATGAGGTCATAGAACTCTTGAAGTGTATTAATTGTGATGTAGAGAGCATTTCATCAATGACTCTTGGAGAAATGTGCTCACTTGACCCTGTGTCTGTGACAAGACATTTCCACAAGCGATTCCATGATATTCTGACTTTCATTTTGTCAAAGGAGAATCTGCCTCTTGGTATTGTGGAGCATTACTTCTTGAGGACGGAGTATCAGGCACAACGTGCTCCTCACATTCATATGTTACTGTGGATTAAGGATGCCCCACGCATAGGTAACATGAAGCAGCACAAGTGCTAGAATCCATTAAGCAATACATCACTTACAGCATTCCAGAAAAGTACAACAGTCCTACACTGTAGAAGTTGGTGCAGAAGTTTCAACACCATATTTGTGCGAAATACTGCCGCCGGGTAGTGAAGAACAAATCTGATTGGACACAAGATGCCGTTTCAGATTCCCCAAATGTGTCTATTAGGATGGGTGTATGAATGAACTTTTTTCAGCTATGTGACACCACTTGAAGACAAAATCAACCAAGAGGGTTTATGAGTTACCCAGAGAAGAGAATGAGGTGTACATCAATGACTATAACCCTACTCTTCTTCTAATGTGGCAAGCAAACATAGATGTTCAGTTTGTGGCTGACAACTCGTTGACTCTGGTTCGGTACGTCACTTTGTACATAACTAAACATGAACAGACTAGCTTGCAAAATCTTTGGGAAGATATTGCCAGTTCAAGCAAGTCACTGACATCTCAGTTGTGGTCACTGAGGTTGAAGACCCTATCACACAGAGAATGTGGTGCTTAAGGGGCCAGAGATCGCTTGATTGGTACACATTTGTCTCGGCAAATGTGATGCTGTGTGCTTTCTCAGTGAAACTACAAAGAGAAGCGAAAACATGTACTTATTCCTAATGCTGAGATTGAGGAACTGCTCTCAAGAGACCCTGTTCAAGACATACCTTGAAGAATAACTTCATTGACATGTACTACTCCCGTGAGACATGAAGACATTGATCAAATGTGTTTATTTGAGGTGGCTAAGTGGTATGACTATAAGACGGATGTCTCACCTGATTGTACATATGACATTTACAAGGTCAAAGGAGTGGACAGCTGTCTCGCTAAGAGACATAAGCCTTGGCTCACTGACCATTGTAAGTTACATCTAGGCACATCTGAGAGCAGAGAGCATTACTACTTTGCTCTCCTATTTCTATTTAGACCCTGGAGGAATGAGTCTGAATTAAAAGGTGACTGTGAAACATTTGAGGAAGAATTCAATCATAGTTTTGTGACTTTCAAAAGTGAATACTCAGACACATATATACAGAGGCTAGAAACTGAGAAGAAGCAGCTTGAGAAGGCACAGAAACAACTTGAAGAGGGCAATCCCGTCAGTTCACAGGACAATCTTGATCCAGAAGGACAAGGTATCCTTGGAGAACCTCTGCCTCTGAATAACCCAGAAGTACTCATGTAGGAAGTGAAGGGTGCTATGGAACATGGCACACACTGCAGTGTTGACCCAGCTGAGTTGAGAGAGAGACTCAGTGAGCAGCAATGTGTGGTTCACTCTGATGTCACTGATGCTGTCCGGCATGGGATACTACACGAACACAAGAAATGTGACTGTCTTGACTACAAGCCACTGCTGATGTTTGTTAGTGGCTCAACCGGCACAGGGAAGAGTTTCCTTATAGAGGCCATAACGGCAGAAATACAGAACCTGACAGTGTCATCAATGTCTGTTGCTGTTAGTGCTCCCACTGGACTGGCTGCATACAACATTGGTGGAATTATGTTACGCCATCTCTTCATGTTGCCAGTGGAGCATGGCAAAAGCAGGAGAATATAGTAAACTGTCATTTGTGGTTGCATCTCGGCTTCATTCTATGTTTACTAAGATGAAGTTACTCATCATTGATGAGATTAGTATGGTCTCCAATTTAATGTTTGCCTGTATACACCATATGTCTACAGGAGATCTTGGGGGCTGACTATGGAGATGCAACTGTTGGATCAAGCTCGTACAGGTTTTGTCACCAGAACATGTTTCAATGTTATATAGTCGAAGAATCAGAATGGATACTACATCCATAGAAACATCATGTGATGTTTTCAGTGATGTGTACTCCTGAGGCACATGCATTGTGTGTCTTATGCCATGACTGAAGAAATGTGCCGAGTTCAACAGTGCCATGTTGCAGAGAGAGAATCAAGAAATTCTTACTCTGCATGCTGTTGATACAGTTGATGGTGTCATTCTAAGTCAGAAGCCGGTAGCAAAGATGACTGAACAATTCTCTGAATTGAAGCCAGATGTTTCACACACAGCTGGCCTGGAAGCTGTTCTTACAGGTTGTAAGAATGCACACATCATGCTATGATGCAATCTTGATGTGGAGCATGGCATGGTAAATGGTGCCATGGATAACATCATTGACTTCATTTACAATTTCAGAAAATGTTTATTGAGACACTTGTCCACTTTGATAACATGGAACAGCCTGTGCAGATTGATCGTACCTGTGTTAAGTTCCAGGTATTTAAGGATATCTATGTGAACAGGAAACAATTCCCAATATGTGTTGCATATACTATTTCAATTCACAAGTTTCAGGGCTTGAGTTTGATTCAGCAATGGTGGACATAGGGACAGACATTTTCAAAGATGGCATGAGCTACATTGTACTTTCACGCATTCATAGTCTTTCTGGGTTGCACATCATAACACTCGTGCCTCAGAAGATATGCTCTGACAAGTGATGTATTGTCGAGTACAACAGATTACATACTCTATATCAGCCACGGATGTCTTTAATACCACTACCTACATATGTGGTTGTCTCACATCCCACAGCCACAGCTACACCTGGCAACAAAAGAAAATGAGCTTCTACAAGTGATTCAACTGTACAGAGTGCAACAAGGTCACAATGTCAAATACAGATGCAGAACCGGATGTCGGTCACAAGTCAGCTGGTATGACTGTTGTCCCAGTGTTTGGTAACAGTACTAGAGTAAACTGCTATGCTAATTCAGCTATGCAAGTCTTTCTCCACATGCCACACTTTGTGCAGGCAATATCTGCTTGACAAGAGACTCCCTTATCAAAGGCATTAAAGCAGATTGTCAGTGTGGCTTCGATCAGTCTAACAACGGTAGTCACTTACACCTCTACGATAGGTGTTGGGTACATATGATGGATGTGTACATTTGCTGCTAACATGCAGCAGGACACCAGCGAGTTCATGATGGCAAGCATAATCAGCTTGGGTGAAGAGGGATCCCAATGCATCACTATTTCACTGTGTCATATGTTACCAAATATGCATGTGTGTTATGTGGTCATTCAGAGTGAGAAACCACAGAAGACATGCTTTGGGTTTCTCTGTTTGTGCCTCAGATTAAAAGTGTCAAGTTCCAGCAGTTTTGTACAAATGCCGAAAATGGTCACTTGTGTATAAGGTGTGGAGGTACATGTACTCAGTCCATACGTCTCAGGACTTCATCTCAATATCTTATGCTTGTATTGCATAGATTTGACTCTAATGGGCTCAGAGTTGACACACCTATCACTGATTTCACAGCTGGTAGAACTGTATTTAACCAAGCAGTGTTTGACACTCATGCTCTGATCTACCACTATGGCCAGTCTGTACATTCTGGACATTACACTTGTTTGTTGAGGTACAGAACTGACTGGGTTGAGTGCGATGACTCAACAAGCTCTTTCAAACAGAGACTACCATGACACTTAAAAAATGTATACGTACTGATATTGAAGAATTACGACAATCTTTATGTGTCAGAGGAATAGTCACACAACATGTGGCATACTTTGCTGTCCATTTTGTTACAGAATAACTTCTGGAATATTATCAGATTTTTCTTACAGATGTACATGCATGACTACACTGGTAACATATCACATGGTTTAATAGCATATGCTTACTCAATGTGACATATAAAGATTGTTGTGTTGATCAGTGACACAGTGAAAATAGTTGCAGTGGTCTTCAATCGGTGCCAGCTGTCTTCACAGTCACTAGAAAAACCACACTTACATGTCTAAGAAATACTTTTAAATGTCAAAAGAGATATTTCTATCTGGTTGCCCTCTTCTGTCATTGTCTCTTCTTATGAGTATGTTGTATGCAGACAGAGCAAGTACTAGTTGGCACACTTGCCAACTGTGTGCCTCTACTAAAGCACAATACTTGTCCATATGTATAAAGAAAACTGTGTAACATGTCTGTTTGTAAACAAAATTCTGTATGATTACATTATTAGGATTTTTTATGAGTAAAATATATCCTGGTGTTTGTTCCAGTTCTGTACCAGCAGTATTTAACTGCCTTTTTTCACATGGTCTGATGACCTGAACTTAAGACTACAGTGCTGTGAAATGCACATCATTCTGTTATATGTTGAGTATCATCAGGTGTGGCCTGTGTTCCTTTTTTTATCCACTTGTGTCTTCACTAAATAACACCATTTTGGATCGCAACAGTGTATTACTATCCCTGTTTGGTTGCGTTACATCTGTATTGTAAATATGTATATATGATTGTAAAGACATTACTTGGTAATGGTTTGTACTGTGATGTTTAAAGTACTTGTGCTAACTGCTATGTAAGTTGATCTATTGCAAAATTAGTATTATTTGATTGTTTTGAAGTATTGCATTCATAAGTTTTAAATGTTATGTTAATGTATTAATTAGTATGACATAGATATATCGTTGAACATACATAGTATATTGTTATTCCATACAGCCATAATTGATATCAAGGTTAATGTTGTAGTACATATTTTTAATTATCTGCAGGTTATATTTTATGATTATCATATAATTAAATGTCATATTCATAGCATTATGTAAAACAATTCGTTTTATGTAAGTAGAAGATGTTATATATGTAGGTGCTTTATTAGTTCGTTAGTAATGTGATTATTGATTCAATAATTTTACTGATGTATAAGTCCCTGTTACCACGTGCTATTTGATTTATTTGTTGATAAGTGAATTAAATGTATATTTATAATACTGACAATTATAAATCAGACACTTCCACTGATAACAACTGAGTTTTTGTGTTCCTGATAATATTTTTTGATCATTTCTATTGAGGGGTCGGGTGGAAATTTTCCAAATGCAGTAACATAGCGATGTGTTTAACATGTATACGTGTGTGTGTGTGTATATATATATATATATATATATATATATGTATCTGTGTATGTGTACACATAAAATATATAACAATAAAATGTTTAATAGTAAGTTTAAGCTGTTTATTTTTTTAGACAGCATTGTTTGGTTTTGCTGCTGTTACTTTAACGGTTGGCATCTGTTTTTTTGCCCACTCCAGGAACATTCACACTATCAGTCACACAATGACAACAACATCATAACTATCTGATATGTGTAAGCAGTGTGCAGAGAGTACTGTGGTACCCTGTGTTTATGTATTGTGTACTACTGTCACATCTTACTTGTTGACTGTCTGTGATACTGTTTTACATGTATTTCAAACACTGGTGAAAAACATTTGAATTATTGTTTTGTGAGACTGATTTTGTGCACCAATTAGATTTTTAATTTGGCCTTTTGCAATTTTTAACTGGGCAATAAATCTTTTGTAAACCGTATCTACCTGTGTTGTGTCTTTAATTAGGAATATAGTAACAGAGATCATATGTATGTTGCTGTTGGTGTATTGGTGCATCAACACATAGTGTATGATGCTCAGTGGTGCAGATTTCCTACTTTGCACTGTTAATCTGCTATAGGCCAATGTGGTGAACATATTAATCTCCTATTCCATAGATTGCTCATTTCATTTTAATATCAAAGGTGTAGAACATGACCTATTGCTGTATGAATACTATCAGACAACTACATATTCAGACACAGGTATCTATATATTGGTGAGTCTGTGTTGTGAAAAGGGAGGCACGTTCTCAACAACACATTCAAAATAGTATGACATAATGATTTCTCAAAAAGACAGGAAATTCATGGCAAAAAAACTTTGTCTAATGCATCAGTTAGGGTTGTTCCACAGCGACAAAAGCAAGGAAATTCGGTGTTAGGGTTGAAAACCCTAACTCGCATTCCCCAACCCAGCTCCACACACACATATATGCAAGTAGGGGCAGGACCAAGCAACACGACCAATCACAGACAACCAGCAGCAGGTGACAGAAATAACATACAACTGTCTAAACATACTACAAGACACATCCGTCATCATGGGCCAACAACTGTTGCATTTGTGCAGTCATGGTTGTACAGAGTGTTGTGCACATCTTCATATGGTCACATGTCACAACAATACTGTTACACATAGAATTTCTATGATATACATTGTTTGTTCATGCTGTGATGATATGATGAGATATCAACATAGAAGAAAGTATCTATAACATTGTGCATTATCTAATGTGATCATACACAGAAAAAAAAAGACAGTATGGGACCGCTTCAGTAAGATGCATTGTTCAATGTACACTTGTTCAAATCAAGATGGGCTTGGTCACACTGAGATACACATGTTGCATGAATGATAATTTCTTGTCACATATCTATCAATACATACAGTACTCAGTACTTGTATGGCAGTTCTGTTATTAGCAATTCAAAATAGTATGCAGAATATTTTGTAATTTTACTGCCCCATGCACAACCACTAACAAAACTAACAGTGATATAGATGGCTCATGATGTTCACAGCCTATGGCAATAGTCACGTGACTGTGAATATGTAAATACTTTTGCATGATAATGTCCACCATGGACCATTATGATATATAACAGTTTGTTATCTACAGTTACACATTGCTATTGATCTATGTAGGATTAGATAGCAGTGCAGCAGCATAGTGTTAATAATCATATTCAAATACATAATTTGGTACTATTGGGGTGATATTAGGAGCCATCTACAGACATGAAACACTGATGTAAATCCTGTCTAATATTATTCATTCATAGGTACAGAGGTGGAAACATCTTGTGTTTCATCACCTCTGATACTACTTAGGTAGGAATATGTATACAAATATAAATATGCATTTACAGTTACAGAGTCAGAGCAAGGCAAAAAGACTGTGTCACAGACTCACTCAGCGGGTCAGGCCCTCTACTCCCAACCTCTGAGCGCAGTCTTGTGAACAGTGTAGCAGACAAGGTAACCCTCTTGTCTGTTTTTGTGAGTTTGGACCAACCTTTGGTCTCCAGTTCTGGAGGGATTCAAACTGTTAACCTCTTGTTAGCATACCCAATGCCCAGGCTCAGATATATCTTTCTTCAGGGGCCAGATATGTTTGCCTATGGGCACCTAACCAGGTATGCAGAAATGAACCATTAAAACTTTAATAAAGACCTCAGATTTAAAGCCTTCTCTTTCCAGTTTGGTACCACCATACAAGCTTATGTCTGTTGTCTGCTATAACCATAACTATTTCTTAGCAAAAGAAAGCAATTCAAAGACAGACCAGGTTTGCTCTAAGATTAGAGTTTTTACTAAAATATATAACAATCGTCAAACATACAATATAGAACTCTTATATCACAAGACATACATATCTTTAAACAAAACAAGGTTTAAAACAGTACAATTCCTACAACAATATTTAGATTTTGTCTAGCTTTCTAAATACCTGTTTTCAGTGCTCAGATGTTATCTTGGTCAGAGTCAGATAAAAGTGTCTCTAGTGAAAAGAATAATCTTTACAAGCAGTATTTTCCAACCGCTTTTGGATGAGGTCATCCAGCTCCTCCTCTGTCAAAATATCTAAAAAATATATATTTCTATACAACCACAGGATGATATTCCAAAGTATTAATTCTGCAACCTTAGCATAACTCAAGTTTCAAATGACACTTCTTTGATCGCATGCTGTACCCTCCTCACACAGTCTTCACAGGGTCATTTACAACCTTACACCTCTATGTAACATCCTAGCTTCCCTTTCTAATGTCATCAACCTAGTTTATGATTTCTCTCTTAACAAAATTAACTTAAACAAGTCTGTAATTAACTCAGAGAAACAGGATCCTTGATTAAAATCTTTCAGGTAACACATTGTCTCTAAAAACGGAGTGTGTGATATCTGCTGTCAGCAGTTCTCTTGGCCTGCAGCTGTCAGCTGAAATCTGGGGGGGGATGAGTGAGGTCACTCCTAGAGCATTTGATTTTTCAGCAGAGACAGTCATTAATACATTTTATATAAAAAAATATTATACAGCACTCAGAATGGACTGTCTACGTCATAGACTGAACTAGTAACATAAAATAGTATAGAATAGTTTGAGTTCCAGTCCATGCTGTTCGAGGGGGCGTGGATGTGGCGGCGGTCATGAAGACGTGGGCCAACAAAAACCATGACTGGGACCTAAACGTGCTGGGGTACACTATGCTTAGGAAGGATAGAAAGGAGGGCAGAGGGGGTGGAGTGGCTATATTCATTAGAGATGACATAGAAATTGCTAGGGTAGAAGAGGCAGAGGGAAACATGGAGGCCTTATGGGTCACCTTATGATTCCCAGCAGGAGATAAGGTCAAGCTGGGTGTAGTATATAGGCCCCCCCCAGGATGGGTGATGTTCTGGAGGATGGTTTGCTGGACAACATCATTGCCCAGTGTGGACAAAAAGGGGAAGGAGTGGTGTTGATGGGGAACCGTAATATGCCAGGTACAAACTGGGGAACCATGTCCTCTAAGGTGGCCAAGGAGCAGAGGCTGCTGGATGGCTTCAGGATGTGTTCTTCATACAGCATGTGATGGAGCCCACAAAGGAGGGCATGTCCTGGGACGTGATTCTGGCAGATGGGGATCTGGTAAGGGACCTGGTTGCAGAGGATCCCCTGACTGGGAGTGACCACAATACTGTCTGGTTTCAAATAAGCATGGGGAGAAGGAGGAGATCTAGGACACTGGCAGTGGTCTTCAGGGGGCAGACTTTGTGGGCATGGGAAATATTCTCAAGGATCACTTGAAGGGGTTTACATCAATGACAAATGTGGAAAGGAGATGGGAGGTCATAAAATGGGGACTTCATGAGGCAGTCAGAACCTGTGCTAAGGTGAAACGTAAGGGAGCAAGGTCACATAAACCATGCTGGTGGTCCAGTGAGGTTCAGGCAGCGGTCAGAGAAAAGAAGGTGGCATACAAAAAATATAAAACAACAAGAGGGGGATAGGGATAAGGAAATGTACCATCTTGCATCTAGAAAAGTCACTCGGATGGTGAGGGGGACAAAGTCCAGTAAAGAGCAGCGGCTGGCACAGGGGATACATGGAGGGGAAAATGGGTTCTTCCGGTACATTGGGGAGTGGAGAAAAACTAAGGGACATCTCAGCAGATTGAGATCAGAAGGAGGGTGGGTGGAAGAGGCGACGGACTAGGCAGCGGTATTTAACAAGTACTTCACCTCTGTGTTCACTAGGGAAGGGGATGGGATATCTACAAAGCAAGGCACGATGGGGATAGAAGCGGCAGTGAGTGGGATCAGGGGAGCAACAGAAATGGAGCAAGAGGGAGGGAGAGGTACCCCAGGGGTATCACATCAGGATAAGGATAAAAAGGCCAGTAAGGTGGAGGGGACGGGTGATGCTATCTCTGCTGAAAGGGTGTGGTTAGCCCTCAAGGCCCTAAAGAAAGACAAATCTCCCTCGCCGGATGGCATTCATCCGAGAGTACTATGGGAATTGGCGGACATACTGGCTGCACCCCTGGCGGAGCTCTTCAACAGGTCGCTTGAGACAGGGAGGGTACCTAGATTGGCGAGAGGCACATGTGGTGCCAATCCATAAAGGGGTCGAGGAGTACCAGGTAACTATAGACCCATCAGTTTGACCTCGGTGGTGGGAAAATTAATAGAGAGTATACTAAAGGAACGATTGGGGGTGTACTTGGAGGAGGTGGGAGGTCTGGATAGTCAGCAACATGGGTTTGTACCAGGTAGATCATGTTAAACCAATCTTGTGGAGTTCTATGAATGTGTAACATCAGAACTGGACAGGGAAGCCTGTGGATGTATTATTCTTGGACTTCAGCAAGGCGTTTGACTCTGTCCCCACAATGGTCTGGTGGAGAAACTGCTGGGGTTGGGAGTAGGCCCTTTGATGGTCAGATGGATTGAAAACTGGCTAACTGGATGCGCAGAGTAGTGGTGGGTGGGGCTCTCGAACCCTAGAGAGGTTAGTAGTAGAAAGTACCCGCAAAGGCTCGGTCCTGGGTCCGATCCTGCTTAATGCATACATTTCGGACATCAGGAGGGTACAGGGTGTAGAAATGAGTCTCTTTGCTGATGACTCCAAGATGGGAGCAGTAGTTGAGGGAGAAGAGGGGAGGTTGGCCCTGCAAGGGGACCTGGACACCCTGGAAAACTGGGCTCACGCATGGAAATTAAATTTCAATATCACCAAGTGCAAGATGCTATATCTTGGGCAGGGAAACCCTAAACACAGGTACACCCTGGCAGGGGAGGTGCTGGAGACCTCAATAGGTGAAAAAGACCTAGGGGTCATGGTGGATGCATGTATGAATAACTCTCAGCAGTGCAGGAGAGTGGCTAGCAAGGCAAACAGGATGTTGGGATGCATCGTAAGGGGGATCACCTCTAGGAGCAGGGAAGTAATTCTGCCGCTGTACAATGGACTGGTTAGACCACACCTTGAGTACTGTGTACAATATTGGAGACCACACTTGAAGAAGTACATACAGCTCCTGGAGAGGGTACAGAGGAGGGCAACTAAGATGATACAAGGACTAGAGGATTTGACGTATGAAGACAGGTACAAACTGGGGAACCATGTCCTCTAAGGTGGCCAAGGAGCAGAGGCTGCTGGATGGCTTCCAGGATGTGTTCTTAACACAGCATGTGATGGAGCCCACAAGGGAGGGCATGTCCTGGATGTGGTTCTGGCAGATGGGGATCTGGTAAGGGACATGGTTGTACAAGACCCCTGACTGGGGTGACCACAATACTGTCTGGTTTCAAATAAGCATTGGGGGAGTGGGGTGAGATCTAGGACACTGGCAGTGGACTTCAGGGGCAGACTTTATGGGCATGGATATTCTCAAGGATCACTGAAGGGATTACCTCAACAACAAGTGTGGAAAGGAGATGGGAGGTCATAAGCGGGGACTTCATGAGGCAGTCAGGATCTGCGCTAAGTTGAACAGTAAGGGAGCAAGGTCACATAAACCATGCTGGTGGTCCAGTGAGGTCCAGGTAGCAGTCAGAGAAAAGAAACTTACAAAAATATAAAACAACAAGAGGGATAAGGATAAGAAATGTACCAGCTTGCATCTAGAAAAGTCACCCGTATGGTGAGGGACTAAGTCCAGTAAGAGCAACGGCTGGCACAGGGGATACATGGAGGGGAAGGGTTCTTCCGGTACATTGGGGAGCGGAGAAAACTAAGGCCATCTCAGCAGATTGAGATCAGAAGGAGGGTGGGTGGAAGAGGCGAGGACCAGGCAGAGGTATTTAACAGTACTTTGCCTCTGTGTTCACTAGGGAGGGGATGGGATATCTACAAAGCAAGGCACAAAGGGATAGAAGCGGGGAGTGGGATCAGGGAGCAACAGAAATGGAGCAAAGGGAGGAAAGGTACCCCAGGGGTGTCACATCTGGATAAGGATAAAAGACCAGTAAGGTGGAGGGAAGGGATGATGCCATCCCCACCAAAAGGGTGTGGTTTGCCCTCAAGGCCCTAAAGAAAGACAAATCTCTGGGCGGATGGCATTCATCCGAGAGTACTATGGGAATTGGCGGACATACTGTGCTGCCACCTGGCGGAGCTTTCAACAGGTCACTTGAGACAGGAGGGTAAACAGGGATTGGCGAGAGGCACATGTGGTACCAATCCATAAAGGGGGGTCGAAGGAAGTACCAGGAAACTATAGACCCATCAGTTTAACCTCGGTGGTGGGAAAATTAATGGAGAGTATACTAAAGGAACGATTGGGGGTTTACTTGGAGGAGGTGGGAGGTCTGGATAGTCGGCAGCATGGGTTTGTGCCAGGTAGATCATGTCAAACCAACCTTGTGGAGTTCTATGAATGGGTAACATCAGAACTGGACAGAGGTAAGCCTGTGGATGTATTATTCTTGGACTTCAGCAAGGCATTTGACTCTGTCCCCACAATGGTCTGGTGGAGAAACTATGGGGTTAGAGTAGGCCCTTTGATGGTCAGATGGATTGAAAACTGGATAGCTGGATGCACTCAGAGGTAGTGGTCTGTGGGAGCTCTTGAACCCTACAGAGGTTGGTAGTGGGGTACCACAGGGCTCGGTCCTGGGTCCAATCCTGTTTAATGCATACATATCAGACATCAGGGCTGGTATAGGGTGTGAAATGAGTCTCTTGCGGATGACTCCAAGATGGGAGCAGTAGTTGAGGAGAAAGGGAGGTTGGCCCTGCAAGGGACCTGGACACCCTGGAAGCTGGGCTCACACATGGAAATTAAATTTCAATATCACTAAGTGCAAGGTGTTGCATCTTGGTCGGGGAAACCCTAAACACAGGTACACCCTGGGAGGGGAGGTGCTGGAAGCCTCAACAGAAAAGACCTAGGGGTCATGGTGGATACATGTATGAATAACACTGAGCAGTGGAGAGCAGCTAGCAGAGCAAACAGGATGTTGGGATGCATGCATGAGGGGATCACCTCTAGGAGCAAGGAAGTGATTCTGCGCTGTACAATGGACTGGTTAGACCACACCTTGAGTACTGTGTACAGTACTGGAGACCACACTTGAGGGACATACAGCTCCTGGAGAGGGTACAGAGGAGGGCAACAAAGATGATATCGAGGGCTAGGGGATTTGACTTACGAGGACAGACTTGAGGAGCTCTGCCTGTTTTCATTGGAGGAGAGGAGATGGGGGACATGATTGAGGTCTTCAAGTACCTCAAGGGAATAAATAGGGTAAACATGGAGGATCTTTAGACTAAAGCAGGGAGGCATCACCAGAGGGCATGGTTTGAAGTTGGAAGGTGGAAGGGTGAGGGGAAAAGAGGAGGAGTTTTTCACTGAGAGGGTGGTGGACCCTTGGAATGCTCTGCCTGGTGAGCTGGTTCAGAGATCCACAGTGGAGAGCTTTAAGAGGGTGGGACAGACACAGAAAGTGGATGTATCAGATGATAGCCTGTCCGGGGGTGGGGATGGATGATAGGGTTTCTGGAGCACAAGGGATGGGAGGTCTCGCACCAACTAAGGATCTAGGTTCCAGCAGACTTGATAGACCATAAGGCCTAATCTGCTGGCAAATAGTATGTTAGTATGTAAGACAGACTTGAGGAGCTCTGTCTGTTTTCATTGGAGGAGAGGAGAGACAGGGGACATGATTGAGGTCTTCAAGTACCTCAAGGAAATAAATAGGTAAACATGGAGGATCTTTAGACTAAAGCAGGAAGGTATCACCAGAGGGCATGGTTTGAAGTTGGAAGGTGGAAGGGTGAGGGGAGGAGGAGGAGGTTTTCACTGAGAGGGTGGTGGACCCTTGGAATGCACTGCCTGGTGAGCTGGTTCAGAGATCCACAGTGGAGGGCTTCAAGAGAGGGTGGGACAGGACGAGAAAGTGGATGTATCAGATGATGGCCTGCCCGGGTGGGATGGATGATAGGGGTTTCTGGAACACAAGGGGGGGGCTCGGTACCCAACTAGGGATCTGAGGTTTGAGCAGACTCAATAGACCATAAGGCCTAATCTGCTGGCAATAAGTATGTTAGTATGACACAGTGTCATATAGAGCTGTGAAGGTTCAAATAATAGTGGAGAATGACTTAGCAGATAATACTGTACTGATCCAATTTTTTTGTTATGGTATGGTAAAATCACTGTGTTGTTAGACACATTAAAGTGTCTCAAACTGATCTCTGTTACTATGTGCTCATGAAGATAGACATCTGAACATTAATGATTTGAATACCATAGTAGCACCAGTATATCAAATAGTGGAGACACACAATTTGCTGTTTAAAATGACAAAGTTTTCACAACTGAGCTGTTGTATAGTGTTACCATATTAGTTATCAGGTCTGAGAGCTCCACACAGATCTTAAATTCTCATAACAAGATGATTGCACAGTACTGCTGTGCAGAGAATACATACCGACACATGATTTTCTTATTCCGGGGTAACATCAGCAGGCATTAACGGTCAACAAAGGCTGTAACACTACTGCCAGATATTAACATGTTATTACAGAGATGATTATCAACACACTGTCATTCAGAAGATATACAAAATCTATTAGGTATAAAACATTTATACTGTAATACAGTAACAACTGGTGGGCAATATGCATGCATAGGATAAAGTCACTTGGATGGCAGCAGAACTTGCACACTTGTTGGCCCATGATGATGCATGTGTCTCCATAGTATGTTTAGACAGTTGTATGTTATTTCTGTCACCTGCTGCTGGTTGTCTGTGATTGGTCGGTGTTGCCTTGGTCCTGCCCCTACTTGCATGTGTGTGTGTCTGTGTGTGTGTGTGTGTGTGTGTGTGTGAGCTGGGGATGCGAGTTAGGGTTTTCAACCCTAACACTGAATTTCCTCACTTTTGTCACTGTGGAACAACCCTGATGCAAAAATGGAATTTTGTTGCCATGTATATATACATACATAAACATATCATGTACAAATGCTATGTTTGCATCTTATAGTTGTTAGTTTTCAGACAAATTCTAATAGTCTTTTTTCTGTCCACCTGATGGAATCTCAAATGAATTAAGCAAATGTTATTATTTTCTTCAAGGCCCTGATCCAGCAACTCAGTAAATACACACTCGCTCAGTATATCATATCATAAAATGACAAAAAATAGTCTTCTGTTTCCAGTTGTTTGATCAGGAATTTTATAAATGGTATAAGTTATTTTTGTTACATCTATGTTGATCCAATAAAAGAATCAAATCATTTGCTTCTGTACCACTCATGGTTTGTCAGCAGATAATTCATTAGATAAGGTCTCCCTTGCCAGGAGTGTGACTGTTTCTCCACCCCTCCCTGAAACACACTCACACACATGCACGTGCGCGCACACACACACACAAACATACACTTACTATAGGAGATATCAGTAGCTCTTATCTGTTAGGTTTGGGAAGCAGGCTGCAGCCCTTGCAGTCAAAAAAGAAATGTATATATTCAGTCTGGGTGGTTCACTGAAGACCTGGCATTTTATCAGATAGGTCTTGAGAGGTTAAAAAACTGTGTAAATCTTTACAAAATTTGCTGGGAAAAGAGTAACATTTACGAGGTATTAATCTTTCTTGAAAGATATTCATCCCCAACTGAAGTTTGTAGCAAAAAAATGTTTAAATGCTAGTCATTTAAATGTGCAAACTGTTGCATTTCGAAGGGGGTAAACAAATCTCCAGTTTAATAGGCAACCAATATTTAACACACTGTTTCAATTTCCTAATGGCCATCTGATAAGCAGCTTGGAGTTATTTCTCCAGCATTCTAAACAGAAAGAAGGGATTATTTTATTTAAGTTGTCATAGTGATTTGCAGATGTGGAAGGACACATTAAAAAGTCCAAAAAATGTGTTCCACGATACTCCATTTTCGAGATACAGACAGCAAAATGGCTCTAGCACCCACAGCCGCAAAAAAACAAAACCATGTTATTTTCAACTTTAGAGGACAGACACAGATCACACCAACTCACTATTTGAAACAACCTAAACACTCCATCAGACCATGCCCACACATTCAAATACCTAGGTGTGACATTCGACAGCAACTTGTCTTATGCAGACCATGTATAGCTGGTGGCAAAACAGTCAATGCAAAATTAGCCTTACTCTAATGCATGTCTAATGAAGGTCTGAGACTTGCAGTAAACTGCTCAGTTACATCCATAATTGATTGTGGCCTGGTTTGTATACAGTGCGGCAACTGACTCCACCCTTTAGAGAATTACAGTAGCCCTAAATAAGGCCTGCAGGCTTATCAAAGGTGCTCATCGGCTCACACATAGTGTGATTTATATACCCTGTCTGGCTGGCTGGCTAAACCTCCATTGCAGATTAAAGTACCAGACCTGCCTTTTAGGCAAAAAAAAACAAACTTGCATCTCTCCTCCCCCAAGGAGTCCAGAACCTTCTAGGCATTTCAGCTAATTCATGCCACACAAGAGGAGCTGTTAACTAGCCATTCTAGGTCCCCTTATGTCATACCTCACAAGGGTAATGATCCTTTGAGTACTGGGCACTCAGCTGGCTGAATTCCGTCTGCAGTGATGTACTTGCCAAACCTAAAATTGGTACCTTTAAGTGGAAATTGAGAGCTTACTCTACTGAGCTTTAGTAACTGTGACTGCCACACTTAAACCTGGTAGCAGGTTGTCATACTGACACTGCCCTCATATGTTTACAGCTGTATTTAGGTACCAGGGCACTTACTCGTATCCTTGCCATCAGGCACCCTGTCTAATTTCCCCCTTACCACCCAGCCATTAGTGTTTGCACACCCCTTACTCTTGCTCACCCCCTGCTCACCCACACTTACCATTGACTTTCCATCCCCACGCCTCACTGTCTCGTGTCCTATCTCTCATCTATCTGTATGCTCTCAGCACCCTGAATGGCCTATAAGGGCCACTGACAAGGCCTACCTGGCTGCAAAGAAAAAATGGAATAGCTATAGAAATGGTTACATGTCATACGCAACATTATTTGTAAATATTACCTCATAATTTGTCTGCAAAGAAGCCCGCTGATTGTTTTTAACTCTTATTGTACATGTGTATTGGTCTTTATGGCTGCACTGTTTTGTCTTGTAACCAATTATTCCATGTTTTCATCTAATGTTATCCTAAAACAAGTTTTGTTGTACTCTGTTATCATTTGGTGTCTTCCTAAAATATATTTTATGTACTCTGTTATCCACTGACATGGAACTTTTGTAAATGAGCCCTGGCTCAAAGGTACTGTAATCCGAGATTCCAATAAAAATGTGTAATGTAACTATAACAGTCCTCCCTAAACCAGGGAAAGACAAAGAATTACCAGCTAGCTATAGGCCAATATCACTTATAACAGTTGACAGTTAAATATATGTTAAATTACTGGCCACTAGAATGGAAAGACTTATTCCAGACTTGTTAACACCTCTCCCAAGTGGGTTTTGTTAAAGGCAGATATAGCTCGGACCACATGTCCCTAATTGATGTTATGCAGATTTCACAGGCCTCTCCACTCCAGCTGTGGCACTGGCTATTGATTTTGAAAAAGCCTTTGACTTAGTGGAATGGAGTACCTATATGCTGTTACAGCATATGGACTGAAACTAGATTTATAGATATGATCAGAGCTATATACACCAACACAATGCAGGGTTTTATTTAACTCCAAAAATTGATTAGCGTTTTGCTCATAAAAGTGCTAAAACATTGCGAAAATGCATAGCACTTGCCTCACTGTGTTTAACAAGTATAACACTTCTAGAAAACCTATATAAATGCTTTCTGTACAGTTGGCATTGTCCCAAGAAAAAAGTGCTAATCAATTATTTAAAACCCTGCAACGCAATCCTGATGAACAACACTCCATCCTCACCCTTCACACTGGGCAAAGGCACAAGGCAAGGGAGCCTACTCTCCCTCGCCTTTTTGTTCTAACTATTGAACCCTTAGCAGAAATTATTTGCAAACACCAGGGGCATACTGGGAGTAAAGACAGGCGACATAGAGGTCAAATCTTTAATGTATGCAGATGATTTGCTAGTGATTTTGCATGATGCACAAATTCAGTACAGCCACTGCTCCAACTTTTAGATCTTTTCAGGACTAAAGGTAAATCAAAGTAGGACAGAGGTTCTACTCTTCATTAAATTATGTCTAGAATCTCCCTTTACTATCTGAGATGGGCAGGATCATATTATGTATCTGGGAATTAAAATTCCTTCAAAACTATCACAAATCATGAACACAGACCTAGATCCATTAATCACTAACATAAAAACAGACCTGTAGAGGTGGAAGTCTTTATGGCTCTCAATAGTTGGTAAAATTGAGGCACTTAAAATGATTATTACTCCAAAGATCTTCTATTTAATCTCACACATACCCTCCTAATTCCAGAATCTTGGTTCACTCACATAGACAAAATTATGCATAGCTATATCCGAGAGGAAGTAACCCAGATATAGCAGAAATAAACTAAGGGCACATTGGACAAAAAGAGGATGAGGTTTACCCCAGCTAAATGGCTACTACCTGGCTTACAGGGCTACATAAACCCTAAGGTGGTTCGCTGATCCCGAATTGTCACCTCCACAATGGTTTTCCATAGAATCAGCCACGATAAAGGGATTTCTCCCTACCACATACATTAACGGGAGCCACACTCAGACACCCCCCACTCCATACCGTAACTTTCTCCAGAGCCACTTGGAAGAAGCTAGGGAAGTTAATAAATATTAACTTAGTGCACCCCAGGTATAACCCTTTGGGGGCAGTAATATAATGATAACAGAGGAAACAATACACTGAAAATCCTGGTAAAGGAGAGATATCTAACTAATTAATTTATATTTTTTTATTTTATTCTTTTTGGTAACTGGGTAGGCCCACTAGGCACAAGTGCCTGTTTTCAGGGTGACCTGGGGGCAGTTAAGTGACTTGCTCAGAGTCACACAGTATGCAAGTGGAGGCTATGAGAATCAAACCAATGTCTGGTCTGTGATTTGTGCATTATGATGATGGCAGACTATTAAAAAAAGATTAAATTAAACTTGTGGATGGATCCTGCACCAGTTAACAACAGGACCCCTCGAACACACAACACACACGCATATATGCCACCCACTTTTGTTTCTTTAATAAGATTGCTATACATTATGGTCTCTGAGAGTCAGTTAATTTTGGATGATTGTCAAAACTTCGTGGTCAAAATGTGGAAATCATTCCAGTTTTGGGGAAGCTAAAATACTTTTCAGGTTACAACTTTGGAAGCCAATATAATGTTGTCAGAGACAATTCTGTAATACACACATTACAGGTAATGCCATGCCCCCCTATTCATTCAGAAAAAATATCACACCATTGTTTGACTTCCATGCCTGCAAAATTCAAAGTCACCTACATTTTTCACTATTAGTAGCCAAATACATCACCAACGCCTGGACAAGAACTTTCAAAAACATAATATTTGGACACAAAGCAGCTTATATTTCTCATCAGCTTTGTATTTCTTATCCACATTACTCATTACTGAGGTAATTTGCCTCAAAAGTAGAATACTTGTGGAAACAGTTGCTGGTGGCTCCCCATACCACCTAAGAGCACTTCTGCTCCATAAGGAAATCTTCCTCATTTAATTCCATGACTGGGTACTTTCCTCAGGCACTGGCCAAGTACCTGAGAGAAAGCAACAGGTGTCTCAGAGCAAATCTGTAGAGGTAAGTTTGGTTACTACTGATGGGGTCTCCACCTCTCACTCCCACAATTCATACCCGGCCATTTCTCTGGACTGTAACACCTCATCCTTTAACACTTTGTTGTGCAGATTCTTGCTGAATGTATTTCACATTCAAGCTACTGTCTTTTCTTCCCATTTGTGCTGGACTTGAACATACTTATAAGTGGCTTTGTCCATTACTCTAGACCCCCCACAGAGTTAAGCAGTCCAATCCCCACATCTTCCAGCTGTACTTGGCTGTTTTTTCCTGACCCCACAATAACATTCCCTTTGGTTTCCTTCTGTTTCAGGTGAAAAACACATGACCCTTTTGCAGATCAAACTCACCCTTCAGTTGCAGGTGCTCCACAGGCATTTCTTCCTCAAGGAATCTTCCTTCCAGAGCTTCTGGTGCCTCAGCACAACTCAAACAGGCAACTTCTTTCCTTAGCGGACCCAGGGGTTGCCCCTGGAAAACAGGCAGATACCTTATCCCCATCCCCACAGGATGGGGCCCTGAACTCATTGACAGTGGTCTTCACCACTTTAATAATCAGTTCCTGTGTTCCTCTTCAGCTGGAAACATACACAAAAACAAAAGTAGCTCTGTAACAGAGGCTTAAAGCTCTGAGGGCCTGCCTCAGCAAAGCACCTCTGCTGCACTCTAATGAACTCTCACTCAGACTCTGAAAGACTGGTTTCAAAATCTCCAACGTTCTATTCTAACCTTCAACTGCAACATTCCAGTGTGGCTTATGCAGATGCGCCAGTTCTAAAATGATGTCATCCCTCAGTCTCAGCTGAGACTGAGAACAGATGAGATAGTGTGAAATCCATTTAACTGGAGTTTCAAGCTGCCTTCCTGCCACCACTAGGTCTTACTGGGATTATAGTAACCCTGGGTAACAGGGGTTACACTTGTTGTGGCCTCATGCCTTACTATGCCCCTGGATGTGCAGTAATATCTGTTCAATGCACACCCCATTGCTTACTTAGCGTATGCCCTGTATCATGGCTCCACTTTAGGCCCTCATTTCTAAAAAGTAACTGGTTTCCTGAGTTCAGTGTAATTTTCACTACCTAAGGATATATTTAGCTGAACTCGGGTAGAACAATGCTGGCAAAGAACTCACTGGCTAATTTTGGTGCCAGCTGTGGATACTGCATTTAGCTGTGGGAGGCTACTGTTTATTTGTTTTCCAGGAAGGTGGCCATCAAAGCAGTTAAGGAACTGGCATTTTATCACTTAGATAAATATCTGTCTCAAGTGTCACTTAACTCACTTGGGTTCCAGTTGTTTGGATATGGATTGGGGGGAGGCTATTGTTTTCCTGGTTGGCCTTTAAAAGAGAAAATGTGGTATTAATTTCTATTTTTCACTCAGGCTGGGCTGCTGCAGTTTGCATTCCTGGCTGAAAGGAGGTCAGCAGTTTCAGTAGTGAGAAATAAGGAGGCCAAAACATGCCCCCCCGGCACCATTCATTTACAAAGAACTCAGGGGCCCTCCATAAAAGTAAGGGGCCCGGCCCCTCAGATCCCTTGTAATTGAGCACTGGTTGCATAGCCGTACATGACCACCTGCATTTAATGTACATAGTTTGGTTTAATTTTAGAACTTAGGAGAGTTAGGTACCTGTAACAGACACTTGTGATTTGTCTAACAAGGTATAAAATACAAGGTTGAAGTCATGCTCTACCTAACCTCTAAAGAACAGGGCCTATCTACAGAAGAAAGGGTTCTGAAAGAACTCTTAAAACTGAAGGTGGACAAAGCAATGAGGCCTGATGGGATTCATCCCAGAATTCTAAAATAACTAAGGGTAGAACTAGTGACTACCCTCTTTAACAAATCATCGGAGGATGGGGTGGTACCTGAGGACTGGAAGAGGGCAGATGTGATTTCCCTTCACAAAAGTGGGAGCAGGGCAGAAGCAGGAAACTACAGACCTGTTAGTTTAACCTCAGTGATAGGGAAAATGATGGAATCACTTCTGAAGGAAAGAATTGTCAAGTACCTAGAGACCAGAGGGGCACAGGACCCAAGGCAGCATGGATTCACAGTGGGAAGGTCATGCCAGATGAATCTAATAGATTTCTTTGACTGGGTGACCAAAGTAGTAGATCAGGGAGGGGCTGTGGACATGGCCTACCTGGACTTTAGCAAAGCATTTGACTCGGTCCCACACAAAAGATTAATATACAAGTTAGCCAGCCTGGAAGTGGGTCCCAAGATGATAGCCTGGGTAAAGAATTGGCTGGAGAATAGGACACAGAGGGTAATAGTAAATGGAGTCCACTCTGAAGAAAGGGGGGTTACTAGTGGGGTACCGCAGGGTTCAACATTAGGACCGGTCCTCTTCAATATCTTTATAAGTGACATTGCAGAGGGACTGGAAGGAAAAGTATGTCTCTTTGCAGATGGCACAAAGATCTGCAACAGAGTTGATGCACAAGGTGGGGTGGAAAGGGTGAGAAGGGACTTAGCAAGGTTAGAGGAATGGTCAAATGTATGGCAGCTTAGATTCAATGCTAAGAAGTGCAAGGTAATGCACCTGAGAAACAAAAACCAAGGGGAAGAGTACACAATGGAGGATGAGATACTAACAACAAAAATGGAAAGGGACCTGGGAGTAGACATATCAGATAACTTAAAGGTGGGCAAGCAATGTGAGAGGGCAGTAAGGAGGGCTGGGGGGATACTGGGATGCATAGGGAGAGGCATCACCAGTAGAAAACAGGAAGTTGTTATCCCTCTGTACAGACAGCTGGTGAGACCCCATCTGGAGTACTGTGTGTAGTTCTGGAGACCCAATCTCTGCAAGGAAATAGACAAGATGGAAGCTGTCCAGAGGAGGGCAACTAAAACGGTGCAGGGTCTGCATCAGAAGACATATGAAGAGAGACTGAAGGAGCTTAGTATGTATAGCCTTGAGGAAAGGAGGGAGAGGGAGACATGATAGAAACTTTCAAGTACCTCAAGGGAATCAACAAAGTCCAAGAGGGTAGCATCTTTCAAAAAGAGAGGTGTGCAAGAACAAGGGGGCACAATTTGAAGATGGGGGCGGCTCAGAGGTAATTTAAGGAAGTATTTTTTCACAGAGAGGGTTGTGGATGCATGGAACAGCCTTCTGGAGGAGGTTGTGTAGTCAAAAACAGTGGTTGAATTCAAGCATGCATGGGACAGTCATAAGGCAATTCTAGGGGGTGGGGGTAGAAAGAAGTAGGCTGCTGGTTAACTAGGATCTGCAGCTTATCCATTAGGTAGGGAAATGGGCAGACTGGGTGGGCCAAGCGGTCCTTATCTGCCATCAAATTCTATGTTTCTATCTATTCCTGGTATGCTGGCGAATTGTATATGTAAATGTGTAATAAGTTAACCTCCGGAATAAATCTCACAAAAAATAATTGAACAGAACACAAGGTGATGGCTTAATAGTAACATTATTAACTATCTTAATAACATAACTACAAGGAATTTATAAACACAAGATTTCATGTACTATTCATGCTGTACCAGGTAATTGATACAATAATGTATAGCTGGTTTTAAAAGTTTAAAACATTACGATAACATCTGCAACAGCATGTCAAGCTGTTTCCATCCAACTCTGGAATGTGATGCCATATGAAATATTGCCATGTAACTAATTATCTTCAATCTGTAAGATACATAAGTTGTTTTAAAAAACTTGATCCGATGTCTGTACTTTAAGTAAACAATAACTAATGTTTATAGAGAAAGGTATGTATGTATACAAACATATCTGTTTTTGATATTGCATCGTGAAGTAACACCAGGCAATTCCTTTGAAAAATAGACTATAACCATGCTTAGAAAATGGGCTTTTTATTTCCTGGCATCTGATTGGCTAGTACCCTTGCTAAGGAGGTACATTAACTTTCAATAGATACCCAGGAAATAAAAAGTGCCAGTCTACAGTGCCCTTTAACTCATTTTGATATCCAAGTGGCCACTCCGTTGCCTCATTGGCCAAAAACCCCAATTTCATTGAAAAGCACTACCATTTTTATCTCTCGCTTACAGAGAGCTACCGTCCTCCCCCCAAAAATGCTGTTTCAGTACAAGCTCCCTAACAGGACCACAGGTGTTCCATCATTTTGTTTAAATAAACTAAAACTCCGTCGAATCACAAAAATATGTTACATTATCTCTCTTTCAGCTGCACCACCTACGTTGTTCAAAATCAAAGCCGCCCGCCTATCACCGGCGCTCCTTGCAGATTTCCCGAAGCGCTGACTTTCAAAATTATACCCAACTCATGGCACCCCAGCAGAAAACGAAACATTACAACCTCAGACCAGATCAATATAATTCAATGTAACAGGCTTGCTTTACTTTTCTTTAGTCAGCTTACACGCCCACTGTAACTGCGCTCGGAAGGGCTTCACACACGTCATTGTCAACTACGCGATCCCTAAACGAAACGGGTTGCACTTTCCAAGCTGTTGAGCCACACTACTTCAGAAAGCCGTTATGAAGCGTGAAAAACTAAAATAAAGGTAAAATGAAACTCGGAGTGTCTCTTCTGCTGTTAGAAGTGTGTGTGTGTGTGTGTGTGTGTGGGGAGGGGCAGCAGATGATAGCCACGCTGTTTCATGCCTGTTTGAATGACAAACAAACACATGATGGGGAGGGTACAACCAACCGATGTCAGGAGGCCACAAGCGAAATAAGCAGCACAGCCTGTACTTCCTGTGTGGGGCATTTAAGCAATACAAACAATCTGCAATCAGGGTGTGTGTGACCATGAAAATACAGGCGGAGGAACTATTTTATTAAAAACTTATTTTGAACTAGTTTTGAAAGAACATTTTTAATTAAACATTTTTTACAGTGCCCATTTTCTAGCACAATAATACTCTCAGGGTGGGTGGTATGGGCAATACCAGACCTTCAAGGGCTATTCATTACACCCTGGGTGGTCCAGTTGCCAATACCACCACCCATCCTATCGAGTATTATTGCTTGCTTACATGCACTCAGTAATCAAATTCGAATTGGAATACCCGAGAAATCTGATTACTGCCTGACATGTAAACATGGTGATGTTTAGAGGATCAGACTATTTCCGGGCCGTATTTCAGGTGCTGAAAATGACCCAGTTAGTTTGTCAGTGTCAGTGGCTCAGTAGGGCACACCCGCCTGAGGCCGGGAGATCAGAGGGCTGTGGGTTCAGTTCCCACATCTGGCACTTGGGTTAATATCCCAGTACTCACACTGTAGTTGCAGCACGAGAGTCTTTCGGATGAGGCGTTAAACCGAGGTCCCATCTGCCTGGATTGATGGTAGTTCAGGTGGATGTTAATGATCCCATGGCACTTATTGAAAAGTGTAGGGAATTTATTATGGAAGAAAAGGACTGCAGTACAGTGGAAACAAACAGCAATAATCAAATACAGAAAGGAAACAAATACATGAACAAAAGTAAGGAATATTAGACATCATATAACCAATGTACACAATTAGCCCACAATTGATTGCAAGTGATTAGACCAAGATGTCCAGTATCCCCATTTTTAACATTCTGTAATGTAAGTCTCACATTACTAATGAATTCATCAAATAGTATAATCCTTTGCTGTGTAACCCACAAACATCTGGATTGCCAAAGATAAATAAACAGAAAAACAAGAAATAAAGTATCAGCATGGTAATGTGCCCATTCACCCCAAAAACACCATACATCAATATGCGGTAGGAAAGGGTAGCCAACAAAGGTTCCTTCCAATGGATGCCAAAAGAAACCAAAGATTGCTCGGATATGGACATTCCAAAAGAGATGTGTTTGAGTTTCAGGACAGTAAAACATTGTGATCTAGTACAGTATCTGTCACTGAGCTGTTTATGTTTATTATTAGCACCAACAGGCAGCCGCCATAACTACTCAACCAAACACTGTCCCAAACAAAGTCGGGCAGCCGAGAGCTAGAGAGAAAGGTAGTAACAACACTAACCTGTGACACAGGGCAATCAGGAAACACTAGATCCTCCTTAAATTCTGAAAAAACAATAATATTATATAATCTTTTCCTACTCAAGGTTTCCAAATGAGAAATAGTCAAACCCCATTTAAACAAACATTTAAATGTTTCCAAACCATACTGGGGAAAGCAAGGGAGTTTAGATAACGCAACAGTTTACTATCCTTCCAAAGGGACAAACCACTTGAAAACCAAGACCTCACAAAAGGAAACCACAATTTATGACCAGGCCGTAAAAGAGGACAGAAATTATAGGAGACAAACATACTAACATAAAAGGCTATCGGATGAATCATAGCCACACCACCATCCCTTATACTTCTATAGGTATATCCCCACTTTATTGGGTTCAACTGACTGCCCCAAAAGGCCTGAAAAAAATACTAAGCAAAGATGTATATAACGAAAAGGGAGGTGGAAATACATAACTAATATACAAAAATAGGAACTAACAAAGACTTAATCAATAAAACCCTCTTTCTTTGCAATTTTCCTCCCTTCCATCATGCTACCAAGCTATTGGCCTTGACAAGGCCTTTAGTCCAATTAACAGAGGCAAATCTCAGAACCAAAGCGACACCCAAAATAGTTATAGGTTCTGTACTAAGACCAACACCAGCAATACAACCTTGTTCTGGCAAAGGGGTGTCACCCAATGGAATACACCTACTTTTGGTAAAATTAATTTTGGAACCTGAGGAAGAAGAAAACAGGGACAAAACATCAGAAACATACTGTCCTTCGGAAGCCTGAGACAGACAGACAACCAAATCATCCGCATAAGCCAGAATTTTAATCGGAGGAGCAGGGGAACTAAAACGAAGACCAGAAAACTGAGAATGAGTAACTATTAATCTAAGCAATATATCTACGGAAAAAGCATACAAAAGTGGGCTGAGTGGACAGCCCTGTCGTACCCCTCTTCTTACCAAAATAGGTTTACCTACCCATCCATTAATATTAGGAACAATCGTGGCATTAGAATACAAGGTACTAATCCAGTCCACAAAAATGGCAGGAATACCATAAGCAGTCAATACAGAAAATAAAAAAGCATGTGAGACCCGATCAAAAGCCTTTTCTTGATCAAGGCTCAAAATAAAACCAGTTAAACCACCAGTCTGAGCAGCATGAAAAATTTCACGTAGAATCAATAAATTATCATATTGTGATCTGCCTGGAATAGAACAAGTTTAAGTGATAAGCATATCAGATATAGCAGATAGTCTATTAAGCAATATTTTACTCAAAATTTTCAAATCCGTATTTAACAAACTAAGCGTCCTCCAATTCTGTAAATCCGTCTTAGAACCCTTTTGTACACCAAATAATAACATAGCCTGGTACATGGACTTAGCTAAAGAAGAACTACGGAGCATATCATTCAAAACACAGGCAAACACAGGAGCAAGGTCTTCCTTAAGCGTCTGATAAAAAGCAGCCCCCAAACCATCAGACCCAGGAGTGGAGTCAAGATTTAAAGAAGAAATAGCAAGTTTAACTCATCAACTGAAATATCCTCACTAAAAGTGTCCCTCTAAGGCAGGAACCTGTGGCAAGTTAAGCTATTAAAGTCAATAGCTGAATGATGAAGATCTAGATCCTTCTGAAAAAGAGAGCTCAAATACTGTTCTACCACATCCAACAAGTCCTGTGGGGAAGAAACAAGGTCACCCGCCACCGTCTCTAATTGGGAAAGCAATCGATGACCAATCCGATCACTACAATCTTGAAAAGGATCTAAAGCCCCTTTATGCAATTTAAGGCCAAATCGATGTTCATGTTCTAAAGATTGGGCTCTATTATACTGAAAAGCAAACATTTTCTGTTTAACATGCTTAAGCTGTGCACTATAATCCCTTTTAGTGGTTTCTATTAAAGAAATCAGTTTCAAGTTGTCCCCTCAGACCCAAATATTCAAGGTACTGGTGGTTAGCAATAGTCCTGAACGCGCCTGAAAAAGGACTTCCAAGAAATTTTAGTATCATCCCACCAGGAGGCAAGGTCATCATATAAAGCAAAAACTGAAGGTCTAGCCACCCACCACGATGCTAATCCCTTCGGACAGTACCATCTTTCAAAAGACGATTATTAAGACGCCATTGAGGTTTCTACTCCTGGGTACAGTATCCCAAGCAATTTGAACAGTCACAGACCTATGATCTGAAAATTCCCAATCAGTCAAAAATACCGTATTAACTTGTAAAATAGCGGAAACAAACACAAAATCAATTCTCGTAGATAAAGAGGATTTAAAAAGAGTATTACCACCAGTAGAATATTTGAGTCTCTAGGCATCAACGAGTCGTGCAGTAGCAGTGATAGTACGGAGAGCATTGGAATCACAAAACAATTTAGATGTCTTCATCCCTCTATCAGAAACACTCACTGAGCAATTAAAATCCCCTGCCCAAATTGCCATCCTGGAAGTGTGGAGAAAGGGTTGTATTTTCTGCATTAATGCAACTCTTTGAGCCTTAGTTTGAGGAGCATATAACGTGATTAGTCGAAATCTCTCTCCTGAATAACTAATGTCTAATAACAAGGCCCTACCAGGAAAAATATCAACCAAGCTGAAAACTTTCAAAGCAGGATTTGTAAATAACACACCAACACCAGAGCAAGAATCTTCACCATTAGACCAAAAGGTCACACCCTTAGACCAAAAGATTATCCGCAAGCTTAGTATCAGAAAGATTTAAGTCTGGTATCTGAATACAAAAAGATGCCAAACGCTGCTGGGACAAAGGGACAAGGCAGCAACCATCTTTATGACTCTTAATGCTATTAACATTAATTGTTGAAATAGTCAAAAAGACATAAAAGGAAAGACAGTACCCACATACAAGAGTTCAAGGGGTTTGGATACCGCCTGTGCCTAGAAGCATGTAAGGAAGATTCTTCAACCTTCCCTTCCCCCATCACCATCAGAAGTCATATCAGGATTAGTGGAAGCTCGGAAGAGGCATCAGATTCCTCCCTTCAGAGTCATCCTTAGAGGTCAGGACCGCAAATTTGTTACCTTGTGACCAATGGTCCAAAACATGTTTATCATCTGTAGACAAGGAAGACGACTGAGAGAGAATTGCCTTCCCAGATCTATTCCGCTTAGCAGTGACTTTTAAATGACGACTGAGAAGCAGGCGGAGGAGGGGAGGCATCTCAGAGGAAAAGAGTCATCAAGGGAAGGAACAACTGAATTAGTGGCAACAGGTGAGCTAGAAGGGCATCTGGAACTAAAGTAGTCTCATTCTGTGACAAATTATCAAGGACCTGAGAATCTAACCCTGTGATTCTATATCCTCCATCTCCGCCGGTTCAGTGACCACCTGAGGGGAGGAGGAACCAGAGGTGGTGGCGACAGTATTCCATAAGACCCTCCCTTGTTTAGCCTGTAACTGCTGTGCAACGTTAATTAAACTCTCATGGGAAGGACAATCATCTCTATTATGGGACGCCAAGGACATTTTCCATAACCATGCCCTGTCTGTTCACACAAATTACATTTAAAGAGGTTAAGGCAATCAGTGGCAAGATGACCAAACTCAAAGCAATGAGAACAGCGAGGAGTAGTACAAGCAGTGTTAAGGTGAGTCCTAGACCCACACTTAAAACAAGACTTCGGCTGGCCATAATAAAACAGACTACCCCTATCTTTCCCCAAAAATAAACTATTAGGGAGATGAACGGTACCAGCATTGGTGGAAAAAAGTTTTACACACAATTTCCACCCCCCATTCCATGTGTTCACTGTCAAGAATAGGCGAGGGCTTATCCAGAACCTCACATCTTTGACGCAACCAAAATAAAATATCTTCAATATTAACACCTTCATTACGAAACATAATCATAATTAGTTTAACAGCGGGCTTAGTCAAGGGAACAGCCAAAAAAGCTACCCATAAAGGGGTATCATTGACCCTCTGATATTGAGACCAAAACCGATCCAAACTGGAAATGGTTTTAAAACTAACATCATAATTTGAATTACCAATATGTATAAGAGCAAAAATTTCAGAGGCAAAAAATTTCAAAGAACCCTTCAATAATTGCCTAGCAATATACAATCTATCAGGAGGGTCCTCAAGTCCACCTTTATAAAGCAAACAAACTGCATTTTTCTAGGGCAGGTTCCCCTTGTTCTGAAATAAATCTGATAATTTAAACATGGGTTTCAACCATGCAGCCAGTTTGGGATCCTGCAACACATGGTCCGAGGGTCCCAGCCAACCCTGCAGGAAAATCAGCAGCAGAGACTGGTAGACCATCAACTTGGTGCCCCACCTTCCCAGCATCATGCACTGGTTTGTTCACAGTTCGAGTCTGAGGAGAAACATGCCAGTCCGTAAGCATAGGACAGGAAGGCACAGAAACAGAAGACAACGTAGTGGAGGGAGTAGAAAAATCAGGTATCCACTGTCCATCAGGTTGCCGACGCCACCCAGCTTCCGAAATAGCATGCTCAGGAGACCAACTCGAATCGTGTAACTCAGGGTCACAGTCAGGTTTAGAAGAAACCGCAACATCCCGTAACGGGGAAGAAGCAGTAGTTAAAGCCGAAGTGGTGCGTACAGACTCCTGTTCCTGAACCTTCTTGTCAGGAGGTTTAGTAGACGCAGCAGGGACGCACCGCAAAGGCCATAAGGCCCACCCATACCCAAACGGCATTTAGATCTAAAATCACTCACTGCAGGAGCAGAAACACTACCACTAACAGGTTTTAGGTACACATCACCAGGAGGAGTATCACTGCCAGCCGTACCAGCGCTGGTGTGTCTCAGTCTCCCCGCTCATCTCCCCTCTCGGTTCACCACTCGAAACACCAAAAGCGCAGACATCATCATCAGGAGACAACACAGGTACCGAGCCAACGGAAGGAACTGAAAGCGAAGCAGAACGAGATAGCAATTTCAGCAAGCAATTCAGCTTTTTCCGAGAGACAGATTCTTCAGCCAAAACAACATGCAGTAAACGTTCCTTTCAAGCAAAGCCATGGAAGTACCTTCCTGAATACGGAGTGCAGGGCACCCACAACAGAGTCTGTCCCAGTCACATCCATAACCATATCAAAAAATCTTCAGGCAAGTCAGACAAAAGCATTTCTTCCCCTAGCACAGCAGCCTCTAGGTGTCCAGCGACAGAGGAGGAGGCCTGCTCCCTGTCCTCCAGCATCCAGAAGGGTTGCAGAGAAGTAGCCATCTCAGCTAGACAGCCAAAGGGTCCCCTGCTGCAGAGTAGAGAATTTCCTGGTGTCTTGGCACATTCCTCAATCACTAAAAATACCACCAACACCTTAATCTGGTTCAAGGTCAGTTGGCATTCATCTGTATCCCTCTCCTCCCCGGGTCGTGCCTGAAAATAGGCAGGATTTGTCTAGCGCACTTACCCGATCAACAAAAGCTAAATAAAACAAAAGAAATAGTTTGATGCATGTATGTCTAGTGCTATAAGCCGTCTGGCTTTAGGGCGGGGGCTTGCACAGATAGAGGCTTGCCCTCAGCCAATGCGGGCGTTTGTTACATTTTGGCGCAGTCATCCAATCAGGTCTTGCCCTCAGCCAATGAGGGAGTTTGTTACATCTTGGCGCAGTCCTCCAACCAGCTACAGAGATGCGAGGAACCATTTTGTTCGTGAGGACAAGTGTCGAATTACTTTTCGTCCGGGAGATGTTTTTATTTCAGTTTAAAATAATTTGATCACAAGCCCAAGTTAAAATGACAAGCAGGTAAGCTTTGATCTGGCCGAACATTTCTATACGTTGATAAAATGGTGCTGTGTGGGAAATTTGAACGCAGAGACTAATATATGTTGGCTGGTCCTCACCCTGTGTTGAATCACAAAAGCGGGATTAGAAACTGTTGTTGGATCAGGTGTTTGTTGCCTTGACTGAGATGGTTCTGCATATTTTCTGTGTTGTGGGGAGACCTGGATGGAGAATTCTTGTCATTGTTAGGGCTGATCTTCCGCTTTTGTGCACTTGAATAGGAGAGGGACGAGCAACTGAACCAAGTCCTTTTGCAGGGCCTGCGTTGCCTGTACTGTAAACGATGTTTCATGTCTGAGCAGAAGGATCCGGCCTGGGTTGAATAACTTTATGTAGCATGGCTAGTTTTTGTAGCGCTCCACATTATCAGCGGTTAATCAACACATGCCCGTACCCAGTTAGCGCGAGTGATTTGGAAAAGGGCTTCTGTTTACTGTGCGCTTGATCAGGCCAGAATCTGTTAACAAAATGCCACGCTTTAGAAACTGATTTCATATTGATCTGCATTTTTTTTTTTTACAGGTTATAGTATTACAGGGTATATAATCTGAGTGGTAACCTTGTTCGTTAGCCAGCGGACGATGTCTGACGTTCGTGTAATCCCCAATAACAGAGGGTTGCCTTAAAACCTGAATCCGACAGTAGCTGCCGTGTTGGTCTTTTGTCGTTACTTTATAATCCCGGATTTGTAGCTACAACCACAAGATTTACGGTACTGACGCATCGATGCAAACTAGATTGTAAACGAGATGCAAAATGAATATTTGGTTGATATGGCGATAGTGAATGATTATGGCCAGATCGCGTCCGCTGCTCTCAGAGGCTACTCGGTAATGTGTCTCAGAGCTGTGCGAGGGACACACAGCGGACACGCTATACACTGAACAGACTGGTAACCCATACCATAAATAAGCAAAGCATACACCATGCTAAATTGTCAAATTTTTTTTTATGTCAGGTGAATGATAGTCGCAAACGGTAGAGAAAAGACTACAGACTAAATCAGACATCAACTTGTTATTAGTGCAAATACAGACTCATAACTACAGCAGAGGCAGCAGATTCTCAGCATTGTCCTCATCTGCCTACTATTATCAAAGTTTCTTTATTGGCCCAGGGCACAGTACTCGAGACATAGCTTAAGGCACCTATTTTTCTGCATTTCCTACCTATTAGCCCGCTGTTTCTTTGAACTGGAGACATCAAACGCAGCTTAAGTCACGTGCTGTTTCTTGTACCGTCTTATGTGGTTATTTAAGCAATAAAAGACAGGGCAGGGTGTGTGCTATCGTCTGATAACGTCACTCCTGGGGTGGTTGAAGCACGAGGCGAAGTAGAGTGCTTCCACCACCCAGGAGGATGCTATTACACGATAACACACATCCCTGGCGTGCTTTATTGGTATTATACAATGGCTCGTTGTCATACAAAATAATAAAAAAAAAAAAATGATTTTAAGGAATACAAAGCTCATCCATAGCCAAAAGATCATCATCCATAGCATCCAGAAGCAATACAGTGATGTTATTGTGTAATAACATCCCTGTCTCAGGCACACATTGACCAATCAGAGTCCAGGAAATTTTCTTGCCATTGTATAATTCTTGTTAAAGTGTACTCCATCATTGTTCATTCTTCTATGGTGTGCTCACTCCCACCCCGGGTCCAATGTGGTTATTTTCTTCTTTGTTAATATTATTCTGACTCTGGCGTGACTATGGCGCCGGCTAAGATGAAATGTACCTAAATATTAGTAGTTCGTTTCCAGAGGGTGCTCCCCAATAATTTCTAAATTTTAGTTGTAAGCACTGTTTCTGTTACTATTCTGAGTCGGGCATGTCTGACTGGGACATGAACAGGAAGAAGGCGTGACTAAGTGGAGTCGCAAGCAGTGGTGCAAGTGGTAGACAAGAAGTACAGGAACTCGGGCATTGCAAATGTGAAATGCAGAATGAAGATCCTCAGTCTGAAGGATAGCCGTGTCAATCTGTTTAGACACTAGAAGATTCAGTTAGAGATATTGAAGTATTTCTAGGAAAATAGCATTGCTGTACAAGTCAAATGTTATGGAAACCCTGATTTCAGGTCACAGGCCCAGAAACTGTCATTATGTTGCTGGTTTAATAATTTCAATTCCATTGTCAATGGGAAGAAGTACAGGAACTCCGTTCCTGCTTCAAAAAAGGTACAGGAACTGAGTTCCTGTGCATTCCTATTCACTTTCATCACTGCGCTAAGAGGCGATACTGAAGGATTACGCTGACCAGTTACGAAGTAAACAAGAAAGTATTACTTTGTAAGAGGCTTCATGTCCAAAGCGATGCCACTCTGTCGCGCCTCTTCCCGCCTATGCCCGAGTCACCGAACAGTTCATAGAATAGTCATGTAATAGTTATAGTAATGTACAGTACAATGTGTGTAAAGTACCACATTGGACGAGAGGATGTGTGGGGGCAGAGCGCCCCCACAGAAGATGTAAACAGTCCACTAAACAACAAAGAAAGATGATATTAAAGAGTACATAGCAACAATAATTTAGTTTCTAGGACCCAGGGGTGTGGAGGAGCGGGCGCCCCAGAAGAAAGAACAAACAAATATTGTCTTGGTTATTTAAAGGAAAAAAAGTCTAAACATTGATTGCTTCTTTCTTCTGTGGAAGCTCCTTCCCACCAGGTCCTCGGTGGTTATTCTGTATTTGGTAATATGGTATCTGAGATAAAATAAATAAATAAATTCTCTGCATTTACTGTCATACCTGCTGTGTTAGTGGTGAGTGTGTGAGCGCATGCAGTTTCACTAGCTCTCCGGCTGTTTACTTCGCTCAGCGCCCAGCTTCAAGATAAGATGCACATTACTGTGAAGTCTCTGAAAGCTGCGTGAAAGACGGTAATCTGGCCGTAATCCTTCAGTATCGCCTTCATTAAGACGCAAGCCCGTTACCATAACCCTTTTCTGTTTGGCGTGTAACTGGCGTAATCCTTCACTATGACTAGGGATCTAAGTTTGTCATGGCAGTCGTATGCAGTCATGGCAGACAAGCCATTAATTCCATGATGTTTGATCTTTATTCAGGACTTCCATGACTTTAACTGGTGTCATCAGAATGTATCTATGATGACAGTGCCACAACATTTACTACTGTTTACTAATGATTTCGTGAACAAACAATGAGTCATTAAAACCTCATCCGTGACTAACTTACATCCCTAACTGTGACCAATGATGAGTCGCCAAACATACAGAAAAGACTACAGACTAAATCAGACATCAGCTCATTATTAGTACAGATACAGACTGATACTACAGCAGGGCAGCAGATTCATAGCACTGTCCTCTTCGACCTACTATTGTCACAGTTCTTTATTGTGTGGGGCACAGTACTCGAGACATAGCTTGAGGCATGTATTTTTCTGCATTTCCTACCTACTGTTTCTTTGTGTCACGAGACATCAAACACAGCTTAAGTCATGTGCTGTTTCTTCTATAAAGCTCGAGTCCTATGTGGTGGTTTCCTTCTTTGTTAATAATATTATTATTCTGACTGGCATGACTAAGTGGCGTCGCTAAGACGAAATGTACTCTAAATATTAGTTGTTCTTTCTTCTGTGGAGGTGCTTCATGCCCCCCAGGTCCTATAATCATTTCTAAATATTAGTAGTTGTAAGCACTGTTTTTGATACTATTCTGACTCTGGCATGTCTGTGACTCTGGACATGGACAGGAAAAGGCATGACTAAGTGGCGTCACTTAAGACGCAAGCATGTTACTGTAAACCTTTCCTGTTTGCTTGTGCAACTGGCGTAATCCTTCACTATGACCGCTGATGTTAGCAGAGACACCTCTGTAGTACAGCTATGCAAAATAGCCAGTTGGTTATTAAATATTGTTTTAATTCAACTGAATATTTTGTGTTGTGCCGAATGCCGAATGTTTTAAAAATATTAGTATTTGGGGCTCCCCCAGTGTAGTACAGCAATACTACAGTGCATAAACTACATCACGATGTAAAAGTACAGGTGCATGGACTGTTGCTTTTGTTGCTTTCTTTTGAAAATGAGGTATGTGCAACATTGACAGTGGGGTGTGAAGTATGCCGCACAATTCAAACTGCCTATACATTTGCTTCTATTGTTTTTGATGTAATGTGCAATGATTTTATTTATTGAACTTTGGTAACTGGGTAGACCCTCTGAGACAAGATGGTCCCTTTTTCAGGGGCGACCAGGGAAGTGCAGTACATTGATACAAGAAATGAGATGAGTAGTCGTACAGTAAGAGTACATCAATTACATTCAGTTATGCAAAATAAGCAATTTAAAGCACAGTCAACAAAACCTTACATACTGAGATTTACAGTATTTTTTTCTCTTGGAGATGGAGTGGATAGCTTTGCTAGGAGAGTCGTGCAAGGAGTGAACAGGGGTTAGGAGTCAGCAGGAGCAGGGTAGACCATGTTAGGTGAGATAACGGCAAACTTTGAAATTGAGAGAGGCAGGTGAATGCCAATATAGAAGGTGGTAGAGAGTTCCAGTAGGACATAGCAGAAAATGCAAACTATCTCTGAACCGTGGAGAGTTGTAAGTTTGGCACTGAGAGAAGAAGCAAGGAGGCAGATCTGAGGGCACTTCAAGGGAGATGACGTTGAACAACATCAAGGCAAGGAGTAGTGAAGCGATGTACAAACTAATATATAAAGCTTAGTGTGGCGGGGAATAAATAGAGGTAGCAACTCTACTTCAGCGGTTGTTGAAGGCACCACAGTGCATCACCTCTGTACCAGAATGTATGAAACTGTATCTTGTTGTAGCTGTTGCTAGCCTTGGAAGACAGAATCTTGTTTGTAGAACAGAAAGCAGCTAACTAAAAGAAGCTACCATTTTTTTACGAATTTAACACTTCTGTCTCAACAGGAGTCCGTGTCTGTTGAGATTAGGCAGACAGATACTTTTAGAAGTAGAAGGGGTCTTATTTAGGGTAAAAAAAAAAAAAAGAAAAGTAAAGTCAGTGTGTGTCCTGTGCTGGGAAGGGTATCAACTTACTTTGCTAAATCAGTAGGAGGGGAGAGAGCTTAATTGGGGGTGTGGCTTGGACAATATAAAAGCAGGTGACTCCAATTACAATTTCCTATTGCTAGCCTTATTTCTTACTAATTGCCCTCCATCCCACCCCTTCAGCCTAAGCCAGTTCTACTTTTATAACCACTGGATTTGACTGACAACAGGAAGTTCCTGTTTGGCAGTAGGAAGGGAAGGATCATTGAGAAACATTAGTTTTGTCTACCCTAAAGGAAAGTAGTAGCTCGCCCTCCCCAAGCTGCTGGTGGTCTGACACTGATCAAGGAAGAAGGAGACTACTGAAGAATATAGGAAGTTGCTGTCCCAGAACAGGAAGGGTGAGTTGTAAGGAGAGGAGAGAGTAAGCATACGGGAGAAACGGGAGAGGGGACACAAAATAAGACATGATAGGAGTGGTGCAGTGCTATGGCTGTGGGGCGGCAGTGTTCCGGGAGACATTCTGGAGGCTGTGATGCTGCCCTATTTGCAGGCACCTCTCTGGTCTGAGGAGGAGGTTGCCCGTCTCCAGGCTGACCTGGCTAGGATTAGTGAAACTCCTCCCCACCCAGGGACTACCAGGGCCAATGCCACTACCCTCAGGTTGCCAAGAAGAGAGGAGGCTGGACCAGGTGGGCGCAGAGAGAGAGGGCAGTGGAACAGAGTTTCATCCCTCCAGTTGTACCTCTCCACAATTCATATGCTCTTCTGGTGGATAGTGGTTCCTCTATGGAGGCACCTGCAGTGGAGACCAAGGAGGTTGCTGGGAGCCTTCACAAGGAGACCCACAGGAGGGTGGCATGGGACCCCACAGGGAAGGAAACAACTCCTTGTGGGGACTCCAATCATTGGGGGGTAGGCGGGGAGGAAGGGAGAAGAAGGTAAGGTGTCTGCCTGGTGCCACGGCTTAGAGGACAGAAGCGCATCCTCAGGATCGTGGTAACAGCTGCACGAGGGAGGGAGCTGGATGTCATTGTCCACCTAGGTACAAATGACCTGGCTAGGAATGGGATCAGAGCAGTGCAAGAGGAGTTTGTAGAGTTGAGGAAGGGACTTAGACAAGTAGCGCATACAGTAACCTTCTCGGAGGTGCTGCCTGTCTATGGCAAGAGTGATGCTAGGGTACTCCTCACCAGGGAATTCAATGAATGGTTGAAAAACTGGTGTGGAGCTCAGGGTGTTGGCTTCATTGGGGACTGGGGAGCCACCTGGAAGGATGCAGACATACTGGCGCGATGATCTGCATCTGTCCAGGGGGGAACCAGGATCCTAGATGAGAGGTTTAAATGCTTCATTGGCAAGCATTTAAACTAGCCACAGGGGGAGGCACTGAAAAGGAGCAGGGAAAGCCCAGCCCACCCCCACAAAACATGGTGATTAGTGAGGTAAACACCAAGATAGAGCAGTCATTGGGAGCAGGACAGAGGTAAATTTTAAAGAAAAGGTAATAAGGACAGGGATGGGGCTAAAAGGGGCAAGGCCATCAAAAAGTGGAGGGTGATGAGTACCAGTGCCCTGTAGTCTGTGTAACAAGCTCCTTGAACTAGTGGCCTTGATGGAAGAGGGTTGCCTGGATATTGTGGCAGTCACAGAAACTTGGTACACAGAGAACCATGACTGGGATGTCAACATACCAGGATACACAATCTACAGCAGGGACAGGGAGGGTAAAAGAGAAGGAGGAGTAGCTCTCTATGTAAAGGAAGGGATCAAAGCAACAGAACTAAAGAGTAAACTGGGAGCAGATGAGGCACTCTGGGTCACCCTGGAGACAGGAAATGGCACTACAGTCTGCATGGGGGGTGTATACAGACCCCCTTCTCAGGGGGAGGGAATGAACAAGGAAATGATAGAAGGCATCCTTAGAATGGCAGAAAAAGGGGAGATATTGTTGATGGGGGACCTGAATATGCCAGATGTTGAAACTGGAGCACCTTTGCTGCAGGCACATCCAAGAGCAGGGTCATTCTTGATGCCCTACAAGGGGCATGCCTCAGACACCTAGTATTGGAACCCACTCAGGAGGGAGCAGTCTTAGACCTGGTACTCTTAAATGGGGACAGAGAAAGAATCTCAGATTTAGAAGTGGATAGCCATCTGGGAACAAGCGACCACCAGTGTGGTTCACGATAAACACAGCCATACAAAGGCAAGAGTATTGGACTTTAGGAGGGCTGACTTTGGAGGAAAATGAGAGTGTGCCTCAGAAAAAGCACTAGCAAACAGGCAAGAAGGAGGGGTGGAGAACAATGGGGAGTAATCAAAACAGCCATCACAGAGACAGCAAGCCTTTATGTAAAGCAAATCAACAAAATACAACAAAGGAAAAAAATGCTATGGTTCTCAAAAGAGGTGGCAGGGAAGGTTAAGGAGAAAAGGATAGCATTCAGGAAATACAAGGAAACACGAAAGGAGCAGGACAGAGAACTTTTATCACTTAAAGCAGAAAGAGGCAGGGAAGGCAGTCAGAATAGCAAAGGCCCAAACTGAGGAAAGGATAGCCAACTCGTGTTAAGAAGGGGGATAAGACCATTTATAGGTACATTAGGGAGCGAAGAAAGACCAAAGGAGGGATACTGAGGCTTAATAAAGGGAAGGAATGTGGGCAGAGGGTGACAGTGAAAAAGCAGGGATACTAAACGAATATTTCTGCCCAGTATTCACAAAGGAAGAGGAGGGGAGGTACCTAAACCAAACAAGAGAAACACTCTGAAGGCAGGGGTCGATACCAGTTCATTTACAGAAGAAAGGGTTTTGAAAGAACTAATAAAATTGAAGAGGGACAAAGCAATGGGCCTGGTAGATTCACCCAAGAATTTTAAAAGAACTAAAGGAAGAACTAGTGACACGCTGACTACTCTCTTTAACAAATCATGGGAGGATGGGTGGTACCTGAGGACTGGAGGAGGGCGGGTGTGATTCCTCTTCTTAAAAGTGGGAGCAGGACAGAGGCAGGAAACTACAGACCAGTTAGTTTGACCTCAGTGGTAGGGAAAATGATGGAATCACTTCTGAAGGAAAGAATTGTTGAGTATCTAGAGGTCATTGGGGCACAGGACCCAAGGCAGCATGGATTCACAATGGGAAGGTCATGTCAGACGAATCTAATAGATTTCTTTGACTGGGTAATCAAAGTAGTAGACCAGGGAGGGGCTGTGGACATGGTCTACCTAGATTTTTAGCAAGGAATTTGATACAGTCTCACACAAAAGATTAATACACAAGTTAGCCAGCCTTGGAGTGGGTCCAAAGGTGGTAGCCTGGATAAAAAATTGGCTAGACAACAGGACGCAAAGGGTAGTAATAAGCCAGGTCCACAGTGAAGAAAGGAGGGTTACTAGCGGGGTACCGCAGGGTTCAATACTGGGACCAGTCCTTTTAATGTCTTTATAAGTGACATTGCAGAGGAACTGGAAGGAAAAGTGCTCTCTTTGCAGACTACACAAAGATCTGCAACAGGGTTGATACACAAGATGGAGTGGAAAGGATGAGACGGACTTGGCAAGGTTGGAGGAATTCAAATATTTAGCAGCTTAGATTCAGTGCAAAGAAGTGCAAGGTAATGTACCTGGGAAACAAAAACCCAGGGAAGAGCACACAATGAGGGGTGACATACTGACAACAGTAAAATGGAAATGGCCGGGGTGTGTATATGTATATGTGTGTATATGTGTATATATATATATACGTGTGTGTGTGTGTGTGTGTGTATGTGTGTATATTATGTGTGTGTGTGTGTGTGTGTGTGTGTGTGTGTGTGTGTGTGTATGTGTATGAATATGAATAAACAGTGGTGGTGTTAGTGGACTTAAACATGCAGGAATAGACTGGGAGACTATGACATCCTCTGTGACCAGGGAACAGAGGTTGTTGGATGTCTTCAAGGCGTGTTCCTAACTCCAGCAGGTGAGGGAACCGACCAGGGAGGCACGGGTACTGGATGTGGTCCTGGCAGACAGTGACCAGATTGGGGCCTGGAGGTAAGGGACCCATTGGCGGGGAGTGACCATGTCACGGTCTGGTTCTGCCTGGACCTAGGAGGGGTAGAAGGCTGCACAAAGACGGAAGTAACCGACTTCAGGGGGGCGGATTTTAAGGAAATGGGAAGGATCCTAGGAGCATTTGGATGGGATTGGGTCAGACATGGACGCTGATAGTAGGTGGGAAATCATCAGGAGAGGGTGCAGGATGCTACCAGCACCTGTGCAAGAGTAAACCAAATCGGTGGAGCCCAAAAACCTGTTGGTGGACCAGGGAGGTCCGGGAGGTGGGGGAAGAAAGCAGCCTATAAGAAATTCAAGTGCTCAAGGAGTGAAGGGGATCGAGGGAGTACGAGCTGATGGCTAGAAGGGCCACTAGAGTGGTGAGGCGGCTAAGGCAAGGAAGGAGCAGAACCTGGCCAGGGAAATTAGGAGAGGGAAAAGGGTTCTTTAGATACATTGGGAAAGACGAAGGCGAAGGGCAGATTAGCAGGATTAAATCAGGGGAGAGATGGGCACAAGACCCGGGGGTGCAGGCTGAGGTACTAAATGAGTACTTCACCTCAGTTTTCACCAGGGAAAATGGGGGTGCTGCATCATACATGGGAGGAGACAGAGATAATGAGGAGGGGGGGACCCTTACCGATCGGCAGGTCTGGGGAGAGGGGGAGGCATCACTGGCAGGTGGGGGGAGGGCTAAGCAGGGAGAAGAGGTACCAGAAGTGGAAATCACAGCAGAGAGAGTGAGGGAAGCCCTCGGCTCCCTTAAGACGGAGAAAGCACCGGGGCCGGATAAAGTACATCCTAGAGTGCTGAAGGAACTTGCAGATGTCCTGGCGAAACCCCTGGCAGAGCTTTTCACCATCTCTCTGAGGACAGGGTGGGTGCCCCAAGACTGGAAGGTGGTGCATGTAGTGCCTATCCACAAGGGGGGATCAAGGGAGGTGGCACTGAACTACAGGCCTGTCAGCCTGACATCGGGTGGTGGGCAAGGTGATGGAGGCATTGTCAAAGAGAGGCTGGGGGACCTGGATAAGTCAGGGTGCCTGGGCGATGGACAGCATGGATTCATCCGGAAGTTGTGTCAGACAAACCTGGTGGAGTTCTATGACTGGGTGACAAGTGCCTTGGACCTGTAGACCAGTGGATGTCCTCTTTATAGACTTCAGCAAGGCATTTGACTCTTGTTCCTCACGTGGGCCTGTTGGATAAGCTAGGAGAAATGGGGTGGGAAACCAGATGATCAGATGGATAGGCAATTGGCTCAGGATCGGACCCAGAGGGTCGTAGTTGGTGGGATAGTCTCATCCCCAAGGAGGGTCATTAGTGGGGTCCCACAGGGATCAGTCCTTGGGCCCCTTCTGTTCAACGCCCACGATCTGACATAAGGACAGGAATCAGGAGTGAGATGAGTCTCTTTACAGATGACTCAAACTGGGGGGCGGTGGTGGATGGGGAGGAGGGGAGGGTGGCCCTGCAGGGGGACCTGGAGGCTCTGGAAAGATGGTCTAGAAAGTGGAAGCTGAGGTTCAATGCAGGGAAATGCAAGGTACTCCACCTGGGGGCCAGAAACCCGGGCCAAGTGTACACCCTGGGGGAATACTACAAGTCTCAATGGCTGAGAGGGACCTGGGGGTGGTGGTGGATGTCAAGATGAACAACTCTGAGACTTGTAGGAGGGCAGCAGCCAAGGCCAACAGGATGCTGGGATGCATCGCTAGGGGGATCACCTCCAGAAGGAGGGAAGTGATACTCCCTCTGTATAACTGCTTGGTGAGGCCGCACCTGGAGTACTGCGTGCAGTTTGGAGGCCACACCAGAGGGACATTAACCTCCTGGAGAGGGTCCAGAGGAGGGCAACCAAAATGATTTGGGGCTTGGGGGACAGGACCTATGAAGAGAGGCTCGAAGAGCTAAATATGTACACATTGGAAGAGAGAAGGGACCGGGGGGACATGATAGAGGTCTTCAGGTACATGAAGAGGGTAAATAGGGGAGGAACAGTCAGGGTGCTTCGAAGGAAGGAGGAAGGGGCCACTAGAGGGCATGGGTGGAAGCTGGAGGGGGGAAGATTCAGGGGAGAAAGGAGGAGGTGCTACTTCACTGAGAGGGTGATGGAGCCATGGAATGCACTACCTAGGGGGCTGGCGGAGGCAGAGACAGTGGAGGGGTTCAAGAGGGGGTGGGACAGGTACAGGGGAAGGGTTCTGGAAGCAAAATCCAATGCAGCAAGAATATCCAGAACTGGGAAGGGAGAAGCCAGAGAAGGCGAGGGGACAGCAAAGGTCAGCACCAGGGTGGGGGCTGACCAAACGAGCAGACACACGAAAGACCGTTAGCCTATTCTGCTGGCATTTTAGTATGTTAGTATATATGTGTATATGTATATGTGTGTGTGTGTGTGTATGTATATGTGTGTGTGTGTGTGTATGTATACGTGTGTGTGTGTGTGTGTGTGTATATATATATATATATATATATATATATATATATATATATATATATATATATATGTATGTATATATAAAAATATATAAATATAATCAGATGAGCTAAAGGTGGGCAAGCAATGTGAGAAGGAAGTCTGAGGGGATATTGGGGTGCATAGAGAGAGGCATCACTTGTAGAAAACAGGACGTTATCACTCTGTACAGACAGTTGGTGAGACCCCATCTGGAGTACTGTGTGCAGTTCTGGAGACCCCATCTCCGCATAGACATAGGAGTGGAGTCTGTCCAGAGGAGGGCAACCAAAATGGTGCAGGGTCTGCACCAGAAGACATATGAAGAAAGATTAAAGGAGCTTATTATGTATAGCCTTGAAAGAAGGGAGAGAGGGGTCATGATAGAAACGTTCAAGTACCTCAAGGGAATGAACAAAGTCCAAGAGGGTAGCATCTTTCAGAAAAAGAGATGTGCAAGAACAAGGGGGCACAATTTGAAGAAGGAGGGGGAATGGCTCAGAGGTAATGTGAGGAAGTACTTTTTCAACGGAGAGGGTTGTGGATGCATGGAACAGCCTCCCTGAGGAGGTCATGGAGTCAAGAACAGTGGGGAATTCAAGAATGCATGGGACAGACATAAGGCAGTTCTAGTGGGGGAAGGAGTAAGTAAGCTTTTGGTTAACTAGGATCTGCAACTTATCTGTTGGGTAGGAAAATGGTCAGACTATGTGGGCCAGCGGTCCTTATCTGCCATCAAATTCTATGTTTCTATTGTGATTAAGTGTTTCCATGTCTACATATTCATGTGATGTCACTGTATTTACTTGAAATAAAAATTAGTTGTCACAGAGGGAAGAGTGACCAGTGGGTACCACAGGGATCAGTGCTGGGACCGGTCTTATTCAACATCTTCATCAGTGACAATCATGGGACCTAGAAGGCAGAATTTCACTGTTCGCTGATGACGCAAAACTCTGTAACAGAGTAGGCCCACCAGAGGGTGTAGACAGAATGAGAAGGGACCTGTAGAAACTTAAAGAATGGTCAGGGGTTTGGCAGTTGAAATTCAATGCAAAGAAGTGCAAAATAATGCATATGGGGCACAAAAACCCTGGCACAATATATCAGTTGGGGGTGAGGATATAGCATGCACCAAGCAGGAAAGGGAACTTGGGGTTCTCTGATGACCTCAAGGTAGGGGAAACAGTGTGACAGGGAAACAGGTAAAGCAAATGGGATGCTGGGATGCATAGGCAGGGGCATCACCAGAAGGAAAAGGGAGGTTATGATTCCACTATACAAGACACTAGTGAGGCTCCACCTGGAGTACAGTGTACAGTTCTGGAGACCTTACCTACGTAAGGACATGGACAAGGTAGGGAAGGTTCAGAGGAGGGCAACAAAGATGGTACATGGATTGCATCACAAGTCCTATAAGGACAGGTTGAAGGAATTGAATGTGTACCCCCTGGAGGAGAGGAGGGAGAGAGGGGACATGATAGAGACATACAGGTATCTTAAGGGAGGAACAGGGTGCAAGAATACACTATTTTTAAGCGTAAAAGATGTTCCAGGACTAGAGGCATGGGATGAAGTTGGAGGGAGGAGCGATTCAGAGGAAATGTGAGAAGAATTTCTTCACAGAACGGGTGGTGGACAAGTGGAACACCCTGCCTGAGGAAGTGGTGGGGGCTGAAACAATCAAGGATTTAAAGAATGCATGGGATAGACATAAAGGAATTCTGGAGGTCAGGGATAAGGGCAGCAGAGTTCTAGGAAAACATAAACTGAAGTTAAAGCTCAAATGGGCAGACTAGGTGGGCCATAGGCCCTTATTTCGCCGACACTATGTATCTGGTGAAAAAAAAAAAAAAAAAAAAGGGCTTAGTGTGGCAAGTAGTGTGATTTTAATTCGTGGGGTAGCCATCCCAGGGCAGACAGGACATTGCAATGATGGTGCCGAGCATTGACCCCGAGAGCAAACCTGCCAACTCTGTGGTAGGCCTGTGATAGGCGTGATGGTACGGGTGTGGTAGCAGAGAGTAGTAATGGAGCACCATACATAAGGAGGAGCAGGAGTGTGGCCTCTGCAGTCTTGTGGCAGGAGGTCAATGTAAGGAATGGATGGATGTGGTAGAGGGGGATCCAGTCAATTGGCCGACTCTGATTTACCCGCTATAACTGTCCCCGTCACCATCATACTGACAGTTAATTATGCCAACACATTATTTCCCCGAAACAAATTGGCCCACTCGCTCAACCATTTGACTTTCAGTTAGCCATATATTGAATATTGATTTACTGACTCATTTAAAAAAACTATTTCATTAAAACTGTCAGTTAAAATCCAAAGTCAACTTTAAATCAGAAGGTTGTGGTTGTTCCCCACTAGTCTTAGTGGAAGTCTGCTGGAAGTCATAATCCACTTGTTTTAAATAGAAAACTTTATTTCATAAAACCGTTTTGGTTCCAACGAAGATGGTGTTGACCACCCACAAGAGTTGTTGAAGCCCTGTCATGACATCCGGCTGTTTTCCCGATGCTGACAACACCAGTTATACAATTCTTCTCTGTTGCGCTCCTTGATATACAAATATCTTCCAATGCTCAGCTTGTCATGCCCTCACTGAGACTTAACCGTCAGACACACTTACGGCACTGTTTCTTGCGGTCCGGTTGCCATTATGAATCGAACAGCTGCTAACAGAAGCTACTCACTAATAATGTTAACTGCTGCACAGCTCATTTTAATTTGCTGCTAATTGCTAACAGATGCTTATCGCTGTTTAAAACATCATCAAAAGGGAAATTGACGAGTCAAATTAGTGCTGCACAGGACTTAATGCTCAAGCAAATGTACTACAAATGTTGGTGTTAATTAAGTGTTTGTAAACTAACTACCTGTGGTGGTATGCATACACGTTTTCAGGGGTGTAGCCAGAAATTTCCATTTTGTACAGTGTCTCCAACAGTTACACCCTCCCCCATTAAAAAAATGTACACATCCTTTCCAAATGGCACCCCCTTCCAAACAAGTCAGATTGTTGTCAGAAGATTCCTCTAATCTCTAAAGAGCCTATACATGTATCTGTCTCCTAAACAGAAGTTTAAACAGAGGCACTCCTCAGTGGCCTACACTAACCTAAATACTACTGATTTAGAATGAAAATGTTAACAGAAAACTTATGGTTTGTGACAGGCATTCAACAAAACTGTACACTTGTGTACAATGGTATCTCCCGTCTACACCTTGCTTGTTTTTTTAAAACATGACAGGCAAATGAAGGTGCAGTGGAAAAAAACATGCGGGAAGTTTTTAAGTGGGCAGGTAGTTGGAAATGATGCATCGGTAGAATGAGAATCGGGGATTCGTACTAGACCCGGTAGACGATACCAAATTCTTTTGTGTGTTTTGTTTATAGTTTTGGTGGTGGCTGTAACATGTGCATCCAGGGTAAGTGAGGGATCTAAGGTGACTCCCAAGTATTTGAAGGATCTGACCAATTCGAGTGCATTCCCAGTATGTGAGAGTACAGCGGGGGAGAGGGTTGGTGTGGAAGAGTTGGATAATAACATGCTCTTTTTTTATGTTGATTGCCGCATGCACAAGAAACATATTGCGGCAGGTTTTCAGAAGCAGGTTGTGGAGGCGCAGCACTGTTGTAGCCAATGCCCCCACAGCTTTTAAAGGCTGGGCCGGCTTTCCCCAATGCTGTGGCATGCTGCTGCTGACACTAGTTCAGCCAGCATGCCACAACCTTTAAAAGTTTCAGCCGCTGCAATCGGGGGCAGCCTCGTCGTTGCAGTGTCAGCCATTCGCTGCAATGAGAGCTCGACCCGTCATTGCTGGTCAGAACTTTCCAAGTGCAGTATTGTTTGTGAACATGGCGGCAGCTTGCTTCCATATTCACAAACAATATTAAGTAACCCCCAGTGCCGAGGGGGTGCCAGTCCCCCTCAGCAGCATGCGTCCCCCGTCCAAAGAGGTTTTGTTTGACGACGGGGGCCCCAATCTCTGTCGGCTTCATTGGCCCTGTCCTTTGATGTTGCCAACGGGGGAGCCCTCTACCTGTCGGCATATTGGCCCCCCTCCCACAAACACCCAGATCATTTGTGCCGAGGGGGTGCCCAATCCCCCTCTGCTCTTATGCCTCCCTTTGGATGTGACCCCCTCTCTTTTTGTGCTGACAGGGGTGCCCAGCCTGTCTACTACAGCTGTCTCCCCTCGCCAAGAACGATCCGTTGGCACACTGGGAGCTCACCCCAGCGTGCCACATGCTCCTGAAAACAGAAAGCAGTCCTGCACTGTCTTTTTTTTTTTTTTTTTTTACTTGTGAAAAAAGGAAACTGACCCTCAGTGGTCTTCCTGCCCCCCTCCCACAACCCGCGCCCTTCCACTGCGCACCATGCCTCCCCACACCCCAGACCTGCCTACAGAGAGTGGTGCGATGATCTTGGTTGGACCGGGAACACGTCTGCACTCTTCAAAGCCGACCGCGAACCGAGGAAATGCCGGTAAGCTGTATAATGGAATAAATAGGGTTTTTCCAACTTTGATGCATATCTCAGTCATTTTTTGGAATTTTGACACCAAATTTTCAACATGGGGTTTTTGGGACCCCTCCTCATGAATTCTGTCACTGTCATGGCATGCGAAATCACCTTTTGGGCGATTAATGAAACAACGATGCCAGTGTTCAGAGTTGGGCTCTCAAAAACCTACGCTGCAAATTTGGTGGAAAAATCAAGTGACTTACTACTACTGGCGTCGTTGCGCGGTTGCTACACAGGCTCGTAACTTTGCAAATTTGCAATATTTTCACACCAGATTTTCAACATTGGCATTTTTCCACACCTCCTTGTAAGACAGTACAGCTGTCATTGTTCACATCCTGGCCAGAAATGTGTGTTCGCACTTCTGGCACAGAATAATGTAGTCGCTGTGGGAAATCAGTGTTTGGGACAGATTAAGAAAATGACAGTGGCACTGTTCATGAGCAGAGGTCCTAAAATCCCTATGTTGAAAATTTGGTGATGAAACTTCATAACATGACTGTGTTACAAGCGTGCGTTGAACTGTTTCCACGCACCCTTTTAATTTTGAACATTTGTTACATTTTCATGCCATATTTTCAGCAATGGCATTTTTTTTCACACTTCCTTATGAACAGTACAGCTGTCATTTTTCACATCCTGGCTAAAATATGGTTTTGTACTCCTGCCAGAGAATAGCACAGTCACTGTGGGAAATCCAGTGTTTGGGACAGATTAAGATCAAATGAGTGAGAGCGGGGAGTGACCGAGCTCAACTGAGCTCTGTCAGGACTGCTGCGGATTTCTTTGTTGTCAGAAAAGGGTGTCAGTGCAGGCAGGGGCCCAGTACAAAAGGCCAGCCTGCAGCGGTGGGAGGAGCAGTATGAGCGAGCTCAACGGAGCTCTTTCGGGACAGCTGCAGATTTCTTTGTGGGCAGACAAAGGTGTCAGCGCAGCCAGGAGCCCTGTACAAAAGCACAGCCTGCAGCGCCAAGAGAAACTGAATGAGCGAGTGACAAAGCGGGAGTGAGCGAGCTCAACGGAGCTCTGTCGTGACTGATGCGGATTTCTTTGTGGGCAGAAAAAGACGGCAGTGCAGGCAGGAGCCCAGTACAAAAGGCCAACCTGCAGTTCCAGCAGAAACGGAACGAGTGAGTGAGAGAGGGAGTGAGCGAGCTCAATGGAGCTGTGTCGGGACTGCTGCAGATTTCTTTGTGGCTAGAAAAAGCCACCAATGCAGGCAGGAGCCCAGTACAAAAGGACAGCCTGCAGCAGCGGGAGGCGCAGAATGAGCGGGTGAGGGAGGGAGTGAGTGAGCTCCAGCAGCTCTATTGTGACAGCTACCAAATTTCTTTGTGGACAGAAGAAGATGGCAAGCGCGAGCAGGAGCCCAGTACAAAGGGTAGCCTGCAGGCGCCCGGCAGAAACAGAATGAGCGAGGAGAGAAGGAGGGTGGCGAGTAGCTCAACTGAGCTCTTCAGTGACAGCTGCGGATTTCTTTGTGGGTACTAAAAGCCACCAGCAGAGGCAGGAGCCCAGTATAAAAGAGCAGCCTGCAGCACCGGGAGAAACAGACTGAGCGAGTGACAGAGGGGCGGTGAGCGAGCTCAACGGACCAATGGAACCAACATTCGGCATTGACAAATGCTTGTTTTTTCTTTATAGTATTAACGACAAGCTGCTTCTGAAGGAACCATTCTTCAAGGGTGTGGAAATCTGAGGCTAGTGTTGAATTGAGCCACCCGATATCGGGAGAAGAACAGTAGAGGATAGCTTCATCTACATATAGATGAACAAAGGCTCCACCACAATTATTAGAGAGGTCATTAACATACAGCGAAAAAAGTAGCGTGCCCAATATGGAGCCCTGAAGGACACATGGTAATGGGCCTCAGGCCAGATAGGGAGCCTGTCCATTTTAGTTTTGAGTTCGACTGTAAAGGTAACTTTGGGTCCAGGTCGGGTCAGTGGCACCAAGGACATGCAATTGTTGTAATAGAGGCCATGGTTGACCAAGTCAAAAGCCTTGGTCAAGTCTCATAAAATTGCTCCAGTAGTCCATTTCACAAAATATGTCCAGAAGTGACTTTCATTAGAGCTATAAGTGTACTGTGGTTTTTCCTAAACCCATGCTGACAGGTTGAGAGCAGATGGTGGAGGTCAAGGTAATCCTGTAGGAGGTCAAAGATTATCCGCTCTTGTATTTTGCTAGAGGGCAACGTATATAGGCCAGAAATGTTCCACTTTTGAGTTGGGACATCCTTTGTGGACGGGGACGACCACCGCTACTTTCCATTTTTCAGGGACGGTACAAGTAAGGAAGGATTGGTGTGTGTGTGTGTGTGTGTGTGTGTGTGTGTGTGTGTGTGTGTGTTTTTTTTTTTTTTTTAAATCTCGAACAGGGCGGGCTAGGGCATCAGCTCCCAACTTGAGGAATTTAGGCTGTAGAGTGTCATGGCTAGGTGAGCTGTCGGCCTTTTAGGTTCATGAGGAGATGGCGAACCTCCGCAGGGTTGCGAGCTTTAGATGAAAGGCAGGGTGATACATAGTCGACTGATGGCAGGGGTCAGGTTGGGGGAGGGTGGATGAACTAGAAAATAGTGATGTGTACCTATCCAGATTGTTGAACTCATTGAAGCCAGGGCAGTTTTTGGAGGGTCAGTGAGAGAAACCCCTGAGCATCAAGGAACTAGGGTCTCACAGGTGTCACCCTTTAAAAGGAGTTAACCTGTCACCAGAATTCTTTTGGATTACTAAAATGATCAGTCTGGCGTCACTTGAAGTGGAGTCGTTTGCTTTTTGGATTGAGTTCTTGCAGCTGTTCCTTAGTTGCCTATATGTTTGCCAGTTGGTAGGTGACCCACTCGGTGACCACGCTGACGTGCACCCAGACGGGGAAAGATGCACGCTTCTATTTTTAGGTGTGTTCCTGCAGTGTGCATGCGTCCAAGCAGCTGTGCTTGGTGTGCCTTGACTGAGACTGCATGCCATGGGGGCCCCCCCCCCAAGAAAAACAGGATAGAAGAATGTGATTGCTGGAACAAACAGTCCACCAGTCGCCTCAATTTGTGGGCCGTCTCTAAGTTTCCTCATGCAGCAAGTCTGCTAGTGGCATGTGTGCACAAGTTAAGACTGAGAACCTCAGCACGCAAGCACTGAGGCAGTGGTTACCCCAAAGGGCATTGGCCGGGAAGCCAAGTTTCAAAGAAATACAAAATCACACATGCCCCCATAATGCAAAGCAGCATGGGCTGCATATGCAAATCACCACAGAATATTATGCTGGTTCAACTTTAAGCAGAAATTCATGGTGCCATTTTCTGTCTTTTCGATCGAGCCTCTAGTAGTTCATACATCTCCACAGTTTGGTTAGAGAAAACAGTGGATGGAAGAACGGTAGAAGGTAGACTCCGAGAGGACTACCATCTGTTCTATCCTGCCCTAAGCCATTCTCATTCTGCTACCTTGTAGAAGTGCTTGACGACCCATCACAAGCAGGCAGCCGCCGCATTGGTGTTAATAATTGAGGTAAGTTTGTGCTGGACTAGTGGTCCCATCTCACATGGTGTTTGTCCATCGTGTACTGTACTGTGTGTCTGTCTGTCTGTGTGTCTCTCTCTCTCTCAGCAAAGTGTAAATTAATATTATTAGGTAGGGCAGACAAGGCAGGTTTTAAAAATATGTGCATCTCCAGCTCTGGATCAATCCACTGCCAGTCAGGTAAACCTGAAAAATTGCACAGAATTATCGCATACTTTGTGATTATTCAGATTTACTGTGCAATTCTTCTGGTTTACCTGTCTGGCAGTGGATCCGTTTGGTAGTAGGGTGTCTTCATTGGGCGACATTTCTTGGGTCTTGTTCTGACAGTTTGATTTGAAATTTATTATACTGAGTGATATGTAATATGTGCCTTTGCTGGATGGGAAGGGACCGGACCTCACCTGACTCTGAGTTTGGGGGGGGGGTTGGGATGGTGGTGGTCACTCCTGTCTAAGTCTCGTACTCTTGATAGTGTGTCTCAATGGAGTGACTGGTAGGCAGCAGGCACAGCAGTGCTCCTCCCCCCCATACCTAATGTGGCTCATAGTTGAGAGAAAATCGAACATTTTGTCAGATCTGTGGCTACTGACTGACTGCAAGGGCATCGGGTGGACTACGGCTTAAATGCAGTGGGACACTGGCAGTAGGGCCATTCTGGGAAGATTAAACTTACTGCGTCGCTGCATGTGCCTCCTGAGGTGAGGTATCCCTATCAACCTCACTAGCTCCGTCCTTCCCGACTCCTTGGGGGATTCTCAGAAGAGAAGCTACATGAGACGGGAATGGATTCTATTCCCTTCCCACAAAGCACAAGCAGCACGGCTTGTTTGCAGCAGCAGTAGTTGGGGTCGGTATTGTCTCTCTGCAGTGTAGAACTGTAATTGATGCAAATCTTGGGATTTTCAAATTGATTGGAGATTCAGACATGGAGGAAAATTTGCCAGCTAGGACAGTGTTTGAGAACGAGTAATGAGAACTGGCTGAAGGAACCTGAACGCCCTGAGCGGTGAGGTGGTTATTTTTGTTTATTGACATGATGAGGGAAATGAGAAGTTGAGAAGGCGCTACGATGAGATCTGTTTTGGTTTTGGCACTAGTGTTGTGTGCCTGACTCCATGTAAAGTGCTGGGTTTAAAATTATTAAACCCTTGTGACATTTCTGCTTGCTTACTATGAGACCCCTTCCCCGGGACATCTTACCCTATGGTTGTGCTGCAGCATGGTGCTGATAGGTGGTGGTGCCATTTTAAAATGGGCGCGCGCTGCATGGCACTTTATCACTCAAGCACCATCACCAAGATGTAGCCCCCTCCCCACAAGAAACGTGTAACCTTTGATCAAATGCTTGCCGCTGCCATGTTGACTCGGTCTGTTCATATATATTTCTTGACCATCCCCAGGTTGTGTGAATGAGAAGAGATTCATTGACGGCTGGGCAGGCAGCCTGGCTGGGTGAGTCATGTCCTAACCAGGCTGGCTGTAGTGGTTGTGTTTAGTAGTGTAGTGCTAGGGTAGCAGGTTTTGGGAGGAATAATCATTTTATATAAGTCATAAAAATACTTGATTGATGTGCAGCATCCGTTAATGAAAATCCTGACAGGATTGCTCGGAGTGACGGAGTAGTGATGACGACACATGGTGTCTTCCACTGCCCGGCTGCATTAAGTGAAAATCTTCCCCCTGGCCCCCCACCCCACCTCAGCCACGACCACAGCGTGATTGTGTAGTAGCTTGCCACTAGCCAGCCACTTCTTGAGGGTGGGAAGGGGGACTCGGATTAGTATTTGTTATGTTAGCAGGAAAGAGCAGATTTTTCTTTTCTCTCTCCTGGGCTGGTCTCCGGGCTTCATTACTCCTGGGCAGTTCCTCCTGATGTCTGTGTTAGGCAAGTCCAACACTGTGCAGCTGGGGGGGGGGACAACAAGCCTTCCACATCCGGAGTTCTTCAGTCTACTTCCTGCTTGGAGTGACTGTGTAGTGATGACAACACATGGTGTCTTCCACTGCCCGGCTCATTAATTGAAAATCTGCCCCCCGGCTCCCCACCCCACGTCAGCCATGACCACAGCGTGATTGTGTAGTAGCTTGCCACTAACCAGCCACTTCTTGAGGTTGGGGAGGGGGACTCGGATTAATATTTGTTATGATAGCAAGAAAGAGCAGATATCTTTTATTTTTTTTTTTTTATGTGAGGTCAGAAGTTACATGTTGCTCAATGCACATGGACTCAGTCATGCTTATTGCAATTACAACTTTTAGTGCATTTCTAATGATTCTGAATTTTGGACCCACAGATCTGGTAGTGGTGGGTCCAATTGGACCCAAATTCATGGAACCCTACCACTGGCACTGAGCCTACTATTCTTATAAGTCCTCCATGCCTTATCACGAGTGGACAGGAGCTGCCTTAATTCCTTGGTGAGCCATGGTACTTTAATACCTTTTTAGCCGGCAGCTCTTTAAAGGGGCATGTTGATCAACAAATGTTAGTGAATTTTGCCACAAAATAGCCTAGTGGTAAGTTAACGTCCGGCAGGGTATTAATTGGATCCCAATCAGTTTCTCTGATGGTATTGACAGAGTTGTTGGTGTCAAACCTGGACATGTCCTGCACAGTGATGATCTTAGGGGTGGTTAGGGAAGTTGTTACGCCATACACAGTGTTTAACAAGTGGTCGCTTGTACAGTCTGAGAGGACCTCTGCTGATTTTTATCTTCGGGGCACAGTTTGTGATCACCCAGTCAAGTAAAGTATGGTAAGGAGCAGAACCTGGCCAGGGAAGTTAGGAGAGGGAACAAGGGGGTTCTTTAGATACATTGGGGAAAAACAAAGGGTGAAGGGGGCAGATTAGCAGGATTAAAACAGGGGAGAGATGGGCACAAGACCCAGGGGAGCAGGCTGAGGTACTAAATGAGGACTTCACCTCAGTTTTCACCAAGGAAAATGGGTGTGCTGCATCATACATGGGAGGAGACAGTGATACTGAGGGGGGGACCCTTACTGATCGTCGGGTCTGGGGAGAGGGAAAGGCTAAGCAGGGAGAAGAGGTAGCGGAAGTAGAAATCGCAGCAGAGAGAGTGAGGGAAGCCCTCGGGTCCCTTAAGACGGAGAAAGCACCAGGGCCGGATAAATTACCTCCCAGAGTGCTGAAGGAGCTTGCAGATGTCCTGGCGAAACCCCTGGCAGAGCTTTTCACAATCTCTTTGAGAACAGGCTGGGTGCCCCAGGACTAGAAGGTGGTGCATATAGTGCCTATCCACAAGGGGGTATCAAAGGAGGTGGTAGGGAACTACAGGCTTGTCAGTCTGACATCGGTGGTGGGCAAGGTGATGGAGGGCATTGTCAAGGAGAGGCTAGGGGGGAACCTGGA